>CAMZMU010000091.1:34111731-34717367 GCA_947311845.1 Poa pratensis | reverse complement strand
CCCCGGCACAGAGGGAAGCGGACGAAGGATAGCCACGACGCCCCTCAGGAAGAAAGATGCCACCCGGAGGCGGCACCGCGTCGGTGTCGGACGAACCGACAAGGATTTCTTCCGAAAACCCCGTCCACAACCCCGAGCGATCCGTAGCATAGGAGCCCCGAGAGGAGAAGCCTCAACACCACCAGACGAGCCGCCCACCAACATGCGCCAAACGATCCCGCAGCCACCATCGTCGTCCACCGAAGTAGCAGTCACACACGGTCTACAAGACGAAGGTGAGGAGTATGACCGGGGTCAACAGACGGCAGCCGCACGGGAGGGAACAACTCCACGCCGAAGACGGTAGTCGACCGGACGCCACAGAGCACACCAGTCCCCATCAAGTCCGGCCGGGCCCAGGGACCGTAAAACGAAGGGCACACCAGTCCTATAGGGTCCGGCCGGACCCAGAATGGGTCTCGCCGCCATGCTGCAACAGGCCGGCCGCCGTTGCGCTGTCCCCGGCATCCTCCACCTTCCCTTCATCTGCAGAACGCACAGCAGGTCGAGCCAGCCCGCCCTGACCCAGATGGGGCTGACGGGCCCAGATCTGGGCCACAAGGGCCGGCCGTCTCCGCTGCTCCTCGCCGCCCACAGACCACGCCGCGCCATCCTGCTACCACCCACCGGAGCCGGGCCGCCGTCTCCCGAGCTGCACCGCCGCCAAAGGAGGGAAATCCCGTCGTTCACCCTAGATTGGCCCGGGGAGAGAGACACTTGCCGCCGCCGGCGCACAAGGGCAGCGCCCAGCAGCCCTGCCGGCGGCGGCGACGGGGAAGAACACGGGAGGGGGTCGAGCCGGGCGGTGGGGCGCGCTCCGCCGCCACGGGAGGCGCGGGGCGCGAGAGAGTAAGAGGGGAGGGGGAGTGGGGCTGGGGGAGTGGCGCGGAAACGTTCCTCTACGAGTGATTTGTTAATGATTTCGTCGCCGTCGCCAACTCTTCTCTGTCGCCAGTTAATCATCTACGAACTAAACTCTTCTAATTTTCCTCTCCCATAAGGAGATTACTCCATCAAAGACTAGACTACAGATTTCTATGTACGTTGGTTATGGATTTTCCCCCATTTTTTACCCTATAATCCTCATAAATTAGAATTTTCGATCTAGGGCGTCTTCTTCTAGAAACGCACCACGGTCCCACCGTGGTGCACAAAAAGTTTTCCTCCGCTGTTTATCAGCGCGCACACCTGGCCTGCCATTGGCGCCACGTTCTTCTCGATATGCACGGCTGTTGACCAGATGGTCGATCTACACAGTAGGTATCCATGTTTTACCTTTAGACAAGTAGGACTAGTTATCGCTTGAATTTTAACTAATTGCCTAACGCAAATAATTTGATTACTTTGCATGAATCAATCGATTGACATTGTTTTGCACTCGGCTTATTCCACCATTTGAATATTAGACATCACGTGCATACAAAACTCTAAGAATAAGTAAATTTGAGATATAATCATTATGGCCTCATAGTTGAGTGGGTGTCATTCTTGGAAAAAGCTAGGAAAGGCGCCGCGCTGTAGTCTTTTCTGGCGGCGCTGACCGCTCGAGCGTCGGTGCGTCAGGATTCGTGAAAAGGCATCGGCGCTCCACCTCTCTTAGCCCCTCACGGTTTCTCGTGTCTCTCGTTCTCTCGTCAAACTCTCACCAACTCCCACTCCTCTCTCTCCTCCGACGGAACCGCCGCCGCCAAATCCGACGCACGGTGCCGAGCGCGCGGTTGCCGGCCGGCAGGCGCGTGGGCGCCGCGCCTCTAGGTCGCTGCTCCGGCGGTCCCGCTTCTCCTCGCCTCGTTGTCTCCATGGCCGGCGACCAGCGCCTCAGATCCCATCTTTTCTACCGTCCCAGTCCCAGGCAAGGAGAGGAGAAGCAGCAGTTGAGATGCCCACAGGCCACAACAGCCTCCGGCGCTGCCCCTCTTCCATGCTGGTCGTGCACTGGTGCTGCAGCAGCCACCAAGCACCGCCTGCTGGTGCACTAGTACTAGTTGATGTACTAGTACTAATTGGTCGATGCAGACACCAAGCTCTGCGGGTGAGTGAACTGCAGCTCGACGGCGGGCTCGTTGCGGGCGTGCTGAACCGCAGCTCTGCGCTCGCCATGGCCGGCGACCACCAGCTCGTCCCCGCGCCCGCCCTCACCTTGTGCGCGGCGGACGCACCAGTGACCAGCCCTGCTTCCTCTGCCCGATGGTCACAGCTCCTCCTCGCCTTGGTGCCGCCATGGCAGGCGACCAGCGCCTCTAGGTCGTTGTTCGGCCAAGTCTGCCTCCCGCGCGACGCCTCCAGGTCTGCTTCCTTGGCCCGATGGCCCCAAATCCTCCTGGCCTCGGTGCCGCCATGATGTGGTTATTCCAACAGATTGAATAACTAATGGTTTTAGCGCAAGTGTATGTTTATTTTCTCTGATAATTGTGACTAATTAAACTGCTAGTTGTTACTAATTAATTTGGTGGCTGTTGCTTTTGAAGAACCTGGTACTTTGACCGGTAACACTGCTTGGATAACCTGTCAACTGGGACTAATTAATCTGATAGTCTTGACTAATTAATAGTAGTTGTTATAGTAATCTGCTATCTGTAACTGATAGGGAGATAATCTTGATAATATGATAAATGTAATTCAGAGTATGTGGTGACTACGACTAATTAATCTGGTGGTGACGACAAATTAATCTGGTAGCTGATACCAGGTTAATCGATAAGTGGTAACGTGATTATTTAGATTATTTGCTGACCGCGATCGCAACAATTTAATCTGGTAGTTGATAGAGCCGATAAGTAGTAATGTTATGATTCAAATTACGTGTTGACTGTGACAAATTAATTGTTGATAGGGTAGTGGTGGTGGACTCTGATGTTTGGCGAGATTGGGCCGTGTTTGTGTGCTGGAATTTGTTAGAGTAGGATGTGTTCGTAGTTGTTTGGGCTAATTTGACCGGTGTGGCTTTGGGACAGAGGAGGTTCGTTGTTTTAGTTGTTCATAGTGGTGCTAGTGTACTGTTTTGTGATGGTCGTTGGTGATCACAATACAGTGGTTCTGTTTTGGTGCATGGATTTGGATATGCCCTTTCTCCATCGTTTGTGTGTATACAACCGTGAGATAATTTGTGTCATGTTTTTTATGGTGGGCTGAGGCTATGTGAGTACATGTTATGTGAATAAATATGGTAACTATCAGTGATTAAAATTGGTAGCTATGAGCATTTTGTTATTTTGTAGGCCTAATCATAGTTTTTTTCTCATTACCAGTGTATTTTTACACAGCTACCGTTTGTTTGTGCATGATTACCTGTTTGTTTATAGTTAAAAGTATCTCTGTTTTAGGTGTTTTTTCATCCTTTTTTTCATGCGGTAATTTTGTTGCAGGCTAATTATGTAGACCGGAACAGGTCTCTCCATATCCGACCACGCAGCTTTTGCACACGAAGTTGCCAATGTTTGGTCTGCTTGCGACATCTACAAGATAGTCCATGAATTTTATAGCTGGCCAGGTGAATGGCTGCAATGGAGAAAAGTGGTGAGATGTGATCTTAAATGATTAGTAAAGTGGTAGTTGTTTCGCCGGAGAGGCGCGAGAGAGAAGGCTGTTGCCGCCAAGCAGACGCCTCGCCGGAGAGGCGAGAGAGGGAAGGCCGTCGCCGCCGCAGGCGCCTCGCCGAAGAGGCTCGAGAGGAGAAGTCCGTTGCCGCCAAGCAGACGCCGTGCCCGAGAGGCGCGAGAGTGAAGGCCGTCGGCGTCGAGACACATAAGGAGTTGATGCGCCATGGAGATGGAGGAGCCCCGCAGCTGTCGAGCACGCAGCAAGGAGGCGCCACACCGGGAGATGGAGGAACGCCGCTGCATCTTAGCGCAAGAAGCCACGCGTGCGAATAGGAGGCTTCTGGTGAGCCTCTATTTCTCCTCTCATCAATGGACCTATGTGTCGCCGTACGGCTGCGCATCGTTGTTGTGGAGCTTGTTGTGAATCGTGTTAACTGTG
Source organism: Poa pratensis (assembly GCA_947311845.1). Classification (NCBI taxonomy): domain Eukaryota; kingdom Viridiplantae; phylum Streptophyta; class Magnoliopsida; order Poales; family Poaceae; genus Poa; species Poa pratensis. The sequence continues at coordinate 34,713,350 of CAMZMU010000091.1, read as the reverse complement.
GCTAATTAATCTGATAATTGTGGCCAATTAATCTAGTAACTATGTGTAATTAATCGTGTAATTGTTTTTTCAAAAAACATGGTTGCTGGTTACATAGTTAACTAATCTGTCAAGTGTGGCTAAATAATCTGTCAATTGTGGCTAATTAGTCTCGGTATTGTTTTTTCAAAGAACATGGTAAATTTTACATATAGTTAATTAACCTGGTAATTATGGCTAATTTAATCTGTCAAGTGTGACTAATTAATTTGGTAACTGATTTTTCATATGACATGGTAATTGTTTAAATGGATAATTAATTTGTTAACTGTGGCTAATGATTCTGTAAATGTGGCTAATTAATCTGGCAATTGCTTTCTCAAAGAATATGGTAATTTTTTATGTTGATATTAGTCTGCAACTATGGCTAATTAATCTGTCAGCTATGGCTAATTAATCTGGTAATTACTTTTTCAAAGGACAAGGTAATGTTTACATAGATAGCCTCTTATGCGTACTAGTTAATCTGATAGTTGCTATTAGGAATTTAGTGAGTGATTTATAAACACCATGGTAGTTATTATAGTGATAATCTACTGATCGTGACGAATTAAATATGGTAATCATGACTAATTAACGTGGTGGCTCTACAAGGATAACTCTAATGTCATTATTCATACCATGGAGGTGAGTAGTGGAGTAGTGAATAGGACTAATTCATGACGTTTGTTGCTTGTGGTGAATTTGATGCTTGTGGTGAATTTGATTCTCTTTCTCCCGCCTACAGTTTAGTGTGATGGCTAAGAGGAAGGGCAGTCGGAATAAACCAGCCGTGATGCCAAAGGAAAAGGCATAAGAAAGAGATGTAAGGTGAGTTGTTTTGACTGCCACACTTTTTTTTGTGTGTAATACTATTGTAGTTGTCAAGGTGGGGAAATGCATTGATGTAGTTGTACTATGGTTTAAATTGCTGTAAAAAAATCGTGTACTCAAAATATGATAGCTGTGTGTGAATATATTGTAGCTGTGTACTCAAATCATGTAGCTGAAGTATGTTTCTTTAGTGTTCGCTTTTTGTATTTTCAAATCCTGGTAGCTGCGTATTAAAATCGTGATAGTTGTGTATTCATAATATGGTATCTGTGTATGGAAAATCTGGTAGCCTTAATTCATTTTGATATTTGCCATTAATAATTGCGATACATCACCGCCATCAATACCGACGATTTGATGCTAGAAATAGAGAATACATCATTTTCTATTAATTCATGGACATAAGGGCAAATTGTGTTCAGCAGATGCTGAGTTCATGCCATGGAAAAAGAGTTTTAGTTAAAATTTTCAAGTAATATGAGATAACTAACTGTTGTAAAACTACTTGGTAAGCACTGTCATATATACAAGTATCCAAAATATATAATTTAGCTGGATTTTTATTTTGACATGATAGCAATATGAATCAACATGACATATGTATTCAGTTTAGCTGATCTCTATCATGAATTAAACCGGTTGCTAGTTTGCTTTAATCCACTACCAGTGAGTTAACCTGTTATGTAGCTTGAAGAATAAACTGATAGCTAACACGAATTAACATGGCAACTGTGGTTGGTCAATCTGATAGCTAGCATGATTTTAACATGTGAGCTAGGCTATTTAAAATTAACCTAGCATCAATGAAATTGGTATGTTTTCTTCGAATAACATGGTAGCTAGCATGAACATCGCACAACGATTTTGAATTAAATTAAGATGAATCAGGTAGCACGATGAACAAAACTGATAGCTAGCATAAAACAACTGTGTAACCACTGTTGAATATGATCCCTTTGTTGTTTGAGATAACATTCAACGAAACGACAATGTTGGATTCAGGGATTGCACTATCCATTTTTTTTACTGTATATATGAATTGTTGAGCCATGTTAGTGTTGCTAACTAAACCTTTTTTTCTGCAACAGGATTTGAATGGAGAGGGGTTGGACTCTTGTTCTCAATTAAGAATTGATATCCTAATGTTTTCTAGTGTTCATCGAAGCTACATGTATATATTTGTGTATGGGGATGAAACTTGACCCTGAATCTTGCAAGTCTTTGTACTATATGCTATGTACCTAAATATTATCACGTATCTACCTATGTGTAGAGGGAGTAGTATCTGTGTTTTTGCACCTGCTAGTGGTACTCTAGTTCTCAAGCTATGTTTCATGGAGAAACATATTCTGTCATGTGTGAATCCTGGAAGTATTTTGCTATGCTTTAGATTTATGCTTTTTGTTGAACTTATTTTGATATGGAGAAGGAGAAATAGTTGAAGTAATTTTGGAAAAATCGAAGTTCGAACCTTGATTTTTGCACCAGGTTTCTTTTCTGCCTAATCGCCCAAGCAGGTGCTCGTGGATGTGTGATGGTTATCAGTAGGAAGGCCCTCGTCATGGGCCGTTATAGTCCAAGACAATGCCCTTGACCACGAAGCCCATGACCGAGTCATAGCCCAGCGAGTCACGGATCGCTCATCCGAGCGCGCGCTCACGTGGGAGCCAAAGCTGGTCGCGTTGACCGCCGCTGCGCATGACAAGGCAGCGGCGCCGCTCCATAGTCCCGTCCGTCATTCTTTACTTTGCAGATTACACGATTTTATTTATGGAACATATTTTTAAAAAGTGGTAAATATAAAATATATCTTATGTTTGTTTGAACAACTTTCGGGTTTGAGACTAAATTCGATAGAATTGAGGTATATTGTTTTGGAAAAGGCAAATGATGAGAGTAGCAATATAAGGAAAATATATCTTGCTTTTTCGTTTTTTTGGTACCTTGGGGTGCCTATGCATTACAGGAAATTACGTATTCCTGAGTGGCATCCAATGTCTTTTCGCTTTGAAGGAAAACTTAATTTGGAAGGGCAAGTTACAATCATATGGGGATATGATTGTTCTAATAAACTCCGTTCTCACTAGTGTTTCGATGTTTACACTTTCCTTTCTAGAAATACCAGAGGAGTAAGGAAGCTCTTAGAATTTGTTAGATCCCCTTATTTCAAGCAAAGTGATGATAATAATCATAAATATAGGTTGACAAAATGGATTAATGTTTGTAGACCCAAAGACCAGGGCGGTCTCGGTATGGAGATGCTGGATACTGAAACAAGTGTTTGCTTAGTAAATGGATGTTTAAATTACTTAATGAGAAAAGGGTGTGGCAAGAGTTGCTACACAATAAATATCTAATAAAAATGCTTGCACAAGTGCGGGCAAAACCCAAGGATTTTCCTTTTTGGAAAGTGGTCATGTGAGTTGAAGAAGATTTTTTTTAAAACAATGGCTTATTCAAAGTTAGGGATGGGTTGAGCACTAGGTTTGGGAGGAAATTTGGTTAGGGACTACATCCTTATCTTAGCGGTACCCGCCATTATATAACACTAGGTGAATGCCCGTACGTTGCTACGGGGCTCGATATTTTTCGTCGGACATACAAACATAGTAGTAGTTGAATGCCTATGCATTGTCACCCATGCCACGGAACAACAAACTTGAGATATATTGAAAAAACGTCTTTGCATTCACCAATGTGTTAGGGTTTAGCTTATAATTGTTTCGACAGAATGAAGCACCTAGAAAGACGGGAAGCACACACGGACAATGTGGGGGACTAATTTATATTCAATCTATTACACCGTTCTCTTCAAATTACGCGTTTTTAGTTTTTTTCTTTCTAATTTTTAGGCCCGGTTTTCTTATAAACTGGGCTCTCTTCTTCCATACAAATTAAATTGCAGGTCCCTCCCGAAAGTTACTCGAAAAAAATTGTGGATGACAACTCACAAGTTTTATGTGGGCACAATGAAAACTGATATTCAATATCAAGCTTGAATAGACCCACCAACCTGAATTAGTTACTGCCAAGGTGTGTGAGTCATACAGAAAATCCCAGGGAACTGCTAAGCAAGGTGCTGAAACTCATACCAACACTCTTTTTTCCTGGCACACAGCGTTCATTTTCCTTGCAGCAGGTTATACAACACATATTGACATCTTAGCCGGAAACAAAGGAAACCAACACGCTACACTGATTCCTGGTAAAAAAAAACTGCTACACACTTGCTCAGTGGGCAACAAGATTTTGGTTTCTGAAAATTATTTTTTCCCAAGGGGGCTCATGATTCCCGGTTACCACGGTAACCGAGAAATCCCGGATGGTTGCCGGATAAATTTAAAAATGAAATTTGGAATTCAGTATTCTTCTGAACGGGTTATTAACATTTTAGACTCATTCTGAAAGCATCTTCGAGCGTAGCGCAGCGGTATTCACCCAGTAGTGGTACGCACTAACCAGTCGCAGTTTCGAAACTTTTGCTCCCTGTTTTTGCATAGTTAAGTTTTTTTTAGAAAAGGGGCACGCCCAGCCTCTGCATCAAAATGATGCATACGGCTGCTTTTATTAATTTATTAAAGAAAGTCTTAACCAGTGTATTACATTCGCGGATCACACAGGGTTGATACATGTATCAACCAGCGAAAAAGTCGAAAGCAAGTATAATTATTCATAGCTCTATTGTCTTCTCAAAACGCCAGCCCGCACGGTTGTAGAAGTCCTTGGCGACAGACTCCAACCGGATACATCCAGACTCCATAACATGGCGTTGCTCGCTGGTTGGAGATAAAGACCATGATCGAATCCAGTGAGTGATCAAAGGAATAACCTGCAAGAAAGATTGTTTTTTTGGCTTGTTAAAAACAAAATCATTACGTACATTCCACATTGCCCACAACACTGCACAAACACCCACTCGAATTGGTTTGAGCTCTGTCTTGTCAATTCCCTTTAACCAATTGCCGAACAGATTTGTAATGTTTTTTGGTGGTGTAATATTAAAAGACATATGCACAATACGCCACACAATTTTCGCAGAAGGGCATCAAAAAATAGATGTTGAATTGTTTCTTCGGTATCACAAAAGGAACAACACTTGTTGCCATTCCAATTACGTTTCGCAAGATTATCCTTAGTTAAAATCACCTTTCGATAAAGAAACCACATAAAAATCTTGATTTTTAGTGGCACTTTCATTTTCCATATATATTTTAAGAAACTTGGTGTGGCCATTCAGGTAGTCCAAATACATCGATTTAACCGTAAAAACACCAGAGGTAGTCAAACGCCAAACAAACCTATCCGGCTCTGCTGTAAGATTGATGTCCATTAAACGGTTGACAAGGTGTAACCATTGCTCCCACTTGTTTGCTGTTAGGGTCCTTCTAAAATTGATATTCAAAGGCTGGGTTAACTTGAGCTACCAAAAACTTGTTTTTGGTTAGGTATATTGTACAGCAAAGGGTATTGTTGTGCTAGGGACAAGCCACCTAACCACGCATCCTCCCAGAACCTTGTGTTCATGCCATCACCAATGACAAAAGACCTTCTATTAAAAAAAATCATCCTTTACTTTCAGCAGTCCTTTCCAAAAAGGAGAATCAAAAGGTTTGACTGTTACTTGAGACAGCGTCTTGGAATGGAGATATTTATTTGTTAACAATTCCTGCCACACTCCTTGTTCATTCATCAGTTTAAATAACCATTTACTTAGCAAACATTTATTTTTCAGCTCTAGGACTTCGATTCCAAGGCCCCCTTGATCTCTAGGTCTGCAGATAATATTCCATTAGTGAGACGGTATTTCTTTTTGTGACCATCGCTCTGCCAAAACGAATCTTGATCTATAGAAATCTATCTATCTTGTACTCCCTTTGGAATCTCAAGAAAAGATAGCATAAACATTGGTAAGCTAGTGAGAATCGAGTTTATTAGAATTAGTCTATCCCCATACGACAACAATTTCTCGATCCAACTACTGAGCTTTCTCTCAAAACGATCTTCAACCGGTTTCCATTCACCATTTTTGAGCTTTCGGAAGTGGATTGGTATTCCCAAATACTTAAAAGGAAAGTATCCAGCTTCACAACCAAAAAGTTGTATGTATTGATCTTCAGCTGTTTTGGCTTGTCCAAAACAGTAAATCTCACTTTTATGATAATTTATTTTAAGACCCGATAGCTCTTCAAAAATACTAAGGATTAACTTCATATTCAACGCCTTAGCCAAGTCATGTTCCATGAAAATAATCGTATCATCAGCATATTGTAAGATAGAGACGCCCCCCTCAACTAGATGAGGAATTAGTCCCCCTATTTGACCATCTTCCTTTGCTCGGTTAATCAAAATAGCTAACATATCTGCCACCACATTAAACAAAATAGGAGAGTGGGTCCCCTTGGCTAAGACCCTTTAAAGTTTGGAAATTATGTCCAATGTCATCATTTACCCTTATACCCACACTCCCACGGCTAATGAATTCTTGAATCCATTTACACCAATTTGGATGAAAACCTTTCATTCGTAGGCTTGTAAGAGAAACGGCCATTTAACCTTATCATAACGCTTTTTCAAAATCGATTTTTAGAAGACTTCCTATGAAGTTCATGGATAGTTTCATGTAGAACAACAACTCCCTCAAGAATATGTCGCCCAGGCATAAAAGCAGTTGAGTTGGCCTTACTACCGTATGAGCCACTTTAGAGATGCGGTTAGTAGCCACCTTAGTGAAAACTTTAAAACTTACGTTTAGCAAGGAAAACTTTTTCATAGTTAAGTACCCTCTCTGTTCTGAAATGTAAAACGTTTAAGCAAATTCCGACAGGGTGCAAAAATCGCTCAAGTGACGTGTCTTTCCCCTCTCAATCACGCAAACACAAGTAGTGCCCTTCCGTTGTTTCAACGCCCCAGCGAACCGATCAATTACAGAGTATTACAGAGGAAAAGTTTGAAATCTGGAACACCTCGCTTGGGTCGTCGCCGACCAGGACCACTCGCTGAGGTCTTCGCCGGCCAGGAGTACCTTGCTGGCCCTCCCGCTGATCCTCGCTAGGCCAGCCCTGCAACAGGTCGTCGCAGATCCCAGCGCTTCTGCGCCCAAGATCTCTGGAGCGCAGGTCGTCGCCAGTGCTCCAAATCGTCGCCGCACCTCCTCGCCTCAAGTTGTCATTGCATAAGATCGGAGCCATATCTCCTCTGCACCAAATCTGTTCTGAACCTCAACTCCTTTCAGACCAAATTTCGTCTAAACCTCAACTCCTCAAGTAACATATGAAGTACACACATACTGATGCACGGAGCCGTGTCACCGTGGCGTGGCGGGACAGGGAAAACAAACTGTGACACGTCATATTTGGACAAGTGTGTTCACCTACTATCATTTGGAGTATTTTTGAAAATACGAACAGGAAATTATTGAGACCATCAAGTACCCTCTACAAGTAAATTATACACAAGTTGGTACTCAGTGTAATACTCAGTGCAAACAAACCAGTACTCCCACACAGAGATGACAGAGTAAGCAAGAACAAGCCCAATCTTGAAACAAACCAGTACTCCTAAACAAACTTGCAGTACTCCTACACAGAGATGACTACGTTGGCATACAGTAGACATGGAGTACAACATGTACAGATCAGCAAGCTTACATTAACAATTGGTTTGCTACTGCAGCAACTCCAGCAAACTTGCTTGCAATAACCAGGAATAAAAGAATACATTGCTCCAGTTAAACATACGATTTTGCAAGCACGCGTGGAGTAGCAAGTTTAGTAATTCTGGAAGCAATTTCTGCAGATCAAGCAAACCAGTGCTTGTGAAATTCAGATCAGCAAGCTTGCATTAACAATTGGTTTGCTACTGCAGCAACTCCAGCAAACTTGCTTGCAATAACAGAGATAAAAGAATACATTGCTCCAGTTAAACATACGATTTTGCAAGCACGTGGAGTAGCAAGTTTAGCAATTCTGGAAGCAATTTTTGCAGATCAAGCAAACCAGTGCTTGTGAAATTCAGTGCAAGTGTTTGTGTTCACTGACAGTGTTCACAAGAATTTCAACGAAAATTAGTCATCCTAGCCTCAAACAAGAGTTGTCTCATGTTACCCCAAAATCATTTCCTAAATCATGATACTCCAGTAAGATGTTCAACAATTATTCAGTAGGAGTACTATCCATAGCATTAGTCCTTTCAGAATTTATTATGTCCAATCATGGAGTAGAAATGCTTCCCAAAATGAGCCGGCAATGCGTTGAAAATAGAGAGCACAATTGTTAGCCAAGTGCCCAAGTACTCCACCTGCACACACGGAATGGACGAACGAGGGAGAGAAGTAGAGGGGATTGGTGCGTGCTGTGCGTACCGATGCGGAACTCGAAGACGAGGACGACGGTGAGGAAGACGAGCAGGGAGATGAGGGCGAGCGCGAGGCCGACCTTGGCCCCGAAGATGGGCTTCCGGCGGTTGGTGCGTACAAACGATCACAACTCCGCCGCCCCCGCGGGCACCGCGTCCCACTACCCCGCCACCGCGGCCACTCCTTGGACAGCTCCTCTCCATAGCACGGCAGGCTCCAGGCCCATGAGAGCAGCGGCACGTCCCCCCCCCGCGCGCCCCGCTAGTCCTCTGCTCCGCGCACGGCTGGTAGGGTAGAGGTAGCCGGAGTGCTAGTGGCGGATTCTCTTGCTGCCTTGCCGGAAGGGAGGGAGAGGACGAAGCAGGGGTTGACGGGGTCGACGCTCCACTGTAACTCCCCGCTCTGACTCCGGCCCCGGCGGTTCGCCTCCAGCAGTGTGCCTCTCGGGATCCCGCCGCTTCCCACCGCTGCAACGCGAAGCACCGCTGCGCCGCCGGGATTCCAATAGTGGCGAGGATGGAGTCGAGGGCGCAGGAGCAGGGGAGAGGAGGATAAGCTACGAGCGGAGGAGGGTTTGGACTCCTGGCGGTGGCAGCGAGCACATATTGTATTCGCATGGCAGCGACGAAGAACATAACTTCTAGGATCGATTCCGGCGTCCGGTCAATCAATTCGATCACCGGAGGTATCGATTCGCCGGTGAATCGGACGGCGGCTCTGGCGGAGTTGAGATTTGAGAACCGCTAGGGTGCTTGGCGAGATTGGTCGGATTGGGAGAGGCGACGGGTTGGAAGTAGATCGTACCGCTTCGGCCACTTAGCGGTGGCAGTACATCGTAATATTTTCATCCACAACAATCGAAAGTTGAGCAGAGACGTGAAGATGCGAGTGTGCGGTTAGGATGCCTAGAATCTTCTGCCGATGAGCAGACGACGTACCAACGTACGGACGGACCATCACCGCCGCAGATCCCATAAATTGTTAACCAAAATATTTTTTTGGTATCCAATGTCCTTTCTGAGGTTCCATTAAACATCGGGTCTAGACGGAACTTAGTGGGTAAGAGGCAGAACGAATGGTTACACCTATGTGAGATATTAATAGAAGTACACTTATCTCACGAACTTGACACTAGTTTCGTCCGGAGACTAAACGATTATGATTTGTTTATGGTAAATCTATGTATGAGGACTCTTTAAATGGTCACTTGATATTTCTACGTAAATACATATGGAAATTAAAAATTGGGCGAATAGCCCAGGTGCGACGTCTTTGCACGCTATTCACTGGAACACGACATCGTTCGATGAAATAGCTCAGAGGCGACAGTTGGAACGGCCCAAATAGCGACGGCCCGATACGGCTCTTTAAGCCCTTAATCGGAAGGAAACTGTCAGCTTCAATTTGGATTATGTAAGCTGGGCTGTTAGAACGCGGGACCCACCAGGCGACCGTTGATACGCGGGACCCACCAGGCGACCGTTGGTACGCGGGACCCACTGTGGGCCGACGGAGACAGGGACCCACCACTTATCCACGTCAACCTTATCCTTTTTTTTTTTGAGAAGGTCAACCTTATCCATTTATAAAGAGGCAGAGCGAGCCCCGCTCCCGTGGTCCTGCCCTGCCCCCCCCCCCCCCCCCCCCGACATTACCGTTGCCTCTCTTCCTCTGTTCTTCCGCGCACCTTCTTCTTCCTCTTCTCCGGCAACGGTCCACGGCGGCGGCGGCGAAGGATGTCGAGCTCTGCTTCTGGCTCCCAGAAGTCATGGCCGCGTTATGGAGAAGTCCCGATGACTACATGCCCGGACTGCCCTCGCCTAGATCCACTTAAGCGCTTGATATGTGTGCGCTCGACGAAGGGCAATGTCGGTCGGGAATTTGTCAAATGCGAGAGCGCCCCGCATCGTGGGAAGGATGGAAAGGTAGGGTTTGTCTTGATTTGTCTCGATTTGGCCTGAATTTGATTTTGCACTATGAATTTGGAAATTAGTGTTTTCGTTCCCCTGTTCAGGATTTGGCGGAATGCGGCTATTTTGTGTGGATGGACAAGTATATTCGGGATCGAGGGCTTCAAGTTGAATTGCTGCCCCCAATTCAGGGGCCCCCAATCTAGGAGGCTGCCATCTCGTCTGCTGTGGAGGAGGAGATCTCATACAGAGTCGATCGTCCTCCCTTGGAGGAGGATGTTTTGGTGAATAGGGAGTTGCAGAAATTGAACAAGCAGTTGAATAAGCAGTTGAGCCAGCTTGTGGAATTGAAGAAGCAGTCAAACATGATGGCCGGAGCATTTTATGTGTGTATCATTGCCATTTATTTGGTGTATCTTTGTCGTTCGAATTAGAAATTTCGATTTAGTATTTGGGGATTTCGATTTAGGAGCTGTTTGTCTTATGAACAATGTTATGATTCGACTAAATTAGCTCTGAAATCAGTTAACACCTCGAACAGGTTCAGTTAGCCGTGTCCGAAATAGAAAAACCGACAAGTTCATGGGCCCGTTGTTGGGCCAAGCCGTCAGTGCTCGCTTAAAATAGGTGCAGGGAAAAAAAGAATTTCATATTGTTGGGCCCGTTGCTGGACCTGTTGTTGGGCCAAGCCGTTGTTGGACAGAAACAATGGTTTAAATGAAATATTGTTTGTGTTGGCTCAATAAATGACGTGTCAAGTTAAAAGAAATGTCTAATTGGATGTGTACATAGAAGTGGTTTTTTTATAGTTCTATGAAATGACTCCATATTGGTCACGGACACTATATTTGTGCACTAGATGTTAACCCTAAAGTTTGAGTTCATTTGGAGAAGGTTAAAAAATTCCTCGGATTAGAAATGAGGTTGTTTGGGCTACGTTTCGGGCTCTTTTTTACAACAAGGAAGATTTTGACCACCATGAGATTGTACTCCTTGACCACCGTGAGTGTTATAAATTTAATTTATATTTTTTTATTTTCCACGATTGAAAATTGCAGTCCTTAACTAGTTATTTTTTATTTTTACATCAGCGACCAATGAAAAATAAGTAGAAAAATGTAGTTTTAAATAAATGTGGGTTGAAGACTAGCACACTTATAACGACATAAGATTAATAAAATGCACACTTATAACGTGTGCCCCCTCTTACACGACTAGCACACTTATAACGTGTGCCCTCTTACAACTTACGAGAAATAAACTAGGATGGAAATAAATAAACATGGAAATAAGCCCGAAAGGGCACTAAGAGTTCTCCTTGACTTCTCCTTGACCTCCTCCTTGGCTCCGGGCGCCCCTTGGCTCCTCCTTGGGGCTCACTCGTCGTCCTCGTCGTCCTCGTAGGGGAGGCCGTGGATGGTGCCCCGGTAGTGGAAGATGTTGGTGAAGTCCGTGAAGACGTTGAACGTCGTGAATGCGATGTACTCGCACCCATACCAAAACGCCTTGCGACGGAGGAGGAGTGCGTCGAAGAGGTTGGTGAAGGTGACGTAGTAGCCGATGACGAGGCCGCCCCATCATGGAACGCCTCGAGCCGGTAGATGGGCGGCCCGCCAGGAGGGAGGTGGCGGAAGCCGGACGAGAGGAAGAACTCCGCTAGAGCCCTTGCGCCCCTCCACCTCGAGAAGGCCCAGACGCGCAGCTGGCGATGCTCTACGAGATTGGGCGTGGTAGAGCGGTGCTCCCGCGTGAGGTTGGGGAGGCGGTAGGTCGGGGCGCTGTACTCCGGCATGGTTGCTAGGGGCGGGGCGGCTGCTTGTTTGAGAGAAGAGGGTTGGAGGAAGAGGGGATGCGGTGTGCGACTTGGAGAAGACCTGGGTGCTATTTTATAGCGGATAGTGATCTTGTTTAATGCGATGGTGAGGAGGTGAAGTGTAAAACTCGGTTTAATGTGATGGTTGGGAAGAGGCACGCGCAGCCGGTCGCTTCATTTCGGGTCTGCGTGCACACTGCAAGCGCGCCGCCGTCCCGCCGCCGCTGTCAGCGCAAAAGTCAAAAAGAGAGCAACAATAGCCTTGATACTACATGCCGTACAGCGCAGCGGGTGCAGCGCGAAATCGCTCAGATGAGACGTCTGCATGCACTGCCGTCGAATCGCTCAGCGGGGCCCACTCGATGGCATGCGTCTGCGAGGGTCCGCTCAATCCAACGGTCCGACGAGTGCACCGCTTCTCAGCCAATCAGGTAGCAGAACCAGCCATCCCACGGATCGTGTGTTACCTCAGGGCCAGATCGCACGGCCACAGTGCAGCAAGGTAGCGATCACACGGATGAACGGTCGACGTTGCATCCGAATTTGAAATAATCATAAAATATTCAAAAAACATCAAAAAAATGAAAATCCAGTGCACATGGTCTTATTTTGTCATGTACTAACAATCCAACTGATAAACAAGGTCTAGATACATATTAAACAAGAAATGCTTCAATATGGTGTGAAATAGGCCGAATTTGAAATAATCATAAAATATTCAAAAAACATCAAAAAAATGAAAATCCAGTGCACATGGTCTTATTTTGTCATGTACTAACATCCAACTGATAAACAAGGTCTAGATACATATTAAACAAGAAATGCTTCAATATGGTGTGAAATAGGCCGAATTTGAAATAATCATAAAATATTCAAAAAACATCAAAAAATGAAAATCCAGTGCACATGGTCTTATTTTGTCATGTACTAACAGCTCCAACTGATAAACAAGGTCTAGATACATATTAAACAAGAAATGCTTCAATATGGTGTGAAATCTCACATCTCAAACTATGAACTCTAATGTGTGAAGAGAGGTGGTTTGAGATTTGGAACATGAAATTGTCCAAAACCTCACCAAAGCTTCATTTTGGATTGACTAAGAAGGATCCAGGCTTGGTTTTTCATTTTGGTTTTAAAACATGTTCAAATGTTGGTCAAACTTGGGTTTGACCGAATTTGAAATAATCATAAAATATTCAAAAAACATCAAAAAAATGAAAATCCAGTGCACATGTTCTTATTTTGTCATGTACTAACAACTCCAACTGATAGACAAGGTCTAGATACATATTAAACAAGAAATGCTTCAATATGGTGTGAAATCTCACATCTCAAACTATGAACTCTTATGTGTGAAGAGAGGTGGTTTGGGATTTGCAACATGAAATTTACAAAAAACTCACCAAAGCTTCATTTTGGATTGACTAAGAAGGATCCAGGCTTGGTTTTTCATTTTGGTGTTTAAAACATGTTCAAATGTTGGTCAAACTTGGGTTTGACCGAATTTGAAATAATCATAAAATATTCAAAAAACATCAAAAAAAATGAAAATCCAGTGCACATGTTCTTATTTTGTCATGTACTAACAACTCCAACTGATAGACAAGGTCTATATACATATTAAACAAGAAATGCTTCAATATGGTGTGAAATCTCACATCTCAAACTATGAACTCTTATGTGTGAAGAGAAGTGGTTCTATGTTTTGTAAATGACTCCATATTGGTCTAGGGCTCTATATTAGTGCAATAGATGTTAACCCTAGAGTTTGAGATCATTTGGAGATGGTCGAAAAAATGACCAGATTAGAAATGGGGCTGTTTGGGCTACCTTTGGGGCTCTTTTGTAGCTCATTTTGGAGAACCGCTTACTTGTTGGAGATGTTTACCCTAGCATAACAAGGGAAGGATTGTTCACAAAACGAGCATAACAACTGAGAAATCAGGGTTGGTTCAAATTGTGAGAAATATTTCACACAATTTTGAATTTGGTTCAAATTCAAAATCAAATTCAAATTATTACACAAATTTCACGGCTCAAGTTTCATCTCAAATTTCACGCTCTCGATTTTCTCTTGTTCGTACCACTAGATTGTGTCGGCACACCAGACAAAACCCTCATGCTCTTGGTTTTCTTCGAGTCAGTCATACGAGGCCGAGGCCACACAAGTCGTTCTTCGTCTTCAGATGACACCTCTTCAGATGACAGATTCAGTTCTGGAACAGCTTCAGCTTCAGCTTCATTTTGCACCGCGGCATCAAGAACTGCATCAGATGGCACCACATCATCCAAAACTGAATCAGTTTGCACCACATCATCCAAAACTGAATCAGTTTGCACCACATCATCCAAAACTGAATTAGATGGCACCACATCATCCAAAACTGAATTAGATGGCACCACATCATTCAGAACTGATTCAGATGGCACACTTATCTTTCTTCGGCCATTTTGTCTTGCCCTTTTTGTTGCCCAGAGATTGTCAACAACAATGGGCTCACTTCCAGCCTTTGCTCTGAAAAAATAAAACAGAGTATGAAAACAGAGTAAATTGCAGTTGAATTTAAATAAATGATCAAATACTTCAACTTACTTTGGTTGTTGTGGACGAGGGTACCGACATTTGGATGATCCAGCTCGGTGACCAAGTACCTGACACTCCTTGCATCTATTTTTGTTACCTTTCTGAGGCCGTTTTGGTTTGTCATCTTTTTTCGCCCTCTTACTACAGCCTCCTTTCTCAAACCAGGCCTTGAATCTGCTCATTTTAGGCCTGCCAGCCTTTCTTTTGGCAAGGGGGGGACACATATCAAAATCAAAAGGCACTTCAGGCCACTGCGACTGATCTGTAAGTGCTGGTATTGGAGCTGCATACGCAGCCTTGAATCTTGCTACTGAATAATACTCATGCAGATGGTTTTCCAGCCAAGAAGAGTATGGCATGCTCACATGGTTTTCCAGTATGTTGCCACTCGAGGCAAGTGCATTCATGCAGTTCAGTGTCAACCACATGCCTTCTTCCAGTCTTGGTATCTCTCACTTCAGCTCCCCACAATGAAGATTCTCAACTGCCAAATGTGTAAGATTTCTGCTCCTGTTAACCACCTGCTGTACCACTGCTGGAAGCTTATCCCCTTGCAAAGCATCACCTATTCTTCTTCTCAATTCCCACATCCGCATGATCATGATCCTGATTTGGTCAACCATGTCATGCACAGGCAAGTCTTTTAACTCTTTCACCTTGTTGTTAAAACTTTCTGCTAGATTGTTGTTGATATGATCACACTTGATGTCTGTATTAAATCCTGACCTATACCACAAAAGAGAATGGTATGCTTCCAGCCAGTGCTGAAACTCAGGATCTGCTGCAATAACCTTCGCAAGGTGATAAGCATGTGTCTGTTTCGAGTAAGATCTTGCTGCTGGCCACAGTCGCCCAAAATCTTCTCCTCTATGTTTCTTGATCACATTCATCCACATATGCCCGAAGCACTCCCTCTGCTCAGCATGTGGAAATACGGCCTTGACAGCATTTTCTAGCCCTTTACAAGCATCAGTGTGGATAGCCAAAGGTGTCACTGTCCCAATGGCTCTTTTCAACTGCATCATGAACCATGTCCATGAAATCTCTGTCTCTGATTGAAACAGGCCAATAGCAACAGGAAACATCCAGTTGTGTCCATCTAGAGCATTGCATGCTGCCAATTGACCATTCCACTTTCCAGTCAAAAAAGATGAGTCTATGCTCAAATATGGCCGACACCCTGCTTTGAAGCCATCGGTGCAAGGCTTCAAAGCCATAAAAAATTTGGAGAAAAATACCTTGCCATCAGGTGCAACCTCGGTATCTATCTCCACAATACTGCCAGGTGACCTCTTCTCCACCTCTGCCTTGAAACTATACAGCATCCTGAAGGTATTTGCCCAATCACCATATAGTTCTTTCATTGCCTTCTGTTTTGCCTTCCACACTGTGGTATATTTCAGCTTAATAGGGTACTGGGCTTCCATGTCTAATTTCAGTCTCTTTGCAGTAGTGTTTGGTGTTTTGGCTAAAATAGGAGTGATCTTTTGTGCAACCCAGGCCTGTGATGTCATGGTTGAGGGAGTCTGTGAACTAGTAATACAAGTATGTTCATTGGGGATTTGATTAATTCTGATTGTACTGCCATCAGGTTGGCGTCTAGCAGAAATGTACCACTTGCAAGGTTGGGCACTGCCATCAAAGCCTTTGCACTTCGCATAAAATTTCTTTGTATCTGTCCACAGAGTCTTGCTGTCAAACTGCTTCTTCACTGCATAAGTCCTGTAACACATCCTAAACTCAGCCATGGTTGGAAAATACTTTCCTACTGCAATTACAGGGTTATCTTTGTCATATACATTTATCATCTCATCATCATTTTCATCATCTACATCATCAGCAGCTTCCTTCATCAACTCTGCATCCACAACTCCAGAACCAGCAGCCGCATTAGCCGCATCCCTCTTCTTCTTCTCCTTGTCTTTATCATCGACTGGAATTCCAAAAAGGTCTGCCATCTCAGTGTCATCCAAGGGTGCAATGACCAAATCAGTAAGCTCTTGCAGTTCTACTGAATTCCAGTCAACAACAGCCGGGCCCGTACCAGCCACCCCATTAGCAGCACCATCACGGGCTGGGTCTTGTGCATCATCTGCTAACACTGTCAATTCGGTTACAATGGGCATTATCTGTCTAGCTGCAGCCCACTCATCATCTGCAATCTGCATAGCCAACTTTGATGCCACATATCCTACTCTTGAATCTGATTTCAGATCAACCAGCTTGGCAAGAAGTGTAGCACGTTTCTTTTCAAAGCCCTCTTGTTTATCGATTTCATCAACAACGCTTCGCCATCCTCCATTCTCACATACTCTCCCTTCCAATCTTCGTACCGTAGCAATGCCACTTCTTGCTCTGGACCCCAAGGAATACTCTCCCCTATTTTCTCCACAATATCTCTCACCGCTTTCTCTTCTTGGTTCACTAGTTCTTGTGGATCGATGTCGTAAAATGAAAGCTCCAAACTAACTAATGTGTCGTGATCTATGGTCCTCACGCTACCATCAGCTAGCTTCGCCTGAGATAGCATAAATTTGACAACCAATTCGAAACTTTTTCGGGCATCTCCCCTGTTTTGACAACGAGGCGGGAATGTGACGACTTGAGTTGAATTTGGGGCCAATAGCTCCTATGCGACATGGAAGTGAACGAGCTCAAATCGAAAGCCGAATGAGCACGAGAGTGATGGATTACCTCGAATTTGACTCTGCCGGCTCCGTGGAGCTCGCCATCTACCTCCTTCTTCCGGGCTGCTTGCCCCGCCTCCCGCCGCGAGCAAAAACGGCAGGGAATGTGTCAGATTTGGGGCAGAATTAAGAAGGGAAGGCCACGCGGGTTCGATTTGACTCACCCCAGATGCCGGCGACAACGAATTCGACGCCCAGGAGTGGATAGCTCCGCCGCCGGAGAGGGAGCTAGGGCGCGCACTGTCGGGTTCAGATGGCGCGCTACGGCAAGGTCGGTCTGTGCGGTCGCTCGAACCGGTTGAGTTGACCGGGTACAAGTTAGTGGGTCCCACATCCGCTAAACCTAATTCCACACTCCTTAACTAGCACAAGTAAGTGACACGGCCGTTTCATCACAATGGGTGGGTCGTGGCTATTTTGCTGCTCTCACGCGTCGTACCATAGCTATTACCTCCAACTATGTCGCATCGCAGCCAATTCCCTGAAAAAACGTAGTACCTGAGCTATTCGCCCATTAAAAATTACACTTAAAATCAAAAAATCATTGGTTCATTTATCAAATAGTTTTACTTACCAAAGATAACTTGGATAATAGACAATGTCACGTGAGTGCAAAATGTTGTTTTTTTTTAGTTTTACACTGCGGCTTTATTACATTCCAGACAAATCAAAGTTCAGAGCGTTTTCAACACCCTCAAGGTACAAATGAAACCAAGTTTTGCATAACTCTAAACCGCAGCCTTCCTTGGCTAAAACGTGTGCAACGCCATTCGTTGAACGCCGTGCCCATCTGACTCGATATTCGTCGAACTCCTGCAGTGAAGTTTTGAGGTCCTCGATCATGGCCCGTACCTGGACCTGTCCTTCTCTTCCTTGGTGAGCTTCGAAACCACTCCTGCACTGTCCGTCTCCAGGACAACACGTCGGCTCTTCAGCTTCTTCGCCAGGGACACCGCCTGCATGCAGGCACGAACCTCTTCGTCTTCGGGGTCCAAGATAGTGGGGTAAAAAACACACGCTCCAGCAAGAAAGCGTTCGTCGTGGTCGCGAGCAACCGCACCCCCGCCACCCTTTTCCGATGACCTAGATGTCGCACCATCTGCATTAACCTTTATCCACCCTTCCTCCGGTGCGCGCCACTTCTCTGTAGGAGTGGCAGCTTTGAACACATTGGGCTGTTGAATGTTTCTCCATTCTTCTAACAGGTTGATGCAGCGACAGGCTAGCTGATTTGGATCTTCAATTTGCTTTGAGTCCCTCGCATCGTTGCGAGCCAGCCACATATGGTAGATTGTCATCAGAACGACATCCACCTCTTCATCCTTAGCCGAACAGAACCACTCCAGAAACCAGTGTTGGAGATCCCGCGGATTATGAACATCGTCAAGAGGGGCGGAGATAGCTAGACCCAGCTTAGCAGAGATACCTTGCCAGACCTGTTGGGCATGTGGGCAGTGCCAAAACCGATGAAGAGATATCTCTTCCCGGGCACAAGCCACGCAACGGACTCCTCCCTTTATTTTCTGCCGCTCGAGTTCAGCTCCTAACGCCAAGCCATTTCTCATCAGCCTCCATGTGTGCACCTTAACCTTGCCCGGCACATTGACTCCCCAAAGCGCTAGCCACCCCTTATGTGAGGTCAGAGCAGAAGATGATTCAGAGCCCCCAGCGTGAGCTTTTTTCTGCTGCATCCGAAGGTGGTAGGCTGAGCGAACCGTGAAGAGTCCAGACTTGTGTGGTTCCATGCAAAGTAATCACGTGTGCCCTGTCCACCAACAGGTAACTTCTTAATATTATCAGCATCGAAGTCATGAAAGATCTTATACAGCTTCTGAGCATCCCAGTCTGAGCCCTCGTCGTTCAGTAACTCCGAGACCCACAAGTGACCTAGTAGTCCAATTGCTGTTCCAAACTTATGTCCTCCCCATTGCCAATTCGCCAAATCAACCCAGATTTCAGCAAATCACGTCCATGTAGGATACTTTGCCAGGAGAAGGAGCCACCTCCTGGGCAGCCAGCATGGAGCAGGTCCGAGTGCTTGAAGTACCGATCCTTCAGAACTCTTGCACATAACGAAGATGGCACCGTAAGAATTCTCCATTTGCTAAATTTGTTTGGCGTGTGGTATTTTTTTACTTTCAGTATTCATTCACCATTAGTGTAGCGAATATGTTCAGTAAATTCTTCGATGGGATTGATAAAAACACTAAGACTAGAATCCACGTGGGGTGTCTCTGTGTAAGCGACGTAACTCTGACTAGTGTGTTTAGTCCAATGATGACTCGGTTTCACTTCTCATGGGCATGAAGATGCCGAATCGACACTTGGACTCGGCTAAACGTGTTTAGGGAGTCACACACAATGAGACGCAACGAGCAAGTAGTCATTTGCGTACCTAGTCAATGTGTATGAAATGTTCCTAGACATAAGGTTCGCGCATGAATCGGCTAAACGAGTTATGTATTGGTCGGATTAGGTCTTGTCAAAGACTATTTGTAACATAAAGGAAGCGTTTGGGCCAACTCAAGAAGCAAACTGTGTGGTATGGTTAACCAATATGAAAGTTTACCCCTCCCACTCAGCGAGATATTTAGGCCCCCTTGGTTGACGCGATTCGTAAAGCACGACCATGCAAGTCGACTATAGCTCGGACAAGGTACATCGCAAGGCAAAGTGAATGGTCGTGTGTACATTGGAAAGGGAAGTCATGGATGACTTTATTCCAATCATGAGTCAACATGCTTTGCTAGAAGTTGTTACTGACTGTCATTTGGAGGCCAGATGTACATGAGAGCCAGTCGGTTGTAGGAGTTTGGCTACTCGGAGCAATGGACATGAGTCGGAGGAGTGGCTGTCGATGTGTCCGACAGGAAGTAAACCTGCATGGTCACACACTTAAAAGCAATGGAGCTAGTCAGAAAGTGTTCCGATTAACAAAGGGCGAGTGAGTCAGAATCAAGTCGACACATGACACATGGCAGTTAAGGTTTTCTATCTAGGCCGCAAGTGTTGCGGACAAAAATCCCCATGTCACTTGGATGATGGATCTATCGCTACCACGAAATTTATTCTTTACTGCTATGAAGCTATGTCTGGACTGAGGATAAACTACCACAAAAGTGAGGTCTATGTGATTGGGCGGAGAGGGATGAACAAAAGAGGGTGGCTGATATGTTTCACTGTGCTTTGGGGGAGTTCCCTATGAAGTATCTGGGAATGCCTATCTTCCCCAAAAAGCTAATTGCCTCTGAGTTTGATTTTCTGCCAACTAAGGTTCACAAGAAACTGGGTGGATGGAAGCCAGTCTCTACTGGCGGTAGAAAAATCCTCATTGACTCTTGTCTTAGTAATGTACCGAATCATGTTATGGGTTTTATTGGCTGACTGATGGTACACATAAAAAGATGGATTCGCCAAGAGCGAATTTCTATTGGGAAGGTGATGGTAAAAACAGTAAGTATCATATGGTTAGATGGAAGGATATGTGCAGGCCCACGGAGTTTGGGGGGATGGGGTTTGTTGACACTAAGACTAAAAACATTGCTTTGTTGGCAAAATGGATTATGAAACTGGAGAGGGGCGACCAGGATCTGAGCTGTCGGATCCTGCGGCGCAAGTACCTGAATGTAGATAACAACTTTTATCAATCAAACGCGGCAGGAGCTTCACAATTCTGGAAAAGGCTTCACTCGATCAAACATTGGGTTAAAAGAGGGTTGACCTTTAAGCTGGGGAATGGTAAGAAGGCGAATTTTTGGAAAGATGTTTGGTGTGATCAAGTGCCTCTTAGGTATATTTTTCCTCGGATCTTTTCCTGTTGTGAACAGCAGAATGCCTCGGTGGTAGAGGTCTTTGTTCAAAATGGCCTTGATCTAACTTTTCGAAGTGCGTTTGGTCCACAAGAGATTGAGGAATGGGAATCCTTAAAAGAAAAAATGTTGTTAGTTGAGTTGACACAGGAAGCTGATGATGGATATTGGACCTTGAACAGCAATCGAAAGTATTCCTCTAGGTCGCTCTATAAGGAATTGCTCAATTAGGGAATTGTTGACGTCCAGATGCAGGAAATGTGGAAGGCAAAAACTCCTTTGAAAGTAAAGATTTTCACGTGGATGTGCTTCTGAGGACGGATTCAGGTTATGCTGGAACTTAAAGCCAAAGGGTGGCCGGGGATGACATTTGCAAGCTTTGTGGAGAAAGCGAATTGGTGGATCACCTTATTTTTCAGTGTCCTGTTTCACATTTCCTTTGGTGGGTCGTGGGGGCTCAAGGAAACTTTTCTTGGGATCGTCCACCCCTGTCTTGTGAGGATTTTTTAGCTATTGCAATGAAGGGGCAAAAAGGTTTTGGTATTGGCATGAACTGGGCGATTTTTGGTGCCGCGGCTTGGACGTTGTGGCTTGCTAGAAATGATTTGGTGTTTAATAAAAAGGTGGTTTCCTCACCTCTCACTAACCTGTTTAAAATGTCTTCTTTGTTAAATCAGTGGAGGTGCATGTTGCGAGGGAAGCGTGAAGACGACTGGGAGAAGATGGTAGTTTTGCTGAAGGATTTCGTCAGGAAGATGCAATTGGTTGTCTCTATGCGTAGTGGCGTGGGATGATCTTGTTGGACCTTGGTTCGCTGTGCTCTTCTCTAGTCTTTGGAGTAGATGTTTAGCTTTTTTCCCCTGCGTGGGACTTGAGTGGTGTTTGTCCCCTGCGTGGGCATTGGTGGTGTTGTGGCACTTTCAGACTCTTAGTAGTCTTTTTTAGTCTTTTCAGTCTTTTTATTTTTTCGAACCTCTGTATGAACCTCTCGTGGATGCTTTCCTAAAGCAGGGCCTTAATAAAGCCTTAGTTATAAAAGCCCCATGTCACAGCCCACCTACCCGCCTATAAGCGGTGGGAGAAGCGCACGGAAGAGCTAAGTGAGTTAAAACAATCTGCATTTCTCCAAACACATCTCGCCACCGCCCTGTCTTGGTGAGTAAGGCTAGCAACCTCTAACCAAGAGCTCCAACATGTACGTGTGCACCACCCATGTGCCGTACCGTCGAATTTTGACTCGTCCGAACAAGGATAGGCGGTGGGGCTAAGGCGGACCAGGGTCCGGCGACGACCACGAGCGGCAGAGCTATCCGAGACGAGAAACCAAGGACACTACACTGCCCCAACGCATTTCACCAATTCCGCACCTGCACGTCTAGTGGTAAAACTCCATCACCTATGTCCATGGATGGATACTGGGTGTTGCGCTAGAGAAAAAGGTGTTGGTGTACAAGAGTTGCGCCCGACGCGACCTAACACCGTTCCATTACCTTTTCCCCTGGACGATTGATCTCAATTCTGCCATCTAAATACACCACTTTGGCAATTCTGCCAACTAAATACACCACTTTGGCACCCAAATAAAATCCAAGGTAACAGGGAATTCCGAAACCTTCCGGAAAAATCACCAAACTAACCCAATATTGCAATCTAAAGTTCATTAGTTACGATCATCACAACACAACACAAACTTCTTGATGGCAAAGAGGGACCCCCTCCACTTCTAACATGTCTACAAAGAGTATAAATACATATGAACAAAAAATCCCAGAATAGAAAATGCAACTATAACATCTATACAGCTCAACTCATACACTTTGGAAATTTCCCGCAATACATTTTTACTACATTAACTGGCAGTGACTAATGATAACAAGCACATTACATAAGAACACATCAAATAATTCAATTTACATATGCAAACATACTAGAATACGTCCCATTTTATATTAACAAGTCATAACTCTAAACAATGTTGTTTCATATCAAGTACAGAGCATGCCTACTTTATTAAATTTTGACTTGCTAGATAACATTAACTATGGAAAACCGAGTAACCAATAATGTCATTGGTTTATTGTACACTCTTACAAATTTATAAATATGCTTACTTAACATAGAAACCTATATTGAGATATTTTGTAGATCGTACTCTTTATTGATCTTTACCATAAATACGTATAAATTATATAGATTATGCATTATAGAAAAAAACAGTTCTACAACAGACCCTTGTTACACCAAAACCAAACGTAAATAACATTCAGTCAAACAAAAATAATGATATTCATAACAATTCTATATTATGCATTATTAATATAAATATTGATATTTAGCACAAGAAAAAATACACCAAAGAATATTTAGTATAATTGCCAGCTATGTGGTTAAACTACGTCAATACATAGAAACTTAAACACATAATATTGTGACATGCTAAAATAAGATAAGTACAAAAATTTAGTAAAAATATATTTATTATGATTCCTCCGAGGACCAAATATTTATTGGACCGGCCCTGGCAAGCCGATCTCATTTTATCTAACAAAACCAAGCAGACGGAACCAGCTGGGCTGGCTCTTAAACTCATGGAGAAGCTTTCTCCATACCAATTTTTGGAGACACGTCAAAGCGGACGCATGAGATCGACTACCAACTAGAATCGTATACCATCACAAATCAAACTAGAATCGTATACATCAAAGAAAATCCAACAAGCATCTTCACGAGCGTCATACCGCACTCACGGCAGGCCGGGAGCTGGGCCTTGGAATCGGGCTTCCCCATCTGCAATGAATCATCGGGATTAAGCCCAAATCAACATAGCCGATAGAACTGCTTTCCAATAATCCATGACATCTCGGCCAATAAAATCGAAGATAAATTACCCGAACCATCGATCGATCCAGAAAACAACAGTAAAAGACGTACTCCGCCAGCGCCACCACCAAAACCAATGTTCTAAGTTGGGCGCGCCTAGATCTCAATCAACTACATCCTTTGGATTGACAAAACCCTCCGGTTGTACCATATACAACTCTTTCTCAATATTGCCATGTATAGATACCAGGATGTCGGATCAAAACAAAATGCAAAAAGGGTTTGCCTTTCGAGGTATGCCGGGCAATAAGGGCAAGGAAGGCTGCGGGATCCACTTAGACTTTATATTTGGAGCCTCGACGCGGAAATTAGATTGTTCTATCCTCTCGATTTTCTGTGCAAAACACATTTCACTCTGCTCCCAACCCATGTCGTCAGAACATGGCCAAATCACTCCATGCATCGTCTGTCAAACCCAATGTCGTCATCGCCAACCCTCGCCGTTGCCCGACGCATGCTTCCGGCGCCCAAACGTTCGCCACCATGGCAGCCACCCCATACAAGTGCCCTGCTAGGCCGTTCCTCTACCACGTGATTTGTCGAGGATGTGACTGCCCCTTGATACGTCTCAAACGTATCTATAATTTTTAATGTTCCATGCATGTTTTATATCAATTGTCACATGTTTTATATGCACTTTATATCATATTATGACATTTATTGGACTAACCTATTAACAAGATGTCACAGTGCCAGTTTCTGTTTATTATGTCTGTGCATTGCAGAAAATGTCCAAAATTGAAAGTGCTCAGAAAAATCTGAAAAAATTACAGAAATTCTAAATCGCCAGAAGACTCCGGGAGCCAGAAGGACAAGTCCAGGGGAGGCCCACAGCCCCCACACGCCCCCTGGGCACGGCTGGGCCTTGGCCGCGCCCAGGGGTGGTGTCGTCACCTCGGTCGCCTCCTCGCGATGCCCTTTGGACTATATATTGCCTCCACGGTGAAAACCCCAGAACAATCGATGATTTCCCCAGAAAAGTTCCAGAGCTCGCCGCCACCAAAAACCCTAATTCGGGGGACAGAAGTCTCTGTTTCGGCACCTTGCCGGGACGGGGAATTGCCCCCGGAGCCATCTCCATCGACGCCACCGCCTCCATCATCGTCGTTGCTGCCTCCCATGATGAGGAGGGAGTAGTTCTTCATCGGGGCTGAGGGCTCTACCGGTAGCTATGTGGTTTATCTCTCTCTCCCATGGTGTGATCTTTATGTGATCATGAGCTTTGTAATCTAGTTGAATCCATAGATGTTACTCTTCATTATCTTATATGCTACTCAAGTGGTTTTATTAATGTAATCTCCGGAGTCACCTTTGTCCCACGGTGCGAAGTTGACAGTGTGCGCCCCGTGTGTGGCTCTTAGGCTAAAGATAACAGGAATACTTATCATGAGTTATTATTTGCGTTGGATGTCTCTATGAAATTGCGGTGTTTGTCTAGTACTATTTAGGGCGCTCAAGTTGACAGTGTGGGGTTCCCTAGATGTGGAATGCGACTTTAAGGTGTGCTGTTATAGCCCTACGCAGTGGATTGGTGTTCGTTATCCAACGAGAGAATAATCAGAGTAGCATAGTGAAGAGGAAATATCTATGTATTCAATTATATTATTATTGTTGAGAGTGTCCACTAGTGAAAGTATGATCCCTAGGCCTTGTTTCTAAGCATTGAAACACCGTTTACAACCAGTTCTGCTACATGTTTGCTTGCTGCCATTTTTATTTCAGATTGCAATTACCACTTATAATCATCCATATCACTTGCATTTTAATATCTCTTCGCCGAACTAGTGCACCTATACATCTGACAAGTGTATTGGTGTGTTGGGGACACAAGAGACTTCTTGTATCTTAATTGCAGGGTTGCTTGAGAGGGATATCTTTGACCTCTACCTCCCTGAGTTCGATAAACCTTGGGTGATTCACTTAAGGGAAACTTGCTGCTGTTCTACAAACCTCTGCACTTGGAGGCCCAACACTGTCTACAAGAATAGAAGCGTGCGTAGACATCAAGCTATTTTCTGGCGCCGTTGCCGGGGAGGTAAGGTAAAAGGTACTCACATCCTCCAGCTACTTAGCTATTTTCTAGCACTGTTGCTGACGTGTGAGTGCTCGAAGGTATTTCCTTTAGATTCTGCAATTATATCTTTTTGTTTCTTGTTTTTATTTCACTAGTTAGGCTTAATGGAAAACAACAAAAAAATTAGAGATCTTTATGAAATTTATCTTGAATTAGGACATGATGCTTTTGAAGAGAAAATTAAAAAACCTATGGAAAATTATTTGCATGATGGTAGCAATGTTATTACTATAAATGCTTTGAACACCATTATTGCTAATGCTATGCAAAGCTCTAAGCTTGGGGAAGCTGGTTTTGATGAATATGATATTTTCAGTCCCCCAAGTTTTGAGGAGAAAATTTTCTTTGATGATACTTTGCCTCCAATTTATGATGATTATAATGATAGTGGTATTTTGGTGCCACCTACTATGGAGGATAAAGTTTATTATGATTATACTATGCCTGCAATTTATGATGATTACAATGATGGTTGTGATAGTTTTACTCCCACTATTACTAATGAAATTGATTATGCTTATGTGGAGAGTAATGATAATTTTATGCATGTGGATCATGATAAGAATGCTTTATGTGATAGCTATATTGTTGAGTTTATTCATGATGCCACTGAAAATTATTTTGAGAGAGGAAAATATGGTATAGAAATCTTCATGTTATTAAATTTCCTCTCTTTGTGATGAAAGTTTTGAGCTTTCTCTTGTGTTGCTTTTATATGATGGTTTCTTTAAGACCTACTGGTCATTATGAGAGAGGGAGACACGGTTTCATATATCTCAATAATATTAAGTCTCCTCTCTTTATGTTGAAAGTTTTGAAGCTGCACTTGTTTTGCCTTCCTATGCTAGTCACTTTGTGCTTCATTGATTGTTTTCTTACAAGGCTCCTATGCATAGGAAGAGTGTTAGATTTAAACATGTTTTATATATGCTTCTTGATGCTCTCTTTTATGTTTCAACTCTCATCTTTATGTGAGCATCATAAAAATCACTATGCCTAGCTAAAAGGCGTTAAAGAAAAGCGCTTATGGGAGGCAACCCATTATTTTTATTTTCTGCAATTTTTCTTTATTTGAGTCAAGGAGTGTTTACTTCTGTAGCAACTCCTTTGTATCTTTATTTTCTTGCATTGTTGTGCCAAGAGTAGCCTCTAATGTTAAGATGATGCTTAATTTTGATTGCTGCGCAGAAACAGATTTTTGCTGTTCACTGTACGAAATTCCTAAAATCACCAGATTGTTAAAAATCTGAAATTTTTTGCGTAATCTTTATGAATGTCTGAATCTTTCATTAGTTCAAAGTTTTTCGATCTGAGCGTGTAAGTGCCTCGAAAAAATTCGTCTTTGCGGACTGTTCTGTTTTAGACAGATTATGCCTTTTTATTTTGCATTCTCTCTTTTACTAGTGTTGAGTGAAATTCTTTTTTGGGTGGAAGAGCTTCACATAACATCAGTGGCAGTAGCTAATGTTTAAAGTAACAAGTCATATTGCGTCTTTATAGAACATGTGAGTTTTTGATTATGCACTAACCCTCTAATGAGATTTACTTTGAGTTTGGTGTGACGGAAGTTTTCAAGGGTCAAGAGAGAAGGGATATAATAGGATCAAGAAGAGTGAAGAGCTTAAGCTTGGGGAGGCTCCCATGGATCTCCCCAGCATATTTCAAGAAGACTCAAGCGTCTAAGCTTGGGGATGCCCAAGGCATCCCCTTCTTCATCGGCAAAATTATCAGGTCATCTCTAGTGAAACTATATTTTAATTCTTTCACATCATATGTGCTTTTCTTGGAGCGTCTGTGTGCTTTTATTTTCAGTATTGTACTTTTATTTTCAATAAAGCTTGACTGGACCCTAGCATTCTTGATTGGGAGAGAGACACGCTCCGCTTTTTCATGAGAATACTCCTATTCTTCACTTATATTTGTTGAGTATTCATATCTAGCGCTGTTCAGCTTTTAGCTCTTGTTTTCATGTATCTCTTGTCAGAGCTATTAGCTTTCTTTTGTAGAAAGTACTCTCTTGCTTCACTTATATTGTTTGGAGAGTTGATTAAATAAATTGATTGGTGTTTGGTTGGTTCAGAAAATGTTGCATGTGGTAATTGGTATAAGGAAAAACTTGCTTAATCTTGTAGATCACTAATTTGGATAACTTGATGCTTGTCAATTGTTTTGAGTTAACAAGTAGATCATGATTAAATTTGTGCATCACATGAGTTAAGCCTATTAGTGAAGAACTACCGTAAAGCTTGTTGAAAATTTGGTTTGCATCGGTGGTATCTCTAAGGTCTAGATATTTTCTAATAACAGGGTTTGGTTAACAAGGAAGACGGTATGAAGTCTTATAACGTTTGCAATATGTTTGTCATATAAAACTTGGTGTACGGGTTGATATTCTTGTTTGCTTACATAAACCTTGCTAGCCTAAACTCTGTACTGAGAGGGAATGCTTCTCGTGCATCCAAATCCTTGAGCCAAAATCCATGCCATTTGTGTCCACCATAACTACCTATATGTGGTATTTCCTTGCCACTCCAAGTAAATTTTTCATGTGCTACCTTTAAATTATTCAAAATGTTATTATTCCCTTTTTGTGTCAATGTTTACTAGCTCATGAGGAATTAGTGTGGTTATTCTTTATTCTATTGTCAAATGGACTTTTACACCTGGACTAGCGGCATATACATCCGCTTATCCTCTAATTTTGCAAAAAGAGCTGGCAACGGGGTGCCCAGTCCCAATTAATTACAACTTTAACCATTAATTCTCTTCACACTTTTGCCCTGATTCATCAGTAAGCAATGACAAACAGTGAAATACCTGCATGTGTGTAAACCAAAGAGAAAGAGGGATGATCTGCCTTGCTGGTAGAAATAACGTCCTTCATGGGAGCCGCTCTTAAAAGTCCGTTTGACAGGTAGAATACTGTTCTCACCCGCTACCATTCGTTGACAATTAACAAACACCTCTCAAAAATAGATACTCCTCCATGGTATGTGATTGATGGAAGGCACCCGAGGATTCGGTTAGCCATGGCTTGTGTTAGCAAGGTTGGGAGGAGTATCAAATATTTTATGCAATCTCTATATGCTTTCAAAAACCTAAAAGCTCTAGCACATGACTTAATCCCTGCTTCCCTCTGCGAAGGGCCTTTCTTTTACTTTTATGTTGAGTCAGTTTTCCTATTCTTTCTGTCTTCCACAAGCAAACACTAGTGTCAACTTTGTTACAACATGCGTTATATGCTACGTATTGGACTTGTTATACTACTTTGTGTTGACGATATCCATGAGATAAATATGTTGAAAGTTGAAGCAAATGCTGAAACTTAATTCTTCCTTTGTGTTGATTAATACCTTTTATTAGAACTATTGCTTTATGAGTTAACACTTATGCAAAACTGTTTGATGCTTGTCTTGAAAGTACTATTCATGAAAACGTTTAGCTTGTGTGATTCATTGTTTACTCATTATCTATTTGGTAGCAAACTATAGACCATTGACTTGGATCACTTCATTCATTTACATGTGCCTTGCAATATTATATGATCAAGATTATGATGGTAGCATGTCACCTCAAAAATTATTTTGTTTTTATCGTTTACCTACTCGAGGACGAGTAGGAACTAAGCTTGGGGATGCTGATACGTCTCAAACGTATCTATAATTTTTGATGTTCCATGCATGTTTTATATCAATTGTCACATGTTTTATATGCACTTTATATCATATTATGACATTTATTGGACTAACCTATTAACAAGATGCCACAGTGCCAGTTTCTGTTTATTATGTCTGTGCATTGCAGAAAATGTCCAAAATTGAAAGTGCTCAGAAAAATCTGAAAAAATTACAGAAATTCTAAACGCCAGAAGACTCCGGGAGCCAGAAGGACAAGTCCAGGGGAGGCCCACAGCCCCACACGCCCCTGGGCGCGGCTGGGCCTTGGCCGCGCCCAGGGGTGGTGTCGTCACCTCGGTCGCCTCCTCGCGAGCCCTTTGGACTATATATTGCCCACCTAAAACCCAGAACAATCGACGATTTCCCCAGAAAAGTTCCAGAGCTCCGCCGCCACCAAAACCCTAATTTGGGGGACAGAAGTCTCTGTTTCGGCACCTTGCCGGGACGGGGAATTGCCCCCGGAGCCATCTCCATCGACGCCACCGCCTCCATCATCGTCGTTGCTGCCTCCCATGATGAGGAGGGAGTAGTTCTTCATCGGGCTGAGGGCTCTACCGGTAGCTATGTGGTTTATCTCTCTCTCCCATGGTGTGATCTTTATGTGATCATGAGCTTTGTAATCTAGTTGAATCCATAGATGTTACTCTTCATTATCTTATATGCTACTCAAGTGGTTTTATTAATGTAATCTCCGGAGTCACCTTTGTCCCACGGTGCGAAGTTGACAGTGTGCGCCCCGTGTGTGGCTCTTAGGCTAAAGATAACAGGAATACTTATCATGAGTTATTATTTGCGTTGGATGTCTCTATGAAATTGCGGTGTTTGTCTAGTACTTTAGGGCGCTCAAGTTGACAGTGTGGGGTTAACTAGACATGGGAATGCGACTTTAAGGTGTGCTGTTATAGCCCTACGCAGTGGATTGGTGTTCGTTATCCAACGAGAGAATAATTCAGAGTAGCATAGTGAAGAGGAAATATCTATGTATTCAATTATATTATTATTGTTGAGAGTGTCCACTAGTGAAAGTATGATCCCTAGGCCTTGTTTCTAAGCATTGAAACACCGTTTACAACCAGTTCTGCTACATGTTTGCTTGCTGCCATTTTTATTTCAGATTGCAATTACTACTTATAATCATCCATATCACTTGCATTTTAATATCTCTTCTCCGAACTAGTGCACCTATACATCTGACAAGTGTATTAGGTGTGTTGGGGACACAAGAGACTTCTTGTATCTTAATTGCAGGGTTGCTTGAGAGGGATATCTTTGACCTCTACCTCCCTGAGTTCGATAAACCTTGGGTGACTCACTTAAGGGAAACTTGCTGCTGTTCTACAAAACTCTGCACTTGGAGGCCCAACACTGTCTACAAGAATAGAAGCGTGCGTAGACATCACCCCTCGCCAACTCTTCGCCACAACAAAGTTAATCATCTACAAAATTTAAAAAGTGGTAACTATGAAATATATCTTATGTTTGTTTGAACAACTTTCGGGTCTGAAACTAAATTTCCCTAGAATTGAGGAATATTGTTTTGGAAAAGGCAAATGATGAGGAGTAGCAATATAAGATTATTTCGTACTCGGGCAGTGGGTTGTCTGCTTCGCCATCGCCGCCGTGTCGTGGCCCATCGGCTGTGCCGTCAAGTTCATCCCCGTGTCGGACCGACTCACCATTAGATCCTGACGCGCGGGAAATCGTCCTAACTAATATTGATGTGTTCATATATATTTCACTTAGATTAAGTGATTCTTGGATTGGATTCATTGATACATTGAATCCTCCATTTACAGCCAGCTGACTTTAGTTCTGCAAGAAAACTAATGTTGTCATGTACCGGATGATTCTCACAGCGTGTATCCACACTAGTGGAAAAACGGTCTTTAGTCCCGTTTGGTAAGGGGTTTTAGTCCTGGTTGGCCAACCGGGACTGCCAAACTGGGACTAAAGCCCCCCCCCCCCCCCCCCCCCCCCCCCCCGCGAGTCCCGGTTGACCACGAATCAGGACTAAAGGCCCTCCCACGTGGCCACTCCCGAGCTCGTGGGGTGGACGACCTTTACCAACCGGGACTAAAGGTTTGTGGTTTTTTTGTTTTCTTTTGAATTTATTTAGGGTTTAGGAGAGGTTTACGGTTTCGGATTTTGTGTTTTCCATCGTATGGTGATCACGTCGATGCGCCAAAAACAAGTTTTCGTATACATAAATTTCATACTACATTGTGATCACGTTGATGCATATACATACACATACAATTTGGTATATATATATCTTTTTAATTACATGGAGATCACTAAATTACATGGAGGCATATTATCGGCTATGGTATTCTCCGGTTTCAGGTATGACCTCCGCAAGCAAAAATCCCGTCAATGCCTCCCCAATTGCTTTTACGCGGGTACTCTGGTAGGAGCGCGTTCCACATCCTTGCCATCTTTAAAAGAAGGAGATCAATATGAATATATGAGTTGTGTGTATATATATCAAATCATCTTTAAAAAAATTATGAATGAAACTCAACACAATTGATGGTAATAAAATAAAATTGTGAATAGTATTTACGTACTTCAATTTTTTCTTTGATTTATGCGATCCTCACTGGTCATCATGTGAATGAACTCGCAAACGTAGTATGCACATAAATTAGTTCCTAGTGGCTGCCTCAGGCACCAATGTACGAGAATAGAATTCAGTCAAACTAATAATCAAACATGATAATGGTATTAAAACTAGAATTAAAGAGATGTGCGGACCTAGCTAGTACTATTTACCTGGTTCAGAACGAAACGCAGCTCTGGTTTCCATTCACCGACTTTATTCTTGATGAACCGTTTCCAAACCGTGCCCGGCAAAGAAAATGAATAAAAGAGTTATTAATTACTTGATATCAGGAAATGAACGGAAGATGCCGATATAGTGCGATAATGATTGAAATTATTTCTGGAGCATATTAACCACGGTGGAGTATTCTTTAGGATATTTCCGTAATGAGTCCATGACTTAAACGGTTCCTTCGTCCACTCTAATGCTTAGCAGAATCTAGTGGAAGCTGCGCACGTTTATATAGGCAGGCATGCATAACTCATCAATTACACTTAACATCGAGTAAGCAAAATAAAATGTGTACAAGACAGTAACACTCACCTGAAGTTGTAAGAAAAAGTATATGTGTTTTGGTATTATTTTCCTTTAAAACCATAGCAAAAGTTTCTCCGTGTCCTTGGCAAAGTTTTTTATGGTATATTCATGAACGTTATTTGGGTCAATGAACCCAATGTCCCAGATTCTCTCCTTTTTGCATTCGAGAATCTTCATTCTGCATAATAGCGTACAAAAGAATATAGTGAGGATAATTATAGCCAATGAACGAGCTGAGTTAAAGACTTAAATTACAGAAATAAATCACTTACAGACAATAGCAAGTGACGAGAGATTTGTCGAGGGCGTCTCGATTGTATAACTGAAATTTTTCTTCAAACTCAACATGCACCGTATTCTTGTAAGAAGTGCTCTTCCTTAACTGCCACCATGAGCATGGTTCGCCCTTCCTTTGCGACTGTACCACTGATGCAATCTTGACCAGAGACTCCCCGTGAACATATTTCCATGCTAGTTCAGCCATGGGGTAACCAGTGTCGCCTATGAGTTGAGCAACACTGAGACCAGTACTGTCGTTGTGTACGTCCTTATCGGGAAACACATTGAGCGGGGGGACCGATTGTATTTCCTGTTCTCCGAGCTGGGGAACTTTTTCCCGCTTTTCCCTTGCTGCATCTGTGAGCTATATGACTTCTGAATACAGCGCTCATAGTCTGATGGCAACTTCGGTTCCGGGTCCAATAAGTTCTTCACGAAGCGCACAACGACCTCAGGAGGTTCCTTTGGCTCGGGCCTTTTCGGTGCAAGTTGTCTTTTCACATCGGCAGCCATGATCTGGTTATTTTCCTCAATAGTCACGTCGTAAGGTAACTTGTCAGGAGCCTTGTCTTCTTTCTGCCTTTCTTCTTAGTCGTCGAAGCGGTGAGCTTCCGCTTATTTAGCATCTTAGTGGGCGGAGACGGATGACGCGCCGGAGATCGAGATGGACTCGCGCTGGGGTCCCTATCGGGGAGGGGTGGATTTGCTGAGGTGGATTGCTACAAGGAGGAGTCGATGGAGGGGTGGAGTCTACAAACACGATGTATTTCTTTTTCCACAGAATGATACCACCCGTGGCGTCTCCCAGTGTCTTCTCCCCTTCACCTCCAGCCATGTCAAGCTCTCCAGTGACTCATATCCCTTCAGAACTTCATCCACCCCGACACGAGCATAGCCAGCTAGAATCTGACTGCCATGGAAGCGTGCTCCAGGTGGACACCATGCAGCTATCCATGATCTAGAGAAGTATATGGACAACGAATGCATCTGATAAACCGTATTATTATTTCAGGCACGAGACGTGTCTAGGACTATCGAATTTGATAGAGTGAACAAGCTTCATAAGTGCATCTAATATGATGATAATTCTCTCTGTCAGTCATAAAATAGTGGCTGTTCTAGATGCTCTACATGTTTGGTCTTTTTTAGATCCGCGCCTCTGAATTTAAGCGTAGACAATGTCTTCCAAATGTTTAGTCTAGAGTACTACTCCGTACTTTACAATTTTACTGGGTTTTGCCTTTGCTTGTTCCTCTGAACATGCATACATTTTTCATTATTCCAGAGTTAAACTTTTGACATATTTGCAGTGCATCAGCTCTTTCCTATCTTCCCTGAAAGCATCGCAAGTTCTTCCCAGCGTAAGTTTGGGCAAGAATTAAAATGCATCTTCTTTCATAAGCCGTTGACAGATTTGAGGAGGATGAACATCTATTAACTCAAAAACTGAAAAGTAACATAGATGCAATACAAGGTAAATCATAGACCCCTATAATATGTGGACTTTAGATCGTGTTACATGTGAAAAGACGGAAAGTCTCCAATATGCAGTCCTTGATCATGAAGTTCCGTAAGGTGGCTGAATAAGCAATCACAAATTGGTAAGCACTTATGTAGGTATGTACAGATATACAAGTAGTTTTCCCTAGTATCAGTGGAAGTGTATTGACATTAACATGTGCAACAACAAAAGATAATATCTTGAGGACCACTATTTAAATTGGCAGTGTATTGACATTTGGCAAGTGCAACAACAAAAGATAACATCCAACACTAGGCACGCCCTATATATGTTTATGTTCTATTCCATTTAAATGAAACAGTGTCATAGTTTACAGATCCAAACTACTTCAACTTATAAGTCTCTACAAAGACATAATTGAAAAATTCAGCACTACGGTGCAAAAGGGGTTTGAATTTTAGGATTCATCATGCAAACAAGCTCAAACCCATCTAAACCTTCATGCCAAGTTCTGTATGCGCCTCCGGAGTCCGATGTCCCAACAACATCAGAGAATTCCTTTTCTTCAGACAAAACTCAGTCGGGGAAGTCCCTGGCTTGTGACTTCAACGCCTTCTCCCATTTTTCCAGTAGCGGCTTCGCCTAGAGCTTGCACAACGGCGACCATCTCCGAAGAAGCCTGGCAATTCTCCTCCAGATCATATGCATGTTTTGCCAGATCAATCTACCAAACAATATATCGATTATCATTTCCAAAAAATTTATGTAACAATTCACACCATAAATTTAGAATTGCTAACCCAAAGTCTAACGACATTCTCAAAACCATGCCCAAGAGATATTTCAGTAACATTTGAAAGTTTCAACAATATTAGTTTTACTATTTCACAACAAAATAAAAAGGCGATTTACTTTTTCCTGTTCGACACAAAAAAAGGCAACTACCATCAAGGATGGTTTCTCTTATTGCAACATTATCTCTAGTCAGAATTTGATTGTACGAGACCCAACCAACGGACCACCTGAAATCTAGGTGGGCCATTAAGTTGGTATAGTTGAGATACACCGGTCCGTATCCGTCTACCTCGCCCCTGCTTGGTGACAGGGAAGGAAACCTAGATCGCCACCGCCACTAGAGGGCACGGCCGGACGAAGCCTTGTCTGCACCGGCGGGTTTTGATCGTCCTATCGCATGGGGAGCTGGTGTGGGCTTGTGTTGCCAGGTAAACAATTTTGGTGTCGGCGCCATGTGTCCCTGCCGCCAGCGGTGCCTCTTATTGGGACGGTTGAATGGATTTGGGCCATGTGTCCATATTCGCATAGCTGATGCGACATTTCCTCATGATTTGGTTGGTGTCTCCGATGAACACCTACGCCTCTATATTTATGGGTTGGAAGAACCACTTCCACAGAGAAAATCCTTTGACAGATCTTTTGTCACAGATGACGCGGCGACATCTGCGGGCGCCGCTAACCTTCTTTTGGGGTATCCTCACGGTGGCGGTCCCGTCGAGCTCAGAGGAAAACCTTGTTTCCCTTGACACACTGCACATTGGCGGCGTCTAACTCCTTGGCGGCAATATTTTGGAGCTCATATATGGTAGTAGGATCTCGGAGGTGTGGCGACGATGGACCACTGTGTAGACTCGGTGGGAAGGGAAGTCATCCGAGGGAGACACTAGGATCTTTCGGACCAGAAGATGGCAACGTCTGACGCCACAACCCCTCCTGGTGCATCATTTTCTAGCAATTTCCGACTGGGGGGGGGGGGGGGGGGGGGGGGGGGGGGGGGGGGGGGAGCTGGAGCGACGCCGTGTCTACCATGTTAACGACGGTAGGTCTTGGTGGCAAGGCACAATCGAGTCTCGGCAGGACATGCATTTTGTCGACGAGCACATGGTGGTGA
Organism: Poa pratensis; assembly: GCA_947311845.1. Taxonomy (NCBI): domain Eukaryota; kingdom Viridiplantae; phylum Streptophyta; class Magnoliopsida; order Poales; family Poaceae; genus Poa; species Poa pratensis. Next base: position 34,676,921 of record CAMZMU010000091.1, on the reverse strand, counting down.
TTCTGTTGGGGGGCATCGGGACGTTGATAGTTAGCCTAGAGGGATCACCGGATATCAGCCATGAAGATGGGTCGACAATTCTATGGCAGTGGCGGTTTCTATGGCGTGTGCAATCAACGCGCTTAGACTCTGCCGGACTGTCCGTGTGTTCCTAGTACGCCATACGTGCGGCCTTGTGATGCCCCCAAATTTTAGATGGTAGAGCATTATTGTGTAATGGCATAATTCCCTATTGTCGAGTTCTTAGGTATGGTGTGGTGGTTTCGTCTTGTTTGATGTTTTTTTCGTCGGACATTTGTTTAGTAATTTAATTAAGAACGTGTGTATATGTTTTTGATGAAGTCGGGTGTGTCAAGTGTGTCAACCTCCTCTTCAAAAAGGTGGTACAGTACATTAATATGGAAATAAACTAGCATGTCGAAAGGAATATGCGTTTCCTTGTGTAGAAGAAGGCTCGATACGTCGTCATTTCTTATGGTCTGTTTCGTCTCTGCTTTGAAATTCGTACGGAGTTGGAGATGTGGTATTTCGGACGTAGACTAAGTCTAGGTTGTCCTTCGTCCGTACGTGGCACTATCGACTACGTAGAATGTACGTACAGTGCGCGGCAACATTGAACCTTTCAATTTTCACATCTAACGGGACGGCAACGCCTTACTGCATAAGGCTAGCTGATGAAGAAACGGCGCGCCGTGTCCCCTCCGACTCCCAGGAACGGAGGAAGGGGGGACGAGCAGGGGCTAGGCCACCCCCAACAACGTGATTTTCTTCATATATGTCTTAATACTCATGCTTAATCTTAGAAATTCCAAGCAATTTCGCCCCTCCAACATGATTCTGCCCCCTCCAACCTTACTGGCTGGCTCCGTCCCTGCCGACTCCGACGTTCTTTCGGCGGCTGCCGGCACCACACACGATCGTCAACGTCGTGCCAAGTGGTAATACGATAGCTGGCCTGGATAATTTAAATAAATAAACAAAACATAATCTTGCTCAGGCTGGACACTCGATCTTAGTTCAAAAAACTTAGATCACAGAACTAATATTTTAAAATATTACGCAAAAAGGGTTTCTACATAAAAATTTAGTAGTGTACTGTTGCATTCCTAAACATTCACACTATTTTCAATATTTTTTTAACATTTAAAGATGATTTTTGAAATGGTAGCATCGTAGCACTTAATGGAATGGCAGAACTAGAAATGTTTTTTGATAGTATTCATACGAGCATTGTTTTTTGATAGTATTCATACGAGAATTGTTTGGTCAATGTGTATCTCGACTTTGGACCTAAACTTTTTGGAGGTTGTAAACACATTTCCTGTGAACTTTCACACTTTTTAATATATTTTTTGAAACATCTAAAAATGGTAGCATCTATGGGGCTGGTGGCACTAGATAGGTAGAGTGAGGCGTTTTGGAGCCCGGGCTCCATGTAGCTCATTTTTCAGAAAATTCAAATTTTAAATTTGTATGTTTCAAAAAATTGGGAAAATATCGCATTGATAAGATCTACAAGTCCGCAAAATTTTAACTCGAAATTCGTTGTATCACGGGCTAGGCAAAATTGACAACTTAGAGGTGAGCAGTACACCGTTTCAAAATATTGGAATTTTGCTCGATTTTTTATTATCCTAGAATACAACGAATTTTGAGTTAAAATATATTGTGCTTGTAGATTTTGACTTATCTACATGTGGTATTTTTTTCTTACTTTTTGGAAACCAAAAATGCCGATTCTCAATATATAAAAAACGAGCTCGGTGGAGCTCGGGCTCCGTTTACACTTTTTGTAGATACTAGCAAAAGTGCTCGTGCGTTGCAACGGGAGAGAGAAAATTACACCGGGAGAGGCACAATGAGGACAAACAGTCCTGGTCACTACGAATTGATCTTAAATAGGTATATATCAGCAAAACGTTGTCCAAGGCTAGTTTAAAATACATCATTGATGGATACGATGGGTTTAACTATATGTTTCGAAGTCATTTGTTGCTAGAATCAGAATACTATTTATGCTTAGTCGAGCCAGATTTTACATCACATACTGTATGGAATTAATACTTGCCATATACTATACATCCATAACTATATTTGCCGTCTCTGCCATGAACCCAAAGCATGAGCATTACAATCTTAGCATGTGCAACATAAAAGAAAAAATCGACTCATCACATGGTATCCGGCGAACTATTTTCCATTGTAATTACCAAGAAGTAAGATGCGTCTCTGATTAGTTAGATTACTAATTGCATTTATAACGTCAAAACATAACTTTAAAAGTAGCGACTTGCTTGATGATGGAATGAACTCTGAAATGTGTAAAGCTAGCGACATGCTTGATTATGAATTTATGATGTGAAATCTGAAATGCATATTGCTGAACGTAAGCTGGAGTGGACCTGGTGCAAGACCAAACGCCATATGGCTTGTTGATGACATGATTGGGTGGAGGGGAAAATTCATATGAGTGTTACTTGGAGTTTTATCAAACGCACAGAAGGTCCGGTACTGTTAGAAAATTCAGAGAGAGGGAGTAGGCTATAACCAAGACCAGAGATTGATAATTGTTAAATCTTGTCATAGTATGGTGGAGACTGGACATCGGAGGCAGCGGATTGAGGAGACCACTGCCGGCCTCTGGGCCAAGCCGTCTCTTTTCCCATGGGCTCAGTCTTGCCATTACTCCAGTAGGCGAAGCGAGCAGAAGACAGCATCACCGTGATAACTTGACGAGGTCAACAACGCTGTTCGTCTTCCTAAACCCGTCTTCGTCTCTGGCACTTCTGCCGCTGGGAGCGGCGCCGCGACATCCGCAGGGGTGGAGAGAGAGCGGGCAACGGACGACTCCGACGGAGCGACGTCAAGAAAGCCGCAGAGGTGGCGGCCGTCTCGGCTGGGAGGTCGTAGATGCGGCACTTCTCTGCCTCCTCATCCTCATATTCGTCTCCTAAGACATGCACATCGTGGAGGACCGTCTCCGGCACAGCGGTGGTGGCGGCCATGGCCTCCCAAGCTTTGTCGTCGGCTCGGTTTCCGGCGGGGATGAGCTCCAGAGAGAGAAACGGCCGCCGTTGGGCTTGGCCCATGTGCGCTGGGGAAAACGCAGGACAGAACGGTTCGAACCGTTATTTCACTTGAGCGGTGGCAGCAGATGTAATTTCGGTTGAGGCAGTGGTGGATAATTTTTGCAAACATTAGGGGTATTTTGAACGACGTAATGCCTTTATTATTATAGGGAGAATGCCCGTGCGTTGCAATAGGAGAAAAATCCGTGTTGTTCAAACTCATAATCGTCCTCTCAAACATTTTTTTAAATAGAACCCTATAATACAACCGTATGTCGATTGGGTTTGTTGAGAGATGTCGATTGGGTTTGTTGAGAAGACGGCAGACTAAAAAAGAAACTCGTTTGGTGCCACGCCCTATTAATTTCGTTCTCTTCGGCGCGTAATACATTTTTGTAAAACAGAACCATATAATACGATGTTCAATTGAAACACATCCGATAATTCATAATTTGGCAATCTATGTTTATATTACGTGTAGAAATATGCAGTCTACAGATTCTTATGTGAATTTCTTAAATAATCAGTTGAAAAAAGTATAAAAAAATATCTTAATCCTCAATGTTTCTAAATAATGTCATCATGTCGTAATTTTTCTTAAAAACCTTCAAATGAAACTCTCTTCTTTTGTAAGTAGCATAGATATAAGCTAACGGTAAAAATAAACTTGAATAATACCTTCAATATCTTGTTCCCTCCCCTTCTCACCGGCGGTCAACACATTGACACTCCTTTTGCCTCAGCGAGGGAGCAGCGGCAGCACGTCCATTTTTTTAATTTTGCAGTCAATTAAAACAACAGCCACCCCTGTCTATCCCATTACGCTAGTAAAAAATTAAAATCTCGCACACACCGAACACAACTACACAAGTCCTCTCTCACTTACTTTCCCTATCTTCTCCCCATCGAGTCACTCTCTCTAATCACTATATTCTTGTCTTCCCGTCACTCACTTCCCCGAAGATCCCCACAGTTGTTCTCGACCTCGACGCCCTGTTCCGGTGCTCACTGATGAGGCTCGGGGAGCTCATGTTGCTCTTCTACGCCCCCTTCCCCTCCATGGCCTTTACCCGTCGAGGCGGCGCTGCTGGCATGCAGCAGCCGGCGACGATGGCGCGAGGAAGTTGAATGTTAGTCAGGGAAATAGGCGCGTCGTGGATGGCGCTGGACCAACGTCTGTTGCCGTTGACCGCTCCATGTCGCATCTGGTTAACGGCGATATGCTGACTATGGCGAGCGTGGAACTGTTGTGGTCGATGAGTAGGAGGTGGACAGGCGGGCGGATGAGTTAATCTCCGTGTTGCAGCACTGTCTCAGGGTCGCATGTCAGTTAAAATTCTGATTGAGCTCTGATTCTAGATTATGTGTGTAATTCCACAAGCATGGTCACCGGGTTTTAGAATATTATGAGCGTTAAAACATAGTGTTCAAGTCATAAGAACTTTCAATCTAATCATTGCTTATATTTTCTAATATAGTTCTTCATCTCAGAAGTACTATATCAAAACCTTTGGCCTAGAATAAGTCGGACAAAAATGGATGGAGGTTATCACCTTAGCAAGTACAGTTTATTTGAATGCGCTGCTAGCTGTATTTAGTTTCCTTTGTTTTCACTTTGGTGTGGTCTGCAAGATTTTTTGATTGATCTAGACATGATTAAAATGTGTACCAATCTGCTCATTCATGAGTTATGCTGAATGTAGCTATCCTTTTTTTTTTGCAGGTTATCTAATTAGAGTAGGCAGTAGGCTTAACAGAGAACTGAACGACATGTACAGCTTCAGTACGAACTTAGAATTCAGTTCAGGTTCAGAACTTGGCTACTACGAATTCGAAAATTTCTTCCTCCACGAGGCTCGCCAATGGCGACCGATGGTATGGGCGTGATCAGGAGATCTTGGGGATTCCATTTTTTGAAAGAAATTTAGAGTTTCCTGCATGTGAAAAGATGACCATGCCAAGGTCTTGGGCTGCTCGGGGACAGCAGCAAAGCAGACGCCAACCGGCTCCATATCCTGTTCGCTCCCCACCTCTTCTCGACGCCGCCCCTCCACGTTTCCTCTTCCCTGCTCCACCTCCTGCACGCCAGCGTTGCTCCTCTATCCCCATCCAACCGCCGCTATCCACTTCCCATCCCTGCAACCGCGTGCTGGCCGGAGGCGGAGACGGGTCCTGCTCGGTGACATGGGTGCACGGAGTAGCCCCAAGGGGAACCCGGGCGGCGGAAGCGCTAAGGTTCCTACTCCTGTCGGCGAGGAGCCACCTCCGTCGAGGTCCTGCACCCGGCTTGCCTCCGCCGGCGACGTGGGATGAGAGGGATGGGCGGGGCCTCCGCCAACCGCGCGGGATGCACATGATGGGCGCGCCGCCTATCGTGCAAGATGCAGGTTATAAGGTCTACGGCGAACGCTTCAGATGCAGGGGATGCCATGGGGAAGCGCCGCCGCAGGGTCTACGGCGAACGCTTCAGATGCAGGGGATGGATGTGAGCAGCGCCGAAGGCCGCGCGACGCGCTTTGACGGATCTAGTCGAGCGAGGCGGACCGTTTTGTTCACTTAGCGGTGGCAATAGCGGTAATTATCAGAAACGAAACGGTACAATGGCATCAGTGCGTAATATGGAATTTGGTGGGAGGGTAAAACCGGAAATAAAATTGACGTACCACAAAAAACCTTAATGCCTTTATTATTAGGTATAGATATCCTCCTTATGGAATGTAGTGGGTGCCTTAGGATAGCACCACTCACCCGGAGCTCCAATGTGTATGTGTGTACCACCCACGGATACCATTCGATTTTGACTCACCCAAACAAGGCGTGGCAGTGGGGCAGAGGCGGACCAGGAGCCGAGGACGACAACGAGCGGCGTAGCCATCCGAGACAAGTAGCCCAGCACTCACTGCCAGACGCGCTCCACCGATTCTGCACCTGCACGTCTAATGGTAATTAAACTCAATAGCCTATCTCCATGGATGTACCTAGGGTGTTGCGCTAGGGAAAGAGGTTTTGCCGTGCAAGAGTTGCACCCGGCCGGCGTGACCTATCATTGTTCCATTACATTTTGAAGTGTGTATCGAAATCCACAACATCGACACACGCGTAAAATCAAGGTAACTGGGAATGCCGAAACCATGGGACAACAACAACAAATACACTCATCACCGAATTAACCCAAGATTACAATCTACAGTCCATTAGTTAGGATCATCACAACACAACACAAACTTCTTTATGACCAAGAGGGACCCCTCCACTTCTAATATGTTTAAAAATAGTATAAGTACATATGAACAAAAATTTCCACAATACAAATGCAACCATAACATTTATACAGCTCAACTCGTACACTTTAAAAGTTTCTATACATTTAATTGTGTGTAATACATTTTTTCATTAATTGGCAGGGACTAATGATAATAAGCACATTGCATAAAAGCATATCAAAAAAACGAAATTTACATATGCAAACATACTCAAATCCGCCCCACTTTATATTCACCGGTGATAACTCTAAACAATGTTTTTACATCAAGTAAAAAGTTTTGACCATGGAAAATGAGTAAACTATAATATCATTGGTTCAGTTTATACTCTAACAAATTTTATAAATATGCCTACTTAATCTAGAAACCTACATTGAGATTTTTGTTAGATTGTACTCTTCGCTGATCTTTACCATAAATACATATAAATTATATGGATTATGTATTATATATAAAATTGTTCTAGAACAGTCTATTGTTACACCAAAACCAAGCATAAATAACGTTCAGTACAAAAAAAATAATGATTCATAACGATTTTAGATTATGCATTATATCTATAAATAATTGTATTCAGTACAACAAAAAATACCAAATAATATTTAGTATAATTGCCAGTTATATGGTTAAACTAACAAGCTAAAATAAGATAAGTATAAAAATTTAGTAAAAATGTATTTATTTTGATTCTTCACATGACCATATATTTATTGGACCGGCTCTCGCAAGCCAATCCCATTTTACCTAACCGCGCACATTGTCAGAAAACTCCAAATACCAAGCAGATCAAGCGCGGGACTTCCTCTCCCGACGGCGCACTGGTGCTTGGAGGCGAAGGCGAGAGCGTGTGGTTTGATGTGAAGACGGAGGACAGGAGGAGGGAGCAGGTGAGATGGTACAGGAGGAAGGTGTGGTGGTGTACTGGTAGTTATATACCGTGGAACCACACGCTGCACTAGGTGAGGGACTTTTGGGAGAAACCCTAAGGACCGGGAATGTTGCGGGAAAATATCGAGTGATCCCACGCCTTAAGTGATATCATGATACGAATTTGCAAATTTTAAATTTACATGTGTCAAAAGATTCCGAAACAATTGGTTGGGGTTCACAAGATGTCTGCTTACATTTCCTAAAATTTTCAGAACCAAATTAAACGTACACGCAGAGCAAAAAAAAAGACAAAATGCTATGTGAATAGTGTCATTTTGGATTTTTTGTCTTTTTTGACACTGTTTATGTTGGATTTGCCTTTTATTGAAATTTGATTCTTAAATTTCTAGAAATCGTAAACACACGACTTGTGAACATCAACATATATTTTAGAACTTTTTGAAACTTACAAAATTTGAATGTTGAGAAGTGGTATCATGGTATCATACGAGGGGTGGGATCACTATATGTTGCTTGTCTTTTAGGGTCTCGTCGTGGATGTTCCCGGTTATGGGGACCTATGGAAGAAGTTGGTGGTCGGCGGCGGTGAGCTGCATGTCAACCTTGGTTGCGTTGGTCACGTGGACGCGACTTTGGTTTTTGTGAGCTCCGGGTGAAAACCCTGCACCGACCTAGTTGGTGTCGGGGATGATGGGCCTCGCTCCTTGGAGGCATCGTTGGGAAGCTCCTTCACCACCGATGTCGGTTTTGTCTGCCATGAGCTGGTGTTTTTTTGTTTTTTTGTCATCGGGCGTTGCGTGACCCTGGGCCAGCTTGGATGTCGGAGCGGTGGCTTCAATTTTTCACATTCGTTGTGTTGAATTGAGCTGTTTAGGTGTCGGTTTTAATTGCTTGGGCGACTTAGTCGTCGTCTTGTGTGTGACGGTGCCTCGGGACAAGCATGGTGCATTCTGTGTTGAATTGTTTTTGGTGAGTTTTCCTTATAAACTGGCCAACTTTTGCCAATTTTTTTTTGTCTCGTTTTACTATATCTATGGGTTAAATCCGCCTCTTGAACTATATACAAATATAGTTGCATGTTGGAAATCCTTTTGCTAATATGTATGAATTTTATTTTCATGTGATATACGGCTTAAAATTCATGAGTGATGACGTCGATATTTGAATAGCTCCGAATTGTGCTCAAATTAAATTAAAAGATTTGTGTGCCAAAATATGTCGCTATCGTGGTAGGTACTACTCCATCCGTTTTCTAATATAAGATGTTTTAGTATTTGTCCACATGCACATGTACACAAATATATGTAGACATATATTAGTGTGTATATTCACTCACTTTAGTATATATTTAGACAACATGTGTAATACATAAAACATCTTACATTAAATATAAAAGGAGTAATTCAAACCAAGGTTAATTAGGCCTCGCTCAGTTTTTTTTTGCGCTGTAGTCGTACCCTCGTGACGGAATCTTTTCGGTTAGCTTAGCTGTAATTCTACGTTGCGATTGCATGAGCACGAATCACGTAGCCAACTACTCCCTCCATTCCAATTTAATTGACTTGCTATGCATCGCATGTGGATGTATCTAGCCATGTAACATGTCTAAATACATCCACATTTGGTGCATAGCAAGTCAATTAAATTGGAACGGGAGTACTAATAAGTATGTCCCACTAAAGCAATGGGAAACCCTACCCCATTTTTCTTTCAGTATAAAGGAAGGAAGCCATATTTACTGCGTAGTACTTCTTCATGTCGTTCGGAAGCACTCTCAACTTAATCTTATCTCAACGTTTCCCTTTAAAAGTAAATCAAGTGAAATTACTAAAAGCCCCAAGCAGGCTAGGATGGCATGCATGCCTTCCCCCACGTTACCCTTGGCGCACGCCACGTGACTTGAGGCACAAGCTAGCAGTCCGCTGCTCATTAATACCCTAGATCGCACTGTGGATATTCTTTAATTAAACTTGTTTCTATGTGTATCCTAACGTAATTGTGACATGATAATCAAACTTTCAATTTCACCATTGTTTTTTGTAAAATTTATAAAAACACAAGAGAATACTATATTACAGATATATTATTCAACACAAATCTAAATATATACTATTCACAAGTTCTCCACACAAACATTCGAAATGACATCGACAATCGAGATTTTAAAGTTTGCCCCAAGAACGTCATATTTTGTATATCGAGGATTCGCTTAAACAATTTTTCATAACCCACGTATTGAAAGACCGTGCTACTCCCAAAATATAATATGCTCCCTCCATTTTAAAATTTAAGGCTTACAAATTTTGTCTAAATTTCATGGTATACTCCCTTATTTCTCATATGAGTGCAGTGTGGCTCTCTTGGCATGCTCTTGGCGAATCGCATGTGCTAGGGTGCCACCGGAATCCTTCGTGGGCTACGGCGGCATGAGGCAGCAGTAATGTTGCATGTGCACATATAGGCGTTGTGGAAAACAAGGCGCAGGAGACAGCAGGCGATGGCGCTGCAAGGGATTGGGCGCCTGGGGTTGGCTACGTGTTGGCTAGGTCTAGAGCGACGGTAGCAAGAGTTTCTTCGAGGAGTTGGATGGTAGCGGTGGGGAGCTGGTTGGCTCGATGGTTGTTGCTAGCGGTGGTGATCTTCCTATGACACTTGGCTTGGTTAATGTGACTTTGTGGGATGGTTGGGCGTGATGTGATCGCGCTAGGTTTGGTGATCTCTAGATGAAAGCCTAGCTCCGACTTCGGTCGATGACGGCGTTCTCAGACATTGTTACCCCTCTTGGAAGCATCGTCGAGGAGTCCCTTAACCTCCCTCGTTATTTGGTTCACGAGCTCTCTGGGTAAAAACTTAAGTTTCGACTTTGGCCGGAGCATGCATCGGCGATTATGTCCCTGTCACTTTTCCCTTGGGGGCATCACTTTAGAGGTCTAGTCTTCCATCTAAAGGCAGTGCCTTGTGTGTTCTTGTAGTTCCCGGACTGCTAGTTGGGTTCACACTTCACAGTCTCAGGGCGGTGTGGAGGATGAGGTGGCGGTTCCTGGCTCTTTGTGTTGTAGGGCCTCAGGTTTTGCCGCTTGGGCGGCATACTCCTCGCCAAGGCTGGTGTGTGGCATCAGGGCTGGTTGGGATGCTCGAGCGGCGGCTCCCAGAGATGCAGGGTGTTGGTTTTGATTGCTTCTACGATAGAATTGTTGACTAGACTGACCCAACGACCTTGTTTGTTTGGGTCAGGACAGTGACCCGATGGTTCGACCCGGCCCATTCCCACCTTGAGCTACGAGGGAACCCGAGGATGCCGGAATTGCTGCTCCTTCCGCCATGTTCTGCTTCCCGACTGGAATCTGTGGAATTTGGCCGGGTGCATACATGCAAGAGGGGACTTTTTTGTCAAACGGGTCACAACTTAGACGCATCGTAAAAGCACGGCATATCACTTTCGTATGTGTCACAACGGTGTCAGGTTGGCTATGGGGCTGAGGTGTAGGAGGCCCACGACTCACGGTGGGCATAAAACCCGAACCCGAACCTGTATTGCCCGAACCCGACAAACCCGAACACTGCAAGGGGTATCAGTTTTGAAAACTCGAATTTAGTTCGTGAAATACGGGTTTGAAGTCACGGAACCCAAATTCCCCGCATAACCCGAGCTCAATTCGAAAGCCCAATAAAATTCCCGAATATTAACTTGCTGATTTTTATTGCAGCTATTGTTGATCCAAGATATAAATAATCTTTGTACAGCAATTTTGTGATTGAAGAGATATTTGGACAGCAAATGGGTCAGCTGGTTTGGGTAGCAATTAAAACTTGTGTCAATGATCTGTTTGAGGAATACAACAAGTTGTATGCTCCAGTTGAAGGGCCTGCTAAAGTAGATGATACGAGTGTAGCAAAGGGAGGTAGAGGAGGCATGTTGAAAGATGTAATTGCCAAGAAGTTGAAGATGAACAATGGTGCAAGCACCAATGCAAAGTCTGAACTTGACAAGTATCTTGCTGAAGATACCGAAGATGGAGACATAAAGCTTGACATTGTTGCATAGTGTCTTGTCTCACTTGGCACGCGATGTTCTTGCTATACCCATCTCAACGGTAGCTTCGGAGTTTGCTTTTAGCACAAGTGGACGCATATTAGATGACTTCCGTACCTCACTCACTCCATTCATGTTGGAAGCTCTTGGATGTCCTCAAGATTGGCTAAGAAGGGGTACTCCAAGAGAATATGGAGGAACTAGCCATTATGGAGAAAGGTAAAATATTCACTCTCTTCCTTTGTGTATTTGCTTTTGTTCCATTTAAGCCATTATATCATCTTCACTGTCATTTTTTGCTTCATTCATATAGGGTTAATTGACGAATTGGGTGGGCTGCACATTGCAAAAGGAAAAGGTGACAAGAGTAAGACAAACACTTCCAAATCTAGTGTAAGCATGTCCATCTCCAAACCTTGAAGGTACAAGTTCATGAAAATTTAGCATGAAGTTTGACATACAAAAATCTGATTGAAACGAATTACTAATGCAATTGCACTTATGCAGCTTCGAGTCTATCACGCATCACGACATCAAGTTGTAGCTGGAGTCCATCACAACATCATTGGTTGTTTGTTATTTGTCAACTTTTATCACTTTGTGAACTTCAGTGTGAATGTGTAATGCAATCCTACTGTAGTGTGTTACCTTTGAAACCTTTGTGAAGTTGTGTCTTGTGTGTGGAAAATTGACACTTGTGAACTCGTGTGATGCACTGTTTATGTATTGCAGCTGCTATTCCTGTTATCTATGTGTAGTTGTGTTGTGTTGAACTTGACTATATATAGCTACTGTTATTTGTGAAAGTTTAGCTGTTATAGTGCTAAAATGTTGCAGAAATCCGTACTTTCCTGTTGTTGTTATAGATTTGGTTGTTATATGCTGTTGTGTTGTCAAAATGAGGTTTCGAAACGTCCTGAAATGCTGCTGGAACTCCAGAAATCATGTACAAAATTAGACTTATTCATGTCATTTCATTCATGTTTGTGTAGTTCGGGCATTTAGGGATTACCCGAACCCGATTTGTCGGGTAGCAACTTTTCTGACGGAAATTCGGGTCTCAGTTTTGAAAACCCGAAATATTTTTTACCCGCATTACCCGACCCGAAATGTTGGGTTAACCCGAACGCCCAACCTGACCCACGATGTGGCCATGCACGACCTCCCTAATGCCGCCACGCATGCCCACGTCCGCAAGCTTCCCACGTGGAACCTTACCGTCCTTCTCGTCTGCCACGCCGCTTGGCCCTCCTCCTCTGCCGCCTACTCCCCCATGGCCTCCGCCGACAGCCGCAACATGTCCACCGTGTCCCTGAGCACTCTCACGTAGTTCCCCCGCCGCCAAGGGCGCCAGGTGGCAGTCTGATGCCGTCCCTTCATGGCCACCCTCGCGCCCCCATGCACTGTTGGCGACCACATTTAGTGTAGCTCACACCAGCCTTGGGGAGAGCACCGCGTCACACAGAGCCGGGTACTCCGTCCCCGCGCACCACGCGCTCATGAAACTCACGTTGACATCCGACGGTGCAGGCCACGCCACGCCGGAGAGGCCGCACCAGCACGAGAGGAGCAAATGCAAGAGGGGAATTTGTGGAATTTGGCGCCAGTGTCGTCGGTGGTCGTTGACTACGCCTATTTCCTACTTAGTGCCACACACGCTGGTTAATTAGTGCCAAGTGGTGGTCAAAATCGGTCCACCGTATGCCAGCCAAGCAAAATACGTATGCCAAAATTGTACCGGTTATCGTACAGTTCCACTTATTATGCAACTTCGGTGAACTTATTTTGGATATTTTAATGTCCGTTGACCAAATTGGGATATAGAGTCCCGTAAGTGTTATTTGCTCCCGAGCTCCAGTGCTCCCTCCGGTTTAAAAAACTTAAAATATTTATTTATGAGTTTCAAAAAATTCTGAAAAAAAATTACTGGAGTAGATAATGGTGTATCCCATAAACATGTAAAATTTCAGTTTGAAATATTTTATATTATGGGCTATAAAAAAATTACAAAATCTAGTAAAACTTAGAGATTTAAAAATAGGCATATTTAGATCCACAATTTGTCATTTTTGTATAGCACAAAATACAATGTATTTGGATTTGATATTTTACACGTTTGTGGAATATACTGTTGGCTACTACCGGAGTTTTTTTAGAATCTTTTGACACTCATAAATATGACTTTTGAATTTTTTAAATTGGAGGTTCACTAGAGCCCGGGAGAAAAAAAAAGTCTCTACCGTATAGTCAGACTATAAATGAACTTTTAATAAGCAGTGGCTAAGACGATAAAATTTCAATCGTGTGCAAATAACCTTTTCACCCTATAGTAGTTCCTGACTGTTTACTCACGATCTGACGGCTTACAGACCGCACGGCGGAGGACACGAGGCCACCACCGCCGCTCGCCGTCCGACGCCGACGCCAGTGAGCATCTCCCCACTATCGCTGCTCCCACTCCTCGAATAAAGTACTCCTCCTTCTCCTAGCCTCCAAAATCCCGGAATCTCCTCCCTCCATTCCCTCCCGATCTGATCTCCTCCGATGCCATCTCGCCGCTCCTGACCGCACCCCCTCGCCCGCCGCCGCCGAACCGACGGCGAGCCGGAACCCTAGACCCCCCCGTCGGCCATGGCGTTCTGGTGGCCGCTGCTGGTGCTCGCCGCCGCCTACGCGCTCTGCCGCGTCCTCCTCTTCCTCATCCCGCCCACCGTCCCCTCCATGGAGGTCGACGCCGCCGACGGTACCCCCATTTCCCGCACTGCTTCTTCTTATTGGTGGTTTCCCCGTGGGATTGGTAGGGGTTTACGAGGGTTTATTGACCGCGGCCGGATTTCGTGCAGTGCTGGAGGAGGTAAACCAGAATAAGGAGGACAGCTTCATATACGTAAGCCCCCTCCCCCATTCCTTGCTCTGGTTATGGTAATTTGATTTGGGTACGAAATTCCGAATGAGTGATCCAATGCACATGCCCGATTGCTGATTCGTCGTGCCTGACTTGAAAGCATAGCCTGCGTGGTTTCGCTAGTTTATTTGATCAGATCAATGCGTCTTAGTTTGGTTGCGAGCCAGCTTAGATGTTGGGTGGGTGAGTGACCCAGCGATTCTGCTAACCGTACTGAATGTTGCTTGTTTTGGATACTCTGATTGGCAACTTCGCATGATTTGGTGTGACATGCGATTGCACGTTCTAGTATGACTCGATGTCTTCTGATAGGTATTTGGGTTGCCCATTTCCTCGAAGAATAGCGTGACGCGGTAATATTGCTGCCTAGTGTTATGTGGTTATGTTCCTCTTGGCATGAGGCGTGGTCTTGTGGATTAATAGTGGCTAAAAATTATTCGTACTGCTTATCTGGAACCATTCTGATATGGCTTGTTCACACTACATGTAGATCCGACGCAGTACTGAACTGCTGCATTTTTGTGGAAACCCTGATATGTTCCAAACATCCAATGCAACGATCATGGCATTGGAAACTTGAAGCTGCGGTCAGTAAAAGTTTAAGAAAACACTTGATAATAGTTTGGTTGACAACTGATTGACAAACATAAATGAATTTTACTTTTGGCACGTAATCCATCTTTAATGTGGTTAGGTCTCATTGTCTCAGGCCAAAATGGTTCATTGCAGTGATACAGTGATAACTTGTTGATTGTATAATTCTTTTTCATGCTGGGTTCCCCATTTTCCATTACTTTAAAATGAAAAGAAACAAAGTTCTTAACCAAAAGGGAAGACAAGAAACAGGTTCGATGCACTAGGGGAAAACCAGCTGTCCACCCTCAATTAGGTAGAAATCTGATTTTGTGTGGATATAGGTTATCAGGAATGGTTCCAGATAAGCAGTACGAATAATTTTTAGCCACTATGATTTACATTCAGCTGAACTAATGAAGGCTAAGATGACCTGCGATTGCATGTTGTAGTATGACTCGATGTCTTCTGATAGGTGTTTGGGTTGCCCATTGTCCTCAGAAGAATAGCACAACGCAGTAATATTGCTGACTAGTGTTATGTGGTTATTTTGCTCTTGGCATGAGGTATGGTCTAGTGTATTATGCTGTAGCATTCTGATATGGCTAGTTCGCACTACATGTAGATCTGATGCAGTACTGAACTGCTGTATTTTTGTGTAAACCTTGATATGTTCCAGAACTTCCAATGCTAGGATCATGGCATTGGCAACTTGAAGATGCGGGTAATAAAGTTTAAGAAAGCACTTGATAATAGTGTGGTTGACAACTGATCGACAAACATAACTGAATTTTACTTTTGGCACGTAATCCATCTTTAACGTGGTTAGGTCTCAGTGTCTCAGGGCCAAAATGGTTCATTGCAGTGCTACAGTCATAACATGTAGATGAACTGTATAATTCTTTTTCATGTTGGGCTCCCCATTTTCCATTACTTCCGCAATGAAAAGAAACAAAGTTCTTAACCAAAAGGGAAGACGAGAAACAGGTTCAACGCACTAGGGGAAAACAAACTGTCCACCCTCAATTAGGTAGAAATCTGATTTGGTGCGGACATAAGTTTTCAGGAATGGTTCCAGAGAAGCAGTACGAATAATTTTTAGCTGCTATGATTTACTTTCAGCTGAACTAATGAAGGCTAAGATGACCTGCTGTGGCAGCAGGGGCAGCAATAGCCCTGGGAACCAGATGGTTTAATGGCTTCCATTTGGATTTTCTGTTCTTTTATGTTAGAAGTCATTTTTTGAATTGTAGCATGTTGAGTTTATGCTCTGCTACAGATACCAAGGAAGGGAAAAGCTGCTCAGACTGACAAGGTCCGATGCTATGAACCAGCTACCATGAAATACTTGGGATACTTCCCTGCATTGACTCCTGACGAGGTATGCTGTTGGCTTGCTATCGTTACGTTCGCTTTAAGTACAATGTACAGAACTATATGGTATTATGTATGGCTATCCTCTTCTGCATTATTATCTAGAGATATGATTGCCGTCCTTATTGATTTGATTTTCGTAAGGAGCAAGCAAAGCTTGTTGTGTACTATTCTTGCAATATTTTGGACCTTTGATTAATGTGCCTTCTTTTGACTCATTAGGTCAGGGAGCATGTCGCACAAGCCAGTAAAGCACAAAAGATATGGTCAAAAAGCAGCTTCAAACAAAGGCGGCAGTTTCTCCGGATCCTTCTGAAGTATATACTTGAACATCAGGATCTGATATGCGAGTAAGGACATATTGACAATTCAAAACATTCTTATCATCTGATTTAGGAGTTGCCAATGATCATTTTCCAGATAGTGCCTACCCTACCCTTGATGAAGGACTTTGTTTTATTTGCTCACACTTTCCAACAATATGGAAAATCTGACTGTGACTACTGTTCATTTGTGCAGGATATCATCCCGGGACACTGGAAAGACTATGGTTGATGCTTCATTAGGTGAGATAATGACCACCTGTGAGAAGATTACCTGGCTTTTGGATGAGGGTGAGAAGTGGTTAAAACCTGAGTACAGGTAGGACTCTGGAACTAGAAATACTCAAATATGACATATGAAATAACTTAGGCCATACAATGTCAATGTTCAATGTTGCTTCAACCAGGCATGCTAAAGTTAAATGTTGATTTAACCATCATGTTAGACAAATACAACATATAGAGGAACAGTTGAGGTTAAATTAAGCGTAGCAGGTGTGACTTGTGTTGGGCACTTGGAATACACACTAGACCACTTTATGATATTGTTACAGGGCGGTTCAGCATGTTTAGTATCATAACAGTGTGGACATTGGAAATTAGAACTACAACAGATGAATTCTTATCTTAATTAAAACACACTACATACTACAACCTCAATATACTGCAGATATCAGGCAGCAACTTCTGCTAATTCTTCTACAGAAGGATAGGCCTTTTCATTTTTGCAATGTGACATGTCACAATAATATTCTGCTTGAAAGGCAGCAACTATACACTGCAGCACTGTTGCTGAGGGCATTTATTTCATTTCTTAACATTCAAAATAATGCCTTAATTAATTTTACGCTGAAGTGTGCTTTCTTTTCTTGTTATCAACATGTATGATGTATTTGCCTTTTAATACTGTTCAGGGCTTGTGGGAGATCAATGCTGCACAAAAGAGCAAAAGTTGAATTCTACCCTCTTGGAGTGATTGGTGCAATAGTATCTTGGAATTATCCCTTCCACAATGTATTCAATCCGATGCTGGCTGCAGTATTCTCTGGTAATGCAGCAGTTATAAAAGTAAGTCGTCAGATGAATATTGTCTATAATCTAGCATGGGTAAAATCAAGCATGAATAAGAGTCTTGTAGTTTATGTACATTTTTCATCTAGTTCCTGTTGTCGGCAAAATGCTTTGGCTTAGCTTGAGGTCTGGATCTTCTTATTAGTTATGGTAATCTACTGTCTGCTGAGTGTATGTTCTTGTTCGCAACGTCGGTAGAGCCTCCAGAAGTATGGGTCTTTTTCTAAAGATTTACAAGGTTGAAATACCCCAATTCGACCTGACTGTTGTACACCATTGCTGTGGAAACTCTCACAGGCTAGGTCAACCTGTTGACTTTTTTGTCATTTGATGATCTTCATGTGTCACATCTATTTTGTGTCTCATTTGAGACTTTCATGGCTATTATTTGTGCTGTATATTTTGCTGTCCTTAAGGTGCAGCTAGTAATTCTGATGAAAACTATGAATTGGGTCGTCCACAAATGTTGTACTGTTATATGTCATTAGCTTTTTTGTTCCAAGTCAAAACTTATGGAGGCTATCTTGTGTTTATAACTTTATATTGGCTTTTACCTGCAAAGTCAAATTTCATTATAACCTCTGAAATTGTTGATTTCAATTATTTTCTTGATTTAAGCAACAAAAATATCGTAATATATCCATTATTCTATTTTGATGACATGCTGATTTACAGGTTTCAGAGCATGCGAGTTGGTCTGGCTGCTTTTATTACCGTATCATACAAGCAGCTCTGTTAGCTGTTGGTGCCCCAGATAATCTGGTGCACATAATAACTGGGTGAGAATTAACTTCTGCATTTTCTTGGTGTTCAGGTTAATTGCTGACATGGCCTATTCTGGCTTTTTTTTCTCTAGTTTTGCAGAAACTGGTCAAGCTCTTGTATCTTCAGTGGACAAAATAATTTTTGTTGGATCACCTGGTGTCGGAAGGATGGTATGACTCACATCTGAAGTAGTGATTTCTTAATCTGATGCTGCTAATATTCGTTATGTCCCTGTAGATGCCATGATCGATGATGCATGTATACATTTCTGTTGCTTGCCTCTATTATATATTTTTTAATGTGTTCAGTTTTATGCTTATCACAGATTATGCAAAAAGCATCGGAGACATTAATACCTGTAACTCTTGAGCTTGGTGGTAAAGATGCATTTATTGTGTGCGAAGATGTGGATTTACCTAATGTAAGTGTAGTTTTATACTGTGCCTTGGCTAGATTGTTTCTTCAACGGTATTATAGTAGCCACTAACCTATGCCCCTTGCTCATTTGAAGGTTGTTCAAGTTGCTGTGAGGGCTTCACTGCAATCTAGTGGACAAAACTGTGCCGGTGCTGAACGATTTTATGTTCACAAGGATATCTATCCTACCTTTGTTTCTCGAGTAGTGAAGATAATCAAATCGATATCTGTTGTAAGTTCAAAGAGCCTTATCTTGCAGCCAATAGCCACATGCCCAAGTGCAGTTTTTATTATCTGTTATTGAGTTTTGAATTTGAACACAAGATTCACCATCTGGTCTATTTTATATTCCTTTATTGTAGTTACTCTTGATACTGTTATGTCGTCCTTGCAACTTTTACATTCACATTTAACCTAAGTTTTCATATTTAGAACCTTTTGTTTCGCAATTTGTATTGTTATTTTAGTTCCAGCATACAATATGTTACTCAGTTTAAATATATTCTTAACTAAATAGGTGACAGTGATACTTTAAGTCAAAATACTTAGGCGGTAAGTATGTTAGTTAATGCTGTTAACTGTTTTCTGGTAGTATGTGTGATGATTTGCCTTCTCATTTTCTATTGTGCTTTTCCTAGGGCCCCCCATTATCTGGCAGATATGATATGGGTGCAATCTGTATGATAGAGCACTCTGAGAGGCTTCAGAGTCTTGTTAACGATGCTCTTGACAAAGGTGCCGAAATCGCTGGCAGAGGGAGCTTTGGCAATCTGGGTGAAGATGCAGTTGATCAGTTCTTTCCTCCAACTGTTCTGGTGAATGTTGATCACACAATGAAAATAATGCAAGAAGAGGTATGCTGGAACTAATGCATGTATGATTTTGTTTTTCACCAATGATGTTAGCCTTACCACAGTTACTTGTGATTAACAGGCATTTGGACCAATCTACCGATCATGAAATTCAGTTCTGATGAAGAGGTCATCCAACTTGCAAATGACTCGAAATACGGTCTCGGTTGTGCCGTGTTTTCTGGCAACCAGAAGCGCGCCATCAAAATAGCATCTCAACTGCACTGCGGTGTCGCAGCGATCAATGACTTTGCTTCAAGTTATATGTGCCAGGTAGGTAACACTATCTAGTTTGTGGTCTCTCCTTTGTAATAATTGACACATGAATTGAGTATCCGTATCAATAGTTGAAGAGCAGTTTAAAAATTAGCATGCCCATCATATTGCTTCTTCATTGCTTTATATTATCTGCTGCCGATGCGAGTAGGCTTACTTCTGTTTCTCGGTGCAGTCTTTGCCCTTCGGTGGTGTCAAAGACAGCGGGTTTGGAAGATTTGCTGGCGTGGAAGGCTTGCGCGCCTGCTGCCTTGTTAAGGCAGTTGTCGAAGATAGATGGTGGCCATACGTCAAAACAATGATCCCCAAACCCATTCAGGTCTGCTGTTTCCCCACGTAGTGTCCGGCATGCATGGTTTGCCTGTTACTACGCTTCTGAATTCTAGTCAGCTAATGATCATCTTGCACCTGCAGTATCCTGTCTCGGAGAACGGGTTCGCGTTCCAGCAGCTGCTGGTAGAGACCCTCTATGGCATCAGCGTGTGGGACAGGCTGCGGTCACTGGTGAACCTGCTGAAGATGATCTCGGAGCAGAAAGCTGCTCCGACCAGGAAGAAGAAGACGGTGAACAGGGACTGAAGAGTTCGGGATGGATCCTCGGTCAGCTTTGCTCTCGTGATGTTCCTGTCGGTGGCGTAGCCGTGCGACTGTTGTCCCCGCGCCTAGTTTGGCGGGGATCAGATCTAAGTACACGGTAGCATCTATCCAAATGTAAACGCCCTTTAGAACTGTGTTCTTTCATAAGTTCGAAATCCACAGCGCAAGCCCTGGGTTCGAGTTTAAACTCCAAGAATGTAAATGTCGCATGAGTTTGCTGGGACTTTCGTGTATGTTTCGTGGGGGATGTTTCGTTTGGTGTGAACAACATGTGGTTTCAGTGTCGCGTGGATGATAAATATCCATCTACCTCTGCCCTGTCAACAGTGTCTAGCGTCAACGATCCTGCCATGCCGTGCTACAAGACGGTGTGTTGCGAAAGGCAGCAACAGGAGGTAGCATCGCCATGTGACGGGATTAATTGCCCTTGTGCCTGTGTCTTCGTCCATGCAATTAAGTGGCGTGCAGCCTTTTTGCCTTTTCTTATGCGTATCCTCCTCTTTCACTGAAAACAGCTAGCTGTGCGTGCATCATTGCTCTATCCATTGG
Organism: Poa pratensis; assembly: GCA_947311845.1. Taxonomy (NCBI): domain Eukaryota; kingdom Viridiplantae; phylum Streptophyta; class Magnoliopsida; order Poales; family Poaceae; genus Poa; species Poa pratensis. Next base: position 34,655,965 of record CAMZMU010000091.1, on the reverse strand, counting down.
TGAGGAGGCACATGGAGCTCCGTTCAGACGCGCAATCTGGAGCGACTCTGGCTGGGCAATGGCCAGCTCGGTCCCGGACATCGTTCTGCCGCTAGCTCTAACACGAGCCGAAGCTGAAGGAACATCAGATTGAAAAACGATGTTTTTTTGCGAACTGAGCCTTGCTCAGCTGGTTTGGTTCCTTGTGGTGGAACCGGCCCACCCAGGTTCAAGTCCCAGACTTGCATGGGTGCTCGCATTTTTCTGGATTTTCCAGGATTTAACCGGCGCTCTGCTTTCAGTGGTAGGTGACGTGCCCGTCAACAGCGAGGCGCCCGTGGTGACTTCGTCAACCTCAAGATCTGCCGGACCAGTCTCTCGGAGGTGCTTATAGGGGTAGGGTTTGCGTGCGTGCGTTCATAGGGGTGTCTGTACGTACGTGTTTGTGAGCGTCTGCGTCTGTACTGTGTTTCTCAAAAAAAAAAAAAAAAAAACGATGTTTTTTTTTGAAACTAGACAAAAGATTTGCCTTTTTCATTGACATAGAAGAGAATCGGTCAGTTTATAAGGGAAACTGACCGAAAACTGATATAGCATAAAACCGCAACACACCGGACTGAAGGCTGCGTTCCCGACGAGTCGGCGACTTACTGGTACGATGATCTTCTTCTATGGAGCGATTTACTGGTACGATGATCTTCCTCTATGGAGCGATTTACTGGTGCGTAGACATGCATGCATTGGTCTCAGTGGTGAACAGTAGAGTGGGAATTCTGTGTCAGCTGTCGGATCATAAACTCGGTACCGTGATTTATTGCCAAATGCTGGTCCATTAAATACTTGCGTGATGGCACACTGTACCCACAGCTCGATGCGACGATGCCTACACTTTCTTCACAGCTTTTAGAGATGGAACACAGCATGTACGTACTAGTAGTAGGCTCGGGGGAGAAAATGTGTCGCGTAAGCTTAGGAGTTCTAGAAAAATTATCGGAGAGCGCAAAAAACCAGTTGAAAGAGGCAAAGATCATTGGTCAAAACCTCGAGAAGGTATATTGAAAATCAGTGTATGATGTTGATCAAGGGAGGGAGAGGTAGTGTGGGAGTCATTGTCAGTGAAATATGTGGGCAAATTTATTGTTGCAAGATAAATTTTGTTGTCAGATGCCATGATGGCAGAGAAGCTTATGCTCTTCGGGATGGCTTGAGCTTAGCACAATATATTTAGGTTCAAATAGGATTTTAATCCAGTCTGACAATCTCTAGGTAATCGACACGATGTTGAGTGGAGGCAGTTCTTCAACTTCCTTGGCAACGATATTTGAAGATTCCTGACTACTATCTTCGGGGTTTGTGAAGATCAATTTCGAGCAATGCTACAGGGAGACTAATGAAGTGGCGCCCGAGCTAGATAGACATAGTTTTATAATCATCTTGATTGTATTGAGACGATCCCCCTAGATTTATTTTGTCCAAACTCATAAAAGATGTAAGTGTGTTTACAAATCAATAAAGTGCGCCGGATGACTTTCCCTAAAAAATAGATCATAGAGGATCACACATCCATGGACATGTAACCGTGGCCTCCAAGGGAAAGCCACTTTGGCTCCCGAGTTACAGTTATCCTGGCGTTTTTTTTTTAAATAATAAGTTTTAGAAAGTATGGGGAAAAAATCATTTTATTATGAACTAACAAAATGAAAAAATTTGAACATTTGAAAATGTGCATTGTTCACGATACTCAAATATGTACATTTGTCATTTTTATATAGCTCAAAATATAAAATATTTAAAATTAAATTTTTGCACGTTTGTGGGAGACAACATTGAGAACAATCATGATTGTTTACATATTTCTTTAAAAAAATTTAATTGGATTTTTGAATTTTCAAAATAAAGAGATCACTAGAGTTCGGGAGCACGAAATCTTCACTCTAGTCTAAAAAAATAATCTATGCGCGCCATGAGGCGAGAGATGAATTAATGCACTTATGCACACACGTAGGTACGTGCATGTTTTGCTTCTACAGTTCTACTGCCTACAAGTGCATACACACAAGCATACGCAATACGTGAGTGAGCGTAGAATACACAGACAAACCGATCAACATGGTCATGCGTAATGCAACATGCAAGCACAAGAACAGAAGGTGCAGCTGCGCTCGGCCGCGCGCATGCATGCATGCACGCTGTTGGTTTGTTGGGCAGACTAGGAAGCCGCGTGGGCTTGCATAAATGCGCCCACCGGCGGCCGGCCGGGGCCAACCCATATGCACATTCTCCGGGCAGATACGTCGCCATCGCTCCCGCAGCACCGTCAACACCACCGGCGAAATCCGCGGCACTCCCTCGCTCTGTCAGAGACACCCACTGCTCCCGGCCTCATACCAGCGTCGATCGTCGTCTCACCGCGTCGCGCCGATCAATCTCAGCTCACAGATTGCCAGCCAGCCAGCGCTCCAACCAACTACATTTACTCCCACTCCTAGCTCAACGAGCTTCACCACGCTTCGATCTAGCTTCAGCTCCGCTATATAAAGCTCGGCAACCCCTCGGTCCAGTTTCAGAGCAGAGCATCACTCAGCATAGCTAGCTGAGCTAATTAAGCAGAGAGAACCGAGCAATGGGGAGGCGTGTGTGGGCCGTGGCGCTCGGGGCGCTGGCCGTGGTGGTGGCACTCGGAGTGGCCGCCGAGGCGCGCCGCCTGGAGAAGGACGGCTTGGGCGGTGGTGGCGGGTTTGGCGGCGGAGCAGGCTTTGGCGGAGGGATCGGCCAGGGCGGTGGTGTCGGCATCGGGTTCGGAGGTGGTAAGGGCGGTGGCCTTGGAGGAGGTGGTGGCCTCGGAGGAGGTGGTGGTGCTGGGGGTGGGCTGGGCGGAGGCTTGGCCATGGGGGCGGCGTTGGGATTGGGTTTGGTGGCGGGAAAGGAGGAGGTTTAGGTGGAGGTGGTGGCCTCGGAGGAGGAGGCGGTCTTGGTGGAGGTGGTGGTCTTGGCGGAGGGATTGGACATGGCGGTGGGCTAGGAGGTGGCATCGGAAAGGGCGGTGGGCTAGGAGGTGGTATTGGGAAGGGTGGTGGTCTTGGAGGTGGTATTGGCAAGGGTGTGGTTTTGGAGGTGGCATTGGAAAGGGTGGTGGGCTTGGAGGTGGCATTGGAAAAGGTGGTGGTCTCGGTGGAGGAATTGGGCATGGCGGTGGGCTCGGAGGTGGTATTGGACAAGGTGGTGGTCTTGGTGGAGGTGCAGGCGGCGGTGCCGGTGGTGGTTTCGGCGGAGGCGCAGGAGGTGGTGCTGGTGCCGGTGGTGGCCTTGGAGGTGGTGCAGGTGGAGGAGGAGGACTCGGTGGTGGTGCGGGAGGAGGTTCAGGTGGTGGACTTGGTGGTGGTGCTGGAGGAGGTGCCGGTGGCGGCGCAGGTGGAGGTGCCGGTGGTGGCTTTGGAGGCGGCGCGGGTGGAGGTGCCGGTGCAGGCGGTGGTCTCGGTGGCGGCGCGGGAGGAGGTGCCGGTGGAGGCGGTGGACTTGGTGGTGGTGCCGGAGGAGGTTCCGGTGGTGGCCTCGGCGGTGGCTCTGGGGGAGGACTCGGTGGCGGTGCTGGAGGAGGTGCCGGGGGAGGTGGCGGACTCGGTGGTGGAGCCGGTGGTGGCGGCGGATTCGGAGGTGGCAAGGGCGGCGGCTTCGGCGTGGGAGGCGGCAAAGGTGGAGGCTTCGGTGGAGGTTTAGGCGGCGGCGGCGGTGCCGGAGGTGGCGCAGGCGGTGGTTTCGGAGGAGGCGCTGGCGGTGGTGCAGGAGGTGGCGCCGGCGGCGGCTTCGGAGGAGGCGCGGGTGGCGGAGCTGGCACCGGTGGTGGCGGAGGATTCGACGGAGGCGCTGGGGGCGGCGGTGGCATCGGTGGTGGCCAGTGAGGTCCGCGCGCGGGGAGCGGGCACGCGCACGTCGCGGTTGCTTCGGTCCAGGCAACACCAGCGTGACGTGAGGCGGATCGACGACGCGCGTTGCACGACGGACGAGAAGCAAATCTTGGTAGTCTACGTACGTATGGGAAGTGAACACGAATAATTTGCGACATTCCTTCTTGTTGTGTATGATAGTATTCAATGCATTTTTACTCCGTATTTCCGAAGCCATTTATAACCTTTCCCATTGTACGCCACGAAGAGAGATATATATATATACGGATTATATATTACGGAGTGTGCTCTGTGATGATACCATTTCGAAAATGTGTGCATCAGTGCATCTACACACGTAGACCGACTTGCACTGGTTCACTCCATCAATTTGGTCTGCAATTGCAGACTTGCACAGTGGAGATTTTTTTCTCCCGGGCACCATGCTCCCTCCTGTTTAAAAAAATCGAAAATTATATTTTTAAGTTTTGAAAAATTCTAAAAATAATTCCGCATATAGCTAATCATATATGCCACTGACGTGCAAAATATCAACTTCAAAAACTTTGTATTCTGAGCTACACAAAAATTCTCTAAATTTTATCAGATTTGTGTGTAGCCCATAATATAAAGTATCTCAGATTAAAATTTGAGATACACCATGAGCTACATCTGGATTTTTTCTCAGATTTTTTTGAAACTTAGAAATTTGATTTTTGAATTGTTTAAATAAAAGAGAGCACTGGTGCCCTGAATCACAAAACACTTTCCGAGACTTTGCAGTATTACAACGCGCGACGCTGATGCCATGATCCGAGCAAGTGACATGTTTCCTACTTTTCTACTCATTTAGTTCTTCAGTTGTTCAAAAGCCCGTCTCTTTGGTTCAAGAATTTCATCTTCCTTCAATACCATAAAAAAACATTGTCGGTAAGGGATGTAGAGAATAACCGGCAACTTTTAAGCAAGTAATATGATTCTTTATTGGACCATAAAACAATATTTTCTCAAAATTCCTTCCTTCTGCTCGAGATCAAACATTAATTGCAACAATTTGATAGACATATAGGAAGTTTTCTCCTAATACAGTTTGAGATAATAATTAGAATTCGATAAACATCAGCAACAATTAGATAATATTGTTTTTGAAAAATAAGGTCAAGGGAAGTAAACTAATTAAAGTCCAAATCTCAAGCAATGGTCAACAATCAAAGCATAACTCTAAACAATGTTATTCATATCAAGTATAAATCATGCACACTTTGTTAAATTTTGACTTGATACTTGATAGACAATTTGACCACGGAAAGAGGAGTCAAGAATAATGTCATTGATTTAGTTTATACTCTAACTCTTTTTATAAATATGCTTACTTAATCTAGAAACACCTACTGAGATATTTTTAAAATTGCACTCTTTGCTCATCCTTACCATAGGTACGTATAAATTATATTTATTATGCATTATAGAAAAAACAGTTCTAGAACAGACTGCTGTTACACCAAAACCAAGCGTAAATAACATTCAGTACAACACAAGATAATGATATTCAGAATAGTTCTAGGTTATGAATTAGATGTATAAGAAATAATATTCAGTACAACAAAAATACACCAAATAATATAATATAATTTCCAGTTATCTGGTTAAGCGATGCCAACAAATAGAAACTTATACGGGTAATATTGTAACATGCTAATAATAGGATAGCTATAAAATTTTAGTAAAACCTGTATTTATTTTGATTCTTCCCGGGACCAAATATTTATTGGACTGGCCTCTTGTTGCTTTGCACTCGGAAGCCTTTGGCCTGACCCAATTCGGCCCAAATTGTATCCATTAGTCGGCCCAATATCGAATCAATCCGGCATAAACAACGCCACCACGCTGTATCTCATCCGACCAAAACAGCAAACGAAGGAATCCATGCAAACAAACAGAAAAACATCTCAAATTTGTACGTCAAAAAAATAGAAGTATCTCAAATCGGACCCGATCTTAACATATAAACCCAACAAAATAGTGGCTAGTTCGACCATGCAAAAGGAACAACAATCCAAAACACGCATATGCAAAGTAGCGAACAACTTGAGGACTCGATCGACAGTAGGAAATGCAAACGAGAGCAGATCCGGAAGTACCTTTGCTCGAGAGGCTGGAAGAGGCGGCGGCGGTCACACTATGTTGTGTTTCGCGTTGTGAATGCGTGCAGAGAAAACCGAGAGAAATATTCTTAACTCCTAATTACCATCTCCTCTCTTTCCCCGTACCATTATGAATGCAACAACTATAGAGTAAATTGCAGAAACCCCCCTAGCGTACAGGTTTCATTATGGCTGGTATGGCATTAATTAAGTTCTAACTAGATAGTTTACGTGTCACATTTGCCACTTGATAGTTTGCAAAGTGCCGTCCTGTTGTTTCTAGATTTTTTTAGATGTACCCTCAATGTTTAAAGTGCAGCTGCCCTAAATGTGCATGTCTTCTTACATCTTTAAACAAGGCTCTTACATCTTTAAAGAAGGCTATGAATTAAAGTTACCTTTGCATAACATAGCGTTCAATTACCAAAATGATCAAAATCATATTTTTTTTTCCAGGCCTAGCTAGTTGTGTCATAGATCTTTGAATTGTGACATGCCAAAATCATATTGAATTTCAGTTATTTCCTCATGAATAATCGATCAATAAAATATACATTTACAATATGAACTTATGCTTATAAAATTTGTTCCTTCGTCATTATATAAAAATTAAGATAAGAAGAAAGCATTTGTTTGGTAGTACCAATTTTCTTATTGATCTAATCATTACGGTGACTTTGCAAATGTGGATTTACCGACTTGAGGGCGCTGCCTTTTGGGTAGCTAGACAAGCAGGTTGTCGAAGATGCATCCAAGTCCAACCCATTGTATTAGCTTTAAATAACCCTTTCTCGACATGTTTCTAGTGGACAATATAGATTAATCACTAAAATACCTAAATATGTGCTTTTGCTTTTAGCTTTTGGCTTGTACCATGCAACGTTATCTAGTTAAAAGCAAAAATTCAAAGCCAAGAAGCACATAATTAAATGATTTTTTTGACTTATAAGCCAAATCCAATAGCCAGAAACAAGCAGAACCAAACACCCCAAAACCTATAATATACCCCGTTCACTCTCACTTAAATACAACTCAATGGGAGAGGGATAGAGGCTCCAACTTCACCTCAAAGAGCTCTAGTATCGATGTTTTTGCATTGACTCATGTTGACATTTAGGAGGATAGAGCCTTAAGACGACACTTGGGAAGTCCAGGATAGCCAAAGTCTCCCTACTCGGCTCTTCTATCGACTCAATTCTAACATGGGACTAAGTCACAGGCAAGGCAAGGGAACTTAATTAATTATCCAAAAATCATCAACGTGTCATGCTCGCAAGGTGTACAACCACCTTTTATATGATGCCTACATACACCCCCCCCCCCCCCCCACATGCTACTACTTCCTCGGTCGACCGCATTGTTCGAGATACCCCCTACTTTCTTGTTGTTCGATTACAAAAACAATGGCACTCTATGTGGAAAAGCCAAGCATGGTGTGAAGTTAAAGCTAAAAGCGGATGCCCGTACAAGTCTAGGGTAAGTTTGATGCCTCGTTCTCACAAGAAGCAAGAAAATTAACACCATAGGGAATAAGACGAGTGGCACTTCTAACGCCAACAAGGATGACAACCTTGCGCCAGGTCAAATTTGCAAATTCCTAATGTGGTCGTCATAAGGTATTACTCAGTCCAATTATTGAAGTGTCTATTTGTTAGTTTTTTGTTGAGTCCATAATTTGTACTTACTAGTTATATGAATTATATAATTTTAAACTATTTTATACTAGCTAGTATAGTAGAACTGCTTAACAATTTCAGATTTAACTCATAAAATGGAAGTCATCCCACTAATTAATTGTTTCAAGCGAAATGGTTCAACTTCCAACTCTATGGTTCATAACATATTTGTATACATTTGGAAGAAAAACTAGAATAATAAATATTAATGTGATTATTGACTTGTTTGATAGGCCTAGGCGTAGATCTACATTCCAACTAGTAGAAATGTAGTTTTATTTTCAATTGGAGAACATTTATTAATACAATTTGATAGCTATAGTTTACAGATAGTACTTGATATATATTCCTGCTTTTTATGGTCAATATCTTGTCCCTACCCCCGCTCCCCCGGACCCTGATGCATGTAAAATGTATACATGAACTTTGCATTATATTACTTATATTCCAATCATATTTGCATCATATAAGGGTTATATCATTGTTTTATATTGATTTTGGGAATATTTCATAGTTTCCCTATTTTTCTGAATTAACCCTGCACTGGCAGAAAACCCTATTTTCTATATTTTGATGTTTCAGTGACCCAAACGACGTCCAAATGACCTGATATTTCACGGGCATCAGTTTTTGGAAGGAACGAAGCGTAGGAGCGAAGGAAGCGAACAAACAGAGACCCGAGGGCCAAAAGAGGTGGGCCCACGCGGCCAGATTCCTTGGCCGCGTGGGGCCCCCTAACTTGGGCCTCGAGCCTCCGATGTCGTCGATCTTCTTCCCCTAGCCTCCGTCTTGACCTAAAAAGACTATAAAAATAGTCCCCCGACGGCTTTCGGAGGAGAGGCCGCAGAAACACAGAAACCACGAAACAGAGACCTGGAGTTGCAGATTGGAGGGGGAAAACTCCGGCGGGGCGCTGCCGGGGTGGTCTCCATCTTCTCCAACAACTTCTCCACCGTCTCCATGATGAAGAGGGAGTAGTCCACCCCTGGACTATGGGTTTGTGGAAGTAACTTATGTATCTCTCCTCTCTTTGAGCTTCACTATTTAGCACCGTATGAGCAGCTGAACATGATTACGGTCATCTATGTAATACCTTTGTGGTGGATCTTTTTATGAGTTAATATATGTTTGAGATTGCAATAGTTTTGTTTCAGTTATGAAAGTAGATGCATATTCTGTACCCCGTTCTTGTTTACTTGTTCTGATCAAACTTGTGTATGAGAGCGTGTGAGGGGGAACGTGTGCATTAGATGGAGTAACGGGGGGTGGCTAGTGCGGTGAAAGTGACAGAAGTTCCGCGATCCACTTGGGTACTTTACCTTACTTTGTTGCCTCACTAGGTATAAAGAAAAATACCTTGCTACCGGATATGTGGGTGTGACCTTGCCACTACTCCATGACTAGATCTAGCAAGTTCTTATTTTAACTTCATGTCATAGAACTTAATGCTATACTCTGATTTATCTTAATACTAGGATGGCTCGATTTAATTCTCATCTTAGTGGAGTATAAGAGAGATTAATAAACAAAAGATCTCTATGTTAGGACGTGATGCCCATATAATTAGTAACTTGTCATGAAACCTTTTTGTTGCAATCTAATATGTCAATTCTAGTGTTCCATTATCTACCACTTTATTAAAAAGAGAGTGCATTTGTGAAACCATGAACCCCGGTCCATTTTTAATCATAAGAAACACCTTTCCAACAACTTTTAAGCATTTTATATTTTCTGCCATTTAAAAATCCGAAAATACAAAAACACTTTTACATCTTGCATTCACAATACAAAACCCAAAAATATCATCCATCATTGTTTCCACCATCCTTGCATATTTATTTATCATCATTGCATATTTATTTATTGTTTTGCATTCATTATCTTTTCATATCATACTCACACCTTGTGCTTGACAACCACTTGGTGAGGTTGAGGGCACAAAACAATTTACTTTGTTTTGTAGGTTTTCAAGAGAAGGATAAGAAGATAAATTATTCACTACTGGTTCCCCGAGAGTTCGATATTAAACCCTCGAGTCATCCCTCGTGGGGAAAACAGTCTTTCCTATACTATACACTCTACACTTGGAGTCTCAACCTAACCTATATTCTGTTGACGCAGGTAACTACGTCATCGGGTATCAGACCCCTATCATGAAATCCTAGATCAACTATTAACCGCAAGTGGAAAAAAAGAAAATTATCGTGCAATAGCTCGTCATAAAGTGCAACAATAGCAAATTGGTGGAACAAAAAATTATATAAATAATAATATGTTGTAAAAAGGCTAAGTCCGCATAAATTAGTGCTTGCAAAAAAATGGCTACAACTGGAAAAAACATTTATACTAAGTGGTATAAAATGGTGTGTGTGTGTGTGAAACAATTTGTGACTGCGAGTGAAACAAAACAATCACACTAAGTGAAAAAATATAGTATACTTGACTACGACGGGAACGAGTATTTGTATTAAGTGGAACAAAATTTCGTGTGTACTGAACAAATTATGTCTATGAGTGGAACAATTTTTTTGACTAAGTGGAATCAATTTTATTCCTTGGAGAAAAAATAATGACTTCGAGTGGAATAATTATTTAGCGTAAGTGGAACAAAATTTTGATGAACGTATATGGAATCACGACTTCAAGTGAAAAATAATAGAGTAGCTAAAACTAAAATCCAGGCTAGGTAGAACAAAACATGTCTATTGGAGGAACATTAGTGATTGAAACAAAATTTTAGAGTAAATCATAGTCACTCGTAAAACATAAATTATACCAAGAGGTAGCTAAAACTAAAATATGGAATCACGACTTCAAGTGAAAAAATAATAGAGTAGCTAAAACTAAAATCCAGGCTAGGTAGAACAAAACATGTCTATCGGAGGAACATTAGTGATTGAAACAAAATTTTAGAGTAAATCATAGTCACTCGTAAAACATAAATTATACCAAGAGGAACAAGAAAATTGTACTCGTGGAACAAAATCACTGTCGCAAGTGGAAGCGAAAAATTAGTTCTCAGTGTATAGTCAATGGCTAAAAGAACAAAATTCAATAGTGGAACAAAAATATAGAAATAAGAAAAATGTGGGTGTTACATAGAAAAATATGAAAATTTATAAAAATGATATACCACAACATAGTAGCAAAACCGAATTCATGCAGCGATGACTGAAAAATAAATAAATAAAATATTCTGGCTAAGTGGAATAAAAATTTAAACTACGCAAAAAAACCACAACTACCGCTCGGCGACACAAAAATGGACATGAAAGAAAAAAGGGATGTGAAGAAATCATGACTACCACTCTTGGAATAAATCACGACTTATATCGGAATAATTTTTTGATCAAGTAGAACAAAAAAAAATGGTGCCAATGGAACAAATAATATCAACAAACGGAATAAAATCTAGACCATAATTTTTTATCACATGGAACCAATGACAAGTACGGGAGAAATAAAAAAAATCAAGAACAAGTGGAAACAAAGGTTTAACACATGAGGAAAAATAAACTCCTACTACTAGAGGATATTTTTGGTCCAAGTAGAGCAACATTTTAACACTCGTAGAACAAATCATAACTATAGGCGTAAGTACGCAACAAAATTTAGATTAAATGGGAAAAAATCCACTACCCGATAAACGCGTCCGGAGATATTAGCGCAATAGGAGTCCAAGTCTAGTTTTAAAGCCTATATCAAATAGAAACTACAAAAATAACATTCTAGAATTAATGATGCAACAAATATCATATATTGTACAGTAAAAATTTCAAAATATAGCTTAAAGAGAACTAAAAAGAAAAAGGCCAAGCTTTGACTTATGGAAATTCATTTACATGAGTGAGCTGAATTGGTTAAAATACAGAATCAGCGCATAGTATGCTCTTTGTAGTCTCTCGCTCCCCCAGTTTTTACCCTGTAAATATCCTTTATAATAGATAAAAATTACAGTGGGAAATTCTCCCACTGTTCAAGCTTCAAAAAAAGAGAGAGAACGGACGTACTGTCCCGATTTTTTTTAAATAATACGTGAAATTTATTTAATTAGGAAAATAATACATGTTTTTTTATTTTCAAAAATATTATCCAGTCGTCCTGGCCGAAAACGATTAGTCCTACTCGTTCTTGGCGAAGACGACTACCTGATGAACAGTAGACCAATCGATGAACAGTGCGCGATCCGTGTCCAGCTTCCAAAATTCGTTTATTTTGTCTTTTTTCCCGAGCCCAAAATATAATGTGTTTTGCTGTGAATTTTTGCACGATCGTAGTAAATACGAGTTAGCTACATCCATGTATTTTTTTTGATTTTTTTGGAAAAGTTTTTAAAAACGTGAACAGTACAATCGCACCTATCGTCTTCGGCCAGGACGATTAATCTTAATCGTCTTGGGCAGGATGATTAGTACTAATCGTGTTTGGCAGGACGACTGGGTAATATTTTTGAAAATAAAAAAACGCGTATTATTTCTTGAAATAACTAAAAAAATGTATTATTTAAAAAAATTAACCTCTAAATAACCAAGAGAAACTGACAGACATATTTAATCGAATCTTCTTTCGCATCCAGAAGAGAGTGGTTCAGGTGACCACCGGAGTCATTGATTAAGCAAGTCAGATGGGCTATGCGTTAGTGCTTAGCCCGAGCGATTCCTCGGTACGAATCGTTTGGGCGATAGGGAGCCCATCAAGCTTGGCGCGGTCCAGAAACAAAGCAGCCCATGGCGGTCCAGAATAATGGAAACGAAGCCGAGCACCTCGCACTGCAGTTCTTCTTCTGTTTTCCTTTTTTTTTTCGCTGCTCGCGAAGCAGTTCTACGACGACGGATGCAGTGTTTCAGTCGTCAACTCGTCATACGGTGTCTTGAATTCCAGAACAGTTTGTCATCCGGAAACTGCCCAGGATGTTTCGCAACAAACACCAGTATAATATTATTTGCAGACCGTTGATTCAGTTTCCGTCCTAACAGTATCATACTGCTTAGCGAGCTAGTTCGTTGGTTGTTTTTTTTTTTTTTTTTTTGCGAAACACAGTACAAACGCAGACGCTCACAAATACATGCACACACTCACCCCTATGAACGCACGCACGCACACCCTACCCCTATGAGCACCTCCGAGAGACTGAGCCGGCGGGTCGAGTCTTGAGATTGACGAAGTCACCACAGGCGCCTCGCTGTCGACGGGAACGTCGTCTCCCACTGAAGAATATTCCGCCTAAATGAGAAACACCAGTGTCAAACCTGGGGTTTGAACTCTGGTGGGTTGGGGGTACAACCGCCCTCCTAACCATCTTGCCACATGCAAGTTCTCTAGGATGATGCATTGGATGTATCCACATTACGGTTTGACTGACAATTGACACTGAACCAGGATGATTTGCCATTCTGAATCAATAAGATATCTGACTGACTGACTGCCCGATTGATTCATTCATCCACAAATCAATCCCAGGAAGGATCCCACGCATGTAGTGGCCTGCATGTGTGCACGAGTCTATCTGCTCTTGACTTTTGCCGCGCAAACTGATTGATCGCCTCGCACATGCTTGTGTACCAAGAATCTAATCAACTGGAACGACCAGTTTAATTTGATTAATTGCTGAGTTCTTGCTCGCTCGCCGATTAGTGGCGGCTGCCATGTGTCAGCCGAGACCACGCTGTACTTCTGGGCTACGATTCATCTCTCTCATTACGCAGCAAGCATATGCAGGGTCTCTGATCGTTGCTCTACAAGTACAAACAGCTGCCCGATCTGGTAACAGTTTGTTCCCTTCGATTGGAGAACATGATCAAGGAAAAGAAAATCATTGCGATTGTCCTAGTGTGTCTGTTACATGCAATGCAGCGAGTAATTCATACACGCATATATATGTTGATGCCGAAATTAAACAAGGCCCAGATGGAACAGCCAACCGCCATGTGCCTGAATAGAAGATCGGCCTCCTGATCTACAGAGGAATTGCCCTGTGTTCCAGGCTTTCCGCCCCGTGTCCGCGTCAGGCCCGGGGCGCCACCACCGCACCGCGCGTCTGTTGCAGAACGGGCGCGGCGAGGGTGGCCCTCCATGCGCCGGAGCATATGCAAAGGCTGATCTACCGTCGCTCCATGGCGTCGGCGTCGGAGCCGGCGATCGATCGATCTCGCTCGCAGCCTCGCACAATCAAACATCGTTAGCCAAGGACTGTTTCTGCATATGCTCGCCACATGGCCTGAGCCAAGCGTCGTACTACTAGAATCAATCGATCTTTGGGGATCTCTGTTTGGAAGCTGGGAAATCTACAAATAGCAACAATAACAAAAACGGAAAACTGGGAGGAAAAAATAGCGACGTTTGGAAATGGCAGGTTAGATTCTCTCCGGCGTTTGCTCTGAATTTTCTGAAGCATGGGTGAATGCCCGTGCATCGGTGGCGTAAACGAATTCAGAGAGGTTCCCTGCCTTCTTATCCACCTTGCAACGTAGTATACGCAGGCAGGCAGGGATCAGGATCAGGCTGCCCTCTTCTGAACCCTGAACGACCTGAAATTCTGAAAACCCCGCAGAGGTGAACAAGCCATGCATACAGATACAGTTAGTTCTATCTTACATCTGAATTTGGTCCACATTTGCCAATCTGCATGCGCTCCATCGAGTTACCATTCATTGGCCACATTTTTACATGTTGAGATCAGCGAAAAGCTTCATTATGACTCGTGGACGCTGTGAGCTCACTGTCAGTGTTAGGTCTGTGTTCGATTTTCAGTCTGCTTGGAGAGGTACTGCGGATATGCAGGAAGAGCGCATAACTAGTTGCGCTCGCACGGGGTCAGTCATGCGACATGGAACGTGCTGTTCCTGCTCTGGGCGTGCTGTTCCAAGAAGATTATATACGTATGTACAGATTATACATACGGAGTGTGCTCTGTTTCATTCCGAACGAATTTGAGTTTTAGTCCTTATTATGATCTAATTCAGTCGTTGTGACAATTAGAAATTATGTTTACTTGTTCACCAATCCTTTATATTTGACAAGAGGTTGCTCCTCCTCAGATTGTTTTGCATTTTCAGCAATAGATTCAGATGTAATTTTAGCGCTTGAAGTTGAACTAATACGCTTGAAAAAGAATTCCATTCCCCTTTCCTTTCTCTTCATATTTTAGCACAACAAAATGATAAAAGACAAAAATTAATATTCTGATTGCCGAACAGCGAAAGCACATAGCAGCGACAGCAGATGAATTCATAGATATACCTTCAGAGTTCAGGTGTCCCGGAGCCGCAGGAACGGAATTACATGGCCGAACGCAACGGCAGAACGGCGGCGTCGCGGCGAGCAGCAGGCGCCCTAGCGAGATGCTGAGATGAGGAGTCGAGGAGACCTGGAGACAGAAAGGCAGGCAGAAAAGATGCGTAATTTCCGATCGATAAGATTGATCGCTTCGTCTGCCTATTCCACGGTGGCCTAAGCCTGTATTAACATTGGACTAATTTAGTGACCTGCTACTATATATGTTGGGGGGGGGGGGGGGGGGGGGGGGGGGGGGTGGTCTGACCCCTGCTAGCCCCCCTGTCTCCGCCCCTGGATGCAGTTCCCGGTTATTATAACTTGCTGTTAATGCTATTATGACCATCATCATTTAATATTATTGAAAAGAACTAGCACATGCTGGACATTGTCAGAATATCAAATACTGCAAACACTTGTTCCTCATTATCTCTACTATGTTGTATCAGCCTACCATTGCTACAATAATACTATCTATTCTATTTACAAAATTATGAGCTAGCGTTTCACACATTTCATCCTGACCATCCAATCAAATCGAACAGCTGATAAAATACTTGCAAACATAATTAGTGACATAATCTCTCTTACAGTTACAGTTGCTGTCTCCGAAATCCTCTTCTATTCTCTACTTCAAAAATACCTCAGCCTTCACCTTTAATTAGCTCTCCATGTTATGAATAATCTGAAATCACGCCGCCTTCTATTTCGCATGGGCTCATATGTCTCCATGATTTATTTCATGCAATAATGTCTCGAAAAGCATACATTGCAGGTTTGTGTGGCTACCATATCTTCTAAACATTCAGCTCAACTACGGACATTTCTAATTTACTTCACAGATAAACCTTGAGGACTTCCACACCAGTTTGTAACCCGATGGAACATGTTGCAAGAGCTTGAGTAGTGAAGGTGTTTGCAAACAGACAGTGCATTTACACAATTGAACTAAAGACAACATGAGTTTGAAGCCCCTCGACTGAGTAGCGAGTAGGGATGATAGCCTTATGAAGTAATATTGGTATGTTTAATCTTGCCCAGTGAGTATGTTACACGGCAGCAAAACAGGTAGCTGTTTCAGCATAGATATATGTAGGGTTAATTGGTTATTTACTTTGTTGATGACCAACGGGAATAAGGTTGCTGCTCTGACGGGCATGCTTTTGCCGGCCGTAGTTGCCCTAAAAAAGGTTGCAGCTCTAATGGGAAATACCAATTCGCCGTGCTCTCATTTACTACTGTTTTACGACAAGTGCTAACATGGACATTGAATTAAGCTACCATGTTAAAGATTCTAAAGTTCCACTTCCTGCGAAATGCTTTGTTCGTGCCATTCTAACTTTATTCTTATAGTAAAGCCAGCGTCTATGCTGTCCTTCTCCCTGCTGTTTTACTGCTTACACATGCTAGAATTGCTCAACATATAGAATCATGGTTCGGCGGAAAATGTTGGAAGGAGCATGGATTCCTTACATGGAAGCTCTAGGCAATTTGGTGGCGTGACCAGCTGCACAAAGTACACATAGAAACCACCCGTAAAAAAAAGTTGAAATCGCCAGCCTGAGCTTGCTGCTGAGTAGTTTTTCCCCATGATCATGATGTTGTTCATTGTCCCTTGTCCATGTGAGTTGTAAAAATGACAATTTCTCCACGAAGAACAAATGGTGACTCTTAACACAAAATTATATGTATCCACGGGCGCGGCAAAGCGCGCCTAGCCCTTCTAGTACGAAGTAGACAGCATGGGGAATATCCCGTAGAAGCAAGGCTCACTGTTTGGTGGTGGGGCTCTGCAACTACAAGAAAGGGACCTTAAAGGTTTTTCGATGATGCTCATTATTCAGAAAATCCATATTCAGGTTATACTGAAATACGCCAAAGCGTGTTCCCTTCTGTAAGAGGTCTAGCGCATATATTTATCGTGAGACAAGATACAAAGGGTGGGATGTGGAGGTGCCAGTGCTGCTCCGTGGTGGCACAGCGGCCAGAATGGCGGCTCTCCCATCGCGTACATGGGCTGCGGAGACGAGGAAGGGGCTGGGGCGGAGGATCTTGGCATCTTCCAGATCGGCCAGTGTTCTCGGCGGTGGTCTCGCTGCAACATCGAGGTGACGGCGGCTGCGTGCCACACACCTTGTATGAGGCAGTGTGTTGTGGCAGCAAATGCCCTAATCTTTTGGCGTGTAGAAATTTTGGAATTCAGACGGCAGCCCTGGCTCTTTGGCGGTGGTAGTCACCGTGGTCGTGTGGATGACATGGTGGCAGGATCTTGGATATGGTGATGGCCTTCAACTCCGTGTGTCGAGTTAAATGGCGTTATGGTAGTTCTCTCTTGGACTGTAGAATTTTGAGGCCGACGACAGTATCGGAACCCTCCCAATTTCGAGATCGGGTTCAATCTGACTCGGTAGGTGCTACACACGATGTTTTTTTTTTTGCGGAGGCGTCAAGTCGTGTCAGGCGGACAGGTGCTACGCATAGTGTGTCATGCCGAGGCGTCAAATCATTCCTGGTAGGTGCTACGAACGATGTCTATTTTGGAGGCATTAAGTCATCCGTGTGTCTGCTCGATCGAAGTGGTGCAACAGTGACAGGAAGTGTGGCGGTATGAGACGTCACCGGCTTCCAATATCTCCTCTAGCGGCATCCGGCTAGCGAGGATGGCAGAGGTGGCTTCAAGATGCGCAGGCCAGTGAAAATACTAGATAACAGATCATATAATGTCGACGTGTTCCCATGTCGTGTCCTTGTTGAAGGTGGTGGCTCGAAACTTGACTTTGGGGATGAAAATCCCGAGATCAACTTATGGTTAAACTCTTCATCATTGGTGCACGTGCGGTCATCCCTTCTCAAATATTTGGGGTCGCGAAGCATACATCCTCGAGTTTTCTTTTGTTGACTTGTTCGACATTGATGTCAGGTTTTACCCGACTTTTGAATAAGTAATAATATATGGCTCTTCGCAGTAATCGATGCAGAGGCCAGGTTATCCTCCTTTTCAAAAAGAAAAAACAATCGAGAGGCTAACAACCTACCAAACTAGGCTATCAATGCTTAGCCAATTGGGATATATAACTACCTATCCTAACAATATAATATTTACAACGTCGCCTCTCAATCACAATTTATGTTGCCAAACTCAAGCAATTAAGTAAACCCATATGCAACCTCGTCTTATAGGTGTGCATCTGATGTTCAAAAGGTTGCTCACAACTCTTTCCCGGACGAGTGATAAGTCACTCATATATGAGTAATGGCGGCTGCACCCACTTCGCCGGTTCCCCAGGCATGCATTGATGCCTTACCGTCATTGCGTCTTCCCCACGAGTGGCATTTACTGCGGCGCCAGCCCACAAGCCGTCGTTATGCCTTTCGCACATGTAGCATAAACAGCGGCACCACCGCCCCTCGGCCTAACCCGCGGCGATATAAAGAAGTCCCCGCCTCGATGTGTCGTCTTGCTCCCATGCCTCCATCTCTTTCATAGTCTCCTTCGTCGTTGTACACACACTCCCGCACCCACCATGTCGCACAACTACGAGGCTAACAGTTCCGGTTCTGACGGGCCGTTCCCGGGGAAGGGGGGCGGGTCATAGCCTCAATCTCGATCATGCGTGGGCGTTTCATCGGTACGGCCAGCTCGTCCCACCAGAATTCCGCATACCGGAGGGAATGGTCGTAAGCGTGGGCGGCCTCCTCCTCAACCGAACCATCCTCCACATCGACGACGACTTTTCTGGGCCCTCTTCGATGGCGAGGACTAGTGTTTGGGTTAGTTTAGGTTTAATTTCCATTCAAAACCTTGTAAAATATCAACAAATTTGAATAAAAATCCAAACATTTTTACTTAATATTTTTTCAATGTTTTTTGGTTCTGGTTTGGGGCGTCGCTGGGCAGCACCCCCCCCCCCCCCCCCCCCCCCCCCCCCCCCCCCCCCCCCCCCCCCCCCCCCCCCCCCCCCCCCCCCCCCCAACCACCACCACACATTGGGCCAGACATATGTCCCGCACACCCGATAGCAGAAACTTTTTCGGAGGTGCCAGACACATTTTCGGGCATTCCGGTGGAGATGCTCTAATGCATGAGCCACCAAGTTGGCCTCCCTTGACATTCCTCAAATCTCTTCGTGATAAGACGTTGCCCAACCATCCCCATGACCTCATCCGTGGTGCTATAGCCCCACATTTGGACAACATGGATTACAGTCAAACACTTTAAGTCGATCCTTTTGATTGATCTAAATTCATAAACTTGGGTGTTACAAGACTTCACACGAACTTTCCATTACTAGATTATGACTCGACTCTTGAGAGTTGAGACGGCAAATCCTATATGCCGCCCGCAGGCGCCGTTTAAGGCTAGCGGCGCCTGAAGAAGTTGTTCGCGAAGCATTTTTTTGGGCCGGCCCATTAGTACAGCTCAGCTTCTAAAATATAAGGAAATAGGGGTGGGTTGGAGGGATTCGAACCCGGAACCTCCGGTGAGGAAGACTGAGCGCTACCACTGGGCCACGCTCGTGTTCGTGAAGAATGATCTTTTATCACACTTTCTATACTTTCTGATTTTCTGTTTCTCTTTTTGTTTCTTTTTCTTTTTTCTTTTTTCTTTTTCTTTTTCTGTTTTCGTTTCTTTTTTCTTTTTCTGTTTCCGTTTCTTTTTTCTGTTTATGTTTTCGTTTGATTTTCCTTTTTCTGTTTTCTTTTATTCTTTTTCTATTTTCGTTTCTTTTTTCTTTTTCTGTTTTCTTTTTCTGTTTTCTTTTTTCCTTTTTCTGTTTCACTTCCTTCCCGTTTCTTTCGTTTTATGTTTTTATTTTTGGTCATTATGAAAACGGTTCATATTTTGAAAACTATTTATTTTTCAAAAATGGTTCAATTTTGGAAAATATATATTTTAAAAAATGGTTCAATTTTGGAAAATATATATTTTTAAAAAATGGTACCTTTTTTGAAAATGGTTCAATTTTGGAAAATATATATTTTAAAAAATGGTTCAATTTTGGAAAAATGGTTTTTGAAAATGGTTCCGATTTAAAAATGATTCCTTTTCTGAAAATGGTTCTGATATTTTTGAATATGGTCCCGGTTTTTTGAAAATGCTTCGATTTGAAAAATGGTTCTTTTCGAAAATGGATCCAATTTCTGAAAAGGTTCCATTTTGAAAATGGTTCCAAATCTAAAAATGGTTCCAAATTTAAAAATGGTTCCATTTTTTAAAATAGTTCCAATTTAAAAATGGTTCCGAATTAAAAATGGTTCCAAATTAAAAATGGTTCCATTTTGAAAATGGTTCCAAATTAAAAAATGGTTCCATTCTGAAAATGGTTCCGTATTAAAAATGGTTCCAAATTTTTTGTTCATTTTTTAAAATGGTTCCATTTTGAAAATGGTTCCGAATTTGAAATGGATAGAAATTTGAAAATGGTTCATTTTAAAAAATTGTTCCAAATTAAAAAATGGTTCCATTTTCGAAAATGGTTCCGAATTTAAAATGGTTCCAAATTTAAAATGGTTCCAAATTTGAAAATTGTTCATTTTAAAAATGGTTCCGAATATAAAATGGTTCCAAATTAAAAATGGTTCCATTTTGAAAATGGTTCCGAATTAAAAATGGTTCCAAATTAAAAATGGTTCCAAATTTAAAAATGGTTCCATTTTGAAAATGGTTCCGAATTAAAAATGGTTCCAAATTTGAAAATTGTTCATTTTTCAAAATGGTTCCATTTTGAAAATGGTTCCAAATGTAAAAATGGTTCCATTTTGAAAATGGTTCCGAATTTAAAATGGTTAGAAATTTGAAAATGGTTCATTTTTAAAAATATTTTAAAAATGGTTCCAAGTTAAAAAATGGTTCCATTTTCGAAAATGGTTCTGAATTTAAAATGGTTCCAAATTTTAAAATTGTTCATTTTAAAAATGGTTCCGAATATAAAATGGTTCCGAATTTTAAAAAATGGTTCAAAATTAAAAAATGGTTCCATTTTGAAAATGGTTCCAAATCTACAAATGGTTTCAAATTTGAAAATTGTTCATTTTCGAAAATGGTTCCAAATTTAAATTTGTTTTATTTTGAAAATGGTTCCAAAATTTAAAATGGTTCCAAATTTAAAATGGTTCCGTTTTGAAAATGGTTCCAAATTTGAAATTTTTTCATTTTGAAAATGGTTCCAATATTAAAAATGGTTCCATTTTGAACGTACACATATCTCTGTTGAAACGAAAAAGTTATAACACGAAAGTTGTGTAAAACTGCGAGTTTCATCTACCCGTGAAAGGATTTTTCAAACTGTCGACTGAGCGTGACAAATTTAACAAAATTCATCTAAAAATATTGAAAACTTTGGTCGAAAATTAAGAAGCTACATTTCACGAAACTCGAAACCGATCACGGGAATGGAAACTAATCGTGAACGTACACATATTTCGTGTATAAATTATTTTGAAATGAAATATATTTTTTGTGTTAGATGGAGTATGTGAACTGATCAAATTCATTTCTGATCAATTGTTTCGTGCATACGTAGCAGAAGCAGTGTAAAAAGTAACGACGAAGCTGTTTCGTTCGCCGAGCGCGCGGCGGCGGCGGTAGGCGTTTAGGCCGGCGGAGGCGGGCGGTTCCGGGATCGTGCAGATCGGGGAAGAAGAAGAAGAGAATCGGGGAAGAAGAAGAAGAGCAGGTACGCGACGCTTGGCTCCCCATCGCGTACCGCGTAGTATAGGAGGTCCCTCGCTGTCCCAAGGCGCTCCCAGTTGAGACGGAGCTGAAACCGGGACAAAGAAGCAACATGGGCCAATCCAACATGCATACTAGTGACACACTACTCTCCCGATCCACAACGCAGTTCAAAAGTACGGCACTTATTTTGGAGGATCGAAGGTAGTAACTTATCTCCACTAATATAAAAAGAGAGAGAGTCTATCATATCTGGAGGATCTGAACCGTCCACCACGCTAGATCCAACGTCTCAGATTTTCCCAATGATGTATGTTGTGCACCTTTTTTTTTTCTAAAAAAAAAAACCCACTTCCCCGAAAATGGAAACCGTCTATTCCACGTTCCCCACCCCCTGAAACAGCCTGCCCGCCAGAGCCACTGGCTTCATCACCGCCGTCCCGCTGCCTGCAGGAAACCGCCTACCGGAGCCGATTCCGCCCACCCACCCTCGCGCCGCTACCGTTCCCCGTCCCGCCTTGCCGCCACGCACGGAACGGCGGCGCCCTGCACGCCGGCCACAAGCGTGGTGGCGCTGCAGTCTTCTGCACCCTGCACGGCGGCCTGCACCAGCCGGCCGGCCAGCCGCACGCAATTCGACCTCTTCAGGTTCGGCCCAGCCCTCTCCTCTGCCGTCCTCAAATCCGCCGGAGAACTCCCTGCTCCTCGCGCTCCAGTCGCCATCATCGCGGCCCTGTCCGCCGCCGTCCCCATCTCCAACGCCTCTAACGCGCATTCGTACGCCTTCGAGGACACAATTTCCGCTGTTGTACGACGTCTTCGGAAGCCTCTGCAACTTATGGCAGACCGACACGCGGGGACCTCCGTCGGCGGCTCCGTCAAGCCCAACTACGGCCACGATATTGCCACAGTCAATGCATCCTTGCCATCCTCGAGTTCCTCAGACTTTTCAGATCAGAAGAAAAACTGCATCTTAATAGCTCGCTTGTTTTTTGCAAATGAATCCAGTTCTAATGATCAATGTAATTTGTAGGCAAACGACATGAATCTGTTAATCCAGTCCTGCATATTCCACTACTTTCAGAGCAACGCAACGCTAGCAGAAGATAAATATAGGCAAAAACAAACTTTGTTCCCCACTGAAAACCGGGTTCATACAAGGGTACGTTTTTCCATGGGACGTGCTGATAGTAAAATAAAAAGATTATTTGCCGCAGGCAACTCATTTTGTGAAGGTTTACTGTTGATGACCTTATGTTATGAGACTGATTGTTTCATTATGTTTTTCATTTCAGGTATCAGCAAGGAGCTTCGGAGGTTTCTCTTTAAAGGTTCAGTAGTTGTATTATGCATGTGGCATATGCAAGCTATCTTTATTTTCAACTAAGTACTAACAGCCAAATTATCTCAGTTATATATGTCTTGCTGTATATGGGCTATAGTTATTATTGTGGCTCTTTCTATGTTTATTTAATTAACACATCATCTTGGTGCTTTCAATCTAGACTACATATTCGTTAATACTGGGCCACTCCCGTGTTTGTGAAGATGTTCATCTTAAATTTTGAAATAGTTATATGAGTGTATTATTTCTGATCATTGGTGCTTACCAAATTAACATGAAAAGTAGACATATTACATGTAAGACTGATATTTGTCTGAACGTGTTGTAAAGAACTTGCAGGAACAACCTGAAGGTGTAAACTTGGATTGACCATTGCTTCTTGATTCATGCACATCCGTTGTCCCTCAGTTATTGTTGATCCATTATCTGCTTGCAGTTTAGTGGCGGTTGCTGAAGCCTAGCAGATTCAAGGCTATGGCCGCAACTGGATAATTAACAGAACACAAGATATTTATTTGGACACTAAAGGTATTTGTTTCAACAAGCATTTCTGTCATAAGTGGGTACATTACCTAATTTATATCCCTTTCAGTAATTTGCATGCTTATATATCTGCTCTATTGCATCTCAAGTTACATCTTTGATATTTGCTGTTTCATTTAATTGTTCAAAGAAAAGATCCCTGCTAGCAAAATAATTCCAGATTTCTTATTATTATGAAACTCTATGGAAATTTAACTTATGTGCAGTACCTTGCACATAACTTATGTGCAGTACCTTGCAAATATTCGTTCTAACTTATGTGCAGTACCTTGCACATAACAAGCGACATGACAATAATGCCAACTTCGTAAGCTTAGTTAAATAGTTGTAAATATGTAGGGACTGCTGATTGTTTAGTGATTTTCAGTTCCTTGCAGCTGGTTTTGTTTGTGCTTTTTAACAGGAAAAAGCTAGCCTCTTGTACATATCTCGATTTCTTATGCAACTGCAGAAAGATTTCAGGTTGTGCCATCTATTTTGTTTGAATGATCAGGTTGTCCTCTTGTAATGTAAGATTATCCATATCTTTTAGTCGATCTTATCTTAGTGCTTTTCCTATATGAGTCGGCTGCAGGATTTGTGTCAGACCTCACCAACAGGACTTGATGCAGCGAGGGGTGATAGCTGGTTTTTGTGATGTAAGATTTCTCCTAATTTTAGTTGCTCAATGCTGAAACATGCTTGTTCTTTCCCATTTTGTCTATGTCTTATGTTACACAACCGTGATAATTATGGGGCATAATTGTGCCTTCATGGTGGAAATAGGTGTCAAAACTTCAGAGTTGTGCAAAACCTTTTCTTCTTAGAACACAACTTCCAATTTCACATCGTGTAGAAATTTATGTGTTCTTTGGGCTGATTCACTTGGAGAAGCCAAAACTTTAACCGCATTGATCATTTCTGTACTTATTTGGGACCACGTTGATCCACCAAACTTTGTCAATAGGTAAACAGTTTGTATACCACTGTCGTTCATCTTCACGAGCAGGGATGCACAAGCGCCGGACTCCCTCCTTCCGCTTAGCACATGAAGTAAGTAAAATAAGCCAAATGTAAAATAAGTAAAATAAGCCAAGCGTTAAAAGGACTCAATTATTATGGTTTTATGCTTGTATATTTTCCCAATATTTTGAACGCCGGCTTGCGAGTTGTTACTCTTTTTTGTGCTAGCATGCATATTGAGGGCATATCTGTGTTTTAAGAATAAACATACCATTTAAAGTGTATGATATTTATATCGAAATTCTTGAGCACAAAAATGAAAAATCCGGTCACACATCGGCATTAGCTTGAAATTTGATTACACAAAATTATTGTCATGCTATAATAGTTTATGCAATAGGCGATGCGTGCATTGCACGTGCATGATTACTAGTTATGATAAAACTTTGGGAAAGGCCCATTATACGTCGACTGGGCTAATCGCAAGCCCACTTTAGATAACTAACGGACCGAAAGGCCTAAACGTGCACGGTCACTTTTCCCTTCTCTCCGTTGCTGTCGAACTTAATGCCCTTGTACCACATCGCGCACGCCACGTACACGGCAAGGTCGACGAGTGAGAGCGCCGCGAGGAGGAAGTAGAACCTGTCGAGGTGGCCGGAGTTGAGGTTTCCGGGGATCCATCCTGGCCTCCTGTCCCGGCGGTGAGACTGGTCACCACGCTGACCAGCATGATGCTCACGTAGTTCCCGAGCGAGATGGACGCCATGCACAGCGAGCTGCCGAAGCTCTTGACGCCGTCGGGCGCCTGACCATTGAAGAACTCCAGCTGCCCGACGTACATGAACACCTCGGACGCCCCGATCAGCGCGTACTGCGGCACCTGCCACAGCACGCTCAGAGAGCTCGGCTGGTCCGGCGCGGACGCGGGCACCCGCTTCAGCCGCTCCACCTCCACCACGCCTGCCACCACCATCGCCGCCATGCCGATCACGAGCCCGACGCCCATGCGCTGCAGCTCCGTCAGCCCCTGCGGGTTCCGGAAAGCCTCGCCATGACCGGCACCAGCACGCGCCGGTAGATGGCGATGAACGCCAGCACGCTGAGGATGTCGAACACCGACATGCTCGCCGCCGGGACATGGAATGACCCGATGTTGGTGTTCATGGTGGTGCCTTGCTCCACGAACAGGGAGGCCATCTGCGTGAACACCACTGAGTAGACGATGGTGCACAGCCAGATGGGCTGCATCTTGAGGATGCACTTCACCTCCTCCACTGCGTCACAGTGCACAGTCTCCACGGGTTTTTCAGGTTCTCCGGATCGCGGTACTCCTCCTCGGTCACCGTCGCCGCCTTGTCGAGATACCTGAGCTGGTCGCTGTGCAGGATCTTCCTGATACCAGCTTCCTTATAAGATTCGTCGCCTTCCAGCTCGTGGAGCAGCTCGCCGCGGGCGGGCGCGTCGGTGCGCCACTTGCGGGACGCGGCGACGAGCACCTGCGCGATGCGGGTCAGCGGGTTTCCGCTGGGCTTGAAGTAGCGGTAGTTGGGGGTGCCGAGGAGGAAGAGCGCGAGCGCTACGGCCGCGGCGGCGGCCGAGACCCAGAACCCCATGACCCACTGGCCGGCGTCCTCGTAGTACACCAGCACCGTGTTGGAGAAGAGGGAGCCCACGTTGAGCGCCAGGTAGAAGTAGCTGAAGAAGGCCACCTTGGAGCGCGCCTCCTCCGGGTCCGTCTCGTCGAACTGGTCCGAGCCCAGCGTCGCGATAGATGGCTGGTACCCGCCGTTGCCGAACGCAATCATGTATTGACAGGTAGAAGAGTGCGACGCCGGCCGTCGACGGCGGGTCGCAGTTCGTCTCCTCGTCGCCGCACCCGGTGGGCTTCACCAGCAGGAACCACGACGCGAGTGACAGTATCACCAGGCCCTGTTCAGAATTCAGAAGTTCAGAACAACACACACATTTAAGCAGACAATGTAAGTTTGTGCGATCAATCGATCGATCAATGTGAATTTAGATTGAGCGTACCGTGACGTAGATCATCTGGAAGACGGCGCAGGTGATGTAGCGGCCCCAGTAGGAGTCGCTCATGAAGGCGCCAATGAGGGAGAAGATGTAGACGGTGCCGGTCCATTTGCTGATGCTGTTGGCAGCCTCGGCGTTGTCCTGGTGGAGCACCCTCCGGAGGAACACCACCAGGTTCACACCGACGCCGAAGAAGGCGCACGTCACAAGTCCATAGTTCACTGCATCATTCAGGAGCAGTAATCTGGATCAGAATCTCGATCCAGTTCATTCATAACGGTTCGAAAAAAACAGAGCCCAATTGAGCATAGCGTGATTTTATTTCATTCACCTAGCAGCAGGATGGAAGATCTCCATTTCCCAGTTTTTGCTTTGACTGCTGGGTTTCCACGTCTGTCCATTGAACCATCTTCAGTGATGGGAGATATGGTCTTCGAGTCGACGGTGTTTGGAGCCATCATCATCTTCAGCGAGTTTCCCAGAAACTTATGTTTCTTCTGCTTCATCAAGAGTTCAGAAAATATATTAGAAAGTGATGCAAAAACATGGGCGCAAGTAAGTTCCCAGTAATTAATATGTCCCACACAATACCTTGTGGGTTTTGTTCGGTAGCTCCTGCAGATCCTTCCAAAAGTTGTTCAGTTTTTTTTATGTGCAAGCCTTGGAAGGCAGCAATATTAGTTTCAACCTGCGAGTACAACCTTTGTCAGGGATGAATCAACCATATCCACTGCCACAAAAAGAAAACCCGTCGACTTTTATTCGCAAAACCTATTGACTTAATATGATTCCTAGTCATGGATCGGCGGCGCTAGGAAGCCAGCAAACTTCCTACCAGCGAGCAAGTATAGATCAGACATGGCAAATCAAATGGGATGTGCTCGCTGTGTGGGGAGCTTGAGGATGATAACCATATCTTCTTCAAGTGTCACCTCGCCAAATATATGTGGGTGTGTAGATAAACCTGTCCGGAAAAGGTCATCAAGAGAATGCTCATATTGATGAAGGGAGTAACATTGTAGATAAACCTGCTGATCGTAGTATTGGGAAAAACGCTGCTACGCCGGGTGTAGTTCTACCTAGCTCGATGACTAAACTCAATCCACTACAAGCATACGGTTTGGGACTTTTTCGGACAGATGGTCTGATATGGTCGAAGAGGAAGAAGAGAACTCTAAAAGTTCGTTGATGGGAGCCAGCAGGGTACTCTTTCCATCTCCGACAAGGCGCAATGAAGATTCAGCTTGTTCTGCAGGAGTGCCTCCTGTTGTACCTACTGTCGAGAGTGTCACCACGACGACCTCTTCCTGGGATCAGTCTTCAGCTCAGGGTGCCGGGGACGCTGGCACGACACCGCTTCTTTCCCAGTTTTTTGCCGCAGCAGGTGTTGGGGACGCAGCCATAGCTGCTGGTGCCGGTGGCGCTGTCGCGGCAAGCGTGTCGCCCATAAACGCTGACGAGACACTGGTGGAAGACTTGGGTGCAGAGGTTTTGTCTCGGTGAAGCAGTTCTCACCACAGCTCACTGTCACGGCTGAGGCTACGACGCCTGAGCTGAGATCGCCGGGCTCCGTTTATGGTGGAGCTGGCTCAGCCACATCTGTACGTGAGTCTTTGGCAGCGAATATCCCGGTGACACCACGGTCACCGTCCTTGCCGTCTGCTAGGGGCTGCGACCAGGTTACTCATGACGCTGCTAGCTACAAACCATCAAGGGACGAGATCATCGCTTTTGGAGGCATACCTGAGGCTTCTTCGATTGAACTCCGCTCGAGTGGACGCATTCGAGCGCAGCCTAACGCAGATGCTACAATCTTGGAGAGGGCGCTATGGCATTAGCCGACGCTCGGGATGCTTCTCCAGGTATGATGTCGCACTCCAAATTATCATTTTGCAATATTCCTGATAGTATAGTTGTAGCTAGAGCTAGTAAATTAGGAGTGTCTTTAGGAAAGTCACCTTCCGAGATTGCCTTTTCAGTAAGAAACTTAAAAGTTGTTGAAAGTGACCGAAACTTGACTAGGCTCACCTCGGCAATGCTTCATTATGACTCGTGGACGCTGTGAGCTCACTGTCAGTACGTGTTAGGTCTGTGTTCGATTTTCAGTCTGCTTGGAGAGGTACTGCGGATACGCAGGAAGAGCGCATAACTAGTTGCGCTCGCACGGGGTCAGTCATGCGACATGGAACGTGCTGTTCCTGCTCTGTGCGTGCTGTTCCAAGAAGATTATATACGTATGTACAGATTATACATACGGAGTGTGCTCTGTTTCATTCCGAACGAATTTGAGTTTTAGTCCTTATTATGATATAATTCAGTCGTTGTGACAATTAGAAATTATGTTTACTTGTTCACCAATCCTTTATATTTGATATAAGAACACCTTTGGTTTAGACAATACAAATGGAATTCCTATATTTTCTTTAAAAAGGGTACCCTTTTTTCATAATTCCTTAGATAAAGCCTATCCCTCTTCTATAAATATCAAATAAGGAGAACAATGCTAGATTCTTGGCCTTGATATGAAAATAAACTATATCCTATCGACCTCCACTTTGTAGTATTCACTTAAAAATAAACAATAGATCACGAATTTGGTTCTCAGCAAACAGAACAAACTATGTCAAACCAAGAGCATTTTCATTGCTATCGAAAATGATGGATAGCCAAACCTACAATCAATCATGTCCTTTAAGTCTTCGGCTTCTGCTTCGGTACATCCCCCTCCCCCTCAAAACCAAAACTCAGGTTTAACATCTAATTAAATAAAGATTAATTAAATTGTATTAGGGCCCTGTAATAACCCGTATGGCCCAATTAGGGCATACACATCTGTACACGTACGTAACCGTCTGCATATACGGAAAAAAATGAGGCTGGTCTCGTGTTCGTCATCGACTACCGGCGCCGGCCGGTAGGATCTGGCCTCGTGTTCGTCATCGACTACCGGCGCCGGCCGGTAGGATCTACGGCGATCGCGGCCCGCTAGACGGCTAGAGCAACGGCGACCGGTTCTTCGCTAGGCATGATCTACGGCGACCATGGCCGGCTAGAGCGCCGGCGAGCGCAGAAAATTGCAGATGGACGTCTATCGTGGCTGGAAGGATTGACGGCGACCGGTGCGCTGGCCGGCATGACCTACGGCGACCGCGGCACGCAAGAGCGACGACGGCCGGCTGGATGTACGGCGAGCGCGGCCTGCACGATCCACATCTACCACGGCCGGAAAGGATCGACGGCAACTCGTGATGTCTGGAACGCCCGGCGGCGGCGGCAAGGATCGGAGGCGACGGTTAGAGAATAGAGATCGCGATCACGAGCAGCACGAGCGGGACGTGCGTATAGCTGAGGTCAATATACCGTACAGAAGTACGTATACAGGCCTCTGGATATGGGCTTCGGCGGGCCAACATATTAATTCTATTTAATTAACTAAATAATTAACTAAATAGGGGAAAAGGGGGGGGGGGGGGGGGGGGGGGAGGGGGGATGTACCGAAACAGAGCCCTAAGTCTTCTACCACATCATTTTAAATGTAGTATTTTCATAACATTCCTATTTTCATTGCGAAATGGTATGAAGGACTGATCCAACACGGACGAAATCATGAATAATCACTAGTTAGTTTTTTTGTATACCAATTCACACTTTCAATCTGTGGAGGAAATAAGTATGCAAATACTGATTTATTTAAATCGTTATTCTATCAAATGAATGAAATATATAGGTCCAAAAAAATAGCTAAACAAGTTTGATTGGCATCGTTAAAAAAGCATACTCCTTATAAATTTTAGTTTTCCTTCTTTCCTCTTCTAACACATGGCTTGCTTGACAAGTGTCACATGGGGAGGCTTTTTGTGTGATTTTCTCTCCTGGAGAGGGATGTGGGGGATGTCATAAATTTTTTGATTTAAAATTCAAAACAAAAAACTATTTTTCAAAATTACAAAGAGTTTTCACCCTTGCGGTTTTGTGAAATTTTTTATTTGAAAGCACATCCCATGTTTATAGATTTCATTGACCTATCGTATGCGTACTTCCCGTGTTGTTGTATACAGCGCTTCTGAGTTACTATGTGTGCACTGGTCGGGTAGGAGTGTAATATTCCCATTCGATATTCTTCATAGGATTGATGTTGTTTTACGTGCATTTTTTCAGAATTGAAATTTAAAACCGGAATATCTCCGTACCGTTTGTCCAAATAAGTATCGTTTTCACTATTGAGCGCCTCGCCCTTGATATTTTTTGCAGTAGATTCCGCTAATAGTTTCGTAGTGCAAATACCTATATCGCACCTAGGGTTCCTACCTAGACTTATGTGGCAAAGTAAATAAGGTCGAGGTAAATTAAACTAAAGTCTAAGTCTCAAGCAATGATAAAGCAAAAGTCAAAGCATGAAGGGAAAGGAAATTTGAAGTCAAAGATAGATGAAGGTCCAAGTAGCCCGTGAGGTGGACAGAAAGTTGAAATGCTAGACCGTGTGGTGGAAGGATATGTGGGCTTAGGGTTGGAATTAAAACTCGAAACTCGTGAGTTAAACGAGTAGCTCGGAACTCGCTCGAAACGAGCCGAGTTTCCGAGCTACTCGTTTAGCTCGTTTAACTCGGTAAAATAAAATCGTTACATTATTCTTGTCTTTGTGAATTATTTTACCTCATTATCATAGTTTAACGACTAGATATTACTTAGTATTGTCATAGATTGTTTGATAATTGCATCATACATGCCTAAATAACTAGAAAAATATACATAAAATCTATTACAATGCATGTTAACAGTTTTACCGAGCTAAACGAGTTAAACGAATAAACTCGTGAATAAACTCGTGAGTTTAGCGAGCCGAGCCGAGTTCCAATTTTGAACTCGTTTGTCGAACGAGCCGAGTCGAGCCGACCTCGCTACTTGACCGAGCTTGAACGAGTCGAGCCGAGCTCGGCTCGGCTCAAATTCCAGGCCTATGTGGGCTAGTGGTTCCCTGGCGAAAAATGCTCTATATTTGTGCCGGCCGTGTAGACTCGTGCCCGGCCTGTATTCTTCGTGCCAGGGATTCGAGCCTATCATTCTATCAAGCTGGTTGCGGTCCACAAACAGTTTCTGTTAGCTGCTTGCAGTGGAGCTCTACGACAACGTATAGTATGCTTCATTCGTCATCCAGTGTCTTCAGTTACACAACAGTTGGTTAACACGGAAACTGCAAGGATGGTTCGCAATAGAAAAACACCAGTCGTCTAACATTGCCGCACCGCTTATTATTCAGTTTCGGTTCGAACAGTATCATACTGGTTAGCCAGTTCGTTGGTTGTTGGACGATGCATTGGATGTATCCACATAACGGATTGACATTTGACACGGAACCTGAACTTTCCTGTCTAAATCAATAAGATATCTGACTGACTGCCCGATTGATTCATTCACAAACTGATCCCAGATGGAGTGGTCTGCATGTGTGTGCGACGCCTATCTGTTCTTGACTTTTGCCGCACCAAATGTCACTCACGCCCAGCTTAACTATATCTTTTCTTTTTTTTTTGCATTGTCGTAGTCCCACTGATTGATCACCTCGCACATGCATATGCATGTGTACCAAGAATCTAATCAACTGGAACGAACAGTTTAATTTGATTAATTAGCGAGTTCTCGCTCGCTCGTCGATCAGTGGCGGCTGCCATGTGGCACCCGAGACCACGCTGTACTTCCAGCGTCTGGCAAAAAGTGGTGCCACTATTTATCGCCGATCGTTGCTCGAACGCAAACAGCTGCATGCCCGATCTGGCAACAGTTTGCTCCCTTCGATTGGTGAACAAGATCAAGGAAAAGAAAATCATGGCGATTGTTCTAGCTAGTGTCCCATGCACTGCAGAATCGGCCGGCGTGTCGCGCCATGCGCACGACGTACAGAAGGATTCATACATTTGTTGGGGCGCCACCACCGCACCGCGCGTCTGTTGGAGAAGGTGCGCGGCGACGCTGGCCCTCCATGCGCCGGAGCATATGCAAAAGCGTCGATGGCGTCGGCGTCGGAGCCGGAGATCGATCGATCGATCTCACTCGCTCGCTCGCACAATCAAACATCGTTAGCCAAGGACTGTTTCTGCATATGCTCGCCACATGGTCTAAGCTGTCGTGGAAACGATGGATCATTCGGGAATGGGGATCTCTGTCTGGAAGCTGGGAAATCTATAAATAGCAACAACAAAAGAAAGGGAAATTGGGAGAGATAAAATAGCCACGTTAGGAGGTGGCAGGCAGGTTAGATTCTCTCCGATTTAAGATGCTGAAACATTCAGAAAAGCCTGAAGCTTTTGCTCTGAACTTCCGAAACATGGGAGAACTCCCGTGCACCGCTGGCGCCCACAAATTCAGAGAGGTTTCCTTCTTATCCACCTTGCATCGTATACGCAGGGATCAGGATCAGGCTGCCATCTCCTGAACCCTGAATGACCTGAAAAACCCGCAGAGGTGAACAGTCGAGCGGCAGAGGAACCATGCATACAGATACAGTTAGTTCTATCTTCTATCTGAATTTGGTCCACAATTGCCAATCTGCATGCGTTCCATCAAGTTAACATTTCACTGGCCTCAGTTTTACATGGTTGAGAGCAACTAAAAGCTTCATCGTGACTCGTGGACGCTCTGAACTCGCTGTCGATGTTAGAGCATCCCCCGGCACCCTCCAAATGAGTGTCCGGCACCCCCAATTGAGACCCAATTAGGGTGTCGGACATGTGTCCGGCCAATTAGGGGTGTAGCCCACAGCGGCGCACCCCAAACAAGCACTCTATATTTTTTTAATCCTTAACATTTGTTGATAAACAAAACCGCAGAGGCCAACAGTCGGGCGGCCTGGCAAAAAGTGGTGCCACTATTTATCGCCGATCGTTGCTCGACGAACGCAAACAGCTGCATTCCTGATCGGGCAACAGTTTTCTCACTTCGATTGGAGAACATGATCAAGGAGAAGAAGATCATTGCGATCGTCCAAGCGTGACTGCAGGATCGGCCGGCATGTCGAGCCATGCCCAGGACGTACAGAAGGATTCATACATATGTTGTCAATGTTGATGCCGAAATTAAACTAAGCCCGGATGATCGGATCGATGGAACAGCCACCGCCATGTGCCTGAATAGAAGATCGGCCACCTGATCTACAGAGGAATTGCCCTGCGTTCCAGGCTTTCCGCCCCGTGTCTGCGTCAGGCCCGGGGCGCCACCACAAGACCACGCGTCTGTTGGAGAACGTGCGCGGCGAGGCTGGCCCTCCATGCGCCGGAGCATATGCGAAGGCTGATCTACCGTCGCTCCATGTCGTCGGAGCCGGAGATCGATCGATCTCGCTCGCTCGCTCGCTCGCTCGCACAATCAAACATCGTTAGCCAAGGACTGTTTCTGGATATGCTCGCCTCGTAGAGACGATGGATCATTCGGGAATGGGGATCTCTGTCTGGAAGTAGGGAAATCTAAAAATAGCAGCAACAAAAGAAAGGGAAAATCGGGAGAGATAAAATAGCCACATTTGGAGGGAAATTGGCAGGTTAGATCCTCTCCGATTTAAGATGCTGGAACAGTAAGAAAAGCCTGAATCTTTGCTCTGAACTTTCTGAAGCATGGCATCGCTGGCGTCCACAAATTCAGAGAGGTTCCCTCCTTATCCACCTTGCAACAGACACGCAGGCACGCAGGCAGAGATCAGGATCAGGCCGCCATCTCCTGAACCCTGAACGACCTGAAAAACCCGCAGAGGTGAACAGTCGGGCGGCAGAGGCGCCATGCATACAGATACAGTTAGTTCTATCTTCTATCTGAATTTGGTCCACATTTGCCAATCTGCATGCGTTCCATCGAGTTACCATTCACCGGCCACATTTTTACATGTTGAGATCAGCAAAAAAATCTTCATTGTGACTCGTGGACGCTCTGAGCTCACTGTCAGTGTTAGGTCGGTGCTCGATTTTCAGTCTGCACATAGGCATGAAGAGATGCATAAGGAAGCACGGGTAGTGATGCGACATGGAGCGTGCTGTTCCTGCTCCATGCGTCGGCGCTCGCTGATGCACGAGCTTGTCTTTCTATCAGGGTAGGTGTGTCAAATGGTAAGTCAGTCCAAGCAAGCAACCGTGCAAGTTAGTGCAACTAACTCCTCAGGTCTCTCACGACTCAAACGAGTCGACTTCAACAGAAGATGAAGTTGCGTGTCAAATTTTGGTAGCTGCCTGGACATGTGGACCATGGTGTGATATACATAATCCACGTTCTCGAGTCTTGGCACAAGAAGTTAGGATCTTATCCCCTTCTGAGTTTTGACTATCACTGGAGCATTGACTTCCTTTCCCGCGTAATGTCTTTGCGAAATGGGAATTGTTTGTAGCCCCGAAGAACATGGAACGACCTCGAGAAATTTGCGAGAGCTTTGAGGGTATGATGGCCTTGACTTATTGGACCGATCCGAAGCACACGCTTTGGTCGGTTTGGGGCAGCCATGTGACCACACGGATATGGAGATACTAGACGCCCCCATTAACATTATCATTGGGGATGGGAATACAATCAATTTTGGGCATTCAACTTGGCTTGAGGGGCTCATGCCTAAAGACATCCTGCCCTCCATCCTCGCTATCTTCAAGGAAAAGAATTTTTGCGCACATGAGGCTTTGGACCATGATTTTTTTTAATGATTTTGGACCAAGATTTTTGGATTAGGAACTTAAACCTCGGTGGCACTTCGATTCACCACATCAATGAGTTATTCGCTCTTTGGAGCAAACTTCGAGAGGTTCACCTTGCCGAGGATACCATGGACATAATCGCTTGGAAGCTTACCGATGATAAATACTCCACGACCTCGACCTACTTGAAACAATTCGAGGTGTCTCCCACATCATTCATGTTAGAGGTATCCTCCAAAATAGTGTGGACATAGACTATCTTACCCGTCGGGGTTGGCCAAATTGTGGCTCTTGTCAACTTTGCAAAAGGAAGCTAGAGTCAGCGGTGCCTATAATGTTCAAATATAAGGTACTCCCTTTGTATTTGGAGAGGTATAAAGGAGTGGCTTCACTTGATTTTGACATCACCTAATGCCATCTTCACTCTACGATTAAGGATTGGTGGTGTGCTCTCACAGGAGCCGATGGTAGCCGACGCAAGGGGCCAGCTTCCTTGATCATTCTTGCCAATTGGGAGCTATGGAATGCGCGTAATGCGCGTGTGTTTAGAAATGTGGCTTCCATGCCAACAATATTGGCGGGATCCAGAATCTAATCAATCCCCGGGCCAATCTTGAATTTCAGTGTAGTAATTAGGCTAAATATTGGTAAGGAAAATTGTCAATCTCACTAATACATAGCTTACAAAAAATCCTACACCCAGGCCATGGCCCCCTGCTGCCGAGGGTGTGGATCCGCCCCTGAACAGTAGTCATCTCAAGCATTAAGCGGAGTGCCGCTCTTTGGGGGGGTCGCGCGCACGAAACACTTTAGCACTCTCATGCCGCGAGAGTGGACATTGTACCCAAGCAGCACGGCTTGTATTGTAACCTAAACTCCTCTTCATCAATGAATTATGCAAAGCTTCTGGCTTGTTTCAGAAAACAAAAAAATACTACTGGTACACTGAATTTCTTTTTTTTCCACCGAATGTATTACTTGAGCACTGATTTCTTGTGTACAGGGTGTATTGCTGCTGTATTTTTTATTTTTATTTATTTTTGAAAGAGGATTGCTGGTATACTTAAGGTGCCTATGCATGTGCGGAAATGTGGAAAGGATGTCAACCGAGCATTTGGTGTGCTGCAATCTTGCATTTTTTTTTTTGGAAACAGGATTATTGCCGGTGTACTTAAGGTGCATATGCATATCAGCATGCTTGTACCATGTGTGATGGGATACGATACGATACGTATGTGGGAGTAGGTGAGAATCAAGAGAATGTGCGTGCGCGCCTAAGCTCTAGCCCATGCATGTGATCACCCTGGCAGCATGTTCGCAGCGCCCATGAGCTAAGGAACATGGCATGTAGGAAGCCCTCCCTCCTCCATAGTGCCTAATCATGGCCACCATTGTCGATCGCGCTGGACCTCCCTCGACAAGCCCCATGGACGTACGCGCCAGTACACTCTGCACTGCACGAGGCCGTGTACCAAAAATGCAGCGGCACGTACACACACTCGAGCGTCAAACACTACATGCATCATGCAAAGCCTAGGGTCCTTCACCTAGGGCCATGGATCCCGACTGGCTGAGAACAAGCCACATCTCAAGTTTAAAATTCAGTTCACCATGCAAAAGCAACAAGAATACAAAGGGAAGTGGTTAAAACCTCTCAAGTTAATGGAGGAGGAGCCCTTTATATCTCGGGGCCGAGGCAGAGGGCTACAAAGCCAGCCATCGAGACAGACGAGCGAGCCTCCTCCTCCTCTGCCACCACGAGTCCACGACTCTGCTGCACTGCACAGGCGGCGCGCGCAAAGCAAAGCAACCACCACCTCAGCTCCGCGACCACAACAGCGTCGTGATTTGCCATGGCGTCCTCCTCGTCGACGATCCCCACGACGACGACGGCGGCGGACGAGAGGGACCGCAAGCGCAAGCGGGGCGGCGTCGGCGAGACGGGGACGGACGAGACGCAGAACCCGCGGCAGCACGCGCCGTCCAGGTGGCGGACGCGGCGGGAGCACGAGATCTACTCCACCAAGCTGCTCGACGCGCTGCGCCTCGTGCGCGCGGGGGCGTCGTCCACCCGTCGCGGGCGCGCGAGGTGCGCGACGCGGCCGACCGCGCGCTCGCCGTCGCCGCGCGGGGCCGCTCCCGGTGGAGCCGCGCCATCCTTTCCCCGCCTCCCGCAGCCGCAGCCGCGCCCACCGCGTCCGCGCACGGGCGCCTGCGCCGCAGCAACGGCGCCCGCCGACGGACGCGCAGGCAGGTGCGGCGGTGCCGGCGCTGGCGAGGAAGGCGCAGGCGCTGGGGCGGCTGGTGCCCGGGTGCCGGAAGCTCGCCTTCCCGGCGCTCCTCTCCGAGGCGTCCGACTACATCGCCGCGCTGGAGATGCAGGTGCGCGCCATGGCCGCGCTCGCGCAGGCCCTCGCGGCCGTCTCCCCTCCTCCTCGTCGCCGTCGCCGTCGTGATCCATCCATCCAGCCAGCGACCTCCAAGATTGATTAATTCCCCGATGTTGCTCATGTACATTTCCCCGTGCCGTTTTTAGCGTGTGGTGATGGTGAAATTGACGCACGATATAGGCTGGCGATTGTTACCCGGCCGCGTGCTAGCAAGGAAAGAAACAGTAGTGGCTCGTTCATTGTAGATTCTCGTTACTTTGTTAGTGTGCTTCGTTCAGTTTCGGTTTAGTGTGTGGTAAATGCAAGAGATTTTCATATACTCCATTCTTGGAGTGCTGTGTTCTGAACTTCTGATCTTCAATTTGACTGCTGCTGCATTTGTGGCCTGCATAGAGAGCAATGCTGTCTGTTCTCAAAAAAAAGAGAGCAATGCTGTCGATTTCTGGCGATCCTATAACACCGGACTTCCGTTATTTTTCTTGACCAAATCGAGACGAACGAACGGGAACATCGTATTTGTACTACGGTGGCTAGCTGCCTGTAACGACGATGTAACCATAATTCTCCATGTGGAAGGGATTAAATAACACGTGACTCGTCTCAGCGGCGGGGCCCGGCGGCAGCCTCACATGGGGTGGGCCCGGAGCCGCCTGTCAGGTGTCACGCATGGCCTAGCTGCAGTTTATCTCTGCCGTTTAGCACTCTGCAAAAAAAAAAAAAAAAAAGCGGCAGTGCCACCAAAGTTTATACTGGAGCTGTATAAATACGGCTTGGCTGTAGAAATACAGTGATAATATACGGCTGGGCTACGCGACAAGGCGCAGCTCGCTTTCGTCCGCGCGAGCTGGCTTGCTGGGTGCGGGGGGCGGGCCCGCCTGGGCAGAGAGAGAGGCAGCCGCACATGCGCCGTGGTGGCCTCGCTGTCGCGCGGGCCCGGGGTGGTGGCGATGCGGCCCACCTGCCAGAGAGGTGGCGTGCCATGGCTGGTTCTTGGTCGCACGTGCTCCGTACGTGTGGTGGGGATGGACGGTGGGGATCGATGTCGCGGTATGATTAGCTTGCGCTCACTCACATACGACATGCGTTCCCTTCCCGCGCGAGCGACCGACCGACCGAGTACTGCACAGTGGAGTGGAGGCTGTAACTTGTACGTTCCCATGCATGCATGTACTCCGGATTACATCGTGTAATTTAGATGACAAATTGATAAAAGAGATGGAGAGACATGCACCCTAGAGAGTTGTGCTTCCTTTATTTGGACATTTTGACTATGAAAAAATAAAGAATATACACTGATTTCCCTCCGTTCACAAAAGGATGCCTCCACCAACGTCAAATTTGTATGTATCTAGACATATGGTGGAGACATCCTTTTATAAACGGTGGGAGTAGTTTATACTCTAAGTTTTTTTATTAATAAGTTCACTTCATCATACACTGGAGACCGCTATTGAGATATTCATTAGATCGTATTTCTTTGCGGATCTTTACAATATATACATACATATCAATTATATCGATTATATATTATATTTTTTGATAGACCTTTGTTAAAATATTGTCTATTATCTTTCAACATGATATCCAGTCCAAACAAAAACAACACCAACTAAAAATTTAGAAAAAAAAAGTGAGTCTAACTTATTTGGTTAGGAAAGTGGATGTACAATCTCCATCCACCCAGGTTCAAATCCTCATATAAGTGGATTTGGGTTCTTATTATTTCTAAAAATTGTTGAAGGTGTTTACTCTACCACATTTTTTGAAGAAAATGGTTCTCTTTGTTTCGAAATAAGTGTCGTCTGTTTTACTTGAAAGTATTGAAAAACGTAGAAAAATGAGTACTTTGCGTTTATTAAAAAACTAATTTTGAGTAACGTTGGCAGTCAGTGGTTAAGCTATGGCGACAACTAGAAAGAACACATAGTTGCAATGTATCATGCTAATAATAAGTAGATACGTATAAAAGTTTAGTAAAAATTGTATTGCTTCGGACAAGAATTTTGACTGTATCGGTCAGGTGTTTGGCCTGTTGATTGTTAAGGGTTTCGATGAGTGAGTAGGGCTCTTTCCTGGCGTCAAACAAGTTTTTCTAAATTCTGATTTTCAAAATAATTATATGTATAAAAGAAAAATCATACTACTTATAATAAAACATAATATTTACATATTCTGATGCGGTTTCATAAGGTAGGCATGTGCATGCTTTCATATAAATGAGATGGATTGCATTTTGAGTCTGTAAAGTGAATAATCAAATT
Organism: Poa pratensis; assembly: GCA_947311845.1. Taxonomy (NCBI): domain Eukaryota; kingdom Viridiplantae; phylum Streptophyta; class Magnoliopsida; order Poales; family Poaceae; genus Poa; species Poa pratensis. The sequence continues at coordinate 34,616,162 of CAMZMU010000091.1, read as the reverse complement.
GAAACGAGTATAAATCTGGTGATATCTACGTTCAAATTAGAGGTGGGTTGCAGGAAGGAATATTGAGGCAATCGACGAGACCTACCAAACTATAGACGACAACTCAAACTGAGATGAAAGGCAAGAAAGTTCACCCAGTATTAAAAGTATGATCAGTGCATATGAATGGTAAAAAGTTCATTGCTTGTCTTCTTATTGTATATGTGTTCATTTGAGGTCAATGATCATCATCATCTTGGCGATAATTTTACTATTGAGGAGGTTAATGAAAGGTGCAAACGAATGCAGAGTGTAGGGTGTCAACAATGATACTATGATGTGATAAAAATGTCGAGCAGAAAATTTATACATGAATGAAGAAGTATGCCAGTGGGAGATGTAATACCACTGGTTTTAGCTTGCATGCATCGTAATTCCAGCTTAATCGACGCCTTCGGTCGCGGCAGTAGTCTAGTCACCACGTTTGTACTTGCAACATCTGCTCAACCGACGCCTACCTCGATCGATTAGAACACACGCGCGAATTAATTAGTTGCTGAACATAGCGTGTGCCGACGACGACCACAAGCAACAACAGTCCAAATCGTTTCGCTGCCTAGACATAGATAGGCTCCTTGCTTAAATTCGTCTACGGGAGAGGCCCCTCGGAGAGTAATCCTATCCATGTCATGTGCAATGCTCCGATCAGCCTCCGACGCCCATATGGCCATATATATGCGTGCGTGCATGGGGTCCAACGTGTGTCGTGTCGTCGCCCCTTTTTCGGTTAGTTGCCTCCCCATCCCCAGGGCGTCGGCGTGGCACTGTCTCTCTAGCTTTACCACGTTGCCGTTTCCACTCTCACTGCTGGTGGGGCAATACCCGAGTGCCATCGCCCAAGATGTTTTTCCCGTTGCCGTGTAAGCAAAACACAAAGAGAAAGAAAACATGAGAGAAAGTGTACGTGAGGCCGGCAGTAGAGCCCACAGGTCACAACTTACTACATGAGTGGATAACGACGACTCTCCCGTTGGCCGGCCGGACGGGGGCCCGCTCGAAAAAATGCGTGGTGCTTTTGTTGCTGGCGTGGCCTCGGATCGCACCACCAGAAACGGGCAGACAGCCCGGTGCTCTGCTCGCTCGTCTCACGTACCACGAGAGCATGCATGTCTTCGCGGTTAAGGTACGTAAATTTTCAATCATGCATACATATATCCGCATCTTAGAGCTCGTTTGGCACTCACCATTGACTGAAATGAAATGGTGATGCCATCATTTCATTTCATTTGGAAAGTGAAATGACATGACCGGGGTAGATATAGGAATTGGTATATATAACACACAATAATTATTTGCTGGACTTTCAAATGAAACGCATGCATGGACCGCGCGCGCCCTCGTGTTCATGTACGCATCACTACATACTACTGTATATGTGTCCGGCCGGGAGGACGTTGATCGCTGCATGCCATGTAATCTCGTAGCCATTCGTACATTTGTGGTTGTGGGGGACGAGCTAGCGAGTGTGACGCTCTGATCGATCGTGGGGTGGGGTGATGACGACAGTAATCGTCATGATGTTTTACACGACTACGTACACATTTAAAACTAGAACAGCCGCGCCGGCCAGACGGTATATGGTCATCGATCCCTAGCTTGGGTCTTCAGTTCGTGAGAGTCACTGCACGTCTATCAGGCCGTGCTGTGAAAAAGTAAGATCGACCGATGCGAGCTAGTGTGCACGACTGCACGGACTGGGTTTGGGCCATGGATGACGGAGCTAGCTAGCGGCCGATCGACCGCGTGATCGGGCAGATGATGGATCGCGTGGAGACAAACTGCACATGCATGCATGCAGCGCCGGTACTTGAACTGGATCATGCGGTGCAGCTAGAGTTAGAGTTAGGTTAGCTATAGGGCATATATATGCTGCTAGCTAGCTAGCGTACGTGCAGGTGGCGCAGCGTACCAGCAACGGTACGTTCCGTGCGCCGGCCGGTTCCACGAATGTCCAGTCACGCACGAACGGTACGTTCCGTGGGAACGACACGCGGGGCCGTACGTACGCGCGCGCATCATTGACGCTGCTGCACGTACCGGCGTACGTACGGGTGCCGCGCGGCGCGCTCCTGTGTCTGTCGGCCGCGGCCGCGATCGATCGCGCCATGCATGTAGCGCAGCTCCGTCTTCCCCAACACCGGCAAGGCACCGCACCGGCACGGCCGTCGACGTCGTCGAGGCGAGCTCTGTCGCGTTGCTCCGTGGGAGACGTACCGCCCTCCCGGCCGCGTGCGTGCTCTATTAATTCCATCGGTCGGGTTGCATGCCGTCACGAGCTTTGGCTGCACGCGCGCGCGTCACGCCTCTACAACATGGCCCCGGCCGGCGGCCTCCCTGGGCGAGCGGCACGTGGATGGATCCGGACGGCGTCGACCGCGCCGCGCCATGTGCCAGGCTCGATCACCCGCGTGCGCGCCCCGGCTTCCTTGCCCTGTGCGTGTACTAGTGGGCGCTGGGCAGCGCATGTGCGCATCCTGGGACATGGCCGGCCGCTACCTCCGTGCATGTTACTCGCCCAAAGCTGCGCCTCATTCCGTTTGGCTGTCGGTCGGTTCTGAGAGGAGCTAGACCGCCATGGCGAGCTGCACTCCTGTGCCCTGTGCTAACGACTACAAGGCCGGAACAGAGAGGTAGTATTTCTTCTTCAATTAATTACCACCACTACATATCACATGGCATTTCAGTTGCTTTAGGTTTCAGAGCGTCGCAAAGATGCTCAAAGCTGCCATCGGCCACTGCAGGACTAGGGTAATCTCGAGAGCCACTCGGTCATCAGGTGTGACGCTGACGCAGCAACCATGACGTCGTACGGCAGACATACACGCACCTACGGTTTCCTCAGCTAAGCCAGCATCATGGCTTTGGACCAAACCCAGGACCATGTGAGATTAGATCTACAACAAAATACCATCATGCAAACAGTACCTACGTATCTATGCCATCATCATGCCAAATTACAGAGACAGTTGCGACTAGCCAAACACCGTCAACGTCACCAGATGACAATCCGTAACAACTAACAGGATTCAACCAAAATTTGACTTCAAAAGTTATTCAGTAGCGGTTCAAAATTTTGACTTCAATGTAGTGCAGCAGAAATTATTCTGGCGTACCGGATGCCCTAAAAATCAAGATAAAGTTCGTCAGACATAAAACATATACTGAAACTAGTGATCCTTTTGAGGGGCCATGTCGGGCAGTCGCCGCACCGGCTAGGAAATGGCGTTGGGCAACCTCGTAGCCAGCGGGCATTTAGAGGGGGAGCAAGCATTTCGTCACCACACGGTTCGATAGTGGAGAAGGAGCAACGGCCGAGCTCCGTCGCGACGATCGCATGGTCAACAACAGCGGGCTGGTGGCTCATCTAACCCTTCAACGGCCGAAATCTGCGACGGAGAGGCCACAAACGGCCAGAGGCAGAGGGTGGCTGAAGGGGGGGGGGGCACAAATCTTGATTCGGATTCGGCGTCGCTGCAGGGCTATGTCGAGGTACCAGAGAAGCAAGTGTAGCGACATGAGAGAGAATGGAAATTTCAGACGAGCGGTTGGGCTATGCGTGGCTGAAATTTGTTTGGTGACAGTCACACGCGTGCCCAAATTTGCACGACTTATGGGCAGTTTTTTGTGCTGACCAATTTTTTTTTTTTTTTTTGGACATGATACAGAGATAGGACATCCAGCCGGATGGGCAAAGCTTACATTGGCCATTGCAGAACTAAGATAGTCTCTACAGCCTCGGTCATCAGGTGACACAGCAACCATGACGTACGGCATACATACACCTACGGTTTCCTCAGCTAAGCCATCACTGCTTTGGACCAAACAGCATCACATGAGCGACAGCCCTGGACCATGTACGATTAGAGCAACAACAAAATACCATCATGCAACAGTAAGTATGCATCTCTATCATCATCATGCTAAATACAGAGACAGTTGCGATCAGCCAACACCCGTCAACGTCACCAGATGACCATCCTTAGCAACTACTTACAAGTTTCAAGCAAATTTTCACTTTACAAGCTATTCAGTACTACCACCAGGGACAGAGGGAGTTATTGTTAGTTACAAATGAATGGTTCAGTGGCTTCTGCTTACACCAGTAACAGTGCATGAATGTTAATGAGATCAACTGTACAGTGCCCCCTGGATGATTTTCACCCACCAGGCATCAGAATTCATAGCAGAAACCCACACTTGGTACAGGTTCCTGTGAAGAGACTACCTTCTTTTGTTTTGGCCTGTCCACTTCAATGGTTTCCCAGCAACACTTCGACCCGCCCTTCAAAAGAGAAATTCACAAATGGCTGCTGTGCAAAATGGAAACCTACATTTTACATGCTACCGCTATGGGCTATGCCGAGTTGCCGACATACTTTCTGTTCTCTGCAAGAAGCTATGCCGATTTACTCACCAGTACTACAGATGTACTTCCGCAACCATCGGAACAGAATCAGGTCAGTTTCATGATCCTGCTACAACTGCAAGCTCATGAAAGAATACCCCGGACACTCCAGATCCTCTTTGCTAGGGGCAACAAGAAGCTGAAAAGAAAACCCCAGTGCCAAGTACCTGTCCGATGACCGTCGTGTAGGATGCAGTTGATGCAAAAGAACAAGTCCCAGATGATCCAACAAAATTCTAGCCAACTGCACTCCAACAGTCAGTTGCTGCCTGGTAGTGGTAGCCCACTGTATACTGCGGCAGGTGTCGTGAGTAAAATGAGCCGTCATCATACATACTCTTTGGCAGCTCTGATGGCTCAACAATGGACACTGTCAGCTCTGAGTCTCTACATTTCACGTTCCATAGACATCATTGACGACATCTTTCATGAAATCTTCTTTCAGAGAGTCAATATCAATGAGGGTGTCTGCCTGAGAGATGAGGCCCCAGTGATATACAATGTTAGGCTTGATGACTGTATGATCAACTTCCTGTGACGAATCTGGATCACACTCGATGCCATTACTTTCCAGCTGCAGAGAACAAGTATAGATCATTTGTATTTTCAGTAAAGGAATAGTTTAGTTGCATGAGTATGAAAGAAACAACAAAACGACTACAGCACACAAACCTTGAGAATAAGGTATCGGAAGCGGGACTTAACCCATCCAGCCCAATCATGCAGTTCTTCAGAAGATGGAGCACACAGAGCAATGCGAAGAAACTGTCCATATTTTGTTGCATACGGGAAGGGTTCAAAAAGCCATGTCCACTCAAAATCATGCCTCCATAAGTCCTGTACCAGATATAGAAAAACTGTTGAGAGCTGATAAAAATAATTTGGAAGTTTGGAAATAATATAATGTCATATATGTACACTAGTCTAGTAATACTTTCTGAAGACGGGTCATGAAAAAGACATCTATCACTAGTGAAAACTGAACTGCACAAATATTTGCAGTTTTGTAGCATTCTTGTTAAGATGACAGACACGAAAAATCTCATATGTGCAGTTTTGTAGCATTCTTGTTGCCTATTGGCATACTCACTCAAATCGTATCGAAGTAAAACTTGAAATGAGTATTAACAAGCTAAACCTATATCAAACAGCAAAAATAAATGTGGTAAAATTACTTGATGTGAACAAGGAACATGAGATAGGACTCATGTTGAATGGCTGATACGCCAAATGGACTATTTGTACTACAAAAAGAAAACTAGAACAAGAAAAGGCGCTCAGAGGTACAGGCATGGAGAAAATATCTGGACTATGGCGTAGGAATGTCAGAATATGTTGGTTCATGCAAGCATAAAAGTTCACAAATCTTAGTTACGCATCACTAATTCACCATCACCATACTAAAATACAGAAGCTAATGGTAGTTTCAATATAGGACTAAACGTCTATACCAAATAGAATTTAGATGCAACCTCATTTCAAAAAAATTAAAGAAAATATCCAGACACATGAAGGAAAAAAAGGCGTTCATTTAGGAATTCTGACCACCACCAGACTTCGAAAAGCAGGAACAATGCAACAAGTGAACTATCTCAACTTACTGACCTTGGTCAGAGCATAACCACGCGTAAGCTCTTCTCTGATCTTCCTGAAGGTACTTTCCGTCATATTGGACGCACAGAGCTCCGGTGGAGTACAAGGCATCACTATTGGCATTAAACATCCATCTGAAGGCCTACATTTAGATGGCTGACCATGCAGATCTACTGGAATTTGCCAATGCCAGTGAGCAAAAATCTCAAAGAACATGGTGAACAGACCATTGACAGTAGCATTTGGATATTGCTGGCAAACATATGCTGCAAGAATCGCTAAATGAATCCCAGCAAAGAAACCAAGCAGCTGAAAAATGGCATAAGACATGAAACGTCAGACCAGAGTATAGCTGAATAATAATCAGTAGTGCATATTACACGACATACATGGCAATGAAGTCCTCGCCTCCTAGCCCATAGTTTTATGCATCGCAACAGAACCTGAAAGTTCTGCATCATAAGAATTGTCAAATGAATTGTTAATAAACTGAATTTGAGGTGAAAAACAACGATTTGATGTACGCTTGTGTAAAGTTAGTGATGAGCAATTCTACAGTCACATAAATCTAAGGAAACAAGAGCCTGCTAAACAAGAAGTACAGAAAAAGATGAATAAAGAGTTAGCGTAAATAAACTGCGAAAAAACTGTAGATTCAAACATGACTGTGTCTGTCCCTGATTTACAATTATGCAGGGGACAAAAATGTGACTGAGTGCTAGTAAATTAAATTAGAAAACAGTATGCCACCTCTGCATTCGGTACTAGCTGCACAATCTGCTCATTAACGCGAACTCCAGACAAACTCCTCCAGCTCCGTGAATCAAGTTTCTGAAGAAACTGAGGGCTAGATGAATTTATAGCCTGCAAGAACAAGTAAGCTCATCAAAATATGGATTTTCTAATGTTACATAGTACCAAGTCTGCATGACAATCATGATAAAGATAATTTGGGGGGGGGGGGGGGGGGGGCTACTCTCGTTATGTGGATAATTTCGTAAAGATCACTTATGGTGCAGAATCCAGAAGTACTGCAGAAGCATTACTACAACAAAATAAGATGCTTTGGATATGAGTTCTTTGATCAAGGTAATTCCTTTGTAAGTGTGTTGAACAAACATAAGTTGGTGACTTCATATAGGAATATGTGGTTGGTTCTAGGCCTGCTCAGCATGAATTCTCGAGTGAGCATTTTGCTAAGAAAATAGAACTTTCTACCGTGCCACTATTACTAAGGACTAGCGATTGATCCAAACCCCATTCGTCAGGTATGCGATAAAACGTAACAACAATATTGGTCACTGTACGATCCAACTCTTCAATAAATTCATAAAATTTAAAAGGGGCGGGGATTGTCATATATGGACTAACAACCAGATTTTACCAGCCATGGTTAATTAGGGCAGGGTGCTTGTAAGCATGGCCTGGAGCAGGATTTCTCGGTTTGTATTGTGATAAGCCTGACAAAAATTCATTCGGCTCATGCACATGTTGAAACTACTGGTAAGCAAATGAAGCAAAGTACAAGGTGTAACTTTATTTGAAGTTGATGTTTTTGCAGGCTGGTTTCATGAAACAGCTGATACGAGTGAGCCAATGAGGTACCGTGGGCTTTTCCTGACTAATGGTAAAATGGTATTAAATGTCCCAGAAGTTTTTTATGTGCCTGGGGTCAAATTGTGGGGGTGATGTTAAGGAAAACAAGTGAGATCTTCTCACATGGACAGTGAAGCTTTCGATGAGCAACATGGGTTATCTGATCTTTTGAATGTGATGTCAGATATCAGGCACGATTAGTGAACATCTAAAGAGACGAAGAAACAGATAGACAACAGGTAGGGGTGTACAATAGATGCTAGCTCAGTAGCTGGTGACACAAATAGCCAACAGAACTTTTTCCGCAGCATGGTAAATGGCCATAAAAGAGAACGCTCTATCATTTGTCCTGGGGATGGAGACTGCAAATTTTCCAAACAGGAAATTTAGGACCCTATTTACACTGTACAGAACTTCATTCGGTTCGAATGGCAGCCAGATTTGACACCAGCAAAAGGTATCAGAGACCCAGAGCCATGTTTGGTGATTTTAATTGCTGGATTGAAGAGATTAAACAACAAGATGATGCCCTTAGTTCCTCAGATAAGAGACACTTTGAATATCATCTACAACTATATCTCCTCGTTTGCATATAAGAGGTAGCTTTGAAGGTTAGCTGTTCCCCAACAATTTCACTTCATTAGTTAAGAATGTGATTGTAACATAGTCAGATAGGCTCGTATTATAGAAGGGTTGACAGTGCAACAAACTTGCCTCGACTGCGTCAGTAACGGGGAGCTGGGCATATGTAAGATCAACTGAAATCCCGCTGAATATGAAACGCATCAAAGGAACCTTGGCATTTTCTACAGTCTGCAGTCCTGACACTTCCGGCCTGCGCTGAAGAATTTGTCGCAGAACAACAAAAAGTGGTGCTGCAAGATCGACATTTGTTAGCATCCTGAAGCAGGGTGGAGAAACACGAAACACAAATGACAATACTTACTGGCAAGGTTGCAATACAAGGGCCAACACAGAGCGCGTCGATGTCAGATTCAGGTCCATGAGCCTTGAAAAACAAAAACTAAGGTCAGCAGTCGCAAGTGATTTATTGCATCATAAGAGGTAACTGGATCAAATAGCAGGTGAAAAAGTACTACTATGCAACAAGACACAGAAATTACCATATCACCTAAATTAACGCCACAGACTACAGAGTAGGCATTATAAACAACAGACCATTTCTGCTCCGTTATTCTATCACTAATAGAGTAATAGTACGTAATCCACCTTCGTTTCAATATAGTATATGCTGGCTTAATTTCAAAAGGTGTGAAGCGTTAAAACCTAGAACTTACTACAAACATGAAATTGTATAGAGTTATCCAAGTAACATAACTGTACATAATAACCCTGCCAAAATTCTAAGAAATCATCACACCATTTGATTTGTTCCCCAGTGTCTCGCTTACCCCTAGCGTGTAAGAACCATAGGTGAGGACAGTAGCCGTGACCCGCGTCGGGGGTACCCTCTGCTCATATCCCACCACCTTGGCCCAGTCCATGACTATCTGCGAGAGCAAGCGGTGAAGACACGACGAATCAGAAGTTCAGAACGCCCACTCCGGCACAGGTTCAGAACATCCACTCCGTCACAAGTAAACACACGCGAATTTTCAATCCGCCGCACCGAATACCTTTTTGAGCTTGCGGATGACCTGCTCCCTCGTCCTCTCCTCCTCCAGCGTCGGAACAGCGCCCTCGTCGCTCAGGAACTACACGCCCCACAGGCGAAGAGAGCACGGATTCAGTTGAATATAGTCGGAATTGATTGCCGCGGAAACCTGGGGAATTGGGAAAGCTCACCTGGACGAGGGAGTGGCTGCGGCGGGTGTCCGTCTCGAAGAGGAGGGTCGCGGGGAGCCGGAAGGGGAGAGGAGGCGGCGGAGGCGGAGGCGGAAGCGGGGCGAGGAAGACGGGTAGGGTTTGGGGCCCGGGAGCCACGGGGCGGGGAAAGCCCAGGCTGGGAACTCCGACGCCATTGCCGGCGGCGGCAGAGGATGGTAGGGTGCCGGCCGCGATAGGAGGAGACGTGGGGGAGGCGGCGAGAGGAGGAGGCCACCGGCGGCGCGAGGCAAATTTTCCTCCTTTTGTGTCCTCCTTCGCTGAGGTTCGCTGGGTTTTTGGGACAGACGACGGACGGGAATGGAAGAAGAGGAAGGCGGCAGTTGTCCCTTGGGGTGGCGTGCGCGTGCCGGGATGCGGGTGGGTAGGTTTGTCAGTGTCTGAGAGCGCCGTGGCGTTGGATCCCCTGGCAAGGACAAACAGCGGTGCTTCCAGAAACTTCTTTTTCCCAACTCCAGTGGCGCCCAAGTTCAGAGTTTTTCTTCATTTTACATAAGTATCAATTTGCTAGCAAAATTAATAAACTTATACCTTTTTTGAGAACTCACAGCTTTTAATAAAACTTAACCAGGATTACAGTCCCTTTTGATACAAGCATCAAGGAATGGCGGCACATAATTCATCCAAAGACATCTTCTCCTAGATGAACTAGCCTGCTTCGCACAAAGATGTGCAAGCCCATTGGCATCTCTAGGTACAAAAACTAGCTTAAACGAACTAAAATTTTCAGATAAGGACTTTACTTCGTTAAGAATTGGGGCCACTTCAGCTCGATCAAAGCTCATCTCCTCCCACATCCTGACCAGTTGTTGCGCATCAGATTCTACCACAACGTCTGTCAACCCAAGGTCACAAGCTAGGCGGATACCATCCCGTATAGCCCAAGCTTCCATGACTAAAGCAGTTGCTGTAACCTCATACCAAATGGCCTGCCCTCTCACCAGAGTACCGGTATGATCACGGATATATACCCACACCCGTACCCCCCTTCGAAACTATCAACAATGAAACTTGCATCAACATTGAGTTTGAAGACACCTTGAGGCTTTGTTTGTTTCTAGGGTATTTTAGGGGATTGGTGGGGATAATCCTCTATTGGATTGGGTGAAACCCCAAACTTCACCCAATCCCCTAGGGGATAATCCACTAGGTAGGGGTAGTGTATTGAATCCCCTAGGGGATTGAGAAAAATGAACTAGAGTTTGGGGATTTGTGGGGAAAAGTAGGGATAATACATGTCCAATACACTAGAAACAAACGATGTTTTTAGATATGTGGGGATTTGAGGGTTTGACCGGGATAATCCCCACCAATTCCTAAAAAAACTCTAGAAACAAACAAAGCCTGATCAGGAGGATACCAACGAACTTCCCTGGCCTTTTTCTTCTTCACCCTACCTTGGCCTGAGATTGCCAAATCATTAGTCACATCTATAGTCCATTTGACTGATTGCAGAATAGTTCTACTCGTCTCCCCATGATTCCTAGCATTCCTCTCCGACCAAACAGCCCAGGTGACGAGGGGTTAACTCGGCAAATCCCATGGTTGAGTACCTCGGGTTGAGAATAGGAACGAGATTTGGTAGCACCGGCGGTAATCTACGGCTGACAAGCAAGGATTTACCCAGGTTCAGGGCCCTCGAGTGAGGTAAAACCCCTACGTCCTGCTTGTCTGATTTATTGATGGTTGTGAGCACAGGTGTTACAAGGATCTCGACGAGATGTCGATCTCGCCAAGGGCTATGAGGCTAGACTTGCGGTATACTATGATTTCGTGTCCTTGATCGGGGACCCTCCCAGCACTTATATAGGTGGCTGGGTCTCGGGTAACCGACTAGGATTGCAAATAAGGCAAGTTCAAACCGACTCGAATTACTCCTAACTTGGAGAACAATCTTTTCTTGCGGGTCTTGTCTTGGGCCTTGGACTTGGTTATCTTCATGGGCCCCGTATACGTGCACCAGGTACCCTTACAGTGGGTCACCCGAAAGGTAGGCCCACGTCAATAGCCCCCGAGTGCCTGGCTGACTCGAAGATTCGGGCAGGGACTCCTCCGCGAGTGCACGTCATATCTTGATCGAGTATTGTATTAGTCGACATATCTTTCGAGTGCTGGGCTGACCACTGACGGAGCCAACTTTTTAAGTCAACTAACATTCAGGACAAGTTCTCTGCTTTTATGACGTGTTGGGGATAATGACATAGTAGGCCTGGTACACTCGAAGGATCGGGACCAGTTAACTGCTCTTGGGCAAAACCTTACTAGCCTACAACAAATTCGAGTCCCAGACTCGAACCTGGAATCGACTGGTCAGAATCGACTCTGGCCGCGGAGGTCTTACAGAGTCGACCTGCAGTATAACTGTTGAAGGTACCTAGCGCGTCCGCCAGGATTTTCTTCGTGTCGTCTGGCACGGAAAGTTTCAGAGCTAACGCAGTATGTGCGCGCTCCGTCCCACTCGAAAGATCGAAGGGTCTTACCTATGCACCGTGCGTACAGCTTCCAAGGATCGAGGATACATCTTGGGTAGGTTATGATCTGATTCGCATTATGCGTCTTAGCTAAGCAGCTGAGCCGAACGTTATTCGACTGATTTTAATATCTATTGTTTTGACTATCGGGTGCGCGTCAGCGCTCCCGATGAGAGTAGCCCCGAGATTATGCTTAATTGTTTGCAGTTGAGGATAATCTCACTCGAAAAATTTGAACAGCCGACTAAATGTCGAGTCGCTCCCGATGGGAGTGTTGTATGCATTGTCGTTACCCGAATGTTTTTTGCGCTTGCTTTCTACTCTTCCCCATGACATCAGGGATGACGTTAATTGGCGACTGCACCATCTGACAAGCTATGCCGCACGCTACGTGATAGATGGGACGTGACCAGTGGGCCCAAATGTCAGTGTTGACTAATGATGACGCCTGTTTTGACGGGACTTGACCGCCCTGACGCGATTTTCACGGCGTGCGTTTTTATGATTCCTCGATTCGCGCGCGTAGTGGGCGGAGTGGCCGGCGACGGTTGCCCTCTCCTGCTGCCACGTGTACGGCTAGATTTTCTTTTGCGCATGAGGCTTGTTGTGCACGGTTGCGATTTGAGGGCGCCCAGTGGTAAATAGTGAAGGGGTGAAAAACTTTTCCCCACTTGCCATTTGCTTCCGCCGCCGTTTGCTCTGCACCTTCTTCATCCTCGCGCTCCTGCCATTGTTCCACCTCGCACTCCACAGCATTTGCCAACTCGACGCCATGGGCAAGGCAGACAAGCGCAAGAAGGGCGCCTCCGATGCGGCTGCTGCCACCAAGACCGTGCCGACCGTCGCATCCGCAAGCACTGCGGCCCCTCTGAGCAAGAAGACCGGCGACTGGTCGCGGTCGGAGATTACGGTGTCCAGGGTCAATGGATACCGCCGCGACGGCCTGCTGCCATCGGAGGATGTGCTGCCTACGCGCATCCCTGGCGACGAGGTAACCCCAATGCCTAAGGAGCACGAGCGCGTCTGCTTCCACGACTTCGTGGTCAGGGGCCTCTCCTTCCCCGTCCACGATTTTCTGCGCGCACTAATGTACGCCTACAAGGTTCAGCTGCATGATTTCTCTCCCAATGCTATCATGCATGTTGCTATTTTTGTTGTGCTGTGCGAATGCTTTTTGGGCGTTCACCGCATTGGGGTCTTTGGAAGAAGATCTTTACTGTGAGGAGAAATGCGGGTACCGCTGGTGGAGTCTACACCGTTGGTGGACTCATCATCCAAGCCCGCAAAGAAGTCGAGTACTTCGACCTCCGCCTCGTCGACTCTGCGCAGAACTGGCGCAAGAGGTGGTTCTACTTCACCTCCAAACAAGATGGACTGCCAGCTTTTGTCGAACAGACGCCGTTGGTGAAGACCCGAGCGTGGTTACACCAAACCACTGCGGCTGAAGTGGCGGAAGCCAAACCCTTGATGGAGAAGCTCGAGAAGCTGATCAAGACCAAGGGCCGCGTCGTCAGCGGTCTTCATCTGATTGCGACCTTCATCGAGAGGGGTGTACAGCCTCTGCGGGCGCGGGTACACCCTATGTGGGAGTTCCAGGGCGCGAATGACCCTACTCGCCTGTCAACCGAACCATTGCCTGTGAAGAAGGCAGTGGAGGATCAGGTCCGCGCCATCACCAAGCTGACGAAGAAGGACGCCTGTCCCCTCGACTGCCCAGTCCATCCCTATGACAGCCTACACCCCGACATGAGGTATGTATTTTGCCTGTGACCAATTTTGCTCTATACTTATGCTCAGTCATTCGAAAAGTGAGTTTTTATTTTGCATTTTTGCAGGGTCATCCCGATTTTGTTAGTCTACCCCCTTGCCCGAAGGTGGAGAAAATCCTGAGCTGGAGGTGCTGGATGAGGAAGACGCAGAAGTGGTGGAGGAGATCTCTTTGGCCTCCGCCCACTCACCCGAAGAAGGCGAGGGTACGGTGCAAGAGGAGGAAGAGCAAGGTCTAGCCAAGAAGCGTCGCCTGAAAAAGACTGCTTCCACCTCCACCAACCCTCAACACGAGCTGGAAGATGATGACTCGAGTTCGTCATCCCCCATCGAAGAGGAGCCAGCCGCAGTGGCACCTATTCGCATGGCGCCTCCATCCAGCACTCCCGGGTTCACTCGACTCGTCAGCGTCCACAACCTTATGGATAGCGACGACGAGGACATGAGGTAGTCTTTTTCTTTTGCTTATTATAATTGCTTCGTGAAGTGCTTTGCATCATACTTTCTGTCTTACTTGCTTTGTTTTCGGGTGACGTTTGCGACAGCCCAATGAGGGACGATGAGCCGAAGGACGTCACCCCGCCAGTTGCCCCAGAAGCGGGCCCGGCGACTGAAGAAATCGCTCGGGCTGAGCCACACCCGACTGCGGAGGCGAGTGCGCCCCCAAATCTGCTAGAGTTCACGCCGTCCACCTCGGGCACAGGGCCATCTTTGCCCTGTAACCACGTAAGTTTTTGCCTGAATTTTTATCGGGTGCGCGACAGCGCTCCCGATGGGAGTAGCCCCCGAGGCTATAGGCAACTAGCATAGTTGGCTATAGGCTCAAAGAAACCTCTTCGCATGTTTGCTGCGTTTACTGATGCTTTGCTGGGCAGCCCTTCTTTCTCCGTATGATGGAGGACGCTACCGCATACGTGCAAATGGAGGAGGAACGCGATCACCTTCGCCTGAAGATGGACGAGACTGCCCGTAAGTGTTTTTGTTGATCTTTATCTTGACATCCGTTGCTATTTGATTCGAATTTTGCCATGATACAGGGGAGCACCAAGCCGCACTCAATCGCGTCCGGGAACTCGAGGAGCAGCTCAAGTCCCAATGCGAGAGTGCCGAGCAAAAGGCTCGACAGGCGAAGGAGTCAGAGGGCCTCCAAGCAGCACGTCTTCGCGCAATCGCGGATGTGGTTGAAGGTGCTTATTACCTATATTTTTTGCATATGTTAACCCTGCGTGATTTGCTACTAACCGAATGTTTATATGTTTATTAGGTGCTCTTGACCTGAAGCCCGCACCCGAAGGCACGACAGACGAGTCACTCGAAAGTGCCGTCGGTGCTTTTGATCGGTTGTGCGCCCAAGTCAAGGACCATCTGAACCAGTCGAAGGGGGCTCTTGCCGCCGTCTATCGGAGCATCTTCCCCGAAGGCGAGATTCCCGCATCGACTGAGGAGCTGACGCGGCTGCTTGGCCCAGGATCATCGACCTTGGCGGACTTCGTGCGCACCCAAACGGTATGTGGCTCGGAGTCCGCCTTTATGCTGATGCAGCTGCACGGGGTTGTCGCCGACTATGAGAAGATTGTGTCTGGCTTCCCCAAGAGAGCCGAGATGCCTTCGACTCCCCTAGAAGCCATCAATGAACGATCAACCCAGCTAGGGAAGGACATGATCGCTATGATGGAGAGGCGAGCTGCTGCTGCGGCTGAGCGCGCAGCGCGTAGAGCTAGGTCTATGTCTGAGTCAGCTTCATAGGGCGTAGCTGCGAGTGCTACTTTTGTTTATGCATTGTAATGAACTCGTGTTTGAGTATGAATGTGAAGTTGCCTTTTGCTCGTTTTGCTTGATTTGTCGACTGTTCTCGTGGGCCCCGAGCCCCCGAGTATATTTTTGTGACTTCTTGTTTAAGGAAACATCTTATGCTTTTTGAACAGTCGCAAGAGCCCGCCGCATCGACTGGTTCTCTACGACCTCAAACTACTCGATCACAAGGGCAGGTTTGTCAATGATGCCAGAGTGATGGAATATATGAAAGCCAAGTATGTGGAAATGAAGCAGGAGCTGAAAAACGCCCAGAATGAGCTAAATCGACTGAGGACGAGGCCAGGACTGTCCACCCAGCGAGAAGATTATGTGCTTGGTGAAATGGATCTTGTAAACAGGCAACTCGAAAGTGAGTATGACCTTTGCCTGGCTTTACTATTGGCGTTCGCCTTTTTGCTTGATCTAGTAATCACTCGTATGTTTTTGCAGGTTTTGTTGACAATTTTCAAGCCGTGAAAACTCGAGTGGAGGAGCGTCTGGATAACGTTGTCGACCATCCTACAACTGGACGTCAACATTTTTGGCTTGACAGGTATCATGCTCGCATACTCGCCACGCTGAAGGATCGTGCCTGGCGGAGTGCCGAACTGCTCGAGTTGTGTCGGATGACTTAACGAGACTCTCTTTCCTGCCGGGCCACAACCACAAGGGATGCGTGCTTTGCTGGATATTTTCCGTCATACAGGTCCAATTCGAGACCTACTAACCCGAAAACTTGTGATTGGAGCGAACGCAGCAATGGCGTATGTGCGGAGTCACAGGCCATTTTTGGTGTTACCTCCACCCGCAGTTGGGGAGAGGCTAGACCAAGCAGATCTTGATGGCACTGTTCAGTCTGCAGAGTTGCTGGTTGAGCGCACCCGCGCTCAACTTTGTGGCCCGCTTCTGCCTGTTAAGGATGAACCTGAAGATTGAAGCGCACTGCGAGCGCGAGTTTTGGACAGGGGCAGCCCCCGAGTGTAATTTTGATTCTTTTGTAGATAATACAAATTGGTTATTGTAGAATCAGCCCAGCCCCCGAGTCTATCGGGTGGGATTTTTGAAGTTTTTATGTTTTGAATCATTGTAACTCAGCCCCCGAGCCTTCGAGTGCGCTGAATTATGTTTGTTTTTGCAAGATCAGTATACGACCCAGCCCCCGAGTTTTCGAGTGTAGCTCAGGTTTATTTGCGTTTGATCATGTGATAAAGTATTTGCAAGGAGAAAAAATATGGGAGGAACATTGATTTTATTCCTTTTTGTAAGCTGCAGGCCGCCTCATTAAAAACCTTCCAGCCCCCTTAGGTACCCTGGTAAGGAAAAGAGCGCGTCTGAAACCTGCAGCTATCCGACATATGCCCTATTACATTTGACGACTGAACAGTCTAAGCATAGAAACGGCGCAGCTGCGCAACGTTCCACGGGTTATGGGAGAGTCTTCGCGTGCTTCAGTCGATAAGCTCCACCATCGATGACCTCCGTGACGATGAAGGGTCCCTCCCATGGGGAGGCAAGCTTGTGCACCTTCTTTTGCTTCAGTCGAAGGACCAGGTCACCCACCACGAAGGAGCGAGTGCGCAGGCGACGGCTATGGTAGTTGCGGAGGCTCTGCTGGTAAACGGCTGTGCGGGCAAGGGCGATATCGCGGGCCTCGTCCAATGTGTCGACACCGTCTTCGAGTGCTTCTTCTGCGTCGTCCTCTTCGTATGCAGTGACCCTTGGCGCGTCGAATCGGATGTCGAACGGCAGGACTGCTTCTGCTCCGTACACCATGAAGAAAGGCGTGTACTGTGTCGACCTATTTGGAGTTGTGCGGAGGCTCCAAAGGACAGATGGCAGTTCTTCGACCCACGCCCTGCTGCTCGCTTGAGTGGAACGAACAGTCGCTTCTTGAGCCCGCTACAGACTAGTCCGTTTGCCTTTTCCACCTGACCGTTCGACTGTGGGTGCGCCACTGATGCATAGTTGAGTTTGATCCCTTGGTCCTTGCAGAAGTCCTTGAACTCTTCAGCCGTGAAGTTGGTGCCGTTATCCGTTATGATGCTATGAGGGACCCCAAAGCGGAATATGATGGACTGGATGAAATTGACCGCTGTGGGCAGTCGAACTTGTGATGGGGACCGCTTCGATCCACTTGGTGAATTTGTCGACTGCCACCAGGAGGTGAGTGTGTCCGCCTCGAGAGGATTTCTTGAGTGGCCCAACCATGTCGAGTCCCCATTGGGCGAAAGGCCACGCCAACGGGATCGTCTTCAGCTCTGATGCGGGTGCGTGCGGCTTAGTCGCAAATTTCTGACAGCCGATGCATTTTTTGACGATGTCCTCCGCGTCCCTGAGCGCAGTGGGCCAGTAGAACCCGCTCGAAAGGCTTTTGCAACGAGAGCTCGACTGCTCGCGTGATGTCCGCAGGTCCCTGCATGTATGTCTCGAAGGATGGCCTCGCCATCTTCGTGTGCTATGCACCTCTGAGTATCCCAGAGATGCTGCGTTTGTACAGTTCACCGTTGATAATGGTGTATGCTTTTGCGCGTCTGGCCACCCGCCGAGCTTCTGTTACGTCTTCTGGAAGTTCGCCGTTCTTCAGGTATGCCAGGAATCGATGCGTCCATGTTGGCTCAACCAGGAAAACTTCGACTGGTGGATCGTTGACGCTGGTGCAGCGCTCTGGGCTGCAGTTTGCACAGTCGAAGTTTTCGACTCCGCTTTTTGCTTTGTTTTGATGGAGCGATGCTCAATCTTCTCGAGGAAAACTCCGGGTGGTACTTGTGCCTTTGTGGAGCCGATGTTGGCGAGTTTGTCTGCTTCTTCATTGCTTTCGCGTCCAATATGGCGTAGCTCGCACCCGTCAAAGCTTCCTTCCATGATGTTGTACAGGTCGCGATAGGCGATCATGTTATCTGCTGTAGCGTCACAGGCCTTCATAGTTTGCTGCACCACCAGGTTCGAGTCACCATA
This sequence comes from Poa pratensis, assembly GCA_947311845.1. Lineage (NCBI taxonomy): Eukaryota > Viridiplantae > Streptophyta > Magnoliopsida > Poales > Poaceae > Poa > Poa pratensis. The sequence continues at coordinate 34,597,697 of CAMZMU010000091.1, read as the reverse complement.
GATCATGAGTCGAGTGCAGCCGCACGCTTTTGCCATCCGCATGCCATGTAGCAATGCCTCGTATTCTGCTTCGTTGTTCGAGGGAAGGGGAAATCCATCTGCAGAACATAGCGGAGCTTGTCGCCTTTTGGTGATATGAGTATGACGCCTGCGCCTGCGCCTTCATGCTTCTTCGACCCATCGAAGTACATTGTCCAAGAATTGGACAAGTCCGGAACGTCGGGTAGCTGTGCTTCAATCCACTCGGTGGTGAAATCAGGTAGAACTTGTGCCTTGATTGCCTTCGGGTGCTCGTAACGGATGTCTCGGGCCCCAACTCGATGACCCACTTGGCTACCCGCCCGGTTGCATCGGGGTTTGTGAGGATGTCTCGCAGCCCTGCTGAGCTAACCACAATGATCGGGTGCTCAGCAAAGTAGTGTGCCACCTTTCGTGAAGACATGAATACAGCGTAGGCTAGCTTTTGATAGTGCGGGTACCGCTGTTTGGATATAGAAAGGACCTCGCTGAGATAGTATACAGGTCTCTGTACACCATGCGAGTGTCCTTCTTCCATGCGCTCAACCACCAGAACAGTGCTGACCACCCGATTAGTCGCGGAGACGTAGAGGAACAACGGCTCGCGCTCGTTGGGTGCCACCAAGATTGGAGGGTTTGTCAGCACTCGCTTGAGATCTTCAAAGGCTGCTTGTGCTTCGGGTGTCCACTCGAATTTGTCTGTTTTCTTCATCAGCTGATAGAACGGGAGCGCTTTTCACCCAGTTTGCTGATGAAGCGGCTGAGTGCTGCGACTCGACCGGCCAGTTTTTGTATATCCCGAAGTTTTGTTGGTGGTGGCATGGTGAGGATAGCCTGTAGCTTTTCCGGGTCCGCCTCGATGCCTCTGGCGGACACAAGGTAACCCAAAAGTTGTCCGGCTGGCACGCCAAAGACACACTTTTGGGATTGAGCTTGATCTTGTAGTGCTTCAGGTTGGCGAAGGTTTCGCGTAGGTCGTCGAGGAGTGTCGACTCCTTTTTTGTTTTGATGACGATATCGTCGACGTAGACTTGGACATTGCGTCCAATTTGCTTTTTGAGACAGTTTTGCATCATACGCTGGTACGTGGCACCCGCGTTCTTCAGCCCGAAGGGCATAGTTGTGTAGCAGTAGACACCATAAGGGGTGATGAAGGCAGTCTTGTCTTCATCTTCTTCTTCATCCGAATCTGGTTGTAGCCCGAATAGGCATCCAGGAAGGATAAGCGCTCGCACCCCGCCGTTGAGTCGACGATCTGGTCGATACGTGGCAAGGGGAAGTGGTCCTTGGGACAGCATTTGTTGAGGGAGGTGAAGTCCACGCACATGCGGAGGACAGTCGAATTCTTCTTTGGCACCAGGACAGGGTTGGCGACCCAGTCAGATTTTTTGATCTCCCGAATGAATTTTGCGTCGAGTAATCTGTCGACTTCTTCTCCAATAGCTACGCTTCGGCTCAGAGAAGCGTCGCATTGATTGCTTCACAGGTTTTGCATCTGGAAATAGTTGAAGAGGTGCTCGGCGAATTCCCTGGGAATACCTGGCATGTCGCTGGACACCAGGCGAAGATTTCCCAGTTCTCACGGAGGAACTCGACGAGCGCGCCTTCCTATGCGGGTGATAAGCTGGACGACACGTTGACCGTCTTGGCTGGGTCCGTCGGGTGGACTTGATGCGACGTGTGTCGTTTTTTGCGTTGAAAGCGGCGTCGGGTGCCTGCTTTTTTGTTGGAGGAAACACTGTGCGATCGTTGGTGAGGGAGATCTCCTTGAGCTGTTCCTGCATCCCGAATGTTTCGGATATTTTGCTGAATTCTCTGTCACAGCTATCAGATCGCTGGAAGTTGCCTTGACGGTGATGATTCCCTTGGGTCCTGGCATTTTGATCATCAGGTATGCGTAGTGGGAACTGCCATGAACCGAGCGAACGTCGGGCGTCCCAGGATCGCGTGATATTGCGATTTCCAGTCGACAACCTCGAAGTCGATCTTCTCCGTCGAAAGTTGCCTGGCTCACCAAAATGACTGGGAGCTGCAGTGTCCCGAGTGGCCGGACTGCTTTGCCTGGGACTATGCCGTGGAAGGTTGTATCGGACTCAGGAAGTTTTCGACTGAGCGATTCATTTTGCGGAGCGTATCGGCGAAGATGATGTTGATTCCACTTCCACCATCCATGAAGACCTTGGACATGGCGTAGCCACCGATTTGCGCGTCGAGTACCAGGGGCGCGTGCCCTGGTCGTGCCACAGCTGGGGGGTGATCCGCACGTGAGAACGTTATGCTTGTTTCTGACCCCTTCAGATATTCGGGTGTCGCTGGAGGCGCCATGACCGCCATGTTGACCTGTCGAGTGATCAATTTTTGCTCTCTGTTGGTTGGACGCCCCTTCTGGATCATGTTCATCTGTCCATGGCTTCAGGGTAGCGTTCTGCTGGTTCTGGCGGAGCTTCTATGCGAGCTTGATTTTGCATTGCGCCTGCCGCGTGCGCATTTTGTCCTGCGGGTGGAGCTGGAGGAGGAGGTGGTGCAGGGGCTCCTGCTGCCGCGTTGCGAGCTGCTTGCATGCGTTATGTACGCATCTGTCATCCTGGTGAACTTTCTGCAGTCCTTCACCAGATGGCTCGAATGCAGTTTGCCATCTTGCCCTTTGAACATGTGGAATCTGCACTCCTCATCGAGCTCTGATCACCCAAACCTTCGGGTGACCGCGATCGCGTTTGCGCCACTCCTGTTTGCGATATCCATCTCTGCGTGTTCCATAGTCGCGGCGGTCGTCCTGGCGGCTCTTACCGCGGTCATCTTGACGACCCGCGCTTCGGTTGCGGTCGTCGCGGTTGTCATAGCCAGCCGCCACAAATTCGACTCCATCATGGTCGTCATAGCGCTGGGATTTGCGTTTGCGCCTGCCGCGGCCATCTCTTTATCCCAGCTTCCATTGTTGTTGCCTCGAGGTGACTCTTGATGATCTCGCACCATGTCCTCTCCGTCTGCCCACTCGTTTGCTACTTTCATGAGTTGTGCTATGGATGTTGGTTTTTGGCGGAACAGCGCCTCTCGGAAGTCGTGCCTGGCTGCTCCTGCGATAAAGGCATCAATTGCCCTGTCTTTTGACACCACTCCCACAGAATTGCGCATTGTGGTCCACTTTCTGATGTACTCGCGCAGCGGTTCGTCTGAACGCTGTTTGCAAGCCTGTAGTTCTGCGAATGTCGCAGGTCGATCGCATGTTGCGAGGAAGTTTTTGATGAATCCTCCTGGAATCGATCCCAGGAGTCGTATGAATTTTCGGGTAAGCTTTTCAGCCAATCCCGCGCAGTCCCAGACAGCATAAGCTGGATATATTGCATTGCAGTTGTAGTTGAGCCCCGTTGACAGGAGACTGCTGTTCTGTAATCCTCTAACCAGGAAGAAGGTTCCTGCCTGCCGTCAAACTTAGGTGTTTCAGACGTGAGTCTAAACCTTTTGGGCATCTTCGCCTGACGGATGCGTCGAGTGAAGCATAGCGCTCCACAAGGCTCCCACTCGCCACCCGAGTCTGAATCGCTGCTTCGTGATCGCGTGGACCTTCTGCTCCTGCCTCTGCTGACCACTGCTGGGTTATGACATCGCGGCGATCGCCACTCGCCTCGCGATGCTGAGTTTCGCGTCGACTGCGTCCTGACCGGTCTCGGTCGTCATGGTTTGCGACTGCTCGGTCACGATTCTCCCTTGGCTGCACCTCGCGTCGCGGGGTGGCCTCGCGACGGGTTCTGTTTCCTCCAGGATGTTCTTCGACTGTGGCCAGGGCTCCACCCGCCATGTGGAGTGACTTATTTGCTGGCGATGCAGGGCCGCGTTCGGGTCACCATCTGGAGGTTGCGTCGCCTTCAGGTACGTGGCCACCGACATCAGGGCTCCCTGAGCTGTTTTGGGGATGGGGATTCCATCTTCGTCGTGCGTCATGAATGATACCCCGAGATCGCGGGTCAGCGCCGCCCTCTCGCTTGTTGTCAGGTGTGCCAGCCTAGATCGCGGGCGTTGATGCGAGGAAGTTCCTCCCGAAGAATGAAGCGACGTCAGTTGAGCGCGTCGTGCACTCGATGCGCTTGCCGCCTTTTTGCGTTCGTCGAGTGAAGCTTGCAGCCGTTTCAACCGTAGGGTCTCCTGCCAGATGATGTATTTGTGCGCCGCGAGTTCTTCGGGTGTCGAACCCTCGGGCATCATAGTGCACTCGTCGATAGCCTTCATTGCTTTGATCGCCTGATCCCTTGTGATGACGATCGTGCTGCCGTCTGGCATGGTTGCGTCCATTGGGTAGGTTCTGGTTTCAGGACGGCTTGCTCCAGTCGCTGAAGTTTCGGGTGCTCCGTCCTCACGAGTGATCTGCACCATGCAGATCTGGTTTGGATCATTACGCGAAATTTTGCCTTTTTCACCGTTGCTGCGATTGTTGAGGAAGGCAGCAGCGGTGTTGAAGTAGAGGTCGATTATGGCCTGACGTCCGCAGCCGTCGTCGTTGTGAACAGATTCGATGTCCATCGCGTCGTCTGACGCGGTTTCGTTTGCTGATGAAGGCGCGTAATCTTCAGCCGAAGGAGACGCGGGTGCCGCTGGAGATGCAGCGGGTTGCAGATCCATCAGAGATTCCATCTCTGAAGGTGTTGGTGAAGGCACCGGAGTTGATGCAGGTGTGCCCATCAACGACATCATCTCCGAGAGCGTCGGCGATCTCGGCGGAGTTGATGCAGGCGAAGTCGCCGAATTTGCGGGTGAGGATGGAGCCGCAGGGGCAGATCCAGTCGATGGAGACGCGGGTGTGGAAGGTTGCTCCGTGGCGAGCGTTCCTGTTTGGTTAGCAGCCATGTTTGAAGAACAAACGGGAACTTTCTCACCTGATTGCAGATCTGAGTTTGCAGGTTGCGATCCCGTCGAGTGCGGGTTGTAGTCGAAGGAGCCGAAGGGGATCGGTCCCGTGATTGTGATCGGCGAGCTGCCGTTTGCAGATGCAGATTGAGCCGGCGACACCGTGAATCCAGTGCCACTCGTTCCCACAGACGGCGCCAATTGACGAGGGGTTAACTCGGCAAATCCCATGGTTGAGTACCTCGGGTTGAGAATAGGAACGAGATTTGGTAGCACCGGCGGTAATCTACGGCTGACAAGCAAGGATTTACCCAGGTTCAGGGCCCTCGAGTGAGGTAAAACCCCTACGTCCTGCTTGTCTAATTTATTGATGGTTGTGAGCACAGGTGTTACAAGGATCTCGACGAGATGTCGATCTCGCCAAGGGCTATGAGGCTAGACTTGCGGTATACTATTATTTCGTGTCCTTGATCGGGGACCCTCCCAGCACTTATATAGGTGGCTGGGTCTCGGGTAACCGACTAGGATTACAAATAAGGCAAGTTCAAACCGACTCGAATTACTCCTAACTTGCAGAACAATCTTTCCTTGCGGGTCTTGTCTTGGGCCTTGGACTTGTTTATCTTCATGGGCCCCGTATACGTGCACCAGGTACCCTTACAGTGGGTCACCCGAAAGATAGGCCCACGTCACCAGGCTCCACATAAAATCACACAACGATCATTGTTGGAGAGGCTGTCCATATTCAGTATGTCTATGGCCCACGAATCTGGATGAAAAACAGGTATCTTCGTTGAAACTGCTTGTCTAACTTCCTGCCAAAACAGTTTAGACCAAGTGCAGCTGAATAAAGCATGGTAAATAGATTCGTCTTCACCGCAAGAATCATAGCAGTCGATCATCTCAATATGTCTATCACGAAGAATACCTTTCGAAGGTACATACCTATTAATAACTCTCCACCAGAAATTCTGAACCTTGGGAGGTACAGGTAACTTCCACAATTTCAAAAAACTTATACCTAGTATTTTTTTTAAACTTATACCTAGATGGGGTGGATATAAGTTTCAAAATTAATTCCACTTGACCGGCTAAACGACACTGATGATACCACTCGAGGAGATAATATATCCTATAACGTCCCGCTTTTAGTCATTGTTGCACCACATTCGGTCCAACAACAAAAAACTACTTTACTGGGATGTAGTATTACACAAAATTTAGTATTATCCGCAAAATAATACGGTGGTAAACGCACATGACTTGACGACTCTGCATGAGATGTTGTGAGTAGAACATGTAACCAACAAACATAACTCGACGCCTCCTCAAGAGGCGCGTGCGTAACACCTGCCTAGCCGGATCGAACAAGGTCAGGAGGTGGAGGGGGTGTTGGAATGCCGCCGCCTGTCTTCGAAGTTTTGCAGTCCAAAAAGAGGAGTGTCATATACCTCGAAAACATGAAGCCGAAGGTCTTCACTCTCACGACACCCCCCCCCGCGTCATCCACATGACCACGAGCCGCCATCGTCATCGAAGAACCAAGGCTGACTCCCCTATTCCCAAGCTCCTGCATAGGATCATCGAACCGACTGCCGCCATGCCACACTGCCCATACGACGATGGTGTGCAACCACCACCGCTAGGGCGCGCATCAAGTAGGAATCCGTCCACACGGGATTATATCAACGCAACAAAACCCCTGCACAAGGACCGTCGGGGACGAAAAACAGTGCCGCGATCTCCTTATTGAGGATACGCCAACCCGTGCTTTCTTTTCTCTTGGGGGACAGAACTCAGACATTGTGGAGGGCTTTGCCCGGCTGCGGCGAGCGGAGGAGAGACAGGAGGAGAGGTGCCTCCGACGGCTGTTAGGGTTTCTCCTAGGCCGAAAGGGCGGGGAGGGGGGAGGGGAGGGGGGAGCAAAGCCAATATGATTATTCGACACAGAGAAAGTAATTAATACTACATAGGATAGCTGCGTGGCACGTTCAGAATAACCAAAAAAAAAAATCAAAGACGAGGCGAAATGCATAGGTTTTTCATCGAAAATTAACATGGTGTCACAGAACCTTCTTTAAAATCATAGAACATTAGGTAAATATAAATGAACCACGCAAATGGAACATAACACAAACAACAGCTCTGACCAGTAAATAAATTCCGCACCCATGTGTTTTTTATGTGGCAGATAACCTTGGAGCTGCCGATAAATGCTGATTATTTTCATATTCTGAAGAATACAATGTTTGAGTCACTGTCGTGTAAGAGCTCAAACAGGAATCCACCTTACGTCTGCAATTCACACATAACCTTAGCATTTCAAAAATTGTTTGAGAGCCAGATAAATTTGCATGCTATTGCCAACTGACATAACCTTAGCATTTCAAAATTATTCCCTACAGGCCCTACGTGTCAAGTAGTATAGTAGCATTCCACTCACAATGTATATGCGTCATATGATTAAACAGGAAAAAGAGGAATCATTGTAAAGAAAACGAACTTTGTAACTGGCCATCGTGTTTTTATGGGACATCCGGTATGCTGGCCCATCTGGCCTAGCCCAACTAAGTGACCCAGTACTAGAGGAGCTGAAGGTGTGGACGTATGACCTAATCCCACAAAAAAGCAGAACACAGCCGCCACACACAGGAAGCAATGGAGAGAGACTGCTTCTGCTGCTGCTTGGAGGTATACTTCTAGACCTCAACATGGTATCAGAGCTGAGGGAGGAGGCGGCGGTGGTCCTCACGTAAGTGCTGCTGCGGGCAGCGCCGACGGCGGCGACGACGGAAGCAGCTGCTTTCGTGTGTTCCAGCAGGGGGAGGAAGGAGGTGAGTGGTGTTGTGGTGCTGCTGTGGAAGGGCAGCAGCTGAGGAAGAAGGTGAGCGGGACTGTGGCTACTGCGTGCGGCTGCTAGTCAAGAGAGGAGTAGAGGAAGCTGTCCAGCTGCGTGTGTGTATCTTTCCAGTGGGGAAGAAGTGCAGCTGTGGGAAAAATGGGTGATGAAAAGAGTCTAGCTGATGCTGTGGAGAAGCTCACTATGTTTCTTAGCTCTGGAGGTTTGGCTGCTGGGACCATCGTTCCTCAAGGGGAAATGGTACAGAAGCTTGTATTTCCGCCTACTAAGATCAAACTTGAGGGTAGTGTCGGGGGAATAGTTTACCCGCGACTTATTTGAATATTATCACCAGCGACTCCAGGCCGCGTGGGCCACAGATGGGCCAGTCTCGCATCGCGACTCCACAAAAGGAAAGCTCCAGAAGGTCGGTGCAAGCTTGCCTTGGAAGACAAGAATACAATCAGACTTCGTGTAGAACTCTTGTAACCTGACGAGCCTCTGTGTATATAAAGAGGACTCGCAGGACTTAGAGAAGGTTAAGCCATAGAGATCGATATCCACGATCTAGAACCCTAGCATACTCGGCGAGTTCTGTCTCAGATCGCCTCCATTGTAACACCTCGATTATCATATCAATACAATGCTAGGATAGGCAGGAAGTAGGTCTTTTACCTCACATTGAGGGGGCCGAACCTGGGTAAATCTGTGTCTATCTTCTGTTCCTACGATCCCAAGCTCGGAGACGCTTGACCCGCGTAATCCCACACCTACGAAGTCAGCTATGACATCTGACGTGACAATCCCACGACAGTTGGCGCCCACCGTGGGGCCTGCGGTCAAAGGCGTCACGTTCCGCGCAGGATCCATGAAGGGAGCTGAAGATCTCGTCGTTGGCCGTATCATCACGGTCGACGGCACACCTCTCATCGATGATTCAAACTGGGGGCCGGAAGCAGATTATTTGGAAACCGGCCACGTCATCCCGTTTGGATCTATCAACGTTTTCGTTGGTTTCATTGGCGGCGACTCGCTCCAAGAAAGCGACTCAGTAGAGGAGGTCGCGGATTATGAAGTTGAATCCATTGAGAGTATGGACTCGCAAGAGTTTGGGTCCATCATACCCACCTTTGAAGAGAACCACTGGGACTACCCGCAGGAAATGGCATCATCACCAGATCAGGAGACGGCGCGGGTCGCGGTTTACGCGACTGGAGGAGCAGGTGCGTCAGGAACAGCTGGAGAAGCCGAGGCGCCGGCACCCCAAGCAACCCGCTGCTTGTCCCTGTGTCAGAAAGAAACGCGGCTGTCCGAGCGACAGAAATCGAGGCCGCTAGGGCCGAGCTCCTGTTTGAGGATCAAAGAATGCAAGAAGAGCGCCGTAGGCTCGATCAGATACGTCAGGGAATCCAACAAGAGCGGCAGAGCATAGCCGCGCTAGCCGCGGCTCAAAGACAAGTTAACTCGCAGGCGCGATTGCGCGCGACTCAACCAACAGTGGAACTCCCTCTACTCCAGCCACGGGAGCAGGGGTCCAAGCCATTGCAGAAGAATTGGGACCAGCGAATCAAGAGGCCCAGCAGCAGCCAAGGAGGTTTCATACCCGCAGGGTCATTACCAAAACCCAGTTGATAACATGTATGCTGCAGCTAACATCTTGACTCAGATGGTCCTGACAGGCGACGACCCGGCCAACGCTGAAGCACGGCGCGCGATACAGATGTTAAGCACCGCCGTTTTGCAACAAGCTAACCGGGCAGAAGCCGCGAGACAACTACCCATCATGCCAGCCAACCATGGAATTGCTGCAGAAGGAAGTGTCCAAAGCGGGCCACCAGGAATATATCGGGAATCGCACAGAGGCAACAGGAGCAAGTTGCGGAGGCACACGTGGATATGCCAGCACTGCAGGCGAGACCTGTGGAAGTTAACAACCCCACAGGCACACACACGGCCCTGTCCTCGCGGCTCAAGGGTCCTGCATGTTTTACTGAGAAGATCAGATTGGAACCTTTCCCTGAAGATTTCAAAGGACCACGCAAGGTGGCAAATTACAACGCCAGCATGGATCCCACCATTTGGCTGAACAGTTATGAGATGGGAATGAGCATCTTAAACGCTTCGGAAGAAATATGTGCAAGGTACCTCAACATGATGCTGGAAGGCGCAGCGCATATATGGCTGCAAAATTTACCTCCAACTCTATAAATACTTGGGAAGAACTGAAGGACGCCTTCGTCAAAAACTTTCAAGGAACATGGGACAGCAAAGATGCAAACATGGCTGCATATAGAAGGGAAGTGGACAGAATTGCAGGACATTTCACTGGATATCAAGTTGAACATATTGATCGGAGACAAAACGAAGCTGCAGATGCTTTGTCTCGACTTGGATCCAATAGACAGTCTGTACCACCCAACGTTTTCCTAGATGAGTTACACAATCCATCAGTCAAGCCTCCATCAGAAATCGACGTTGCAGAGCCAGAGGATGATTCAACCCTAGTTGCAGCTCTACACGAACAGCCAGGATGGACAGAGCCGTATATGGCATATTTAAGTCGCGGAGTGCTGCCTGATGATGAGTTTGAGGCGCGCAAAATCATACGGCGATCTAAGGCCTATACTATTATCAATAATGAGCTATACAAGCGCAGCGTCTCAGGGACATTCCAAAGGTGTGTTTCACCAGAAGAGGGACGAAAAATCTTGCACGAAATTCACTCAGGCGATTGTGGCCATCATGCTTCATCAAGATCTTTGGTGGCAAAGGCGTTCCGGCACGGATTCTTCTGGTTGACAGCATTAGCAGATGCAGAGCAAATTGTCAGAGTGTGCGATGGATGTCAAAGATATGCAAGGCAGGATCATATGCCAGCTCAAGCGCTTCGCACAATACCCATCACATGGCCTTTTGCCGTATGGGGCTTTGACATGGTAGGGCCCTTCAGAAGGTCTTCAAATGGGAAAACTCATCTCCTGGTTATGGTGGACAAATTCACAAAGTGGATAGAAGCAGAACCTGTAGGAGATTGTGAAGCTGAAACAGCAGTCAAGTTCTTGAAAAAGGTTATATTCCGCTTTGGATATCCTCATAGTATCATTACAGACAATGGGAGTAATACCTCCGAAGGAGCTACACAGATATTTTGTGCCAAGAATGGCATAAGGCTGGACCTCACGTCAGTAGCACACCCGCAAAGTAATGGACAAGCTGAGCGAGCTAATCAAGAAATCCTGCATGGAATTAAGCCGCGCCTTATAGAAAAGGTTGAAGCATCTCCAGGATGTTGGGTAGAGGAATTGCCAGCAGTACTGTGGAGTTTGAGAACAACCCCTAATAGATCCACAGGGTTTACACCATATTTATGGTCTATGGAGCAGAAGTAGTTATGCCCAGTGACATTATACATGATTCACCAAGAGTTGCGGCTTACGTCGAGGCAGATAATGAAACAGCTCGGCAAGACTCGGTGGACACACTAGAAGAAGTCAGAGATTTGGCAGCCTCAAGGTCAGCGGTATCAACAAGATTTGCGACGCTATCATGCAAGACGCATCAGAACCCGCACCTTTCAGGAAGGCGACTTAGTGCTGCGACTCAAACAAGACAATAAGGGCATGCATAAGCTGTCATCTCCATGGGAAGGACCTTACATCATCAGCAAGAAGCTAAGCAATGGCTCATACTATTTGCTGGACGCAAGGGAAGAAAGAAGTGATCGCCACGATTTTGAAGATCGTTTGGAAGCGCCTCGCCCTTGGAATGTCGCACATTTGCGACCTTATTATACATAAGAAAAGGCTAGTCAGAGCCGTGCAACACCCTTTCCAGCTTTATGAGCTGAGTATCATCACAGCCACTCAGGGCTAGAGTTTCAACTCAGGTCGCCAACGAGGCGCGACCTACGCAACACCTGATCGCCACCTAGGCGCGATCAGTCTTTGTATCAGAAAGTGGCCGCCACTCAGGCGCGGCCGTGACTTTGTATCAATTCTGGTTGCCACCTAGGCGCAACCGACATAAGTATCATTAAGGTCGCCAACGAGGCGCGACCGACCCATGTCTCACCATTAGGATCGCCCCCTATGTGCGATCCAACTCTATGATTAACACGGTTGCCAACGAGGTGCGACCATTATGTGTTTTCATAGCAAGCTTATCATAGCTTAGCCTATCATGGCAAACCTTAAGTCGGATTGCTACTTGCATTATGTGTCCAAAGTACTGGGGTGCGGTGTCAATCAAAGTGCAATAGTCTATCATGGCTGCCGAGTGACCCTGAACACGCATGTTACCTGGGAAATTCTGAGTCACGCAAGTGCCCACTTACAGGAATTAAATGACCTGTCTCAGGTCGATGTACTGTCTCAGTACGGAAACACAAATTGTACTGTCTCAGTACGGCAACACCAATTGTACTGTCTCAGTACACCAATTATAATTACTTGTATCTTAACAGTTATTTTATTAAGATACGGGTGACGACCTGTATCTTAACAATTGCTTTATTCATGATGTCAAGATACAGGTGATGATCTTCAAAAACCTCCTGAGAAGAATTAAGGTGACTATCAAGTTACGTCCTCTCAATCCTTGGGGGCTACATCATATTATCATCAAAAATTTGAAGATGGATCGTCATCAGAGTTTTGAAGCTATCAGGCTGCTCAAATAAAGAAGTTTGCGAAGTCAGATGATCTTCCAGGTGCGAATCAAGGCCAACTCAGCATAATTATAAGTCGCAGAGAAGAAAAGTGCGGCCTAAACGTTCAAGTATCTCATGAAGTTCAGGCCACACTTGGGGGCTAATGTCGGGGGAATAGTTTACCCGCGACTTATTTGAATATTATCACCAGCGACTCCAGGCCGCGTGGGCCACAGATGGGCCAGTCTCGCATCGCGACTCCACAAAAGGAAAGCTCCAGAAGGTCGGTGCAAGCTTGCCTTGGAAGACAAGAATACAATCAGACTTCGTGTAGAACTCTTGTAACCTGACGAGCCTCTGTGTATATAAAGAGGACTCGCAGGACTTAGAGAAGGTTAAGCCATAGAGATCGATATCCACGATCTAGAACCCTAGCATACTCGGCGAGTTCTGTCTCAGATCGCCTCCATTGTAACACCTCGATTATCATATCAATACAAGGCTAGGATAGGCAGGAAGTAGGTCTTTACCTCACATTGAGGGGGCCGAACCTGGGTAAATCTGTGTCTATCTTCTGTTCCTACGATCCCAAGCTCGGAGACGCTTGACCCGCGTAATCCCACACCTACGAAGTCAGCTATGACATCTGACGTGACAATCCCACGACAGGTAGTGCCAACTATCTGAGTTGATCAAGAAGGGCTCTACTGATTGTGGAGCAGAAGGACCTGGAAGGGTATGTACTAGGCACAATTTGTGCTCCAGAAGACAAGACCGGTGCGGAGGGTAAAAAGTGGAAGGCCACCAATTCTTTGCTTGTTGGATGGCTGTTGAACTCGGTGGTGCCCTCTATTGCTCGCTCCGTGGAGGGGCTAACCAAAGCTGCAGAGATGTGGAAGACTCTGTCTACTCAGTACTCCGGCAAGGGCAATGTCATGCTCATTGCTCAGATTGATGGGAGATTCATCATCTTCGCCAAGGTGAAATGTCAGTGATGGCATATGTGGCAGAGCTGCAGGCCTTGTGGGCAGATCAGGATAACTGTGACCCTCTCGAACTCTATGACACAGCCAGCATCGAGTCAGGGCACAAGTGGATAGCACGGAGGCGTGTGCTGAAACTTTTAGATGGGCTCGACCGTCGCTTTGATGGCAGGAAGGCATCCTTGATGCACCAAACTTCCTTGCCGACTATTGATGAGGCTATTGCAGCAATGAATCAAGAGGAAGTGCGTCTATCTCTTGAGAAAGCAGATGAGAAGGTTGTGCCGACTCAGACGTTTGCAGTTACCGATCGCAGGGAGTGGAAAGATACCAGGGACTGTTTTACCTGTGGGGAGCAAGGTCACTTGAAGTGGAACTGTCCGAATCATGGCAGAGGCAGAGGATATTATAGAGGAGGAGGCAGCAGGACTTCTGGAGCCCGAGGTGGATACTCAGGGGGCAGAATGCTAGAGGCAGAGGTGGATATTCAGGACACTCAGGGGGTCAGAAGGCACACATGGTAGTTGAAGAGGACAATGGGACAACAAAGGGCACAAAAGTAGATGATGCTACCTATGGAGACTTTGCTCACTGGGCCTCCGCGAATGAAGGTAATTCTGAAAGGGCATCTCTCGCTACTAATGAAATTGATACAGAATGGGTCCTAGACTCCGGTGCCTCTAAGCATGTTGGGGGCCAATTCTCCGTATTTGAGTCTTACAGTAAACATCCTTCTAATCACAAGGGTACCATACAAACAGCTGATGGTACAAAACAGCCTGTTGCCGGGGTTGGTACAGTAAAGTGTACTCCCAACATATCTCTATCCTCGGTTTTGCATGTGCCAGCGTTTCCTGTCAATTTGGCATCTTTAAGTGCACTGATTGATCAAATTGACTGTAGTGTGACTTTTGACAAGTTCGGTTGCTTGATTCAGGAGCGACAGACGAGGCAGATGATTGGGACTAGCACCTGGCGTAGGGGCCTTTGGTACATGGACAAGGGCGTGCAACCGGAGTTGGTGTATGCTGCAACCATGGAGGACAAGGAGAGGCGTGCGATGATCCATCACTGTAGGATGGGGCATGTATCTTTTGATAAGATGCGTAGAATATTTCCTGATGTTATGAGTGGAATAAGCAAGGACAATTTGTCATGTGATGCTTGCGAATATGCTAAGCACACAAGAGCCTCGTATGTGAGTAAAGGGCTGAGGAGTATATCTCCTTTTATGCTGATTCATTCAGATGTATGGACATGTCCAGTGGTGTCAGTTAATGAAATGAAGTATTTTGTTACCTTCATTGATTGCTATTCTCGTATGACATGGGTATACTTGATGCGCCATAAGGATGAGGTGTTTAACTGCTTTCAGAACTTTTATGCATATGTGAAGAATCAGTTTCAGGTGCAAGTGCAGGTGATCAGGACTGATAATGGCACCGAGTATGTGAACACCAACTTTGGGAATTTTTTGTCTGTCCAGGGAATTCTTCATCAAACATCCTGCCCAGATACTCCCCCCTAAAACGGTGTGGCAGAGCGCAAGAATCGCCATGTTTTGGAAGTAGCTCGCTCGTTGATGTACATGATGAATGTTCCAAAGTTTCTGTGGAGTGAAGCCGTCATGACAGCCACATATTTGATCAACCGAACCCCCTCCAGGATACTGGGTATGAAATCCCCATGTGAGTTGTTGTTTGGAGAAAATAAGTTTGTTGTCCCTCCAAAGTTATTTGGAAGTACCTGTTTTGTTCGGGATCATAGGCCATCTATTGGGAAGTTAGACCCACGGGCATTGAAATGTGTGTTTATGGGTTACTCATCGAGTCAGCAAGGGTACAAGTGTTGGAGCCCCTCTGCAAAACCTATGTTTGTAAGTATGGATGTCACCTTCAGGGAATCTGAGCCATTCTATGGTGAACCAACTGATCTCAGCCTGTTATTTGCAGACCTTGACCACCTACACTCTGTGCACGATGGTCATGAGAGGGAGAATGTTGTACCACATACTCAGGGTGATCCTGTGGGGACTAACACTGATGATGTGCAGGTTCAGGTTCAGCCAACAGTTCAGGTTCAGCCAACAGTGGGTACACTTCAAATTGGTTCTTTCCAGGTTCCTGTTCCCGTTCGAGATCGCTGGCCGCATAATCTCCGCGTGTACTCCAGACGGCAGCCACCATTGCAGGGGGAGCATCAAGTAAGTGATACGAGCTCATCCAACACTACGGGACAGCAGGCACATGTGCAGGGGGAGCAGCAGGGACAGCAGGCACATGTGCAGGGGGAGCAGCAAGGCAGTGATGCTAGCTCATGTGAAAGTGTGGATCTTCCTATTGCTTTGTGGAAAGAACCACGAGCCAAGGCAGGAAGGCCTCCTGAAAAATACAGGGATGAGCAGGATACTATAGTGGCAAAGAAGGCACTACAATCTATTCGGGATGACCATGATATTGGAAATTTTGTGTCCTATGAGGCTCTGTCTCCCTCGTACAGAGCGTTTGTTGCCTCTCTACAAACTGTGTCAACACCAAAGGATTGGCAAGCTGCAAAGAAAGATCCAAAGTGGCGTAATGCAATGATAGAAGAGTTGGAAGCACTAAAGAAAAACAAGACGTGGGTGCTAACCACATTGCCAGCAGGAAAGAAAGCGGTGAGCTGCAAGTGGATTTATACTATGAAGCAGAATCCCGAGGGGAAGGTCGAACGGTACAAAGCCAGATTGGTCGCTCGAGGCTTTAGCCAAACATATGGAATTGACTATGATGAGACGTTTGCCCCAGTGGCAAAGATGAATACAGTAAGGATTTTGGTTTCTTGTGCTGCTAAATTCGGGTGGAAGTTGCATCAACTAGATGTCAAGAATGCATTTCTACATGGTGACCTGAAGGAAGAAGTCTACATGGAGATACCACCAGGCTTTGGTACCTCAGAAACCACAGGGAAAGTATGCAGGCTGAAGAAATCCTTGTATGGTCTGAAGCAATCACCAAGGGCATGGTTCGATAGGTTCAAACATGATGTTTGTGGTATGGGGTATGGCCAATGCAATGGTGATCACACGGTGTTCTACAGACACTCTGACAAGAAAATCACTATTCTTGCAGTTTATGTAGATGACATAATCATCACCGGAGATGATCAAGAAGAAATCAAGAGGCTGAAGGAGTGTCTGAGTAAAGAGTTTGAGGTAAAAGATTTGGGCAACCTAAAATACTTTCTTGGTATAGAAGTGGCTCGGACAGAGAAGGGGATATCTTTGTGCCAACGGAAATACACCTTAGATCTCTTGAACGACATGGGCATGATGGGATGTCGTGCAGCTTCCACTCCAATTGAGCAAAATCATCAAGTAACAGCTCAATCTGGTGAGCTAGTGAACAAGGAAGAGTACCAGAAACTGGTTGGGAGATTATTTGATGAGGGGAGAATGCCTATTTCTGCCACTTCACCACCACCTCCATTTATTCTCATTGTTGAAACTTTCAGTTTTGCCATCCCTCCAGAAGATGAGGTGAAGCCCACGTTCAGGACTCCGCCAAGCTAGAGACATGCCATGGAGGTTGAGGCGTTCCACGTAGTATGCTCTTTTATTTTCGTGTGTTTTATTTTAGTTGGTTCGAACCATGTTTGGGTTCAGCCGGTTTGAGTTTGTGTTAGGTTCGGTTTGGGCCTGTCCAACCGGGTTAGGTTTTGAGTCACCCATATAATGGGTTCGGCAGCCGCCATGTATCCCTAGACTAGAATTTGAGATTAAAGTTATCGTGAGGTTCGTCCCAAGATGGGTCGCCGTATCGAGGTGTTGCTTGTTTTTGATTGCTGATCGTTTTGATCTGTTGTTTGCGCATCGCGTGGGATTGATTCCATTGATCCAACGTTGCTGTTCTTGGTTCGCCGTGAAAGATTGGGCCTAAAACCCTTTTGGATCACGTTGATCCTTATCATTATTATATTTGTGTCACACTAGGCCTGACATTACATACGCTGTGGGCATAGTGAGCAGATACATGCATGAACCAAGAAGTGGGCACCTTGATATAGTGCACGGAATCTTGAGATACTTGAAGGGGACTCCGGGAAAGGGGTTGTGGTTTGCAAAGAGTGGACATCTTGAAGTGGATGGCTATAGTGACTCAAACTGGGCTGATTGTCAAGATGATAGAAGATCAACATCAGGCTATTGTGTGTTTGTGGGAGGAAATTTAGTGTCTTGGAGAAGCAAGAAACAGCCTGTTGTATCTAGATCAACAGCAGAAGCTGAGTATAGAGCCCTATCCCATGGGTTGAGTGAGATGCTCTGGGTGAAGCACCTTCTGGGCGAGTTGAAGCTTTTGAGGAAAGGGCCTCTGAGAGTGTGGTGTGACAATCAGTCAGCTATCAGTATTGCAAATAACCCAGTCCAACATGATAGGACAAAACATGTGGAAATTGATCGCTTCTTTATAAAGGAGAAACTTGATGCTGGGATAATCAGCCTCACTCATGTTAGCTCTCAACAACAGTTTGCTGATTGTTTGACAAAGGGACTAGGGACTAAGGATTGTAACTTGGCATGTGACAAGATGGGGTTGATAGACATCTACCATCCATCTTGAGGGGGAGTGTTGAACCGGTATGCTGGCCCACCTGGCCCAGCCCAACTAAGTGAGCCAGTACTAGAGGAGCTGAAGGTGTGGACGTATGACCTAATCCCACAAAAAAGCATAACACAGCCGCCACACACAGGAAGCAATGGAGAGGGACTGCTTCTGCTGCTGCTGCTTGGAGGTATACTTCTAGGCCTCAACACTATCTAGCCAGGAAAAAGAGGAATCATTGTAGACAAACAGGACATTGACCGCTGTAATTAGTTCTTTGCATTGCTGCTCTTTCCGTCACTGAAAATCAATCGATGGAGCAAAATGCAGTGATACATGAGAAACAGGCACACTAATTCATTAAACAAAACCTATAGTTGGAGTGAAAACTCTGCCCAAACAAACCAACAGGTAGACAGAGAAGACAGCGTAAAAGCTGTCAGGCAAAATGTTTGGCTTCATGCCCCCGAGAATTACACTTAGTTGCGAAGCGCATGATCCCTTTCAACATTGGTGCAGAGCAGATAAACAAAGCAATACTCAAATCCATTGTAACCAGACATAAATAGAATCCATAAGTCATATCATCATATTTAGACCTTGTTTTACAGAAAAGAATAACATTAGGTGACGCAACATTTACTATTTCAAACTTAACTATAAATACTTATATAAAACCATGGATTGCAACAATGGGGCTACTCTGATATCCCGAGCTTCTCCAACAAAGAGGGATCCAAGGGTGGAAGGTTCTCCAACAAAGAGGGATCGAAGGGTGGAAGGTCTTCAAACGGATCGACATATCCATTCATCAACATAAGTGTCTTGTCTGCAAGAAGTAGAGACCATGCAATCGTAAACTTAACCTCTGAGCCACCAATGTAACATGTATGCTGACTTATGTTGCATTTTTGGGGTGTGATGAAGACGCTTCCATGTGCAGCAATGTCACCAGATGGTGCGTAAGTCTGTAAGAGAACTTCCAGCCCTCCTTGCAATTCCACAGACACAACCTGCCTTGACAGACCTAGATAGCCACACTTACCCATTGGCATACTGCTGTATCTGGAATCAAAGAGCACAATTTGCCTATGTTTAGGCTCAGTGCCATCTTCAATGCTGCATGCGGAGCATACAATTCTGACTCCACACTCAAAAGGCCACGGTTCCCCAACATGGAAACCTAAGAATGTAGCCTGAACTGATTGATTTAGTTGCTGATATGCTAACTCTATCTTGCAAAGGTGGTTTTCAATATCAGCACTAGAGCCAAAGAGACGAGCATTGTCACCATTGTAGTAGAATACGTCGCTGATCAATGGCCTGTCATCAGATTTCTTTCCACGGTTGACTCTTAACTGAATCTCAATTTCAACTGGTTCCTCCGACACAATTGCACGACATGGTCCAGTCAATTGCAAAGGATCCTGTAATCATCGTCGTTATCATCATTGTATTAGAGACTAACTAATTAGCAGTACCGTCGTCGAAGTGGAAACGAGAATGAATAAAAAAAAATATTACAAAGGTCATAGTAAAGGTTCTTTCAGATCGCTTGTTAGAAGCTTTAGCCTGAAGTGGAAAAATAAGTTCAAATGTGCTTCAGTTGCGGCTAGGATCAATAATTGTGAGTCATTTCTTCAAAACTGGTAAAAATCTATAGGGAAACTCTCTTTCATCCTTGCTTTTCAATTTAGCTATTGAGGTGTTCTCAAAAATGCTATTTAGAATTGCTGAACATAATCCTATTTCTAGTCTGCTTACTAGTTTCAGGCCTGGGGGTATCATCAGTATACTGTATGCTGATGATGCTCTCATCTTTCTTGAAAAAAACTATGAGATGGCAATGAATTTGAAGTGGCTATTGTCACAAAAGTGACTTGGTTCCTCTAAACCTCCAGGAGGAAGAGGCCAATATCTTTGCCCAAACTTTTGCTGCAAATAGTCTGATTGTAGCCAGGTTGCAACAAATGCTTCTTAATGTTTCTGGGCGGTAGTATGTTGTCTGAAGACATGTAAAACCGGATGGGGGATTCTATTGTTTTTCGGTTTTTTGAACTGGAACTGAGCCTTTTAATCTAAAAATGAAAAAGTAACATGTGTACCTCTTGGCGCAAGACTTGGTAGTCACCCCTTGAACGAAGAAACAAAGGGTTCCGATGCTTATCGACGTCATCCCGCGCCGCAACCACGCCGTACACCTTCAGTGCCACTGGAGACCTTTTAATTCTGTGATCTTGACCGAATAAATCTGAAGGGTTCGCCCAACAACAGCACCTATCGGGCTGCCCCCAGGTGCGTAGTGTGTAAACATCATGGGACTCAATAACGCTGCATGCAAGCACCAAAACGAGTAATTGGATGTTAGAAGCTACTGTATATATCTGGAGTGTGGCCACACTAATTCAAACAAGCAAGAGAAAACATAACAAGTTAAAAATATAAGCATATTAATTAGCACTATATATGTTGCAACCGTTGCTATGGATGGTTACGTACAGAGGTTTTCGAAGCTCTTGCCGTGGCCGTTGCCCCATTCTCGTTCCCAGCATTCACGGTAGGCAGCAAACTCCTCCTCCCTCATCTTCGTGACGGACTTCCCTCTGTGGTAGATGTCGACCCACGGCGTCTCCTCTGTCTCTGTGGGGATTTTGTCTTCTCCATCAACATCTGCCATGCCGTTCCTCTCCTGCTCCTCTGTCTCTTTGGAGTCCGACCCGGACCTGGTTGATAGGTCAAGCTTCTCGGTGAACCGGACTCCATCTCCGTCTCACCGTCCTCGCCTCTTCTCCCTCGTCAGATTCCCCGCCGCCGCCGCCGCCGCCGCCGCCGCCGCCGCTCCGCTCTTTTCCGCGATGAGAGTTAACTCGACCTATAGCCGTGCTTATACTCGAACACAAACTCCAGTACTGCTTCCACGTGCACTTACCTAATTGAGAAACCTAGCTAGACTTGGACACGTACAACTTGTGACAACCTTGCCGAATAAACAATTACCATCTTCTAATTAGACTCACATAATTAAGGCAAGATTATACCTAATCTAACACCCGAGCTCTACCAGAAAAGTACAAACGTTGAGCCACGAGCGCCATACATCATCAGATCTCTACGATCCTTAGAACCATATAGAATCATGCAATCTTAGCATTTCTGATCCGCAACACTACTCAAATTTGATCTGTGCTAGTGGTCACACGGACTGGCGCTTAGGGTCTGAGGTTCTGAGGCTACACGGACTGGCGCTTAGGGTGCGCTGGGAATGGCTACGGCGCACAGAGAGGGAGCGCCCTTGGCAAGGTTTGCCGATGCTGAAGGATGAGTTGGCTAAGAACGTGTTCGACTGCTTGGTTCGGATCAAGGTGGAAGATGGGCAGCAGGTCCTGTTTTGGACAGATCGCTGGATCAACGAAAAGAAGGCGGCAGCGATAGCACCGGGGATCACCAACACGGTTTCTTTGAGAGTGCGGAACTCGAGGACGGTGGCGCAAGGGCTGATAGACAACGGGTGGATTTTGGACGTCCCTGGGACGCTGGCATACAGAGGAGCTCACGAGCGTCTGACGCTTTGGGCGGAGATCAATGGCGTCGAGAGAACACTGACGGAGCGAGATAGCTTTCACTGGCCATGGACTCCGTCAGGAAAATACTCGGCGCGCTCGACCTATAGCATGCTCGTGCAAGGAAGGGAGAGGTTCACCATGGAAAGCCCCATCTGGAAGAGCTGAGCCACGCCCAAGAGCAAGCTGTTCGCTTGGTTAGCGACGCAGCACAGGATCTGGACCTCCGATCGACGAGTACGACACGGGCTGCAGGAGCAGACTTCGGCCTGCTTTGTCTGCCGACAGGAGGAAGACACAGCGGAACACAGACTCATCCAATGTGTTTTCGCGAGGGAGGTGTGGCACAGGTGCAGTGAGGCCTTTCAGGGACAATTCACTGCGCCATCGCATGACTGCACGCTGCAGGGATGGTGGATGTTGCAGACAGCGAAATTCCGAGATCATTGTGTTGAAGAAGAGGTTCGATGCACTGGTCTACCTTGCGTGCCATGCGCTATGGAAGAACCGGAATGCATGGTGCTTTAGAAACACTAGGAAGCAAACAGTCATCTTAGTCTGTCGAGAGCGTGGCGACAGTGTAATATTGGAGTTGGAGCCCTGACAATTGTGAGAGAGTAGGCTTAGCGAGTGGAGTGGTGTTTGGGTCCCCTGTGCTTCGGCCAGGGTGACTTTCTTGTACTGTAAAACTTTTTCTGCCTCCTATAAAAATAAAATAAGGTACGCAATTTGCGTACTCTCTAAAAAAAGTGGTCACTACACAACGATACTACCACATGAGGCAGATGATCAAAAGCTATGGACAAACTACAAAGTATTGAATGAAAATTGATGCAGCAATATTTGAAAAAGTTATGATCAAGAACAGCAACGAACAAGTTTCATCACAAAGTATTGAACCGATGGAGCAATCTGTTGCCCCCTGTCATGTACTCACATCCAGGATCATCAATTCATTGACAATGTACAGCACCTGAACAGTAAACACAAAACCTTTTACATTGTAACTGTCGTACCTGAATTTCATAATGCACGATTCCGAATTCAGATTGTGACATTACAGAAGGGCAACTGACAGAGCAAGATCACCACCATATCCATCAGCCTTTGGCAATCTCAAACTTGTCAAGGAACCCCAAGACGCAAATACATCACAATATCCACAAATATCTTACTGCTTATCCGCAGCAGGCAGAAGTCAAATAATTCTCTGGCATTTCGGCTACACTACAAGGGGGGACACTGGAACAGAAACAGAGAGATCGGCAAAGGCTATGCTAACCTACCAACAACACAGTATAAGGCATGAATATGTGAACACTGGTTTCTGTTGACCCTTTGGAAGGACTGAAATAAAGACTGGAAAAAATAGAAGAGTAGACCCTGCTCTTCATCTCAGGCTACATGGGGAAGCTGCTGTGCTTGCTCCTGCTTTCGCACATTGGCCTTGTGCTTATGCCCAGCTATGTGGAACTCGTAAACCTTCAGGCTGTTGACGACAACATTGCACGCCGTGCAAATCTTCACTTCACCTTGAGCTGCTCCAGCCTCAAGGACTCGCCTCTTCTTCACCTCCAGGTCTTCTGGGGTTGCTGCGGAGCTCTTATTCTTCTTTGGTTGCCTAGCTGGCATCACGCCATTGGCAACGGCAGCAGCAGGTGCTGCACTTGTTGCAACAGCACCAGCAGGTGCTGCACTGGCTGCAACAGCGCCAGCAGGTGCTGCACTTGCTGCAACAGCACTGTTCGGAGGCTTTGCTGGTTTAGGCGTGATCGAGTCTTGTAACTTCTGCAAATTCTTCTTGTGCTTCTTACCTGTTTTATGGATCACAAGAACATCTTGGGTATCACACTCAACCTTGCAGACTTCACACTTTAATGGCTGCACAACCTTCGGTGCTTTCTTGATGAACTTCCTTGGAGCGTTCCTTGGAAGAGGATGGCCGAAATGGGCATTCCACTGAGCATGGTGCATGACTGTGGCGTCTGCTTCTGGTGCCATTCCATTTGGAGCTTTCGCAGCTGCTACCTATGGAAACAATATTGATATGAAGTCAATAGCAAGGGATGGAATATATAGCGTAACAACTGACCAGCAGATACAACTAAAGTGAACTGAACAACATAACTGAAAAAAAGATGTGCCAACAGTTAAGGTGAATAGAACCTTCTTTTGAAAAATTAGTTCGTGCACATGTGAAATCCATGTTACCGTGTTTAAAATGGTTACTCACAAATTCACACTAAATGGGGTTAAGTATTCTAGGGGCAAGGGAGTAACTTTGTTTTATAGCCATCCAGTCTAATGATGGATGGTAAAGGTACTGGATTCATTTTCCATGGATTTCTTACACTGAACACGTTCTATCCAATAATTGATGATGCCGATTGCAACAAGTGATACCTGCATATAAATAACACCTGCGCATACACAGATGATCCCCTCAGCTAGGTATCAAGAAGATAATGACTTGCCAACAACCACCTCTTATACTAACCGCTGTGCCTCAGCGCGAGGCATGCAATGCCAGCACTGGGAGCACTTACAGAACAAGCCAGGCCATACCACCTATGCAGATCAGAGGTAAAGTTGGAGTAGGATCTCTTAGACGAGACCAGCAGACTACCGCTTCAAGCACAAGATGCCTCTGTCGAGCAAGCTGTCCACCTTTTGGGTGGATCTGAGGCAGAGTTTAATGATATGAAACCAATGTTGTTCTCGAATTTGACCTTGGTAAAGAAGTCTGTACAATGAAGTTCAGATGGCACATACTGAAGATTGATATTGAACTGCTTACAACTATGGAGCAACGGCCAACATGACACGCACCTAAACTGAATCAGAAAACGGAGCTGGATTTAACTGAACATGAATAGACCAGACAACGACATGCAACTCTGCTGAAATATCGAAGCACATAAAATAGATAATAATAGAGCTGAGACAAGAGCACTGACAAACCGACCGATGATACAGATAAAAGGCGTCCGCCTAGGCGTCTAAGGCGTCCGCCTAGGCGTCAAGGCGCCCCCCCTCCGCCTTGGAAAAACGACCGCCTTAGGCGCCTAGGCGCCAAGGCGCCCCCACTTCGCCTTAGGACGCCTTAACGCCTTAAAAACCATGACAGTGGTATAGAAAAAATTGCCCAGAATCTCAGCCCTGGCGAAGCATTATGGTGCACTAACACTCTAACTTGTCCTGGAGCTGCATGTACTTACGGCAACATAATTCTAGATGGAATGCATGTTGAATCAATGTTAAAACTGCGATCAGTTTCCTTGACGCCATAGAAGAAACAGCAAACCCTTGTTGTCATTGTCAAGGGTAGTGCACAAGTGTATGAGGCCAGTAAGCAAATAGTGTTCATGTTCCGGCCAGATGTGCATTTTACTTTTAAATAGGGTTTGAGTCCTAGTAGTCCCCCTATAGTCCTTTTGGGGTATCGCTATACCCACGGATTAACAGTCATCAAATACTTGGAGAACAACAAAAAAGGCTCCCAACAAGGATATTAAAATCGGAGGGGTCTTTACTTAATCCAAACATAGGATGCAGAGCATGCTTCTAAGAATCTTTCGTAATGAAACTGAGCCAAAAATGGGAACATATGTTGAGATCGCTTATTATCTTTTCCTAAGACTAAGACAGGAGACTTTCACATCCTCCAGGATGGGTAATTTCAGCTTCAATTTTTTTTGTGGGTGACAAGGGAGAATATCAACAAAACAGATTAAGTTTATTGTCCATGTCAAAACCATTAAATGCATGCTATCAAGTTGTAGGTCAAAATCGAGGTATGAACTTTTCTGAATTGAATAGGCAAATAGAAGTCAACATGCAGATGCTCACTTCGAAAAAAAAAGATATATATGCTAGCATTACAAACGAGTTTGGGCCTTTAGGATACTGGTTTCTGTGAGTCAATAAGGCAATTGATCCAGGTACTAAGAACATTGCATGTGCACAGTGCAAGTTATCATCATCCAGTATTCCCTCAGATATAGTTAGACAACTCTCTTTGTACCCCAAATAGTCCTTGTGGCCACTGTTTGCAAGCCCAACTCTAGCTTGATGCATCCATGAGACAGACAGTCCTTTCAAAGAAGGTTTTATAATGTTCCATCACTACTTAATCTAGTGTGACCTATTTCGTAATCAACAGCTTTAGTATCACACGATTTTAACCAGATATGGGAGAGACGAGCCATTGAATTTCTTTTTCCGCACGATTACATAAAGAAATGCATCCTCGTCATGATTTTCATTCCGTAAGCTATGTCAAAGTCATGAAATCATATGTGCTCTTTTCATCCAGATAGGAAGGAAGCAGGTCGACATCATAACTAGGTAATAGGTCTACATAGTAACATACACAGATGATTTTCTTTGCCTGAGCTATGTCAACATGGTCCAAGTCACATATGCTGTAAAACTAGCCCAGGTCTCCAGCAAAGTAGACAGCCGTTATACTCATTGTTCTGCCGCACATCATAATTACTTAAATTTCCAATAGTTCAAACCATGTTGGAAAATGTCCAAGCAATTTTTCAGTTGCAGTTAGATTTACAGTAGTTCTAACTAGTATTTTTCATGAGAAGTTTCTATTACACCAAGTTAGATTTCGCCGCAACTCTTGCTTATTCTATTCTTCGGTAAGTTTACACATAAGAAGATGACATGCTATCTTTCGGTTGCAATCACCAAGTTTAACGCCATTAACCGGTAATGACAGAATCACAGAAGGCAGCAATCGAATACTCTGGACCAATAGGATATAATTGCCAATGAGGGTACACTATAGTTGCCAATGAGGTCACACTATAGTTGCCAATGAGGTCACACGATAATTGCCAACCATGCCCTCTTTCGTATCTAATGAATCCCTTCAAATCGACCTAAAATTCACCACACGCCGGAGAGAAATCACCAAATCGGGAGCAGAAAACGCACTGACCTGCGCGTAGCGCCGGGGATCGAACCCGAAATGCTTCCCGGCCGCCGCCGGGGCTGCCTGCGCCGCCGATGCGGCTGGGGCCTGAGAGGCCTGGCCGGCGCCGTAGTAGTAGTCCGCCAGGCCGCCGCCTCCCCCATAGGGCACCGCCGAGGGGTCGTAGTAACGGTACGTGTTGGCGTACGGGTTGTGCTGCGCCTGCGCGTCCGCCGGGGCGGTAGGGTTGGGGTAGTAGTAGGAGGACGAGGCGGCGGAGGGATCGGCGGCGGCGGCGGGGTCTGGTTGGTGGTACGTCGGGTAGGTGTATTGGTAGCCGTAGGGGTAAGAGTAGGCGGGGTGGGGATCGGCCGCCGGCGGCGCCGCCGCGGCGTGAGCGGCGTAGTCCATGGTGGCCAGGCCAGGCGAGGGTGTGGTGTGAGTGCGACCGGTGCGATCAACTTCGGGTGCAGGAGGAACACAACGATATCGGCTTCTCTCGTGCTCGACGGTCCGTTTTCGTTGAAACTACTTCTTACTCCGTACAATTTTACAATTGGAGTGGAGATTTTTTACTTCCGAGTTCCGCTGATCCTTTTATTTTTTTTAAATCATATTTACACGTTTTTAAAAATCTAAAAATCACGGGTGTCGTCAATGTTGTATCCCACAAACACGTGAATCTCAATTTAAAATAGTTTATATTCCGAGCTACACAAATAAGAGAAATGTGTGATCTAAGTATACACACTTTCAAATCTAAAAATATATACTGTATAAGATTTTGTCATTTTTGTGTTGTTCATTGGTCTAGCTTGCCGATCATTATAAATCTGGTTCCAAATTGGTTCTAGCATATCATATAGTATGTCGAACGGATCAAGAAAGTACCGGGGTTTGTTGGGCTCCATGCCAAGAAATCACTCATCTCATGTGATGACAAAGGGAATTTCCACATTGATGTTTTTGGTTGTGAAATTATGACATGTTTTATCACATTTTGTTATCTCTACTACTATTAAACAAGTAAACATATTCATCCCTATGAACACCCTGTCTAATGTACACAAAGCAACAGGGAGCAATTATAGCCTCTCGATCAGGCCCACTAATTCGGATCTAACGGTCAAGATAATAACTAGCCCTTACATGTGTGCGTTTAGCAATTTTAGGCGGCAGACGAAAACTCTGCCAAACCAAACGTTCTGCTCCCCGTCCACCCCAATGAATTGCTTCCGTAATCAAAGGAGGAAAAACAGAACCCGCTCGCAAACCACGCCGCCGCCTTCCTCAGCCCGCACGAAGCCATCTCGGTGTCACCGCCCGCCACTCTGTCGCACTGCCCAGACGACGACCAGGACGCAGCCAGCACCCGCGGGAGGACGCCTCCAACACCTAGGACCACGTCGCCACACTGCCCCGCCGGAGGACGCCACCGACTCCGCACTGCGGACGACGACGACGACGCAACCCCCCGCGGGACGACGCCACCGCCGCGGTGCCGCCGGACTGCCACCGGGACGACGCCGCCACTGACCGGGACAGGACGAGCACGCCGCTGCACTACCCGCCGGAGGATGCCACATCCTCTGCGATGCTCGGATGACCACGCCGCAACCGCTCTCCGGAGAACTCGACCGCCGCCGTACTGCCCATGGGAGGATGCCGCAACTTCTCGGGACAAGACGACCATGCTGCCGAACTGCACACGGGAGCTGCTCGACGCCGCACTGAACGGGTCGTCGAAGGTATCTCAATTTCTCATCTGAATCGCTCTTGTACTGAAGAAAAACTCACGGGTTTCCAATATATTCATCATGGGTCGTAATAATATAGTTACATGTGGACGTTGAGGAGCTAACCAACCTTCCTGCAAACTAGCTACAACATGAATCTAAGGGAGAGCACGTGGCAGTTAGTTTGAGTGATGCGCATTGTGAGAAGATACTCTATAGTCTGATAGAATCCAATGCTTCAACATTCAGATTGTGAGCGTAAGATTTAGAAAAATTGACATCTGAACTATTTAAGTTCCCTGTGTTTTGCATCTTTCACTTTCAGCGACCTTCAGGTTTTGAATGTTACCTACATCTATATCAACGTGTATCTATAATTTTATCCAGCATTTCAACCGTTATCACCATCTACTGATGAATGCTTACACTGAAACTGAATAACCTACTGAACAGACGACTATAAGCATGTAAAAAGCCTATGATCTTTTAGTCTCACCCTATATAGCTCTCTCTTTTGCATCTTTCAGGGACCTTCGGTGTACTTTTGCCGCATTCGTGTCACAGCTTTAGAATGGACTTCTCAATGCTTATGTTATCAAGAAATTGTACTTTGCCAGGTTGGTACTTTGACACAATAAATTGTGTTCGACATATTAAATTGTGCGCACTCCGCTTTCATGTTTTGTCCCTCTAATTTGGCACTCTTTCGGGACACTCCACTGATCCTGAAGTTGATGCTCATGGCTTGTTTATCTTACATGATGTCTGAAGTAAGCACCCTGCACTATTGACATCATATAGATTCTACATAACTCAGCACTACCAGCTAGCTCTACATGTATTGACTGGTTCTTTATGTGGCATTTGTCGTATTTGAATGGTGTTCTCACAGTTTTGTTTTTACTTCCAGGATATATGAGGTTGAAAATATTTAGTCACGGAAGCACTCATCTATAAATGTTAAGGCTACCAGACTTGGAACTGTTACCCACCAGTTATACATTTTGCAATATTGACCCTCTTGTTTCCAATGAGATTTTGATCAAATTGCAATTTCGGATCTGTCAGTTATAACGTTAGCTGGTGAACGCTTCATATCCGTTGAGTCCCCATGCTGCACGACTGCTCCTAAATAAATAGTTTATCTCATGCATCATCTTTTGTTTCATTTCATAAGTACAATTATCATTCCTTTCCAATAATTCACTTGAAGAGCTAGGCCCTAGCTAAGCTCTTAATTTTATGTAATTTCAAAAAAAAAGCTCTTAATGTTATGTTGTTATTCTCATAAGAGGTGGAGAGTATTTAATTTGATATTGGAGCGAGAATTTGATTTACGTTTCACGCCAGAACAGTCTGTTAGAATCTTTTAGAAAAGAATCTGATTGATGTTACTCTTTGTTCTGTTATAGATACACGACAATGATCTATGATTACGACAATACAATGCTACTTTATGACAATGTTTTATAATTACGACAGTATAATGCTAATTTATATATGTACCACTTAAAACAACACTCTTGTAAACACGTTTCTTTCATATGAATTTCAAGGTATTTAACATGTATGAGTGATCTTGCGGGATGTTGCTCGCTGACTATTTTTTGTAAATTTAACGATAATTCATCATACTATAGTAGTATTACTATTTCAGAATATATAATGAATGATGAGTTCAAAAAATTTAGTCAAGACGTGCGTGCACGTGCAAAGCTACTAGTTTCTCGAAACAAACGAGCTACGCGCATTGTCTCTATGATCTGGCACTTAATTAGACGGATACTATCCGTCGGATAGTCTTGAAGATGGCTGATATGGTTGGTATGATCTGAGTGCGGCCGTATGATCGGGCTGGTTCCAGCCATGTGGACGACGCCGACGGCGATACGTCCGTGGTACGCACGCTTGGGATTAAATAGGCGCGCGGGGTGCATACATAGCGGTCGTTAACGCAGAAAGCAGAGCTAGAACGCCGGTACGTTTAGCTATCATGCAATTTCACAGTGCACATCGAAACAGGAAGATCACCACCATATCCATCAGATCAGCCGGCGATCCCAAAAACATTTCAGGAACACCCAAGACACAAAAACATCGCAATCTTTACCTCCAATATCCATCCACCGGTTAACCGCAGGAGGCATCAAGTCGAAGTAACTGACTGGCAATTCTGCTACACCACAAGGGGAACACTGGACCATCAAAAGAGAGAATGGCAAAGGCTAAAGCTAACCTACCAACATAGTAAAAGGCATGAGTATGTGAAGTTTCTGTTGATCCTTTGCAAGGACCGAAACGAAGACTGCGAAGAGAAGTAGAGAAGAGTCGAGCCGCTCTGCGTCTCAGGCTACAATGGGAAGCTGCTGCACTTGCTGCTGCTGCTGCTGCTGTTGCAGATTGGCCTTGTCCACTTCACCTTCAGCTGATCCGTGCTCAATGACTCGCCTTCTCTTCACCTCCAGGTCTTCTAGGGTTGATGCACACCTCTTTTTCTTCTTTGGTTGCACAGCTGGTATCACGCCATTAGCGACATCAGCAGCAGCAGGTGTTGTACTTGCTCCAACAGCACCATTCGGAGGGTTTTCTTGTTTAGGTGTGATCGAGTCTTGGAACCTCTCCAAATTCTTCAAATTCCTCAAATTCTTCTTATGTTTCTTACCTCTTTTATGGGCCCTGAGACCAATTAGGCACTGCATCTTGCAGAGTTCACAGGTTACTGGGTGCACATCCTCCGGTATTTTCTTCACGGCATTGGACACCGTGCAATTTTTCACTTCACCTTCAGCTGATCCAGGCTCAAGCACTCGCCTTCTCTTCACCTCCAGGTCTTCTAGGCTTGCCGCGGGCCTCTTATTCTTCTTTGGTTGCACAGCTGGCATCACGCCATCAGCGACAACAGCCGCAGCAGGTTCTGTACTTGCTCCAACAGCATCGTTTGGAGGCTTTGCTGGTTCAGGCGTGATGGATCTTTGTAACTTCTCCAAATTCTTCTTGTGCTTCGTACCTGTTTCATGGGCCCTGAGACTATTTAGGCTATTGCACTGCACCTTACAGACTTCACAGGTTACTAGCTGCACAACCTTCGGTATTTTCTTTGGTTGCACAGCTGGTATCACGCCATCAGCGACATCAGCAGCAGCAGCAGGTGTTGTACTTGCTCCAACAGTACCGTTCGGAGGGTTTTCTTGTATAGGCGTGATCGGGTCTTGTAACTTCTCCAAATTCTTCTTGTGCTTCTTACCTGTTTCATGGATCCTGAGACAATCTAGGGTATTCAACTGAATCTTGCAGACTTCACAGGTTGCTGGCTGCACATTTTTCGCTTGTAACTTCCTCAAAATCCTCTTGTGGTTCTTACCTTCTTCATGGACCCTGAGACACTTTAGGTTAATGAACTGCCTCTCGCAGACTTCACAGGTTGCTGGCTGCGCAGGTGTTTTCTTAACGAGATTGGACATTAGGCGATTTTCCTCTTGCAACTTCCACAAAATCCTCTTGTGGTTCCTACTTATTTCATGGCGCCTGAGATCATCTAGGGTAGTACCGCACTGAATCTGGCAGACTTCACAGGTTACTGTCTGCACAACCTCCGGTATATTCTTATCGACATTGGATATCGTGCAATATTTCACTTCATGGTGCCTGGGACAATCTAGGGTGCCACCGCTCTGCACAACCTCCGGCATATTCTTACCGACATTGGACATCATGCAATTTTCCGCTTGTAGATCCAAATTCATCCTGTGCTTCTTACCTGCTTCATGTCTCCTGAGAGTACCTATGCAACTGCATCGTATATTGCAGACTTCACAGATGATCTGAACACAGTATAAAAACTAATCAGCAGAGACAATTAAGGTGAACTGAACATAAGATGTTCCATAGAATTAAGGGAAAAGAACCTTCTTTTGTGAAATTAGCTAGTGCACATGTGAAATCCATGCTACTGTGTTAAGCATGGCTATTCACAATGGTAAAGCTACTTGATTCATTTTCCATGTATACCTTACAAAGAACATGTTCTAACCAATATTACTATGTAAATATGACGATGCGGATGATAACGAATGATACCCACATATCAATAACAATCCTGCACATACACACATGACGGCCTCAGCTAGAAATCAAGAAGGTAAGGACTTGCCAAAAACCACCTCCTACACTAACCGCTGTGCTTCAGCTTTAGGCAGGCAGTGCAGCAAGAAAAAGAGAACACCACAGAAACACATAGATCTAGTCTAACGCCACTGACCGGTAACATAACACAAGGCAGCAATCGAATCCTCTAGAAGCAAGCACGGTTACAATTAACAACCGCATATATATTTAGGCGAAGAAGAACAATCACTTCGAGAGCAAATCGGCAATGAGGCCCGGTTGCTAACCATGTGCCCTCTTTGTCTAACGAATCCCTCGAAATCCGCCCTCGCCACGCTCCGGAAGTACAGATAAAACACCGAATCGGAAGCCGTAAGAAAACTGACCTTGTTCGTCTCAAGTTCCGAAGTGGCCACCGCCGGGGCGCCGTAGTACCTGTACATGGCGTACGGGTTGCACGGCGCTGCGTTTCAGCCGGGGCGGTAGGGTTGGATCAGTAGTAGGAGGAGGCGGCGGCGGAGGCGACAGTAGTGGGAGGAGGAGGCGGCGGCGTCCCCACTTCCAGGTCAAGTGGTGACAGGATTTGGGCTGGGCTTTGGACCGTCGAGTGTTCGAGGCCCATGAGATGGGCCGCAGTTGTGGGACCTGTTGGTCGGCGTGTGAGTCGGCAATGTTTTTTTTTTTTTTTTTTGAACACTGAGTCGGCAATGTTATAAGCCTCTTTACTCTGAAGACAAAGGTTAGCGCTGAATTGCAATCAGTAGAAATTCGAAAAGTGATTCGCAAAATAATAATCAAAAAGTGTTTATTTTGCTGTCGAGATCTAGTTATAATCTCTCTATTTTTAAAATTCAAAAATTATATTTGAAAGTTTAAGAAAGAATTGGAAAAAAATAATGCATGTTCTCAGTGATGTACTATAAGCGTGTAAAATCTCAATGCAAAAGTCTTTATATTATATAGTCTACACAAAAAGGAAAAATATTGGAGATTTGAAACTATGTATTGTTAACTATAATCAGATCTATAAATTTGACATTATTCTGTAGGTTGAAATACAAAGTATTTCACATTGTGATTTTGCATGTCTATAGGATACATCATCGAGAACATGCATGATTTTTTCCAGATTTTCAAATTTTAAAGTAGCGGGAGCTCTAGAGCTCGTGTGCAAGAAATCTCTACTCAAATTCGAAATTCCTCTTCTTTCTTCTCTCTCTCTCGCTCATCCCCCATTTCTCCTGTGAGCTACGAACCCCAGCCTACGTCGTGCAGTTGTGCAGGATTTCTCCGCGTGTCCTCACAATCAGGTATAGGAGCCTAGATCCGCTTCGCTTGCGGCGGTTATTCTCGCGATTGATCTGCAACGCCCACCGCTAAAAGTGCAACTCAATTTGTTTTTAGCAACACGAATCCTTAGCATGGTTGAAATTTTTTATAGTTGAGTGTGACGGTATGTTGGAGAGCGACGCGACAGATCTTGATTCTCATGGAGAGAGAACTTAGATCGAATTTAGGCGCAGTCGAGTGAGCTGTTGGCCTCGACCTCCATGGTGGTGGAAGCGGCCGGTGAAGATTCAAGAGAGCGTGGAACGTGGAATCAGGTGCGCTTGATATAGTTAGAGACTACATAGCCAGAGCGATTCACCGGCCATCACACCCTTTTTTGGATGGGTCAGAGCATCTCCAAGCGGAGCCCCCAAATCCGGCTCCCAAACTGCATCCGGATGCGTCTGGACGCGTCCGCGGACGGTGACCGGACAGCCCCCAAAAGTGGCCTCCTCCAACCATGTACCCCAAAATCCCCCCAAATTGTGGGGTCACTTGCATGTGATTGGTGGAGAAGGAGAGAGAAAGGAAAAAGAAAGAGAAAAGTAGTAGATAAAGTGGTCCATGTCCTACGTGGCGGCTGTCCGGGCGCGTCCGGCAGCCCCCAAACCCTCCCCACATATGGGGTGAGTTTGGGGGTTGCCGGACAGCCCGGACGTTTGGGGAGGCTTTGCCCACCATGGTTGGGCAGCTATTTTAGCTCATTTTCCGTCCGGAGCCCGTCCGGGCTGTCCGTCCGGACGTTTGGGGAGGATTTGGCTAGCCCGCTTGGAGATGCTCTCACGACCTTCAAGTTCCACAACACGGTGGCTCGCAACAACATCAATGGGAGGTGCAGAGAGATTCCCACTCCCTCGTTGCCCACTAAACACTACACTAAGGCTCTGTTTGTTTCAGCCACAAGCATAATTTCTCAAGTTTGAAGGCAAAATATCCTCACACGTACGTGGTATGATTTGTGCATGTATTTACTTCAAACATGTGTATAGTGTGCCAATGCATAAGTGGGTGAGGACTCAATCTCTCTACACATGAGGTCATCTTGCGCTACGGCAGCAAGCATACAAGACTCAAGAGGTTGATTTAGCCTTTCTGTTTGTTCGATCTGATAGATGAATTGACTGCACTGAGTCCTCGGTCTCCTTCTAGTGTTACAAGTTGATTTAGCTTGCATCCAGTAAGGCGAGATGCAGGTATAATGTCTTTGTTCTCGGTTACTACCTTTCTCCAAACCTAGTGCACTTTTGGGTGGCTGAAGTGTTGCATGTGTGCTGGGACACATAAATTGGTAGAAACCTCCAGTTGGTTATGAGTACTATAAGGATAGATAACTTCGTCATAATTGCACGCTACTGGACTATGTTTTTACTGCAGCGACAAATACAGTTACAAACACAACGGAAATATATAAATCTATATATGTAGCCATTGGCAGTTCACTTGGGTGAGTACGGTGAAGTGTTCACTCAAGATATAATGCAAGCTTTGGATTTATTGTTTGAACCTGAACTTGGGGTGAAGCCTATGGATACCGACTGGAGCCATTTAGAGTTTAGGGAGGGTTGCACAAACTATCTTCAAGCAGTGTGGCTGGCGGCATATTAATATACTCGATAATGCATAGGCATTGTGTGTTCTTTATTTACCGAAGGATGATCATTGTGGCCACCCTGTGTGATCCATGATTTATGAACATTATATTTTTAAACACCGTGATGAAATGGATGTGTGTAGCGTTTGATGCACAAGTCGGGGTCTTACTCCGATTTTCAAACAAAATAAATAAATGAATTAGATTAAAAGAAAAATGCAATATAGAAACATCTAACAATATAATACATATAAATTATAGACCAGATTAGGAGGGAACCTAACCTATTGGCTGAACTTTTTTCAAACAGATTCAGGTCCTTTGAGAATTGGAACCGTATTAGATTAGGAGCAATGAGTTGATGCTAGAGATATGAATCTCTACAAAACATGTAATTCAAGTGCCCGCTAAAGGGGAGAAGAGGTAGGAAAGCGACATCATTACTAACTATATAAAAGACATGCCATTTCGCGGCCTCTCCGCGCTCGCGTACTGTAGCTAGCTACAGTGATGAACAGTGTTCAACATTACCCGCCGCGATCCGCGCCGTCCGTTGTCGATCCTACGGTCCGCGTGGCAGTTTTGCATAAAAGCCCTTGCGTTCTCCGAAATTTGTAAATAAGTCCTACTATATACAAAACCGGACCATGCCCCTGTTACCTAATTCCCCTCATTTTTCCCACCCGCGCTAGGGTTAGCCACCGCCTGACGAGGTTATACCCTTCGGGTCCCCTATTATTGGTATACCTGGTGCAGCCCAGACGAAGGCCCACCTGGCGGCCCAGGAATTACTTCAATCACAAGTCAAGAACTCCAAGACGTAGTCTACTAGGACTCTTGTAAACCCTACCTGCCTCCCTATATAAAGCCAGGCAGGGGCACCCGCATAGGGAGATCAAGACTAGATCCACAACTCGCATAGGCATAACGAGACCACGTCTCACCATATCGCCGTTACGGCCACCATGTAACCTCATATATCATCATAATCAGACAAGCAGGAGTAGGTCTTCACCTCACAATGAGGGGCCGAACCTGGGTAATTCCTTGCTTGTCAGCCGTCCGATACTACCAGCGCGCATATCTTCTCTCTCTAAATCTACCAGGGGTACTCGACCCCGGGATTGCCGTGGGCGCACCACAATTGGCGCCGTCTGTGGGAAGAACGCGTGCTGGATCGCGGTTTCGACGGCTTCATCATATTCATTGACAAAATCTTCATCAGCAAAAGCGGCGGTGCCCGTACATAGCAGATCCAATCTAAGTCACAATCGCAGGCGACGCGATCAAATTCGTCATCAACAAGCAGCCGACAACTTCGTCGGGTGGCGGCGGCGCTCCGTACATAGCAGATCCAATCTAAGTCACATCGCTGGCGACGCGATCAAATTCATCATCAACAACACCGCCGGCCGCCCGCCGACATCTTCATCAACAACGGACGTGTCCCATGCATAGCCTCGTGCGATCCAATCAACAACGGCAACGACTCCGACGTCGTAACAACGCAGCGTTCGGGGGCTCGACGTCACCATTGCCTCCGCACACGCAACTGATCGGATCAAATCGAGACGGCGGCGTTTCGATCTGTTATCACAAACTGACTCGCCGAGTTGGGCAAAATCCCATAAGCTGGATCAAGTCCCAAGGGAGCAGGCGGTGGCGTACGCGGCCGCTGCGAAGCAGACCAGGCAAAGGAGTACACGCCATCTGATTCTCCACGTAAAGACCTTCCGATCCGTACTAGACTCTGGCTGATGGATTGCTAGCAAGCTAGCTAGCTTACGTACATGGTTGCTGGCTGGTGGAAGAATCACCCATGTGCAGCACGGCTTCCAAGATTACAAAAGAAAAGAAGAAAAAGAAGAAAAAAGAAGACCTGACCAGCTCAGCTCGACAATTCGAGTATCACGACCCGTGCCACGGTCGACTCCGATCCTGGCCGCGGTACGCACGCTTGCGGCCTGCTTCGACCCGTCACCACAGACCAATTCAACTCAATCGTCGACTCCAGCTCTGTGGATCAGCGTCGGTCGCATGGATGCACGACCGCAACGTGCCTGCTCCATCTTTGATCTAATCCCAAGTGATATTCTTCCAATCTTTAACATAATGGAATCTAATTCCTATGAAACTCTCTTGCTACTACTACTATTACTACAGACTAGCTGGATAGGTATGCCATCTACCGCGCACACTGCCAAGGAAGTGGTCGGCGGACATCTTCGACGACTCGACAGTCGCGCCATCCATGACTCAACAATCTCGGCATACACGGCTCAACAGCTTCTACTACAATTCGCCGCGGCAGCAACAACTTCATCAACCAACACGACGGTGCCAGCACACAAAGCTCGCTCCCTAAAAGGGCACTACGTCCCCTCGGAGGCTGGCACTCGAAATCAAAAACGACATCAGCTTCGACCATGCATACCCGACAGACCGTCGACTCAGGAAGAGGGCGGCGTATGCACGCGCACCCGAGGCTTGGGGGCTGGCGTTTCGACAACGACCTTCGACTCCAACCTCGCCACGGCTGCGTCGTCATCGACTCTATCTCCACCGCGGAAGACTTCGACTGCCCAGCTTCGTCGACTGCGGCAAACAACATGCACACATCCACCCAAGGAACCCGATACCCTCGGCACATGCTTCGAAAATCACAACCGTCATCGACCCACTGCGGACATCTTCAACAACTCGACAGCCCCGCTATGGGCAAACTTCGACCCCCTCAACATCATCGGCCTCCACGGCGGCGATCGGTGTCGGTGGAATCGACACACAAAGCCCGCTCCCTAGAAGGGCACTATGTACACTCGGGGGCTGGCACTCGACATCAACAACGGTACCAGCTTCAACAGCGCATACCCGACAGACCGACGACTCGGGGCGGCAGCGGTGTTGCGCATCTTCGTCGGCCGCTCGTTAACCTCTACACCGACACAGTGTGCTTCTAATACTCGGGGGCGGCTCTTCGACACCAACCTCGCCCTCGTCCAGATCAGCTACGGCAAACATCATCGGCCACCGGACCACGCGGCCCGACAAATCATCGACTCGGGAAGAAGACAACGTATGCACGCGCACCCGAAGCTCGGAGGCTGGCGCCTCGGCGCTCAACAAAAACAACAAACAAGTTCATCGATGCACTCGACAAGACGACTCATGTGCCTTCATCGACTCTGCCTCCAACACTCGGGGGCTGGAGACACCCGTGACTTCTTTGACTCCGCATAATCGACTCCACCTCCGATACTCGGGGGCTGGCGCTTCGTCATCAATGGCAAAACACCAAAAGTCTACAGATTTCCATCGCTCATGAACAGCTAAGGCTGGCGCTTTTCGACTCCGCCGCGTCGACTCCGGTCCACCGCGTTGACCTCTTCGCCGCTCAAACTCCGCCGCGTCGACTCCGGTCCGCCGCGTCGACCTCTTCACCGCACAACTCCGCCGCGTCGATCGACTCCGGTCCGCCGCGTCGACCTCTTCGCCGCACAATACCGCCGCGTCGACTCCGGTCCGCCGCATTGACTCCCTACACCGCTCAACTCCGCCGCGTCGACTTCTTCCGACTAAACACTGCAAGACTTGGCCACACCCGATGCTCGGGGCTGCGCTGCAAAGGACGTAGCAAATTCGCCTTGGCTGCACTCGAACACTCGGGGGCTGCGCCGCACAGGCCCAAATTTCGCAAAAGCCTTGGCCGCACTCGAACACTCGGGGGCTGCGCCGCACAGGCCCAAATTTCGCAAAAGCCTTGGCCGCACTCGAACACTCGGGGGCTGCGCCGCATAGGTCCCAACTTGAGAAGCCTTTGCCCGCACCCGAACCCTCGGGGGCTGCGCACTCGACAAATATCTACGCCAGCAAACGCAAAAACTGGAGCACTTGCAAAATATTCGACTACGAACAAAGTCAAGGCAAACATTTCCTTTACACGGCCTGCAGTTGCCGCACAAGCTCCTCCGTCAGAAAAAGCAAAAAGGGGAGAGTGATAAACAAAAAGCAAAAAGGCGAGAATGACAAACAAAAAGCAGGTCCTGCTCTTGCTCAACCCGCAGAAACGACGAGCCAGCCTCAACTATGTTGCGGGTGAAGTGCTGCGCAAGAAGACAACAAAATGAAGGCAAATTGAGCCTATGCCCAACTACAAATAGTTGCACATAGCCTCGGGGGCTACTCCCATCGGGAGCGCTGCCGCGCGCCCGATAAAATACAGACAAAGTCGTCAAGTTGCAAATTTCACAGTCGAAGCTTACTCGACTCAGCTACTTAGCTACCCACATAAGGCAAAAGTGCAATCATAATCTCCCCGAGTTGTATCAGACGATTCTCGGATGCTGCACGTGCAGTGTAAAGGTAAGACCCGCCGATCCGTCGAGTTGGGCCGGGGCCCGCTCCTAACAGCGTTTGCCCTGTAACTTTCCATGTCTACAGAGATGAAGAAAATCCTGACGGACGCGTTAGGTCGCAAAGTGCTGCAGGTCAGCTCAGTAAGACCTCCGCGGCCCGAATCGATCCTGACCAGTTTGTTCCAGGTTCGAGTCCGGGGACTCAAACTTGAGGTAGGCTAGTAAGGTTTTGCCCAGAAGTGCAGTTAACTGGTCCCGATCCGTCGAGTGTACCTGGCCTACTACGCCCTTATCCCTAGGCAAAATAAACAAAGCATTGGTCGACGTGTTTTCCGACTCAGCATGCACGTTCGAAGCAATCTCGATTCCAAAGCAAATCATCAGTCGACGTACTTCCCGACTCCGCAAGCACAATCGAGACAATCTCGACTCAAAAAATACATAGCAAAATGAGCAAAGAATCAGATGGTAACATACACCTGCAAATGAGTCCCTGCCCGATTCTTCGAATCGACCAGCTCAAAATTTTGTCGACTACTCCCATCGGGAGCTCACTCGCCGATGGCTCGAGTGCTAAGCGCACTCGCCATTGGCTCGAGTGCTACGCAATGGATTTTTCAAAGTTGGGTTCTCTATAGCCCGCACGGATTTTTCAAAGTCGGGTTTTTTATAGCCCGCATGGATTTTTCAAAGTCGGGTTCTCTATAGCCCGCACCGGATTTTTCAAAGTCGGGTTCTCTATAGCCCGCACCGGATTTTTCAAAGTCGGTCTCTCTACAGCCCGCACTGGATTTCTCAAAATCGGTCTCTCTATAGATCGCATCGGATTTATTATTATTGGATCTTTTACACTGGATTTCTCAAAGTCGGTCTCTCTATAGATCGCATCGGATTTATTATTATTATTGGATTTCATACATTGGATTTCTCATAAATAATTCAACTCACGAAGAATGGATAATACAGTCATCACATGGTCATCAATACACCCGACGCATCGACTACGCCTACTCGACATACTGTTTTGAGTCTCTGCCCAATACTTCGAATCGACCAGACACTCGGGGGCTACTGACGAGGTTATACCCTTCGGGTCCCCTATTATTGGTATACCTGGTGCAGCCCAGACGAAGGCCCACCTGGCGGCCCAGCAATTACTTCAAGCACAAGTTAAGGACTCCAAGACGTAGTCTACTAGGACTCTTGTAAA
The DNA here is from genome assembly GCA_947311845.1 of Poa pratensis. NCBI lineage: Eukaryota > Viridiplantae > Streptophyta > Magnoliopsida > Poales > Poaceae > Poa > Poa pratensis. Next base: position 34,556,978 of record CAMZMU010000091.1, on the reverse strand, counting down.
CCCTACCTGGCTCCCTATATAAAGCCAGCCAGGGGCACCCGCATAGGGAGATCAAGACTAGATCCACAACTCGCATAGGCATAACGAGACCACGTCTCACCATATCGCCGTTACGGCCACCATGTAACCTCATATATCATCATAATCAGACAAGCAGGAGTAGGTCTTTACCTCACAATGAGGGGTCGAACATGGGTAAATCCTTGCTTATCAGCCGTACGATACTACCAGCGCGCATATCTTCTCCCTCTAAATCTACCTGGGGTACTCGACCCCGGGATTGCCGTGGGCGCACCACGTCACCGCCAACAGCTCCAATGACCTCCTCCGCGCCGCCCTCCCCGGTGCCATCAGCCGTCCGCTCCTCTCGCCCACCTCTTGCTTCCCCTCCGCCGCGTGTTGCGTCCTCTCATCCCTCCAGCCTCGCCTCCGCGTCCTCCCCCAAAACTCCAGGCTCCCTCGACCTAGGGTTTCTGGCTGATGCGGCGCTAATGGCGGGCGCGCACGGTGGCTGGTCATGGGACGTCCCCTCCTTCTAGCCGCCGCGGCCGGCTGCCGCTCCCGCGTTGCCGCTGGCGCCGTCCACCGCCCTGGCGGGTCGCTCCTCCGAGGGGCTTCCTCGTGTGCTAGGCTTCTTCCCATCGAAGACCGCCTCAACCAGCTCGCCGACAGCGTCCAGGTGGGGGCCAGGTTCACGCTGTACTTCTGGTTTTACTGGTGTGGAGGGCTAGCAGCTTGGTCGCTTATGGCATCCGGTGAGCACGAGAAGGTTGCATTCCTGTCCATGGCACGAGGGACAAGCAGACGATTGGATTCAGGTTCGTGCTCTTGCCTTCACATCTCGCTCTCCATCTCTCTCAATATGTATGTCCGTTGATACAGAGCATGATCATGTCCACTTGCCATGAAGTGAGGTAGTGCTCACAATGTGTTTGTTGATATGCTTCTAAGAACCGTACTATTTAGTTTGACATTTTTCTACAGTTTCATGTTTTAGAGCGGATGAATTCGTGCATGTTACAAGACATATCAACTAGAAGATGCAAGAACATGCATGTTTCTTGTAACATACAACATTCGGAGAATTTGGAAGGGGCATAGCATAAGGGTCTTCCGCAACTTTCCTGTGTAGAACATTGAGGTGGCTCAATTCTTTTGAGATGAGATTTAGGTTTAGTTCCAACACTTGCGGGGCCATACCACGATTTTGCAACCCCGAGCCTTGCGTAATATAAAATTTCACTCATGTCTAATCAAATGGCAGGATGATTTTTTCTAGAAAAATAAATGTTGTTCAATTCTACATGATTCAGAAGAGAGCAAAACATTATTACCTATTGATTAGAAAAATGTAGTTAACACACACATTTTATTGGGAAAGAGTTAACTTGCACAATCTCAGAATCATATTTGGATTCAAATAAACAACTTTCCATTTGGCGAGATGTCCAGCTGGCGTCCGAGAACAAAAAACAACGTGTGACGTTTTTGGGAAAGAGTTAACTTACACAATTATGACAATCGCATTCCACAAATTTCTTAATATTATAATTGTTAAATAAATTAACTAACTTTTGCGGAGATAATTTAGGCATATAGGTGCTTTCATCAGAAAATCCTAACCAGTAACAAGGGGATGCACTCTACTTATAACATAGGAACATTACGCATTACCTAAGAAACATAGAACACTTGCTACTTTTTTCGGTGATAAGAATTTTTTTAAGCGAAAAACAGTAGGGAAAGTCCTCGACAATCCCATCATCACAGAGCTCACAAGCATATGAATCCACCTGGAAGTTCTTCCTTGCCAAGAGATCTCTAGTGTTTAATTTGTCCTGTAGTAAAAGCCAAAAGAATACCTTATGTTTTGGAAGAACACGAGATTTCCAAATCCATTTCATGGGCGTGTGAGCTAATTCTACAAGTGAAAGGGCAGCATAAACTCTTTTGCAAGAATAGTTTTTATTTGAGCCAGCAAGTTGCCACCTGTCTCGTTAATTATTTCCCTCTCTAGCCTCTAGAATGCTGACTAACTGACCACATTGCTGAGATGCAATCATAGAAACTGGAGTATGGAACATATCAAAGATCTCCTCATTATAATATATTTCCATAGCCTTCTGTAAGGAGATGTTCTGGTCCTTGGTAAAAGAGCACAGCTGAGGAAACTTCATTCTCCAGATGTCATCAAACCATCTATCCATCCATAGTCGGATGGTCGACCCACTGCCAGGATTACATGTTGCCAGCTCCAAGAAAGTATTCAGAATTTTAGGGCAATCTTTCCACAAGAAGGACCCACAAGGACTAGCAGATTGTGGTAATTTGCCATTGGGATAGTGAGCCTGCCAGACCAATTTTACCCAAGGTAAATCATGTTTGTTCATGAACTTGAATAAGTTCTTCATGATCAGAGCAACATTCCGAGTTCTCAAATTCTGAACCCCTAAGCCTCCATTTTCTTGGGCTTACAAACATCCTTCCACTTCAACAAACATTTTCTTTTTTATGAATGTCCTTTCCAGCCCAAAAAAAGCCTCTGGTAGATCCTTCAATTTAATCCAGAGATCCTAATGGCAGCTTCAGAGTGCACATAGCAAAGTTGGGGATGGCATTGATGATGGACTTTACAACCACAAGTCTGCCATCATATGATAAGGTGTCAGCAATCCGGTGATAAGAATTGGGGATGTGATGCGGTTCACCTAATAACTCATGAGCACAACCTAATTGTATGATTCTCAACTAAATTTGGAAAACTAATAAGAGTCCATGTGCCAGAAACCAAGTACAGTACTACCAGAATTACACAACATTTGAAAATTGCAAAAAAAAATACTCCTGAGGTGAAACAACGCACCACTCAAATGTAGAGCACAATACGACGATCTAGTGAAGTAAAATGATTAACGGAATCTCCATAACTGAAACCTGCTGCATGTAAACCTCAGGGGATGAACCAAATAAGCGGCGTAGTTAGACCATTCCTTGTCTGTCAACCTAGCATCAGAACACTTGGAGATGCGACTCCCCTTTCACCCACTGACACTTCCCATTGTCACCACAGGTGTACCGCTAGATCGGCTCCTCCTCCACCAACTGACCCCACTTGTCATCACTGCGGGTGTACCGCCCGAGCATTCCATACTGGGACACCACGCCCACATCACCGGACTTCGAGTCATCCATGAAGTAGACACCATCTCCAACACCAACGCTGGGGAAGTTGGCAGCCTCGCAGTCTGTCGTGGTGGGGTCACGGCAGATGCCATGGGTATGGCTAAGATGGGGCCGAACGAGCGTTGGGGGAATCCGGGGAGGGTTTATGCACTTCAAGAAGCACACAAGGAAGAACACGCAAAGAACCGCAAGAACATAAGCAAGAAACCAAGAAAGCAAGAACACAGAGCACACCACGATCTACCCTGCTTCGGGGCCCTCTTGAGGAGGTAACACCCCTACTGCAGCACTACCCTAGTTGTTGTATTTCTCTTGGTGATCAGTACAAGGTGCTCCTTGAGCTGTATGGAGCAACAATGGTGGAGTTGCTAGGTGGGAGATGAAGTTACAGTGAGGAAATGAGGGCTAGGGTTACAGAAGTGTCAAGATCCTTTTCTAGTAGGCAGTAGAGCTGCTTATATAGACCAGCCGAGTTACTTCTTTGCCCCTGGCTCCTAGGGACAATGGCAATGACAAGGAGAAGAGGACAAGCCTCTGCCCACTGTCAGTTCAACGGCTGGACTGTCAGGGCACAGCAGGCCAAGCTTTCCTCTTTGGTGCTGGGACAGTAGCCGTCCAGGGTCTACCTTCTGCCTCTTTCCCAAAATAGCTCGGTCAGCGCATAGGGCCTTGGGCTCCCAGGAAACCCGTGGCTGGACATAGCAGAGCTCTGCCAAGCCTCGGGCCATGGGCTCTGTAGCACCCGTGACCTCCCTCTGACACGCCTCGAGCCTTGAGCAGACAACACCTCGGATCTCCTTTCCTCTGGTGCCTTCCTTGATACGCCAAACAGCTCGGCTATGCTGCTTTATGAAGCTCGGCCCATAGACCTCGGCAATAGACCTCGGCCCTGGCCCGTGAGAAGACCTCGGACGCCACGGACCCTAGACAGTTCGGTCATGCCAACCTCCAGGTCAATGCAGAGCTCGGCCACACCGAAGCCCAAACAGCTTGGCCGGGCTAGACCTCGGCACACCTTGAGCCAAACTTGTACCGGCCTTGACCCTACCTGGGGGTAGCCCCCCAACATTAGTCCCCGAAGCTGGTGCGGTCCTACGACCTCGGACGGAGGACCGTAGCAGGTTCAAACAAGATACTGCCACCAAATCCGACCTCTTAACTGACTTCGCCGAGCTTTATCACACAGCTCATGATTGAATCCGAGCTTTTCAACCGAACTAATCTTTCCGAACTGTTTGATTCAACCTCAACCTACGTCCAGGTTTTTCGGGCTACGTGGCGAAGAATCTCTGCCAGGACCTCGAATTCCGGGCTTTGAAAGACAACTCATGACTGCACGCCGCCTGCGTCAGCCTGATCCACCATGCATTAAATGTAAGCACTCAAGCGTTGGACTCGTTTGACCACGCGCGACCCCTCGATCTCTGCGCTGACTAGCACACGGGATCGTGGGCTAGCGGTTGCAACTCTGCGAACCACGATGTGGCTGAATACGTGGCCACTATTGCGGCGACTGCCGGCCCACGCGCACACGATCCCCGCCGCTTCGATAACCGCGCGCAGTGCGCAGTCATACCCGGCAGTTTTCACCCCGCGGTTATAAATAAGGGCACGGGCAGTTTCCTCCTTCTTCTCCACTCCTTCGCTGTCTCCTCTCCTTCGCAACCAGAGCCATCACCGTGCGCTTGCCGCTGCAACGCGCCGCCCTGGATCTTCTTCACCGGTGACGCGCACGGTACCTTGCGCCGCCACACCGCCGTTGACCTCCTGCGCCACCGCTTCATCTTCTCCGCTGCACGGGTAAGCTCTTCGATCTTCCTCCATTGCCATGAATATGTTCATCCCCTTTCCATGAACTAGATGAACTTGCAGCGCATGATTTTAGATTCATCCAACGATTTCAAGGAACTTGCTAGATTTGATAGTCTTGATGAACTAGACAAATCCCCACTGAATCCTTCTAGCACCATTGCCTTGCTTCTAGATTAGATTCAGATGCATCGCACTTCTAGTTTCTCAGTTTGTCCCTTAAATAACATGATTTCTTTTCCTTTTTATCTCTCCGTTAGATCTTTACTTGCACCCCTTTGTGATGGAAACATGTTTCTCGCCTAGAACACGTCTTATACCATGCCAGCCTTGAACCAGCCGAGGTACACCTCGGTTACACCTCGGTTTAGGACCTCAACCATCTTTTATACTTGTCCGAGGTTACCACCTCGGTTTAGGACTCGGTTGTTATTTCTTGCAATTGTCCGAGGTAATCACCCCGGCTCACCTTTTTCTTCTTTTCAGGCGACTACGAGATGTCGGCCATCACCACCACTAACCGACCTGATCCTCCAGCTAGCGAAAGAGGTGGTTGGGAAGGTTCGGACGTGACTGACAGTGAAGTTAAGTGGCTGAAAGATACACACCGAATCCCTGCCGAGCTGCGGTATCGATTGCACACTGGGGCGACGAGCCGAACCCCCTCCCTGATGAGAAAGTGGTGTTTATGTCACACTTTGAGCGCGGGTTCGGGCTTCCTGCCAGTACTTTTTTCAGGGAGTTCCTTAAGTTCTACGGACTGCAGCCACACCACCTGCCAGCTAACTCCATACTGCAGCTGTCCTGCTACACCGCCTTCTCCGAAGGATACCTCGGCCTCTGGCCCACGGTCCAGGGTTGGGCCAAGTATTTTCAGCTGAAGAAACAGAGTCTTCCCAACAAAGATGTTGTGGACAAAGAAATGACTGCCTGCGGCGCTGCCTCTATTTCACCTCGGTTAACCTCCGAGTTCCCACGGATCAAAGGTTTGCAGAGCTGCAAGAAATGGCAGCGAACTTTTTTCTATGTGCAGAACCCTGGCCAGGAGGATCTTATTAATCTTCCAGACTTCCAGCTCGACCCTCCCACTGCGCAACTGAACTGGGACTTTGACCCAAAGAAAAAGTTTGCCGAGGTTCAAGAGATCCACAAGTACATGTTGAAGCTAAAGGAGAAAGGATGGGACTCTGATGACATTCTCCGGACCTTCATAGAACGGAGAGTTAGCCCCCTCCAAGAACGAAGCCATAAAATTTGCCACATGGAAGGCCTGCTTGACCCAACTCGGATCAGCAGCGTAGAGCTCTCCAAAGCCTCGGTTTGGCGCAGGGTCAAGGCTATTGCCCAGACTGAGATGGGCGAGAACTGGGAATGGGGTGTAAAACCTTATGACAGAGACCACCCTCCACTGCAAGTAAGTACCTCGGCTTGTAAACCTCGGCTATTACATCTCGGCTTGCACACCTCGGCTGCCCCCTAACTTAGCTACCTTTCGCCATTCTTGCAGCGGTTCGGCCGTCAAGAGGTCGAGGACAGCCCTGAGTACAGGAACTGGGCGCCTGCTCGGCTTGCCCTAGAAGGCCCACCAACAGAAGACCCGGATGACGAGGATCACCTGCCTATCCCAAAGGCTGTTTCGAGGTCTACCTCAAAGACCAGCTCCTCCAATCCGGGTAAGAAACAAGCTCCTAGTTCCATCCGAGATTGGTCTGATGATGATGACGATGATTGTTACATCGTGGAGCGACCGCCAGTAGACGCCTTTCCAATTTCATACGCTTTTCCTTCGGAACCTCCAGCTCCGAGCTCCAAGGTCGGCTCTCGAAAACGCCAAGAGACGAGCAGCTCGGGCGCCGAGGCTCACGACACTCCGGCCCCCAAGCGTAAGAAGGTTATCATTAAGCGCAATAGGCGAGTTCCAGTTGAAGAGGACGCGTAAGCTACTTTGCTCACTTTCCATATCTGAGCTTGCTCCGAGGTTAAGTCCTTTGTATTCTAACTTTATCTCTTTGTTTTCGTCCAGCCCGGCTCGCCAGATTAGACAGAGCCACAGCTCAATTCACTCCCCTTTGCCTCCAGTGACCGAGGCTCAGACAACCGAGGTCGTGGTTGACCTCGACAGTCCGGCCAGGACCTCTCCGCCAGAACCGTCCACCCACACTCGCAGCCCGGAGAGAATCATCTCTTCCCCGGTGCGATCAACTTCCCCTGATCTTCCTCCGCCGAGCTCAGAGCCCGGCCCGATTCAGACTCCTCCTCGCCATCAAAAGGATCCAGAGACAGAGCGCACCAAGAGCCCGGCTAAGAGCCCGGCTAAGACCCCGATTCAGGAATCTCGGCTCTCCCCAGGTCCCAGGCTGAACGCAATCTGCAGCAACAGCAGCAGAAGCAAAAGCAGCCGCAGCAACAGCAACAACCACAACAGCAACAAGTGCAGAAGCCAAGTGCTCATCAGCAAAAAGAGCATGCTTCAGGTGTTAAGCCCGCCAAGCAAGGCCAGCAAGGTCCAACGGCTCCACCACCTCCGAAGTCCAATACTGCGAACACACAATTGGTGCCGCACGTCTCAGCATCCGCATCAAGGTCTACCCTGGCCAAGGGCAAGCCCTCGAGCGCTCAAGTCGAGCTCTCACGGACCCTTCTTGCTGCCACCATCCAGCCGAAGACCAGCAGTTGGGAGATTGGGCAACTCCGGACTAGAAGCGGTAACAGCTTAGGCTCTGAGAAGCAGTACGATATGGACTGGAACTCGGCTGACACTGCCGAGGTTTCCTCAAATCCGAGCTCTGCACATCCTGCTGGACCGAGTGCTGTACTTCAATCCATTTACAATACGCAAGCTGCGATCCTTGACCTCAGCCAGAAAGCATCGGTATGTCTTCTCAACTTAATCCTTTTTCTTAACTTGTACGAAATGACAACATACACTATTCCCAGTCCCCGAGATTCGGGTTGAGCAGTTGATGCTCCGCCGAGCTAAAAACTGCTCGACTTGAATCTTCAACACTTGTCATTTCTCCAATATTGAGTCCCCGAGGCCAATGCCGAGTCCCCGGGACTCTATTGCACCTCTAGTACCAAAAAGACCTCGGATTCCTCTGATACGCAAACCTTAAAATTTATGCCGAACTCCCTTCCGCCGAACTAATCTTTCTGTTTTCTCAGGAGTGCAACAATGCTCGGACCAAGGTCTTCAAGAACCTTCTGCTAAACCACAACAAGCTCAAAAGGTCTCACCAAGCTCTTATCTCCACTAAGGAGCAGAGTGAAAAGGATCTCGCCGCCAAGCTAAAGGCAGCACAAGATGAGATAGCTCGGCTGCAAGAAGAGCTGAGCCGAGCTAATGAAGCCAAAGTTGCCGCAGAAGACGCCGCCAAGACTAGAGCTAAGGCCGCAGAAGAGCAACAAGAAACTGTTAAGACCCTGGAAGATCGTGCAACCTCGGCTGAAGCCGAACTGAATGCCCTCCGGACTACTTCAAAGAGTTGGCTGTCTGAGCTCACCCGGATTAATAATCAAATGGACAGTAAGTTTTTCATCTTCTTTTTCTTGCTTTCCACCGAGCTGCACCTTATGCCACCATATGACTTAACCCGGCTACAGCCTTTTTATCTTCCTCAGAACACTTCGAGCACTCCAAGGTCAAGGCCACCCAAGCCATTCAAGCAGCTCGGGCAAAAAGAGCTGAAACTGAAACACTTAGCGAGGAATGGGATGTCCAAGACCATCTGGTTGCCCTCAATGCCAGGATTAGGCCTCTCAGAGCCATTGGAACCACTCTCGTTGATGCTGCCATTCAGGTCCACCGCACCCTTTGGCCTACAGTTCAACCTCCTACGAGCATTGATGACCTCGCCAACAAGCTGAAGGAAACCGAAGCTAGACTTCGGGAATGGAGGAGTTCATCAGCTCGGGCTGGAGCTGACCAGGCCTTAGTGTTTGTACTGTCTTGGTACGAGGAGATCGAGATTGACACAGTCAACTCTCTGCGCAAGGGCTCTCCATGGAACTCAACTCCGGAAGGCATTGCCAAACGCCAAGCCGCAGCCGATCTCTTTGCTAGCTATGCGGACACCAGGACTTTCAACGAGGGGCGCGCCTATTCTGAGGATGAGGAGAGCTCGGGCGAAGAAGAAGAGTCCGACGAGGAAAACGCTGAAGAGTCAGATGACGACCTCGACTTCGACGAGCCTCCGACCTCCAAGGACAAGACCGGCCAAAGCTCTAAGGTGTCAGAAGATGAAGACGACGACCTCGACCTCGGCTCTGCGAGCCCCAAAGACAAGTCCGGCAAGGCTGCTGCTTCCGAGGTGATCACCCCCGAAGCAACTGTTATCAGCCCTGCAACTACTTCAACCGAGATCGCGTCCACCTCCGAAGTTTCTCCTCCTGAGACCTCGGCTCTTGAGACTCCGGCTCCTGAGACCCCGGTGGTCTAGATCCATTGTGCCGATTCCTGAACTTAGTAACAAAACATTAAATGCCCGGTATGCCGGGTTTCAGATGTAATAGACTTTAAGTAGTTGTCTTTGCTACCTCGTACCACTATGTTACTATTTGAACCATGCTTTTCTACAAGTTTATGCCGAACTCTTTTGGAACGAGTCCCCGAGTTCACTTTCGTGTTTACTATACTTGACAAATCTCTGCTCTTGTCTACCATTTTGGCGTTCGACAGTCGAGTCACAAGATTGTTTTTATAGCATACAGTACTTAGCAAATGCCGAGGTGTGTTTCAAAATTTTCGACATAAACGAAAGGTAAAACAGGGGTTAGTAAACGACACATGCCGAACTATATTTTTGGACCGAGTCCCCGAGTCCATTTTCATGTTTCCCACGTTTTTTCATCTTTGCTCTTGACTACCATTTTGGTGTTCGTCAGTCGAGTCACAAGATTAGTTTCACAGCATACATTACTTGAAGTTTGAGACGAGGTTCAAAATAGTTCGGCACGTGAACGAAATTGACAAACAGAAATAAAACATAAACACATGAGCAAGGCAGTCCCCGAGCTCAACCTCGGATAGCCGACATTTCATTAAAGATAACCAAGGTACATACATTACGCCCTTCAAGAGTAGAAAGGTCGGAGTAGAGCTACATTCCATGGTCGCTTGGTCTCTGATCCGGGGTTGTCCCGCCCATTTTTCCGAGGTTCCTGTGCATCTATAAGATAGTACGAATCGTTCTGCAAAGCTCGGCTCACAATGAACGGTCCCTCCCATGGAGGTGACAACTTGTGCCGACCTTTACTGCGCTGCACCAGCCTCAGTACTAGGTCTCCCTCTTGGAATACACGAGGTGAACATTTCGGCTATGATAACGCCTGAGACTTGCTGGTATATAGCTGAGCGAGATAAAGCCAGCTCTCTAGCCTCTTCAAGCAGGTCTACTGCATCCTCTCGAGCTTCTTTTGCCTCGGCTTCAGTGTACATTGCCACTCTGGGCGCATCATATTCAATATCAGTGGGTAGCACAGCTTCTGCCCCATAGACCATAAAGAATGGCGTATAGCCAGTTGATCGATTTGGCGTGGTCCTTAGACCCCAAAGTACTGCTGGTATTTCATCTATCCAACACCCCGGCGTTTTCAGCAATGGTTCAATGAGCCGAGCTTTGATGCCAGCCAACACCAAGGCATTTGATCTCTCCACTTGTCCATTAGACTCCGGATGTGCCACCGAGGCTATGTCCAGCCGGATTCCCTTGTCCATGCAAAACCGAGCAAACTCTCCAACAGCAAAGTTTGTGCCGTTGTCCGAGATAATGCTGTGGGTATCCATATCTCAAGATGATCTCCTTTAGAAAGGTCACTGCTGAATGCCATCCAATTTCCGGATTGGTTTCACCTCGATCCACTTGGTAAATTTGTCCACCATCACCAGTATATGTGTCATGTTACCTCGGGCTGGTTTGAACTCTCCCACCATATCCAAACACCATACAACAAAGGGCCAAGTGATAGGAATTGTTTGAGCGCCGAGGCTGGCATGTGCGTCTGCTTGGCAAACCTTTGGCACCCTTCACATCTCCGAACTATATCCTCGGCATCAGCCAGAGCACTGGGCCAATAGAACCCATGACGAAACACCTTGGCCACCAGAGCTCTTGTGCTGCAGTGATGACCACATTCTCCTTGGTGGATCTCCAAAAGCATCTCCTTGCCTTCAGCTGGTCAACACACTCTGCAACACCTCGGTTACGCTTCTTTTATAGAGTTCCTTTTGATGATGGTGTACGCCTTTGCCCTCCTTTGGATTCTCCTAGCTTCAGTATTGTCACTTGGCAAGCTTCCATCTGTTAAGAACTTCATGATCTGCTCGCCCACTCTGGCACTGGGTGCAAAGGATAAAGTGTCTCATCCACCTCCATTGGTTCGGCCGCCATAATTTCCTTCATTATCTCCTCCACCATCTTGCGACCAGTCCCCGAGTTCGCTGAACAGTCCCCGAGGCTCGGTGCACAGTCCGAGCTCGCCACGGAGTCCCCGAGCCGGCCAACGCATCCGACGTCCACCTCCATAGGAACAGGTCCGGACTCTTGCTCGGCTGGGATGAAAATTGATTCGGACTCAGGAGAAGGTTTAATTGACGGAGTTCTCAAGTGATCCAAGGCTACTCCCGGGGGACTGCTTCTCTAGATGAGCCGAGCTTAGACAACATGTCAGCAGCACTATTCTCTGCCCGAGGTATATGCTTATATTCACACCCTTCAAAGACCCCGGATATCTTTTGCACATGAATCTATACAACACCATGTTGGCATCCAATGCATCCCAAACTCCAGAAGATTGCTGCACCACCAGGTCGGAGTCACCGAGGCATTCAATACGTCGGATGCCGATCTCCTTTGCCACCTTGAGACCATGGATTAAGGCCTCATACTCCGCCACATTGTTTGATGCTGAAAAATGAATTTGCAGCACGTACTTCAGCTGATCTTGCTTTGGTGAAGTGAGGACTATCCCGGCTCCCAACCCAATTTGGTCTTGGACCCATCAAAGTGCATCCTCCAATAATTATAGTCCGGCTTGGGTGGCTCATACTGTAGCTCGGCCCAATCACAGAAGAAGTCCGGCAACGCCTGGGATTTGATTGCATCTCTCGTTCATAGTGTGGGTATAGGGAGACCTCGATCGCCCATTTGGCAACTCGGCCAGTTGCGTCTTTGCACCCAATGATCTCTGCAATTGGGGCATCGCATACCACCGTTATGGGATGCTCCTGGAAATAATGTTTCAGCTTCTTGACCGCCAGGTATACACCATATGTCATCTTCTGGTAATGAGGGTAGTTTTGCTTCGAGGTAGATCACCTCGCTCAAGTAATACACCGGTCTCTGCACCGACCTGCCACCTTCATCTCGCTCTACCACCACAGCCACACTTACAACTCGGTTTGTAGCAGCAATGTACAATAACATCGGCTCGCTGGCAATGGGGATGCCAACACTGGAGCTGTGGACAACATCTTTTTCAGCTCGCCAAATGCCACATCGGCCTGCGGGGTCCAGTAAACCCAGTGCTTTTCTTCATGAGCTGGTACAAAGGTAAGGCTTTTTCTCCCAGCCGGCTTACAAATCGGCTCAGCGAGGCTAACACCCAGTGAACTTTTGCACATCTTTCAAACACTTCGGCAACTTCATGTTCTCAATAGCCGGATCTTGGCCGGGTTCACCTCAATACCTCGGCTAGACACCAGGAATCCGAGCAATTTTCCAGCCGGGACACCAAAGGTGCACTTGTCCGGGTTAAGTTTCAACTTATATTTTCTTAAATTCGCAAATGTCTCCTCGAGATCCTCGAGGAGGGTATGTTTTTCCTTAGTTTTTATGACATATCATCACATACACCTGCACATTTTTGCACATTTGAGAATGCAAGCATTTCTGCATACACCTCTGATAAGTTGCCCCGGCATTTCTCAAACCAAATGTCATGACACGATAGCAATACGCCCCATACGGGGTAATAAAGGCAGTCTTTATTTGATCTTTTGGTTCAGTTGTATCTGGTGAAAACCAGAATACGCATCAATGAAAGACAACAGTTCACAACCAGCAGTAGAATCGATCACTTGATCAATCCGAGGTAATGGAAACGGATCCTTGGGCACGCCTTGTTGAGGTTAGTGAAGTCGATGCACATGCGCCACACCTTGACCACGGCTGGCTCGTCTTTCTTCTTCTCTACCAAGACTGGGTTGGAGATCCAGTCCGGATGCAACACCTCCATAATGAATCCGGCTGCAAGCAGCTTAGCCAGTTCGTCCAGCACCACCTGTCTTCTATCATCAGAGAGACGTCTAGTTGGTTGTTTCACCGGTTTCGCCTCCGGCCTTACAAATAAAGAGTGCTCTGCCAGCTCCCTCGGAACTCCAGGCAGGTCTTAGCTGACCATGCAAAGATATCCCGATTCTCACGGAGGAAGTGACAGAGCTCGCTTTCCTATTTCTCGCCCAGCCCGGCTCCAATGATGGCCTTGCGCTCTGGGAACTCCGGGTCAAGAGGGATCTTCTTGGTCTCCTTTGGCACCTCGAACGCCACAGTGGAGTCCGGATTCATCAGTCCGGCCACGCCGAGCTGTGTGGACTGCGCCATGGCCACCACCTCATGCAGTTTCTTCTTCTCTGCTGCGATCACCAGAGACTCGGCCAAGTTAGACCCAGCAGTAGCACATTGAATAGCTCGCTTGTAATCACCTGCAATGGTTATGATTCCATTGGGCCCCGGCATTTTCATCTTCAGGTATGCAACATGGGTGGAAATCATGAACTTGGCCAAAGCCGGCCTCCCGAGCAGAGCATGGTACGCACTTTCCAAGTCCACCACCTCGAACTCAATACTTTCAACCCGGCAATTCTGCTTGGTGCCGAACGCCACATCGATCCAGATCTTGCCCATGGGTGCGCAGGAGACCCCAGGCACAATCCCATGAAAGGTACAGCTGCTTGGCATCAACTGGTTCGGCGATATGCCCAACTTCATCATGGTGTCCTTGTACATTATGTTGATGGCACTGCCATTGTCCACCAGAACTCGGGTAAACCTCACATTGGTCGTAGGGCCACACAACGTAGGATCCACCACTAAAGCATACTTCCCAGGGCTCGGCATGATCCGAGGTGTATCTTCCCTGCTCCATCTGATTTCTTGCTCAGACCAGTTCATGAACTTGGTCACAGCAGACATTACTGCATTCACCTCCATAGCACGCCTCTGCTGACTCTTTTTGTCAGTTGGCTCGGTCACAAAGACCACATAGCTCGCATGAGCCTCTCTATAGTCATTGCCGGGGTATTCACTCTGATAGTTCGGCCTAGCATCATTGCTGTTGTTGCCATTACCTCGGACATTCACCACATTTACTGGCCGAGCTGCTGCGGGCCTTGCAGCAGGAGCTGCATTCACCGGGGTAGCATTTGCCCCAGACAAGTTCGGGTTCTGCCTCGGCTGAAATTGCCGAGGTGGAGCTCCTCTGTTTCCTCCAGCCTTTGCTGCTTCTTCCCTGATCCTGTGGTTCCAGCTACACTGCCGAGTTGTGTGGTTGGCTGGCTTGCGCGGGTCAGTAGTGTGGTAACTGCATGGACCATCTAGCATTGACTCAAAAGTCATGGGTGCCTCCTGATTCTGCCAAGGCTTCGTGTTCGTATCTTGGTTCGGACGCCAGGCCGGACCACCTGTCTTTGGCCTCTGGACACCTCCAGCTCCGGGCTGATCCGGGTTCACCGCTGCAACTTGGTTCGAGGTGTACGGATAGTCCGGCTCTCTCCTTTTCTGCCCAAACTCTTGGCGGTCGTTAAACCTCGGCCCAAGCCTGTTCTGCATCGGCTGCCTCCTGTTTCTTGCCGCTGCCTCTACGGCTGGCTGCATCGGGTCACCAAGAGCATAAGCGTCCGCAATCTGGATCGCCTCCGCCAAGGACTTTGGCATATTCCTCTGGAGCCTCTGCCATAGCACACTGCCATGTCGACAACCATCAGCAAACCAGGCAATAGCCTGTGCTTCTATGACCCCTTCACATGAGTTCCGAACATTGCTCCACCGAGTCAAAAACTCACGGTCAGTTTCATGTTCCTCTTGCTTGCACGCAGCCAGTAGCTGAGGTCTGTTTGGCCTCTTGTATGTGCTAGCAAAGTTGCTGTTGAAAGCCAACTCCAGATCTATCCAAGAGTTAATACTGTTCTCCGGCAGATTGTTCAGCCAGATCCGAGCTGGACCTTCTAACATGTGCGGGAGATACCGGACCGCCCATCGGCGATTGCCCCCCGCAATGTGCACAGAGGATACATAATCTGTCAGCCAGTCCTGTGGCTTGGTGCTCCCATTGTATGGCTTGGTGTTCCGACCTAGCTGGAATTGAGGTACTGGTGGTGGTGGCTCCCTCATGATCCGGGGTCCAAAACATGCTGGACCTGGAGGGCCTTCTTCTTCCAACTGCTCTGACAAGTAGATTCTGTCCAGCTTGTTACGAACATCGCCTGGTGCTAACATCCGAGCTCCTATCCGAGGTCCCAAGGCCCCGTCCACTCTGTGGTATCCGGCCCGCGCCATGGCCGAATCTCCATCCTCATATCGATCATCGCCTTGATCAACATTCCGAGGTTGCTGAACATACTCCGGCTCTTGCTGATACTGCTCCTGCGGCCGGGGTTGTTGCTGATACTTCGGGGGCGGAGGAGGTTTACCTCGGCCAGCCGACGTTGCACGCCCGCCATTCTGATCTCTCTGACCGAACTGACCATTAGCTCGGCTTACATTGCCTTGGCCGGGGTTTCCCTTAGCCCGGCTAGCACCACCTTGGCCCACCTTTTGCTTTCCTGCCACCACTGGGTCATACACTTGTATCTGCTTGTTGCGTCCAGAAGTGACACTCCGGGCACGATCGGCTCCTCCGACGTGTGGAGATGAAGCTTGACCCTTGGAACCCTGGCTAACTGGCCTAACTGAGTGCACTGCATGTGAATCTGCAACCCTGGCTTTGCGGAGAGCTTCATTCTGTTGGTTGGCTGCATGCACCAACTCATTGACTCTCTTCTGCTGCGCGCGCCACGCATCGCCAGTCAGCCCGGATAGCTCGGCCCGGACTGCCTCAGCAGCTCGGAGGTTCTTAGCTGGCGAACTGTACACCGGCTTGCCAGTTGACAAGCGACTTCCGCTCCTAGTCGTGGTGGGGTCACGGCAGATGCCATGGGTATGGCTAAGATGGGGCCGAACGAGCGTTGGGGGAATCCGGGAGGGTTTATGCACTTCAAGAAGCACACAAGGAAGAACACGCAAAGAACCGCAAGAACATAAGCAAGAAACCAAGAAAGCAAGAACACAGAGCACACCACGATCTACCCTGCTTCGGGGCCCTCTTGAGGAGGTAACACCCCTACTGCAGCACTACCCTAGTTGTTGTATTTCTCTTGGTGATCAGTACAAGGTGCTCCTTGAGCTGTATGGAGCAACAATGGTGGAGTTGCTAGGTGGGAGATGAAGTTACAGTGAGGAAATGAGGGCTAGGGTTACAGAAGTGTCAAGATCCTTTTCTAGTAGGCAGTAGAGCTGCTTATATAGACCAGCCGAGTTACTTCTTTGCCCCTGGCTCCTAGGGACAATGGCAATGACAAGGAGAAGAGGACAAGCCTCTGCCCACTGTCAGTTCAACGGCTGGACTGTCAGGGCACAGCAGGCCAAGCTTTCCTCTTTGGTGCTGGGACAGTAGCCGTCCAGGGTCTACCTTCTGCCTCTTTCCCAAAATAGCTCGGTCAGCGCATAGGGCCTTGGGCTCCCAGGAAACCCGTGGCTGGACATAGCAGAGCTCTGCCAAGCCTCGGGCCATGGGCTCTGTAGCACCCGTGACCTCCCTCTGACACGCCTCGAGCCTTGAGCAGACAACACCTCGGATCTCCTTTCCTCTGGTGCCTTCCTTGATACGCCAAACAGCTCGGCTATGCTGCTTTATGAAGCTCGGCCCATAGACCTCGGCAATAGACCTCGGCCCTGGCCCGTGAGAAGACATCGGACGCCACGGACCCTAGACAGTTCGGTCATGCCAACCTCCAGGTCAATGCAGAGCTCGGCCACACCGAAGCCCAAACAGCTTGGCCGGGCTAGACCTCGGCACACCTTGAGCCAAACTTGTACCGGCCTTGACCCTACCTGGGGGTAGCCCCCCAACACAGTCCCTGGAGCACCCTCACGCAACAAACAACATCCTTTCATCCAGCGAGGGCTGCTCGGTCCAGGCGAGCTAAACCAGACTGGCGTTGGTGACATGTTGTGTCGCCCGGTACACGAGGAATGCCCCTGTTTGCAGGCCCTGTCGAGGAGAAACTCTCGTGAACCACAGGACCATCAACAGCTCCCTGCGGGACTCCACGAGGTAGAGCGTCGACTCTCACGCAGGAGCTGCCAGGACCCCCTGCGTGAAGTAGCGCATACATCCCCTCTCACAGACGCCACACAATAGGCGTAGTCAGGGAGGAATAACCGTTGGTCGGTATGGAGGTTGAGAAGCGTGTGGCGGTTGGTCTGGCCATGGGCGAGCAAGAGCCAACCGCCATCGTGGGAGCCGAAAAAGCATGCACCGCTGGTGTCGTTTCCTGTGCGGAGGTTGTGGGTGTATCCATTGCCCAAGACATAATAAAGGGTTTTCCTCCGTGTGTCGCCCGTCCCCAGAACGATAGTGAGAGGAACGGCGGTAGGGTCCGGGAGCAGGAGCCACCGGAGTTGACGCGGAGACGGGGGCCGTTGGATAGCAAACCACCAATCATGGCACGTCCTCGACATGTAGAGGTGGTTGACAAGGCAAGGTACATGGCGGGCGATCTCAATGAGGAGGTCAACCGGGAGCTCCATCCATGGACGAGTTGTAGGCTCAGCCATGGGAGGGTTAGAGGCGGAGGCTTGGTGGTCACGGAGAGGAGAGGGAGATACAACAGATGCATAGGAAGATGGTTGTTTTCGCCTGAGCTTTTGTGGTCTTTCATAACTCCCAGGTTCTCTTCTAGAAGGGGAAATGTTGGTACACTTTTCATGACACCCTCTTACAAAGTGGGTGCCCCACTGGCATACTTTCTAATTGTGTCATATACACATAATAATTTTCTAGGTAACCGTTTGCCACAATTACTTCTGAAGGTTGCGGCGTGTACGTCCTTGCCTTTTTGGTATGACACGTTTTGACCGCGCGGTTGTAGAAGAGGAGAGAGCTCTTTGCGAGGCCCACCATGTGACACTTTTCTTTCTCTACTCTTGTTGTGTTCCCATTCATATATACGTAATTATTTTCTAACTAACGGTCTCACATTGTTACTTCCAACAGTGTGCAGCATGTACTCCTTGCCTTTTTGGTGTGACACGTTTTGGTCACGTAGTTGTAAAAGAGGAGTGAGCGCTTTCTGGGGTCCACCATGTGAAACTTTTCCATTTTTCCTCTTGTTGTGTTCCGATACGTAATTTATGAGTACCCGTCGCCACTGTTACTTCCGACGGTATGCGGTGTGTACGCCTTTGACTTTTTTTGGTGTGACACGTTTTGGCCACACTGTTGTAGAAGAGGAGAGAGCGCTTTACGGGGCCCACAAGGTAAAACTTTTCCTCTTCTCCTCTTGTTGTGCTCCTATGCGTAATGATTTTATGAGTAACCGTCACCACTGTTACTTCCGACGATGTGCGGCGTGTACACCCTTACCTTTTTGATGTCACACGTTCTGGTCACGCGGTTGTACAAGCGGAGAGAGTGCTTGCGGTGCCCACCATGTGAAACTTTTTCCTTTTCTCCTCTTTTTGTCTCCTCTTGTTGTGTTCCCATTCAATATAAAAACTTGAGGTCACCTATCTCTATCCATCTCCCCCTTTAAATTCTTGTCCACATAACCCCATATTTATCTTCATGTATTACACGTGGAGGCACTAATGATTGTTGTGGTGGACGTCAATGAGTAGCATTGCCAACGGGCAGGGCCCAGATCTAAGCACCACTAGACCACCCCACTGGAACCTCGTGCCTCCTCGGAGATTGCATCTAGGGCGTTGTTGCGCGGCTTGCGTTCACACCACTTGGCATCGCCATGTCAACCCTTGCGTGATGCCTCATGCATATTAAAGAAGTCGCCACCAGGATCATTAGAGCTATGTACGTGTGGGGGTGGGTGCATCCATCACGTTTCCAATCGTGAGAGGTGGTGCCTCCCAAGACACCATTGTAGGAAAGGAGGAATCACCTAGATATCTTTTTTAATTTTTGTTTTTGTTTGATCTATGTTCTCTTTCGTAACTCTCATCTTCTTATAGAAGGGGAAGATAGTACACTTGTCATGATAGATTATTTTAAATTATTACGAAACTGGCACCATCTTATACCAGCCACACTGCTGGTTCGGTTCAAAGAATTCATCAAATCGATATGGGTTTGTTGCAATGTGTGGAACCAGATGAAGGACTGATCATGGGGCCTAATTGTTGTAAAAATAAATATTTTTCACTTGTCCCTCTCTCTCAGCCGCGCATGGTAGCTGCTCTCTCTCTCCCTCTCTCTCTCTTGCATGTATCAGACTGGAAATTGTAATTTAATGGCTGAGCCGAATCAACAACTTGCGTCGCTTTTTTTCCTCTGACAAGAACAAGCGATGCTCTGCGTCATATCGAATCGATTCATAGCTTGGCTTGAACCGCTTTTTACTCACGCTGTGGCTGGTCTTACATAGCACTTCCTAGTGGGGGGCACTAATTGTGTCACATATATTTCCGGAGTAATGTGCTTGCCTTTTTTGTGTGACATGTTTGTTGTCTAGCCATGCTGTTGTCGTGCATGCATCACGTTTCCAATCGTGAGAGGGCGTGCCTCCCAAGAAACCATTGTAGGAAAGGTGGAATCACCTAGATATGTTTTTTAAGTTTTGTTTTTGTTTGATCTCTGTTCTCTTAATAACTCTCATCTTCTTATAGAAGGGGGAGATAGTACACTTGTCATGATAGATTATTTTAAATTATTACAAAA
This sequence comes from Poa pratensis, assembly GCA_947311845.1. Classification (NCBI taxonomy): domain Eukaryota; kingdom Viridiplantae; phylum Streptophyta; class Magnoliopsida; order Poales; family Poaceae; genus Poa; species Poa pratensis. The sequence goes on along the minus strand of CAMZMU010000091.1, from coordinate 34,536,998 downwards.
CTGGCACCATCTTAGACCAGCCACACTGCTGGTTCGGTTCAAAGAATTCATCAAATCGACATGGGTTTGTTGCAATGTGTGGAACCAGATGAAGGACTGATCATGGGGCCTAATTCTTGTAAAAATAAATATTTTTCACTTGTCCCTCTCTCTCAGCCGCGCATGGTAGCTACTCTCTCTCTCCCTCTCTCTCTTGCATGTATCAGACTGGAAATTCTAATTTAATGGCTGAGCCGAATCAACAACTTGCGTCACTTTTTTTCCTCTGTGTCGTATCGAATCGATTTGTAGCTTGGTTTGAACCGCTTTTTACTCACGCTATGGCTGGTCTTACATAGCACTTCCTTGTGGGGGCCACTAATTGTGTCACATATATTTCTGGAGTAATGTGCTTGCCTATTTTGTGTGACATGTTTTTTGTCTAGTCACGCTGTTGCCAAAGAAAAGAGAGCATTTGTAATTGAGCTGCCTAATATGATCAAGATCCATATGATGTAATTGTTGTTAGCTGTTGTGTTTGGCGGGACATGATGAACTGCGAAGTTATGATCAAATTGATCATTTTATCTTGATCTTATTTATTGTTCTTATGCTCTCTAGTTGTAGGTAGACTATGGCCAAGTTTATGTTTAAATATGCAAGAGAGGGTTTGTGTCGTATAGTGGGTTCAACCTTACTTTCTTGGCATTCAAAACCGTGCAAGTAGGGGTATTGTGTTTTTGCCACTAATTAAGGATAAAATAATGGTTTATATATCTCCTTTCTATTGTTTGGTAGATTGTGTGATTGTTTGCATCATGTACAGTGCTTAAGGCAATAGTTAGTTTCAACTTAATACCTAGAGATGCAATCATACAAGTGGTCTCGAAGTGGATTATTTATGTATATATGTTGTCAGATGGCGGTCTATATATGTTTGACGTGATGCCTACATGAATAATGTCACTAACATTTTTATATCATAGTTGCGTATTTAAAATCTTGTCAAGGTATGGAGGTTCAGAAGTGTGTGGTGGTTGGTCTGGCCATGGGTGAGCAAGAGCCAACCGCCATTGTAGGAGCCTAAGAAGCGTGCACCACCGGTGTCGTTCCCGATGCAGAGTTTGTGGGTGTATCCGTTGTCGAGGACACAATAAATATTGCCCTCCATGTCTCGTTTGTCCCGGAACGACAGTGAGAGGAACAGTGGTAGGGTCCAGGAGGCGGAGCCATGGGAGTCGTCGTGGAGGTGGGTGTCGTTGGATAGTGAACCACCAATCGTGGCATGCCCTCGACATGCAGATGCGGTCGACAAGGCATGGTACATGGCGAGCGATCTCAGTGAGGAGGTCGACAGGGAGGTCCTTCCATGGACGAGTTGCAGGCTCAGCCATGCGAGAGTTAGAGGCGGAGGCTTGGTGGTCACAAAGATGAGAGGGAGATACAACAGAGGATGAGAGGAAGATGGTTGTTTTTGCCTAAGCTTTTGTCTTCTTTAATAGCTCCCAATTTCTCTTCTAGAAAGGGTTACACTTTTCACGACACCCTCTTACAAAGTGGGTGACCTTGCCCTTTGGTCAGGCATAATTATATCAAATTAACTTTCGGTTCAACATACTTATCTACTAGATTTCTGGTCAACATTAGTATCTTATACTATTAAATCTTGTACCACGAGATAGCTTGGTCATGAAGGAAGCATCCATGGCAAACTTTGATCTTTGCTTCCATGTGAAAAGCTTTGGTGCAAAGTGGCAAACTTTCTTAGCCTCATCTTTGTTTCCTTGCGAAGCTATCATGTCGTGTTAGCTTTCTTATCGAGCCAGGTGTCTATTTGCCTAAGCCAGATGTTGTACACACATACCGTAAGACCATGATAATATTAAAAAGGATGCAATTATGGTTGTGTTTGCTCCTCATTAATAAGGAGCAGAAAAGAAGCATGTTCAATGCATAGTTTCGATGTTTGAGCCATGTTGTTTCGTGGGCCACGTGCCCACACTGAATTCAAAAGCTGGCATAACAATTAATTACATGACGGATGACCGGGGAGGAAATGGAAAAAACAAGAAACATGTGGAAAGGAGGGGGAGAGAGGGCTTGTATTATGATGATTTTAAAATTTTATATACTCCATGCCGAAATATATAGGGAGTGCTAGTAATATTGGTCCCATTTTTGAAGACACTCGGTTAGTTGAGAGAAACCATATGTTAGATAGAGCGTCTGGCATGTGTTCTTGCTGGATTGAATTCAAGTCAATGACGTCAGTCAAGACACTCTTTAGTTGAAAGAGAATATTTTCTAAAAGGGAACAGTCGACAATTTCGACATGCTATGCAGTGCTATACTAATGGATGTGCACATCCAAACAAGACACGCACAAATTTTATTGCCATTAAATATATATATATCTATCCTTGATGACCGCAATGATGATATATCATGCTAATACCTGGAGGGAAATCATATTCTAGCTGCTCACTTCATAGAGAAGGAAACACATTAAGCTATTTCTAAAAGGGAACCTAATTAAACTCTAGGATCAGATGAGTTTCCTGCGGAGTTTTACCAATTTTTTAGGGAAAGCGATTAAGAATGACTTGATGTTCATATTTTTGCAGTTGCAAGAAGTAGAATTTCCTCTGTTCATCTTATCTACGGTATCCTCATATGGTTACCTAAAAGGAAAATTTGATTCAGATTCAACAGTACCGGCTTGGCTTTTAAACATAAGCTTTAAATACTTACAAAGTTGGATACAAAGTAATTAGACCTATCAATTCTTCGTTTATGTTTGGGCGAAATATCCTTGAGGGTTTGGTAGTTTCACATGAATCCATTTGTGGGCTTTATAGGATGAAGTTGGATATGTTCTATTTAAAAAGACAATGAAACAACTTCCGATAAAGTCAAATAACCTTGTTTGCAGCATGCTTTGCAGATGAAAGTAGTTGCACGCAATTACTATGAATGGATCGCACAGCTTGTCCAGGGAGATAATGTGAGAATAAGGGTTAATGATGATATCGGGCATTGATTCCAAACTATGAAAGGACTGAGAGAGGGAGATCCCCTCCGTCCAATGCTTTTCAGCATTGTGTGGATATTTTTCTTGCTATCCTTATTGCAAGGGAAATTACCAAGTTGGTCGACCCATTCCACATCTAGTTGAGGGAGGAGTGTTTATTTTACAATATACACATGATACCATCTTATTGATGGAACATGACATGGATAAAGTTGTGAAAATGAACCTTTTTTTTACATGTTGTATAGTTGTCTCGCCTGAAATTAATTTCTACAAAAGTGAGATCTTTTGTTTTGAAAAGGCAATGGAGTAAGAGAATCCATATAAGGACATATTTTGTTGTGAGAGTGGTACTCTCCCTTTTAGATTTGGGTGTCTAATTAGTTGATAAAGAATGGAAGCCGGTGGAGGACCGTTATGAAGGAAAGTTGGGGTGCTGACAAGGCAAGTTTCGCTCATATATGGAGTTCAACTTATTCTAAGAAATTATGTTCTTACTAGTCTTTCGATGTTCATTTTTTAGGGACACTAGACAATAAATACCTCAAAGATGAAACGGTATCCCAGGTTCATGCAAAACTTATATTTTTTTTAGAAGGGATATGCGTGCCAAAGTGGAGTGTTTAATAGAGGATCGTTTCTAGTTGATAATGTTATGAAAACCCTTTTTGGGATAAGTTGGCTCAACATTACCCATCCATATGTAACATTTTGCGATGAAAGGATGTTTTTGTTGCAAATGTCCTATCAGAAGCCCCACTAAACATAGGGTTTCCACTTTCCAACATAGTTTAATCAAGAACATGTGGCATACATGGTTGCACTTTGTGTAATGGTTGATGATTACACAAAATTATCCGATGAGTCTGAGTCTTTTGTTTGAAAACTGGCCACCTCGGGTTCTTTTATGCTTAAATGTATATATGGTGGCATGTTGAATGGTCATACTAGATATTTTCGTAAATATGTTTTGAGACTTAAGGTTCCATTAAATATTAACATCTTTATGTGGTTCATATATTAAAAAGTTCTATTAACTAAAGATAATCTTGCTTATAAAAAATTAAAATGTTGTAAGAAAAAATTAATTTATGGGATTCAAAGAAATCTCTTCCGAATTTATTGATCGCTTGTACCTTTACTCGTCTTGTATCCTAGATAGTTCATCGTACTTTTAATAATCCGCGAATGCTCAAGAATTTGTTGAATGAGATTGATAAAAAACAAAAGCGTGAATTCACGTGTGAGTTCATGCTTTAGTTTGGTCTACGTGGAACTGTCAAAATGACCTGTATTAAATGAGACAGAAGGTGTGCACTTGCTACAAGTTATTTTCAAGGCTACGCAATAGATCCACATGTGGTTCTTTCTCCTTCCGAAGGAGTAGTAGTAGCCTATGGTTACCGGCTGGAGCCATCTAGAGATGGTTGCATAAACTATCTTCAAGCACTGTGGCTGTGGCTGGGGGCATATTAATATACTCGATGATGCATAGGCACTGTGTGTTCTTTATTTACCGAAGGATATCTTTGTGGCCACCCTGTGTGATCCATGATTTCTGAACATTATATTTTTAAACATTGTGATGAAATGGATATGTGTATCGATTGATGTAGAGGCTGGGGTCTTACTCCCATTTTCAAGGAAAATAAATAAATGAATTCGATACAAAACTACAATAGAAACATCTAACAATATAATACATACAAATTATAGACCCGATTAAGAGGAAACCTAACCTATTGGCTACGCTTTCTTCAAACTGATTCAGATCCTTTGAGAATTGGAACCATATTAGATTAGGAGCAACGAGTTGATACTAGGGATAATAATCTCTACAAAACATGTAATTCAAGTGCCTGCTAAAGGGGAGAAGAGGTAGGAAAGCGACATCATAACATACAACATTTGGAGAATTTGGAAGGAGCATAGCAGATGGGTCTTCCGCGACTTTACTGTGCAGAACATCCAACGGCAGGATGATTCTTTCTAGAAAAATAAATGTTGTTCAATTCTACTTCATTCAGAAGAGAGCGAAACATTATTACCTATTGATTAGAAAAATGTAGTAAACACACACATTGTTTGGGGAAAAAGTTAACTTGCGCAATCTGAGAATAATATTTGGATTATTGAGGAAGAAATAAACAACTTTCCATTTGGCGAGATGTCCAGCTGGTGTCCCAGAACAGATAACGACGTGTGACATATTCAGGAAAGAGTAAACTTACACAATTATGACAATCGTATTCCACAAATTACTTAATATTATAATTTTTAAATAAATTAACTAAATTTTGCGGAGATAATTTAGGCAGATAGGTGCTTTCATCAGAAAATCATGCTCCCTCCATCCCGGTTTATAAGTCCTACGCGTATCCCTAGGTTGTGAATTTGACCAATATAATATATACTTTATAGGACAAAAAATATACCATTAGAAAATATAACATCTGAATTTTCTAATGATATTTTTTCATAATGTATTTCTCATATTATCTTGGTCAAATTTACGACCTAGGGATACGCGTAAGACTTATAAACTTGGAGAGAGGGAGTAACCAGTAACAAGGGGATGCACTCCTCTTATAACATAGGAACATTACATATTACCTAAGAAACATAGCAACACTTGCTACTTTATCTGGTGATAAGAATTGGTGATGTGATGCGGTTCACCTAATTACTCATGAGCACCAACTAAATGTGCTATTCTCAACTAAATCCGGAAATCTGGTAAGAGTACATGTGCCAGAAATCAAGTACAGTACTACCAGAATTACACAACAATTGAAAATTGCAAAGTATTTAAGCTCATGAGGTAAAACAACAGAACACTCAATTGTAGAGCACAACACGACGACCGAGTGAAGTAAAATGATAACGAAAGCTCCATAACTGAAACATCCTGCATGTAAACCTCAGGGGTGGTACCAAATTGCGGCGAGTAGTTAGACCATTCCTTGTCTGTGAACCAGCGTCAGAAGACTTGGATATGCGACTCCCCTTTCACCCACTGATACTTCCTGACGAGGTGTAGACTCTTCAAGACCCATAGTCGAGGTCCCTGGGTTGTGAATATGGGGGAGAGAACGTGGTAGTGCTGGAAGTTACGTCGGCTGACAAGCGGGGCAAGGATTTTACCCAGGTTCAGGGCCCTCGTGTGGAGGTAACACCCCTACGTCCTGCCTGTCTGTTATTGCTTTGCGAGTATGAGGATTACAAAGGTCCCGGCGAGATGTCAATCTTGCTAGGGTTTTGGTGGCTCTAGAGTTTCGTGGTCTGGTTCGATGGCCCTCCCAGCCTTTAAATAATAGGCTGGGTCTCGGGTGTTCGTAACCGACTCGAGTTACATATATGGTAAGCCTAAACCGACTATGCCTTTACTAATCTTGGAGGACACTCCTTCGTCTTGGGCCTTCCTTCATAGGCTTCTTGTAGGCTCTGATAGTTGGGCCTAGTCGATACGTGCACCAGGTACCCTCATGGTAGGGTACCCGATAGTCATTCCCATGTCAGTAGCCCCCGAGTACTTGTCTGATTCGAAGAGTCGGGCATGGACTCACACATCTGAACATGTTACATTCTTTTGCATTTGTATCATATAATTCTGATTTTCTGTATAAAATAGCACATGATGGCTATGTGGAGTGTTTCATCGACTATGATTTTTGCTTATGATAATCAAGGGATATTAGCTTAGCAGGCCCGGCACACACGACGGATCGGGGCCAGTTAACTACCATTTGTGGCAAAACCATACTAGCTTTCAATCAAACTCGAGTCCCCGGACACGAATCTGGAACAGACTGGACAGACTCGAAACGGCCGTTGAGGTCTTACTGAATCGAACTGCAGTATAGTTTGGAATCAACCCAACGCGTCCGTCGGGGATTATTCATCATGTCTGCTGACACGGAACATTTAAGGATAACGCTGCTGGAGCGGTCCTTAGCCCAGCTCGACTGATCGGCGGGTCTTACCTTTGCACTATGCATGCAGCATCCAAGGATCGTCGGATCAACTCGGGAATATTTCGAGTATAATTTTTGCTTATGAACTGAGTCGAAACTTTGTCGACTGACGTTTTGCTATGTATTCAATCGGGTGCGCGACAGCGCTCCCGATGGGAGTAGCCCCCGAGATTGTGCTTTATTGCTTGCAATGGAGGATAATCTCAAAATCTTTTTATCCTGCATTTGTTAATCAAAGAAATTTTTAATACGCTCCCGATGGGAGTTTGATGTTTCAGTCGAAAGTCCTTCGACTGGCATCTATGAGTTTGCTGGATGTCCATTCGAAATCCTTGTGAGAGATCACCCGAAGATATCGTCGAGTGACTTTATGCCAGTTGTGCGAGAAGAAAGAACGTCAGCAATGACGTGTTTTTGCGACTGCCACTTCTGACAAGCGGTGGCGTGCTTGGTAATGTTTGATAAGACGTGACCCTGCTTTTGTGGGCCCGTTTTTGCAGAGCTGACCAGGGATGACGCCTCGTGGACTTGATTTGACCGCTCGGGCGCGATTTTCACGGGACGTGATTATCGCCCTGGATTCCCGTGCATCGTGCGCGGAGTGGCCGGCGACGGTTGCCCTCCGTGGCCGCCGCGTGTACGGTGAGATTTCGCGCGGAGCGTTTGGATCTGTTTGAGCGGTTCTGATTTGTTTTTGCGAATTGTGGTAAATAGGGGGAACAGCGCTGGCAGAATTTTTACTTGCCATTTGCTCCTTGCGCCGCCCCTGCCCTCCTCATCTTCTTCCTCGCGCCGCGCCTCCATAGCCTTTGCCTCCAAGCTTTTTCTTCGCCACGCCATCCACGCACTGCAATGGCGAAGGGTGGTTCCAAGCGCGGCGCCGCCACCGCCGCCACAACCGACGCGGCCAAGGGCAAGAAGGTCGTGGCAGGTTCATCTGCAACTGACAACGCCCTGAAGAAGGGCAGCGGGCGACTGGGCGAAGTCCACTGTGAAGGATGCCCACCTGATGAAGCTGCGCGAGCAGGGATGCCTGCCGCCCGTGGAGCAGCTCGCCGTCCGTGCGCCACCGCCCAGGGAGGTACTCCCCGAACCACGCGCCAATGAGCGCGTTTGCTTTACGAAGTTTGTGTCTAGGGGTTTCTCTCTTCCCCTCCACGACTTTGTGCGTGGTCTTCTTTATGCCTATGGGGTGCAGATCCATGATCTCACCCGTAACGGTGTCCTGCACATAGCGGTGTTCATCACGCTATGTGAGTGCTTTTTGGGAGTTGCGCCAAGCTGGGCGCTGTGGAAGACCATCTTCATGGTGCGGCCCAACAGAGGAGGCGGTCGCACCTACCCTGTGGGCGGCTGCGGCATCCAGGTGCGCAGCGACATCCGCTACTTCCGCCTGAAGGCCGTCGACTCTGCCCAAGGCTGGAGGAAGGGATGGTTTTATGCGAAGGTGGAGCAGGACGGAGTCGCCAACTTCTCGACTGCAGCTTTCGTCAAGACCAAGGCATGGGATCACCGGCTCTCAGCCGAGGAAATGGAGGAAGCACGCCCTTTGCTAACTCGAATCGGCGAGATGCTGGACAGAGTCACAGGCATCCATTTGATCGCCACGTTTGTGAAGAGACGGGTGTGGCCCATTCGTGCTCGGGCACACCCCATGTGGGAGTATGAAGGCACGGGTGACCTCACCCGAATGAGCCCAGATGAACTCTCAAGGAGTGAGCTGGTAACCTATGTATGGCACATCACCCGACTGACGGCAGACGACCCTTGCAATGTCGACTGCCCCATCGAGCCGTATGGGTTGGAAAACCCTTTGCTTGAGGTATGTGTACCTTTTGTGATATACTTGCATTTTTGAGAGTTGCCACTCGTATGCTTTGCAATCTTCATTGTTTTTGCTTCTAACTTTGCCTTTGTAATATGTATTGTGTAGGGTCACTCGACTGCCGCCACTTATCCTCCTCTGCCTGAAGTTGGCCCAACCGAGGAAACCCAGGTGCAAGAGGGTAAAGGGGATCAGTCTCCAGTCCCTTCCGCCCATACCTCGCACGTGGAGGAGGGAGAGGGTGGCGCAGTCGAGGAGGTGCAGACTGAAGAAATGGCCTCTCCTGACCAAGAAGTTGATGCTGCGCCTTCAAAGGGCCGTCGACTGGCCAAGAAGGCTCTTACTTTTGGACCTGCAAGGGAGGAAGATTTGGAGGACGATGAGGAGTCAGGCTCCCCTCCTTTTGTCAGAGCTGCTCCCTTGCGAGTATGATCGTCAAGCTCGACTCTCCCTCCTCATTCAGCTGGTGCCCCAGTATTTGGAGGACCTCTCTTTGGCGACTCCGAAGAGGAAGATGAGGAGCAAAGGTATGCATCTTTGACGATTGCTTTGAAGCGTTTCTTGCTGTTGCATATGTATACTTAGTGTCTCTTTTGTGTATCACTCGCAGTGCTGAAAACTATCAGCCTGGGACTCCTCCAGTCGAGAACATGCCGATCGTGGAGCATGCGAACATTGCTCCGACTGCAAACGAAGTGGCCCAGTCGACGGCCACGGATGCGATCACTGAAGCAGCCAAGGTCACCGCTCCAGAGATCGGGCCATCATCTGCAGCTTCTGAACCGTGGATGAACCACGTAAGTATCCTTTTTGCTGACCCATTCAGTTGTAGGTTTATGAGAGTTTGAAGTTTTGCTGAATTCGTGTGCCTGCAGCCATTCTACCACACCTTGGCAGAGTCCGCCAAGGCCTATGTCCAGGTGGAGGAGCAAAGGGACACCCTGCTCGCCGACCTGGAGCGGCTCAGTCGTGAGTTCTCTTTTTTTTTGTTTTTGTACACTGAAGTTCCTTTTGTAGTGCCAAACTTTGTCGAGCATGTATGCAATTTTGCTGAACCAGGCGAGAAGAAGGAGCTGGAAAATGCACTCGCCGCGCAGCGTGAAGAATCAAAGAAGGAGCTGGGTGCCGCCGCTAACCAGCTTGCCGCACTCGCGCAGGCCATGGGAGGTAAATAAACCCTTTTGCTTTTGTTATGATGATGAAGCTGTCGAGTACCATATAATGACTGTTGCCTTTTTACGAATTATGTAGAAGCTGTTGGCGCACCGGCCTCTGAAGATATGGCGAGTGGCGATCTCTCACTGGAACAGGCCGTGGGTGGCTTAAGCGCCATGTGCGACCAGGCGAAAGATGCCCTTGTGAAATCGACAAGCACGCTCGGCGCCGTGTACGGGGTGGTGTTCCCGACTGGCGTGGTGCCCTCGACTGCGGACGGCTTCGCCGAAGTGTTTGGGCCCGGGACGTCCACCATGGCGAATTTTGCCCGAGCCAACACGGTACGCGGATCCAAGTCCACCCTGAAGCTTCTTATGGGTCATGGGATAGTTTGCGACTATGAAGGCGCACTGTCTGAGTTCCCTCGGAAGCCAGATGGGAGGCCCGTGCCTTTGAAGGGAGTGAGCGGAGCGGCGGCGCGACTGGCGGAGGTTTTTATGGCCACTATGGAGCGCCTGGCAGTCGAAGCTGCCGCTCGTTTGCTTAAGAAGTCGAGCTCCTAGGATTTTAGGGTAGTCGTGCCCTTTTGTCTTTTTATAACTTTGTAATGATACCTCTGAACTGCGCGAGTATGCGCTTTGCTGGTACTCCCCTGTTTATGCAAATAGTCTTTTGCTAGTGTACCTCATGCTTGAAGAGCAGTATGCTTATGATTTTGAGTATTTTTGCTTCTGACACAAACTTTGTGTTTGTGATTATGCCTTTTGAACAGTCGCGAGAAACTGCTGCTGCAACTGGTTCCTCACAGGGTCCAGCCACCACCAAATCGCAGTGTCAGGTGGCAAATGATGCCAAGGCGATGGAATATAAGAAAACCAAGCATGTGGAAATGAAGCAGGAGCTGAAAAAGGCCCAGGATGAGCTAAATCGACTGAGGATGAGACCCGCGTTGGCCACCCAACGCGAGGAGTATGTGCTCGGGGAGATGGATCTTGTGAACAGGCAACTCGAGTGTAAGTTCGAGTCTTGCTCTGTTTACAAGCTTTTTGCATAGCTCTTGCCTTTTTGCTTGACTGATGTGCCTATTTTGCAGGCTTCGTTGACAACTTTGAAGCGGAGAAGGCTCGCGTAGAGGAGCGTTTGGATAGTGTGGCAGATGACCCCACAACTGGGCGTCAGCACTTTTGGCTTGACAGATATCATGCTCGCATTCTTGCCACCTTAAAAGATCGCGCCTGGCGAAGTGCAGAATTGCTCGAGTTATGCCGGATGACTTTTATCCGCTTGAATGAGACTCTCTTCCCTACCGGGCCGCAACCACAAGGAATCCGCGCTTTGCTGAATATTTTCCGTTACACGAATCCCGTCCGAGATTTGCTCACTCGAAGACTTGTGCTTGGAGCCAACGCAGCGATGGCGTATGTGCGCGGTCGGAGACCAAGATTGCAGTTGCAGCCACCCGCAGCCGGAGAAGTTCTTGAACGAGGAGATTTGGATGATACGATCCGAGCTGCGGAGACACTGATCGAGTGCACTCGCGAACAGCTTTGTGGTCCTGAGCTGCCCATAAAGGACGAGCCTGAGGACTAGTGTAGCCGGCGAGTACAAGTTTTTGTAGAGGTGCAGCCCCCGAGTGTAAATTTCGACTCTTTGTATATGATTTGATCATTGTTGTCTTTGCTCAGCCCCCGAGTCAATCAAGTGGGGTTTATGAAATGTATATTAATTATGAAGAATTGACGGTACAGCCCCCGAGTATTCGAGTGCGGCTGCCAAGCTGTTTTTCGTTTTTGATTTGGGTCCTTGTGACGCAGCCCCCGAGTTATCGGGTGCTGCTAAGGTTTTGTGTTTTGAGCGAGAGCTCGTATGATTGACAACGCAGCCCCCGAGTCAATCGAGTGCGTTTAGGTTATGAATTATGCGAGTAAACATAGAGAAGTAGGAGGAACATTGATTATATTTCACTTTTGAATATTAGGCTGCAGGCCGCCTCATTAAAAACCTTCCAGTCCCCTTAGGTACCCTGGTAAGGAAAAGAGCACGTCTGAAACCTGCAGCCGTCCGACATATCGCCTATTACATTGTTTGACTGAGAGTATTTCTAAGCATAGAAACGGCGCAGGTGCGCAACGTTCCATGGATTATGTGAAAGTTCGCCTGTCTTCGCGTGCTTCAGTCGATATGCGCCACCACCAAGGACCTCAGTGATGATGAAGGGTCCCTCCCATGGGGTGGCGAGCTTGTGCACCTTTTTCTGCTTCAGTCGAAGAACCAAGTCACCAACGGCGAAAGACCTGGTGCGCAGTCGACGGCTATGATAGTTGCGTAGATCCTACTGGTAGACAGCTGTGCGGGCTAAGGCCGTATCGCGTGCTTCATCGAGTAAGTCGACAGCGTCTTCGAGTGCTTCTTCTGCGTCGTCCTCATTGTATGCTTCGACTCGTGGTGCATTGAACCGCACATCTGATGGCAGGATTGCCTCTGCGCCATAGACCATAAAAATGGTGTGAACTGGGTCGAAGCGTTGGGGGTTGTGCGTAAGCTCCATAGCACAGATGGGAGTTCTTCGACCCAAGCCCCCGCGGCCCTTTTGAGTGGCACCAAGAGGCGCTTTTTGATCCCGCTCGTCACGAGTCCGTTGGCCTTTTCGACTTGGCCATTGGATTGCGGGTGCGCCACGGATGCGTAGTTGAGCGTAATATCTTGCTCTTTGCAGAAGTTCTTGAACTCTTCAGCCGTGAAGTTTGTGCCGTTATCAGTGATGATACTGTTTGGAACACCGAAGCGGTAGATTATGCTCTTTATGAAGTTAACTGCTGTAGTGGCAGTCGAACTTGTAATGGGGACCGCTCGATCCACTTGGTGAATTTGTCGACTGCCACCAGGAGGTGAGTATGCCCGCCATGCGATGATTTTTTGAGTGGCCCAACCATGTCGAGCCCCCATTGGGCGAAAGGCCAGGCCAATGGGATGGTCTTCAATGCCGATGCGGGTGCATGCGGCTTTGATGCGAATTTCTGACAGCCGATGCACCTTTTGACTATGTCTTCTGCGTCCTTGAGCGCCGTGGGCCAGTAAAAACCTGCTCGAAAGGCTTTGGCTACGAGTGATCGACTGCTGGCATGATGCCCGCAGGTACCTGCATGAATATCTCGAAGTATAGCTTGGCCATCTTCGAATGCGATGCACCTTTGGAACATACCTGATATGCTGCGCTTGTATAACTCACCGTTGATAACAGTGTATGCTTTTGATCTTCGAGTCACGCGCCGGGACTCGGTTATGTCATCTGGTAGCTCGTTGCGGAGTATGTACGCCAGGAAAGGTCGGGTCCAAGTTGGCTCGATGAGGAGTACCTCGACTGGAGGATCCTCTATGCTAGGTGTCTTGTTTTCGACTGGTGCAGCCGATGTAGGATGTTGCCGTTTCTCCTTTATGGACCTGTGCTCTATGCGCTCGAGGAAAACGCCGGGTGGAACTTGTGCGCCAGTCGAGCCAAGATTGGCTAGCATGTCTGCTCTTCGTTACTTTCCCTTCCTATGTGCCGCAACTCGCAGCCATCGAAGCTGCCCTCAAGTGTGTTATATAGGTACCGATAGGCGATCATGTTGTCTGCTATGGCGTCGCAAGCCTTCATTGTTTGCTGCACCACTAGGTTCGAGTCGCCGTAGATCATCAATCGTGTGCACCCAAGTGCTTTTGCCATCTTCATGCCATGGATCAAGGCCTCGTACTCAGCCTCGTTGTTGGAGGGTAGCTTGAATCCCATTTGCAGAACATAACGGAGCTTGTCGCCTTTTGGTGATATGAGGATGACGCCTGCTCCCGCACCTTCGTGTTTCTTGGACCCATCAAAGTACATGGTCCAAGAATTGGACAGATCTGGTACCCCAGGAAGTTGAGCTTCGATCCACTCGGTTGTGAAGTCGGGTAGTACCTGTGCCTTGATAGCCTTCGGGTGCTCGTACTTGATGTCCCTTGGTGCTAGCTCGATGAGCCATTTTGCGACTCGGCCCGTTGCATTGGGGTTTGTGAGAATATCACCGATTGCGGAGTTACTTACCACGGTGATCGGGTGCTCTGAGAAATAGTGCGTCAACTTCCTTGAAGACATGAACACGCATAGGCCAGCTTCTGATAGTGCGGGTACCGCTGTTTTGATATGGAAAGAACCTCGCTGAGGTAGTAGACTGGACGTTGTATGCTGTTGGTATGCCCCTCCTCCCTTCGTTCGACTACCAGCACGGTGCTCACCACCCTGTTTGTTGCAGAGACATACAGGTATAGTGGCTCCCGTTCCTTGGGTGCGACAAGGATCGGAGGGCTTGTGAGGATCCGCTTGAGATCTGTGAAGGCTTCTTCAGCTTCTGGCGTCCACTCGAACTTATCTGCCTTCTTCATCAGTCGATAGAACGGCAGCGCCTTTTCGCCAAGTTTGCTGATGAATCGACTGAGCGCTGCCACTCGACCTGCTAGCTTCTGCACGTCGTGAAGTTTTGAAGGCCTTTGCATTGTAAGGATGGCCTGTATCTTTTCTGGGTCTGCTTCGATTCCGCGAGCAGATACTAGATACCCCAAGAGCTGCCCGGCTGGGACGCCGAACGTGCACTTCTTGGGATTGAGCTTGATGTGAAAACGCTTGAGGTTGTCGAATGTCTCCTTAAGGTCGTCGAGTAGTGTGCGCTCTTCCCTTGTGGTAATGACAATGTCATCCACATAGACTTGGACGTTGCGTCCAATTTGCTTTTTGAGGCAGTCTTGCATCATGCGCTGGTATGTTGCACCAGCGTTCTTGAGCCCAAAGGGCATAGTTGTATAGCAGTAGACCCCGAGTGGGGTTATGAACGCCGTTTTTTCTTCGTCTTCTTGCTTCATCCTTATCTGGTGATAGCCCGAGTAGGCATCCAGAAAGGAGAGTCGAGCGCATCCGGCGGTGGAGTCGACGATCTGGTCGATTCGAGGCAACGGGAAGTGATCCTTTGGGCAGCACTTATTTAGTGCCGTGAAGTCCACGCACATCCGAAGGATGTCTGAATTCTTCTTCTCCACGAGTACGGGGTTGGCAACCCAGTGTGATTTTTTGATTTCTCTGATGAATCCTGCTGCGAGTAACCGGTCGACTTCAGATTCGACTGCGGTTCGCTTTGGGCCGGAGATGCGACGCATCGTTTGCTTGACTGGCTTTGCATCTGGAAATAATTGGAGAGAGTGCTCGGCGAATTCCCTGGGAATACCTGGCATGTCAGCTGGACACCACGCAAATATTTCCCAGTTCTCACGGAGGAACTCGACGAGCGCGCTTTCCTATGCGATAGGCAGACTCGAAGATACATTGACTGTCTTGGACGGGTCGGTCGGGTGCTCCTGATGGACCTTGTGTCATTTGTGGCATTGAAGGATCTGTCGACTGCCAACTTTTTGTGCTCTGGAAGGAGCGTGCGATCATTGGAGATCGCCAGCTCGGCGAATGTCTGCTCTACACCGAATGTCTCGGAGATTTTGCTGAACTCCGGTCGCAAGCATCGGACCTTTGAAAGTTGCCATGGATAGTGATGACTCCTTTTGGTCCTGGCATCTTTAGCATGAGGTACGCGTAGTGTGGCACCGCCATGAATCGAGCGAACGTCGGGCGCCCCAGAATAGCATGGTATTGTGATTTCCAGTCGACGACCTCGAACTCAATCGACTCTGTCCTGAAGTTGCTCTTGTCCCCGAACGTAACGTCGAGTTGTATGGTGCCTTCTGGGCTGATTGCTTTGCCTGGAACAATACCATGAAAGGTGTTTGAAGATTTTGGCAAGTTTTCGACTGACCTGTTCATTTTGCGGAGCGTATCCGCGAAGATGATGTTTATGCCGCTGCCTCCATCCATGAAGACCTTGGTCATGGCGTAGCCTCCAATTTGTGCGTCGAGTACCAGAGCGGCGTGCCCTGGTCGAACTACAGCTGGAGGATGATCCTCCTGACTGAAGCTTATGGTGGTTCCCGACCCCTTCAGGAACTCAGGTACAGCAGGGGGTGCCATGACTGCCATGTTTACCTGTCGAGTAATGAGCTTTTGCTGCCTGTTGGAGGGGCGACCCTTTTGTATCATGTTCATCTGCCCGCGGGGCTGTGGATATTGATCTTCTTCCACCCGATAAACGGGTTGTATGGCACCCGCAATGTGTCTGCCTGCACCAGGCTGTGGCGGTGGCATCGGTGGCTGTGGCGGTGCCATGAGAGCAGGCGCGGCATTTGGCTGCGGCGCGGGTGCAGGTGTTGGTTGGGCGGGTGCTGGTGCTTGTCTTCTCATTCGTGCCATATAATCCGACGCCAGCTGGTCGAACTCCCTGCAGTTCCTTAGGGTGTGATTGGAGATCAGCCTTCCATCACTCCCCTTAAAGAGGTGGAATCTGCACCAGTCGTCCATCTTTTCTTCGAATGACCGCTCGGGTTTTGCGTCACTGCGTTTGCGCCACTCCTGCCTTTTGTCACTCCGCTGATCGTGGTCTCGACTGTCCCGTCGATCATCCGAACGCCGGTTGCTTCTGTCTTGATCTTCACGGGAGTGCGTGTAACCAGCCGCCATGAACTCGGGTCTGTCGTCGTCGTAAGGACGTTTGGATCGTTTGCGCCTGCGATCATCTCTGTATGAGTCTCTGCGGCTTCGACTGCTGCTGTCGTGGTTGTCACGTGGGGGGAAGCACGGGATCTGCGTACAGAATCCTCGCCATCCGTCCACTCAGTCGCAATCTTTATGAGTTGAGCCAAAGAACTTGGCTTTTCGCGGCCTAGTGCTTCTTTGAAGTCCTTCCTGAGTAGACCTTCTGTGAAAGCGTCCATGGCCCTATCTTCTGATATCATGCCAACCGAATTGCGTATTTCGGTCCACCTCCGTATGTATGACCTTAACGACTCGTCTGATCGTTGTTTGCATGCTCTTAGCTCTTCGAATGTCTTCGGGCGCTCACAAAGAGGCTCGAAGTTTTTGATGAAATCTCGGCGGAAATCGTCCCACGAGTCGTATGATGATGGAGGGAGCGCCTTGAGCCAGTCGCGGGCTGTACCTTCGAGCATAAGTCGTATGTACTGCATTGCTGTGGTGTTCGTGCCGCGCTGGCATGCCACGGCGAGTTTGTAATCTTCTAGCCACCCGGAAGGTTCCTGGCGGCCATTATACTTGGGTTGTTCACCTGTGAGCTTGAATCCTTTGGGCATCCGCGTCTCGCGAATGCGTCGGGTGAAGCATAAAGCTCCACATGGTTCTGGCTCGTGATCAGAGTATGAGTCGCTGCTGTAGGACCTTCGAGACCTGCTTCTGCTGGACCTGTGATGGTGTTTGCTTCTTCCATCTTCCGAGTGTCGACTGCGACTGCTACGATCATGCGTTGCGTGTCGCGGAGTTGCTACCTGGCGATCTCGACTCCCTCCTGGAGTTTTGTCTGCTGGCTGTAAAGCCTTTGCTGCTAGGGCCAATGATTTTAATTGTTGACGATGTAAGGCCGCAGCTGGATCGTCCGCCGGGGGTTGTAGTGCCTTAAGATAAGCACCTATGGAGAATAGCGCACCCTCAGCTGTCTTGGGTACTGGGATTCCATCAGTATCTTCTGTCATGAACGACAGGTTGCGGGTGATTGCCACCCTTTCATGCTCAGGAAGGCTCGCCAACCGCGACCTGCCTCGCGGAATTGGTTGCTGTGTGGATCCGAGAGATTGCTCCCTTCTGCGTGCACTCGAAATACTAGCCTGCTTTCTGCGTTCTTCGAGTGTCGCTCGGTAGTTCTTCAATCGTATTGACTCTTGCCAGTTGAAGTACTGGTAGGTCAACATCTCCTCCGGAGTTGAGTTTGCTGGCATCAGTGTGCACTCCTTGATTACTTTATCTGCTTTTGCTGCCATCTCTTCCGTGATTGTCAGGGTTGTGACCCCATCCGGCATGGTCACCATGCATGGGAATTGTGTAGGCCTGCGAACAGCTGCGGCTGCGGATGATTCTGCGGAGAAGGCCACGTAGACCTGATGGGGCGTGACCCGTGGGCACGTGTATGCATTGGCGACTCCAGTCATGGACTCGACGTCATCGTCCAGGCTCATGTCAGAGCCAGTATGTTCATCGAGTAGATCTTCTGGGCGAATCTCGTCGTCGACGTGCTCGGCGACTATGCTCATCTCATTGTTGGCGAAGCCGTTGTGGATCTCTGAGTCGAGATTGGTGTTGGTGAAGACTTCAGAATCGACGTTACTGTCGTTATGAATCGCGGGCTCGCAGAAGTCGTCGAGGGAGATCCCGCAGTCGAAGCTTTCGTCGAGTGGATGGTCGAAGTCGACGTTGTTCGCGTGATATGCTGACTCAGCCTATTCGCCTTGGAGTTCCGTCATCATGAACCTGTCGATCTCGCCAGTCGACATGGTTGTTGCAGGTGAGCAGGCTTCAGGGATTGATGACGGGGGGAGGGCAGTCGACGGAGCCTCGGGTGTGCCTCTCGCGAGTTGTTGCGGATCTGTCAAGTCCTGCGTGCCAACATTGTTTACGAAAAAACTGAATTTTCCAACCGTTAAATCCAAACCTGACTCAAGACCGGAAAACGCCTCCTAAAGATCTGGCGAGTGTGGATTGAAGTTCATCGTAGGAGCAAATACGCTTTTTGCAGGTGAAGCCGGCAGGCTGCCGCTTTTCGAGTGGATCGGCGAATCGCCGTGTGTCGCCTGGATCGGCGAGTCGCTGTTTGCTGTCATGATCGGTGAGTTGCCGTTTGCTGAAGAGATCGGTGAGTTGCCGTTTGCAGATGAGATCGGCGAGTTGCCGTTTGCAGATGGGACCGGCGAAACTTCGAGTCCAGCACTATTCTTTCCCACAGACGGCGCCACTTGACGAGGTGTAGACTCTTCAAGACCCATAGTCGAGGTCCCTGGGTTGTGAATATGGGGGAGAGAACGTGATAGTGCTGGAAGTTACGTCGGCTGACAAGCGGGGCAAGGATTTTACCCAGGTTCAGGGCCCTCGTGTGGAGGTAACACCCCTACGTCCTGCCTGTCTGTTATTGCTTTGCGAGTATGAGGATTACAAAGGTCCCGGCGAGTTGTCAATCTTGCTAGGGTTTTGGTGGCTCTAGAGTTTCGTGGTCTGGTTCGATGGCCCTCCCAGCCTTTAAATAATAGGCTGGGTCTCGGGTGTTCGTAACCGACTCGAGTTACATATATGGTAAGCCTAAACCGGCTATGCCTTTACTAATCTTGGAGGACACTCCTTCGTCTTGGGCCTTCCTTCATAGGCTTCTTGTAGGCTCTGATAGTTGGGCCTAGTCGATACGTGCACCAGGTACCCTCATGGTAGGGTACCCGATAGTCATTCCCATGTCACTTCCCGTTGTCACCACATGTGTACCGTCGGATCGGCTCCTCCTTCACCAACTTACCCCACCCGTCATCTGTGGGTGTACCGCCCGAGCATTCCATATTGGGACACCAGGTCTACATCGCCGGACTTTGAGTCATCCATGAAGTAGACACCATCTCCAATGCCAATGCTAGGGAAATCAACAACCTCATTTTTTTGAAAGAAAAGCGATGGGGGAAGCCCCGACAACGGGTTTTTTTAAATAATAAGAACCCAAATTCGCGCCCGTGAGGACTTGAACCTGGGTGGCTGGGTTGTACATCTACTCCGCTAGCCAAGTGAGCTAGGCTCACTTCTTATCAACAACCTCATTGTCCCTGGAGCACCCTCGCGCGACAAACAACATCCTTTCATCGAGCAAGGGCTGCTCGGTCCAGGCGAGCTGAACCAGCCCGTTGTCGGTGACGTGTTGCGTCGTCCGGTACACCAGGAATGCCCCTGTTTGAGGCCCCGTTGATACGAATCACACGTTCGTTGGGAGACCCCAAGAGGAAGGTATGATGGAGTTCATCAGCAAGTTTTCCCTCAGTATGAAACCAAGGTTATCGAACAAGTAGGAGCAGCAACTCTTCAGAAGGTTGTTGGCGGCTCGCACTGCGCAACGCGATCACCAACGTGGAATCTGCACACAACACAATCAAAGTACTTTGCCCCAACGAAACAGTGAGGTTGTCATTCTCACCGGCTTGCTGAAAACAAAGGATTAAACGTCTCGTGTGGAAAATGAGTATTAAATTGCAGAGAATGAAAAAGAAACAGTTTCCAGTTTGTGGTTGTTTAATCAGTGTAAAGGAATGGACCGGGGTCCACAGTTCACTAGTGGTGTCTCTCCATAAAAGATAACTAACATGCTGGGTGAACAAATTACAGCTGGGCAATTGACAAATAGTGAGCGCATGACAATGCATATATATGACATGATGATTATTATGGTATTTAATTGGGCATTACGACATAATACATAGACCGTTATCCAACATCGTCTATGACTAATAATCCAACGCCGGGTTGTCATCCGAGTTCCCCGTTGGTATTAAGTTGCAAGCAACAGATAATCGCATTAAGTAAAGTGCGTAATGTAAACAAACACATATGCCCGTGGACGTAGCATCGTTAGGTTATCCCTAGTGGCAACAGCACATCCACAACCTTAGAACTTTCTGTCACTGTCCCAGATTAAACGGAGGCATGAACCCACTATCTAGCATAAATACTCTCTCTTGGAGTTACAAGCATCTACTTGGCCAAAGCATCTACTAGTAACGGAAAGCATGCAAGATCATAAATAACATAGGGCATAGATTGATAATCAACTTGACATAGTATTCAATATTCATCGGATCCCAGCAAACACAACATGTAGCATTACAATAATATGATCTTGATCATGTAGGGCAGCTCACAAGATCTAAACATGATGGCACAAATTGGAGAGACAACCATCTAGCTACTGCTATGGACCCGTAGTCCAAGGATGAACTACTCACGCATCACTCCGGAGGCAGGCATGGCGATGTAGAAGCCTCCGGTGACGATTCCCCTCTCCGGCAGGGTGCCGGGAAGAGGTTCTGGACCCTCCCGAGCTAGGGTTGACGGCGGCGGCGTCTCTGGAACTTTTCGTGGATATTGGCTCAGGCCCTTAGGGTTATTTTCTCGGGGGGAATAAGTAGGCGAAATGGCGGCGGCTGGAGACCCCCGAGGGGCCCACACCACCCCAGGGCGCGGCAGAAGGGGGGCCCGCGCCCTGGTGGCGTGTGGCTTCCTGGTGGCCCTCCTCTGTTGCTCCTTTGCTCCATCTGGTGTGTTCTGGCAAAATAGCATCCCCCGTGAAGTTTCGTCCAATTCCGAGAATATTTCCAGACTAGCTTTTCTGGAATACAAAAACAGCAGAAAACAGGAACTGTCACTTCGGCATCTTGTTAATAGGTTAGTCCCAAAAAATGTATAAAAGTGCCATAAAGTAGATGCAAAACATGTAGCAATTGGTATAAAACAAGCATGGAACATAAAAAATTATAGATACGTTGGAGACGTATCACCCGTCAAGGAGAAACTCCCGCAAACCTCAAGACCATCAACAGCTCTCCGCAGGACTCCACGAGGTAGCGACCGCCAACTCGCACGCTGGAGCTGCGAGGATCCCCCTGCATGAAGTAGCGCATACATCTCCCCTCACGGGTGCCACACAATAGGCGTAGTCAGGGAGGAATAACCGTCGGTTTGTATGGCGGTTGAGAAGCGTGTGGCGGTTGGTCTGGCCATGGGCGTGCAAGATCCAACCGCCATTGTAAGAGCCAAAAAGCGTGCACCGCATGCGTCGTTTCCCTTGCGGAGGTTGTGTGTGTATCCATTGCCGAGGACACAACAAAAGGTTGCCCTCCGTGTGTCGCCCATCCCCGAAACGACAGTGAGAGGATCGGTGGTAGGGTTCGGGAGGAGGGGCCACGGAAGTTGACGCGGAGGCGTGGGCCGTTGGATAGCAAACCACCAATCATGGCACGTCCTCGACATGTAGAGGCGGTTGATAGGCACGGTACATGGCGGGCGAGCTCACTGAGGAGGTCAACAGGGAGGTCCATCCATGGACAGGCTCAGCCATGGGAGGGTTAGAGGCGGAGGCTTGGTGGTCACGGAGAGGAGAGGGAGATACAACAGAGGATGCAGAGGAAGATGGTTGTTTTCGCCTGAGCTTTTGTGATCTTTAGTAGCTCCAGTTTCTCTTCTAGAAGGGGAATGCTGGTACACTTTTCATGATACCCTCTTACAAAGTGGGTGCCCCACTGGCATACTTTCTAATTGTGTCATATACACATAATGATTTTTTAGTCACAATTATTTTCGAAGGTTGTGGCGTGAACGCCTTTTTGGTATGACACGTTTTGCCCACACGGTCGTAGAAGAGGAGAGAGCTCTTTGTGGGCCCCGCCATGTGACACTTTTCTTCCTCTCCTCTTGTTGTGTATATACGTAATTACTTTCTTACTAACAGTTGCCATTGTTACTTCCAATGGTGTGCAGCATGTATGCCTTGCCTTTTTGGTGTGACACGTTTTGGTCATGTAGTTGTAGAAGAGGAGTGAGCGCTTTGTGGGTCCAACATGTGAAACTTTTCCATTTTTCCTCAGGTTGTGTTTCTATACCTAATGATTTTATGAGTACTCGTCACCACTGTTTTTCCTGTTCACGTTGCACACGTCCGAGTCAGTTACAACAACCCACGATCCGGGAGCGACCCGAATTGGCTAAGTTGTACGCCTACGCTAGCGACTTGATTTTTCCAAACAACAAAACTGTAGGCACAGGTTGATGCGACTCGATTCACGAAACGCGATCGTGACGTGTCGAGACGAGCGAGAGGAGGAGGATTGCGCGCGAGAGTCTTTTGTTCTGACATGTTGACCAACTAGCACAACACTCCACCTTATAAGGTGGTGCAACACTCATTCATCTTTCCACGTGGGACTAAATTTTAGCACCTCCCCACCACATGCCATGCATGTGCCATTTGAGATTTCAGAAATTATTATTTAGCTGCCCCATATAGTTGACCCAAATTCTAACACATAGTTGACCCAAATTCTAACACTTCATGTCCTGGATGGCCGGCGTCCGGCGACTTGCCCATGGAGCTCGCGCTGCACAGTATTGAGCACCACACATGGCATCACCTCACCATGATGGACTTGGAATTGTGGATTGTTCCAAGTTCATAACATACTTGCACTAGATGTGGGAAGAGTGAACCGGGTCTCATGTTTCAAGATCTTGCCTTGCCATGCGCAATGATAACAGCCACAATTCACACAATTAACCCTGACGGATCAACGCGGATTTTCTAACGGCTCCGCGCCCTACCGGACCTGCATGCGCCCAATCAGCAGCTGCCAACTAGGATCGTAGTCAAATATCTACATGTGTATTTGACTCGTTTTTCACTAGTATAATGATTTTATGCATTTATGTGGAACCCGCCCATGTGGTTGTGTCTGGAGCAATAACTTCTCTTATCCATTCTCCTCACTCCTCCGGTGAGATTCTTGCCCATACTTTTCCATCACCCATGCTTTTTAGTTCTATTCCTAAAATTGTATTGGCCATATCTTTTAAATCGAGTGTCCGATTTTTGATATTTTTTAATATTTGAGTTACTGACGACGAGATCTTCAAAACAAGATCAATTTTGGATACATTTTGAAAATGTTTAAATTTCGACTATGAAATTATATTGAAAATAAAATGATATTTCAATGAAATTAATTTAACACACCTAACCTTTTAATTTTGATATGACATATGTTCCAGTATAATAGTGATTTTGTTCATGTTTCATTACGGTTTCTTATGGTAGCACAAATATTTAATAAAAATGACACACATGTAAAGTTTTCCAAACAAATATGACATATATTAGATACATTACTGAAAATCGGTCATATTTCATATCTTACTTAAATTCAAAACTTCAGTTTTCCAGTTAAATTTCTTATTTTTTGAGTGATGTGTTTTTTATGAAATAGTTCAGAAATCTCAATATTTTTGTCAATATATTTATATTAGTTATGTTCAGATCATGACAGAAACTTTTTATATGTACGAAAGTTTGATGAAACATGTGTGGTGTTACAAAAACATTAGTGAAATTTACATGAAACTTATATTATACTTGAACATATGTCATAACGATGTGAAACATATCAAATATGACAAACTAATTGTTCTGAAATTTCATTGCTTTTTCAATACAATTTCATAGTCAAAATTTTATCTTTTAAAAAATGTGTCCAATATTCATCTTATTTTGAAGATCTCGTCGCCAGGAACTCAAATATCAAAAAATATCATAAATTGGGCATTTGGTTCAAAAGATATAATAGAAACAAAATTGAAAAGCAAAGTAAAAAAGATGGGTGGGTGGGAGGCAGAATTACACTTTTCAGCACAAAAGTACCCGCCACTCACTTACGTGTGGGGCACAAACTGATTGTCCCACATGTCATGGAGGTGGGAAGGTAGGTGGGAAGGAATAAATGAATGGTAGTATTTAATATGTATACAGATTTGTATAAGGAAAGAAATGACAAAATAGCAACAAATCAGCACGAATCACAAAGCACAAATTAGTGGTGCATGCATACCCGGTAGGGCGCGGCTCCGTTAGAAATGACTTTTCTATGAACAGCTTTTTTTCGCGAATAGATATGAACAGCTTTTGCTGAACTTACAGTCTTACATACACAAACAGCCAGACAACACGCAGATGAGGATGAGGGGAAAAGAACCGTAGTGTCTGATCGACCGACCGATCGAGTCTTGAATCTTCACAAGGTGCAGCCGCAGCAGAGGAAGAAGGAGCAGATCATGGCGGCGATCGCGAGGGACTCGACGGCGGTGACGACGCCCCAGAGCACGGCGTCGACGGCCGGGTGGTCGAGCAGCAGCCCTGGCCAGCCACGGAAGACGAGGAGGAGGAGGTCGTAGGGCGAGCGCAGCAAGGCGCCCATGTCCCGCAGCCGCCGGAGCACGGACACGAAGCCACCGCCACCCATCACACTCTGGTAGCCGGAGCCCGGAGAGCAGCTACTGGTCTTGTATTTCTGGCCCTCGCCAGGGACGGAGCCAGGGGGGGGCACGCTGGGGCCATGACTCCCCCCATGCAAGAAATTTTTCTGAAAGACCCCTTGTAAATTTGCAGATTTTGACCCCCAATTTAGCCAGATTTACTCACATGGCCCCCTCCAACTTATTTTGTATGCAATTGGCCCCCCTCGTCTTTCAATCCTGGCTCCGTCCCTGGCCCTCGCTAGGTCGCGTGGAACGTTTGGTGTGCAGTCTGGTTTTCGCTGTCAGCTTATTTCCATGCCGCGCGCACATATGTAGCGGCAGCTACGGTAGTGACGCAGCATACGAGCTTGATCGTGGTTGCAGCCTTGCAGGGTTCGTTCGTGACGCCCGTCGATCAGCAATGCGCTAGTCCTTCCTTTGATTCAAAATCCAAATGGAGAGAGCTTCGATCAATCAATCAAGGAACAAAAGATAGTACAAGAAATTGTTGGTCGAAAAAACAAACAAAAAATGCGTCTGCCGGGAGTCGAACCCGGGTCTATTGCTTGGAAGGCAATTATCCTAACCGTTGGACTACAGACGCTTTCCGTGCCTTTTTTCACAAACCTCATATTTAAACATGGATCTCATAGCCTTCGTGAAAGAAAATGAAAATATACATATTGAAACGAAACCACAAAATAGAACTAGTATCTTGTGAGAGGATCAGCCTGCAAAATCAATGGCAATATCATAGTGTTGCTTGACCCAGAGAATGAACATTCGACATAGTTTGTTTTTTTTCAGTCATAGGTGCCCACATCAATAGAGACTAGAGAGGCTATCCATGTCAACATCTAAACTCCACGATATTGGTTTTCTGCAGATGCCATGTAAGCGTATACGTGTGATGATGTGAGTGTGTGTAACTGTGTATCCCTAGGTGTCATACCAGGTGCTTTAGTGGGACGAGTAGTGATGACAATAGGGAAGCGGGATGAGTAGTGATGACAATGTTGTTGTGTGCAGCTCATATGTGCGTGTCTTCCGGTGGCGTGCATCGAGCTTGTGCTTCTAGGCGCTGCCACGGCTAGGGACATGATGCTCTTAGCTTTTTCTTTGTGTGATTTAATTTTGTGTCTCCTTTTACTCTAGTTATATAATTAATGCAATGAAAGGCGTCCCGTGTTCCGGCACAAAAAGAGCACACACTTCGGCAGGAAAGCAACTATGCATCTCATTTTCGAATGTAGATACACCGTTCACTTTGGAATGTGGTGAAGGTGTGGCATTGTGTCTTAGTCTTCGAATACTCTTCCCCGGTCAAAGATTTTGTGGATCTTGACTCTTTCACCATACTCCTCTTTGGTGATTTGTAATGAATCAACACCTTTCCAAGAACATTGTTAACAAACTCAAAAAGGAGGTGGCACTATTGGGTCTAGCGGGTGCAAAAGATTTGAGTTCATTGGTGCAAGGAGAGTAGACGCGCATTGATATTCATGTGGTTGCATCTACTCTAACCTGCTACTTAAGCACCCTTCATCTTTTTCAATCCCAAGTGTGCATTTAACTAGCCAATAGAGTTATACCATCCACCAATGGTGTTACAGTAAAGCCTCAAGGAGTATATAACCAAGTTTGATGATCACTCGTTCTTGAAACCAAGCTTTCTATGAATAAACTATGTGCCTATAAACATGGTTTTGTACATGTTGTCTTCCTTCCTGGTGCCAAAAAGAGTATTGCAAAGAGGGGACTATTTTCAGTCGAGGTTTTATTGGAAATAAGACAATGAAAAAGAATAACGTCTGCCAATGCAAACGGAGTGTATTCTACCGTCCAAAATACAAGGTGGATTGGGCATCCATGATGCGGAGGCGCAGAAAACTACACGTTATTTAGTAATGGTTACTTAAGCATCTTACTTAATGAATATGTGATGTAGTTAGAAGTACTTTGTAACAAGTACCTTGGTTTCAAGGACCTTGCGGAAGTCCAATGAAAACCATGTGATTCTCATTTCTGAGCTTATTGAAGAGAACAATCTTGTTTAAGTTGGAACCTTCTCTATTAGAGATGATATGCAAATAAGATTTTGGAAACATATGTTCACTACACCACAACACTACATCCCCAACTGTGAAATCGGTAGGGAAAACGGCTTTCACCGACAGAAAGTCGGTCGGGGATGGGTATTGCCGACCGACCTTGTCGGTCACTGAAAGTCCAGTCGGGAAAGGTCTTTGCCGACCGACTTTGTATTCCCGACCGACTGTTTGACAGTACTAGCAAACTTTTCCCGACCAACATTACTTTCCCGACTGACATTCTTTTCCCGACCAACATTGCTTTGCCGACCGACAATCTGATGGTGTACGTTTTACCGACCGACTTTTGGTAGGCCAAACACATAGGATTTCCCAACCAATAGTCTGACAGTACATCTTTTGCCGACCGACTTATCATTTGGACGTCTTTTCTTACATAATCGACAGTCATTTACATTTATATCTCTTAACAACTTATCATCATGCATATTCTCATAATACATCCATACAAAAACAATACACAGAACCACAATGCCATATATTATATCATCACAAATACAAATAGTCATCTGTTGAGTTCATTGCCACCTAGATTGCTCATAAATTAAAGGTGGCTGAGTGTGCCCTAAACATTTTGACTTTGTACAAAGACACGACAAACTTCTGATTTTGACAATTAAATAATCTCCTACGGAGTACATACAAGAAACTCCTTGATGTGAACCGCCAACAATTAGATTCCTGATGCATGTCCTTCCTACAAAGTTATCAGCCATTTGTTAGTTGATGGAATTAGCTACAAAACTATAAATTTGATGTCAATTAGCAGGCTAATATAATAAAAAGTATGTCACGTCACAATAAAGTATAGTATGATATTCATCTATTGATGTCAAATAATAGGTTTGCCACAATATCATATAGTATGATCTTCAGCCATTTAGGTCAAAAAAGGTTCTCTTTTCCCAGAATTAATAGTATTTATCAAGAGGGACATAATTGATACTAACTATGTTCGTTTAATTGGCACCATTTGTATACCCACTTTGTACTGATGTAGTTCTCCCTCTGTTTCAATTAAAACAGGGCGGAGGGGTACTAAATACAATAATTTTCTAACTAGGAAAACAACCAGTTGTTCCCAGTTGTACATGGAGGGAGATCAAACTCATCTAATAATTAAGCAACAATCCTGGGCCTATTGCTCAATGCATTATCATGTGTCGCTAAGTCGCTATGGAAAGTTTGCAGTTCAAACAGTTAAAGCTTTTGTTTAATTTTTGTTGTTGCTTGGCAGTGTGGCTGTAGCCTAAAAATTCCATGCTACAATATCATTTTGACAAAGATATAACTTAGATTATTTTGTAAACATTGCAACTCGTATATAACAGACCAAGGTACTCTCAAGTGGATCCAGCTGTAAATAAATGTTGATGTTTTCTACTAAAACAGTATGCTGAAATTGAGGATGAGGTTGCTTTTAACAGGAAGTATTAATTTACGTAAGGCACAGAGGCAGAGCTCAGCCATGCATACTTATCTTTACATATTAGAGTTAATGTAAACCACAATCAGATCATATGAAGCATTTTGGCATGTACAATCCGTGTTGTAGATTAAAATTTCGGGAAAGATTTGACTCATAAGTACCTGGGCCAATGTTGTGTCCATCTGCACAATTTGCCACTTTGTGGTGCTGCTGCAATATGGGACGTCTCAGCTTCTCCCTGCCTGAACGCCCTAATGATCTGTTGCTCCATGTGCTACTGGATGTGTATGCTGCACTCAAATAATTTAAGATTTGTTACTGGATGTGTATGGCTACCTACTGATTTCTACCGGCCAGCATTCACTTTGATAGAGACAAAGCGGTAGACACAGCATTTGCAGTTTGCAGTGGACTAGTTGTCTCGGCTGATGCAGGGCAGGTTGAAGATCGCTGCGAGAGCCTTCTTTTGAAGGAATGCGACATGTGCGACGTCCCAAAGGCTGTTGTTCAGGCAGAGATGGTGATGGCATAGCAGATTCTGCTTCAGGAACAATCTTGGTGTGATCTGAACGACACTTGATTTTGTTTGAATGAACAGATACGGCTTTTGCTGTTCATGCTCCAGAATGTCATTTCCCTATAAGATAAATTGCAGTGACAATAAATACATTTGCACAAGTAAATAGCATTGGTCATACAGTCAATCATCCATTCTTATTTGACTATGACTTTGCACAGCTAGTCAGCCACATATACTGAATGTGTGAAAGGTACAAGATTATCATACATCAGAACGGAGACACCATGAATACTTAATATCAACTAAGCATAGGCCAACAAGCACAAATTTCAACTAATACTAGACATACAGTTACTAATCGGCTTCGATTTGACAATAAACTTGCACAAGGACATATTTTCAAGATCCAAGATCATCATACCTCAGGATGATTCCTGAAGAAATTCGGAAGCCTCTGCCTGAAGATCCTTCACAGGGCTGAGTAGCTGGTTACAATTTGAGATTGAAAGGGCAGCAAGAGGACATCAATTTGCAAGGTAAACTTAGAAGGCAACAACTACCTACAGAATTTCATAAGATGGTATTCACTTGGATGGTTAAAATAATGGTATCAGCTATGTATCTTCCGGTATTTCACAACTGCACTTAAGTAAATGCTTTTATTTGTTTCACACAGCAATCAGTTTTGTGATGACCAAGCTTCCACAGTAATGAGAAAGCTACAAGTATTTCACTTCAAGGACCAAGAACTTCAAAGAGGAATAATAAAGAAATGAAATTGTGCAAAGTGTTGCAATCAGCTAGTTACTGTTCTATTTTGTGTCATCTCCACATCCCCAAATACCCATACGCACATCCACTAATTATTCCACAGTGCAACAAAATAGTTTTAATGCTGGATAATGAAACATGTATACTAGTACTTCTGTCTTAGTTATATCAGATCTAGTTAATAGCGAGTATTTAACCTTAATATAAGTAATAGTAATCTAAACAGCTTTATACATTAGCATATCCACCAGACACCCTTAGATGATAAAGGCCAGATTGATAGCTGCTAGTAGTAATCCAGCGTGATTAAATGAAACCGGCATATGAGCAGTAGTTTGCAGCGCAAGCTCCAAAAGTTGTACTCCAAAGGTCATTGTGCTTCCTAGTATCTCTACCTTTCCAGATCAAAGAAGCACGCCTATATATGCTAAATGCTTCTGAATCTAACATGGAAGGTGCAAGTGGGCTGCATACCTGCTGGGGACGAAGATGCTGGCATTGCAGTCCAGTAGAGTGCGCTCTCAGATTGCTGCACATTTTACACTGAAGACACAGGTAGAAGGCTGCATGACTCAGCTCTCAATTGATTATCCAGAAAAAAAATAGAACAACAAAAGAATCAAAGTACAGTTATCTCTGTATTAGGCACTTCCAACAAATACTATAAGACCATACAATGGGTGATAGAATCATAGATATTACAGACCTTTGATCGACTGGCCATATATTTACATGTCATGGGGGATTACATAAATTCATATTGAAGGTACCTATCAGCAAGTGCCATAAAAAAGGTATGCTCACCTCTGCATTAATTTCTCTAATCACATGGTGACATACGAATTACTCAAAAGACAATGAAATCAGAAAATGCCATACGTACACTGATCCGCGAGCCACAAATAGTACATCCGGTCAGTATTATATGAGAAAAGCAAGAAGGATTTGAGACTACTCAGTACAATTTATTTTTCCATCATTGATTAACATGTGCCTTACCGAGGAAACTGATTAACAAAACCACCACGCTCTTTAGAACAAATTAATTAGTGACTTGTGGCCAGGAGGCGGTACTGATGTGTTTACGAGAAGGTAGGGGGAAAAGGAATCCGTGAACTTCCCAGATCTAGAAATATAGGGTTATTGTTCCCATTTATTACCATGATATTCCGATCTGGAGGTACAGAAAAATACCATGATATTCTAATCTGGAGGTAGAGGAAAATAGATCTAACCAATCAGGAATACCTCTTACAAGAGGGAGAACGAGGGGAGTGACGACTTGGACTGGAGGAGTGTGGTCGCTGGGTGCCAACGCCGCGAGCTCGCGAGCACGCCGGCGAAACGCTCCGTCGCCGGGAAGAACGAGCACCGCCAGTAAGAAGCGTTGTCTCCGGTAGCGCGCTCGAAGGCAGGTCGGGTGGAAGCTCGATGGAGAGGAGTGGGAAGGCCAAAGAAGACCACCGTCGGGCGGCAGGCCGACGGTGAGCGCGAGGGACAGGTCGCGGCCGGCAGGAGCTTGCCGGGAGGCTGCGTGTGTGGGGACTGGGGAGATAGGGTTAGCGCTGGAAGGGGAGAATCGGGGGGAGGAGTTTTTTAGGCTACGTTGGCGCTAAGAATTTTTGGCCTCGCGCCGTCGCCCGCACTAATTTTCGCTGGCCCAAGCGCGCGCTAAGATTTTTCGGTCGCGCGCGCATATTTTCGCTGGCCCAAGCGACCGTGGGTCGGCGTTTGTTCCCGACCGACTGTTCGAAGGGATCTGTAGCTTTAACGACCGACTATTTGATATCGAAGGTTGTAGCTTTGCCGACCAACTATGTGTTAGTGTTTGTGCGCATTACCGACCAACAGTCTGACAGCAGTATTACCGACCGACAGTCAGTTGGCACAAATGATTTTTCCCGACCAACGTCAGTAGGGAATGTGGTGTCGTGGTGTAGTGGTTTGGGAATGTTCCATTGAGTTTTAGGCATCTAAGAGTTTATCATATTGTTGACCATAAGTATGTCATCGCTAAGGATGTGTCGAGAGATCTCCTCCAAATGTTTCCTTTATGCGAGACCTGATAGGCAACAGGCATCGTGCTTGGAATACCTTATTGGGACGGTTAGTAAATTTGTGTTAGTACTTGTACATGATGTGTTCTATTAGAATATGCAAAAAAGGTATGGTTCTGGTTCAATCTATATATGAGGCGCTAATCCTTGTGGATGTATCCATTAATATCAAGATATTTTTGAAAAAGAAGGTCCTCTTAAGGAATATGTCCATGGTGGAGGTGCGTAATTGGCATGGGTGTAAGCAATGTTGTTTTCATGGCCATTGTAAAACAATTAAACATCTTTTCTTTGAATACAACTTGCCTCACACAACTTGGTCTATTATCGAGGTTGCATCCAATTTACAACCCCGTAGTATTTCTAATATGCTCAAAAATTAACTTCAGGGTATTACTCCAAAAGTGAAAAATCATATTCTTGTTGGTGCACCCTTTTCGTTATAGGGAAGCCGCAGACGCGGTTATTCTCAACTCTCCGCACTCTCTGTGGAAGGCATATGCTCGTTATAAGTATAAAGTTGGTATCAGAGCCTCATCTGCCTTTCCAAGTGAGCGGGTTCTTGTGAATACGCAAAAAATGATGTTTTGTTTGGCAAAAAATATTTCATCTCCAGCACATTCTTCTATATCTAAATAGGAGAACCCCACTACCTGATTTCTCTCAAAATGCAAGCCTCCCATGTCACCAACCTGCCCCTAAGTACAAACGCATTCCACGTGAACCAGCGTGACACCTCAGCGATCAAAGTTTTGTTTGCACGATTTGGTCCTGTTTGTGCTCAGCCCATTTAATTTCCCTAAGGACTCCAAACGATGCAGCCTGTTACTTCACCCCACACAAACTGCAGCCCATTAATCCATCCTCTTCAATGCTCAACTAATGGCCCATAGCCGCTATTCTTCTCCACCAAACACCCATCCACATCCATCGTCTGCGCCATTTCCGGTTCCTCTTCTCATCAATTCCCCATATGGTGCACTATCTTTTCTCCCCCACTATCTCCTCTAGGAACATGAAACAGTTGGAGGGATATGAAGAGTTCAGATTCCCCCGGTTTAAAGTACAGCACCACCTCGATCTTGCTTGCATCATGCATTCGTGGGAGTTTTCAATGTCATTTAATTTTGTTCTTTTATGGATCTACAGTATGCCAACATTCATCATCGTGCCGCGCCACCGGAGCCATGCTCTTCCTTCTTCTAACGCCCTCACATCCAACCCAACTCTTCCTAAATCAAGTTCTCCCGCATACAACACCACTTACATGTACAAGAACGATGAGTAAAGCCCAACTCAGGCTTGATGTGTGAAGTGGCGACTCCTAGCTAACATAAGCGCACATGTAAGGTCACTCCTATTAATGGTACAGGTCTATACATATTTCCTCCTATCATAGTACTAAATTCATTGTCCATGTTTTAGTAGACCTTTGATTAATTTGATGTCAGGATTTTTTTTCGCGAAGGAAGTTAATGTGAGACATGTTTCTATAGATGCAGTGTGATTCTGATCATGGATGCGGAGGCAAAAAGGTTTATACTTATGCGTATCTCCATTCTTTGCTATCATGTGTGTTAAACATTAAAAGAGAAGCCGTATACTGGATACTCTATGGTATTTGTGTTTTTCCCATAAGATAACCCCACTACCTGATTTCTCTCAACATGCAAGCCTCCCACGTCACCAACCTGCCCCCTAAGTAAAATAGTATTCCACATCAACCGGCATTCCACCTCAGCGATCAATTTATTTTGGTAAGATTTGGTTCCATTTCTTCTCAGCTCATTTAATTTCCCTAAGGACTCCAAACGATGCAGCATGTTACTTCATCCCACACAAACTGTAGCCCATTAATCCATCCTCTTCAATGGTCAACTAATGGCCCAACACCATTATTCTTCTCCACCGAACACCCATCCACATCATCGTCTGCGCCATTTCCGGTTCCTCTTCTCATCAATTCCCTATATGGTGCACTCTCTTTTCTCCCCCACTATCTCCGCTAGGAACATGAAACAATGGGAGGGATATGAAGAGTTCATATTCCCCCGGTTTAAAGTACGGGCACCACGTCGACCTTTCTCACATCATACACTGGTGGGAGTTTTAAGTGTCATCTGATTTTGTTCTTTTATGGATCTACGGTATGCCAACATTCAACAATGATGCCTAATGTATGTGCACCGCCGAAGCCATGCTCTTCCTTCTTCTAACGCCCTCGCATCCACCCCAACTCTTCCTAAATCAAGTTCTCTCGTATACAACAGCACTTACATGCACAAGAACAATGACTAAAGCCCAAATCAGTCTGGATGTGTGAAGTGGCGCCTCCTATCTAACATCAGCGCTCCTATAAGGTCACTCCTATTGATGTTACAGGTATATATATATTTTTTCCTTTTGTAGTACTAAATTCATTTCCCATGTTTTAGTGGACCTTTGATTAATTTGATGTCAAGAATTTTTTCGCGAAGAAAGTTAATGTGAGACATGTTTCTATGGATGTAGTGTGATTCTGACCATGGATGTGGAGGCAACAACGTTTATACCTATGTGTACCTCCATTCTTTGCTATCATGTGTGTTAAACATTAAGAGAGAAGTCGTATACTAGATACACTATGGTATTTGTGTTTTGCCCATAATTTCTGACAATGCAGTGAAGTGGAATGCTGAATTTGATAATTTCGTGGCCCATAAATTTCTAATCTACCATCTATACTATATTTTTCTTATATTCCATATTTTATTGACAAAGAATGCATTCGAGAAGGTGTGAGATATATGTTTTGAATTACTTATTTGTCATGTGAGACTAGTATGGTCTAACCATATATGTTCCAAGTACTTAATGTGATTTGAGAACAAAACTTTGGATTATCATTTTTCAGATAGTGTTGTAAGTTGGACAAACGAAGAACCATACTGAAGTAAGTTTCTGCATTGTACGTTCCCTTGCTTCCTATTGCTGTTTTGTAATATGCTTCACCATTGTTTAGATAATATTTGTAATTAGCTAATCTGTACCTTAGACAAATTGAGAAACAACTAGTATGATATGGGTGCACAATGATTCAAAGGGTAAAATTAACATGGTATCCTACTAAGAGCAGGGAATTGCGTTATGTAGATGTCTCCCTTGCAGTTTTCTTGCAAAAAAATCAAAGGTGGAGCTATGTTTCTTTGTAACTATCAAACTAACTAAGTGAGCACTGCATATCTGAAATGATTGTATGATATTGACTAAAATGGCTCAATTTGTAAGGTTGAGTCAGATTCTGCCAATGGTTAAGCTATTTATGTTTTGTACATTGGATAGAGTGTTGGTTCAAACTCTCAAATTCATAAATATATATGGGATGTATTGCAACTCTCTTCTTAATAGCATAAGATATTATTAGCTTGAATGATATCCTACATTACAAAATACACATTATATTTTTACACTCCCAATTCTCTCAAAAAAATTCCACAGCAACGCGCGAGGCATCGGCATCATCTAGTGTTATATATAGTCATGTACACATTTGATTCATACTTGGTTTTATGTTCAATGGATGGAGCACAAGTAACTTTTAATGACCGTATCACGTGGAGCAGATAGACAATGAGATGTTTACCCATCAAGGATGGCGACATGATCTATAGACCGACTTCCTTCATTTCCTTCACATTAGGTTGTTTTTTTGGTATGATTGTAAATCTTTATTATCCAAATTAAGTCAGGGATAAACTCTTTTGCAAATTCCTTTTATCGAGAAAAACTAAAACATGAGATGATTTACTCACCTAAGACGTTGCTCAAGATAGACATTCTCATAATGTCTCTTCATAAAGTATCAATCTTCGTAGACAGCTTTCTTTGTGCCCTCGCTTTGAGGAGGGTGTGGACGGTGAGGCAGCGTGAGGGCGACACCAGCCGTGGGTGATGGAGGCATGCGGTTCGGGCCAGCACAAGTTTACATGGGAAATTTTTTTGGATGAACGAAAAACGAGCGACACTTGATACCGAAAAAAGAGAATAGGATTAGTATTTGGAGCAAGCGGTATTCCAAGAACTTCTCGTTCAACGTGTACTACCACGTCGACTTAGCGCGAGGGTGACCACGATCTAGCCTATCCCCATCAATGATAGGGATAGTACGATTTGTGACATCGCTTTGAGGAAACTTAGCAAACATTTTTCTTGCAATAAAGATAAGAAAATACAGGAGGCGTGTTTTTCGTCACTCGGAAGCATATGCTTCCGGTTTGTAAAATGTGATAATGTATTTTGAAATGTAAAAAATTCGATAATTATTTTTTCTTATACATATCGATGTTCTGTATGCTCACAAAGTCATTTCATGAATTTTTTGTGTCGACTGTAAAAAAATAAAAATCGGTGTAAAAAGCCTCCGTGTTAAAAAAACTTAAAAGAATCATGTCAAATATTCATGTTATACTAGTTATAAAAGTATGTTTAGCTGACGAGACACTAGAAACTACTATTAACATATTTGCTAGAGCGTACACTTCAAAAGATCTATTCCCAAAGTACACATACAATTTAAATGCTATCCAATTGTCCAAATATTGACTCACTAAATGTTATGAAATCAAATTTAAATTTAGCAATACAAAGATATTTTTTTAATCACACATATATGAAAGAACACCACAAATTAATAATAACGGGCAACATTGCTAGACATTCGGTTAAATATCCCAATAAGTAACATAAAATTATACTCACGAATATTGCATAATGCTATTAATATTGTCCATAAAAGTATAATAGTTTAGTGTAAATTGTACATATTTTAGCTCCTCTCAGGGCTAAATATTTATTCCTCCAGCCCTTCCAACATTGGTCCTCGGCATAAAAAGATCTAGAAGCATGCACATAGCAAGAATAACGAGGGATTTGTCGTTGAAGAACTTAAAGCCATGGAACTAATCAACAACAAACAAAGATCTACTACAACCAAATCTAGAATAATTAAAACATAGTAGATTTAGAAGCATGCGGGGATTTGTCGGGGCATCTGTGGAGGATTTGTCTTTCTTCCTACGAGGAAAAAACAAAAGCTAACACACAAACTGGGAAAAAAACGATAGTAAGTACAAACCTTGTTGTACAGTTATGGAGGATTTGTCCTTTTTCCTCCGAAGGAAGCACTTGTTGGTAGGGCACAACAGCCACGAGGAATGGGGTTTCTTCGATGAGAATAGCCGAAGATGGGGAGGGTACCTATATCTGTCGGGAGAGATAAGGTAGGTTTAGTCAAGTGTTGTGGTGCAGTAAATGAGGTAGGTGAGTGGGTGGGGGTTACAGTGTTTCGTGGCAAAACAAATGAAACGGTACCAGATGCAGCTCAAATGGTTAATCAAATTTAAGATTGTTCACATCTAGTG
This sequence comes from Poa pratensis, assembly GCA_947311845.1. Lineage (NCBI taxonomy): Eukaryota > Viridiplantae > Streptophyta > Magnoliopsida > Poales > Poaceae > Poa > Poa pratensis. The sequence continues at coordinate 34,499,827 of CAMZMU010000091.1, read as the reverse complement.
CAAAAAACCTTTAAGTACAGTTTTTGATACAAAGATTGTTTAACAAAAAAAAGTAAACTACATTACCTATTATTAATTGCATGCAAAATGTTCCCTTTGTTTTTTGCAGATGCTCAACAGCCAGGTCTTTGGCAATGCAGCGTACCCTTCATCCTATGATGATGACTTGAATGTGAGAATTTTTTCCTTGAATTTAAAGAATCATATATATGAGGGTATAACTAATAAACAACAATGTACAAATTTCTCTAGTTATTACAGGTGATGAACATGACTTCTACATAAATGCTATTGTCCATCGATACCCCGTCGTCATCATAGGTATTTAAATACAAGAAAAGAAAAAGGAAGAAGTTAACAATTTATAAATTATTATGACATTTAAAAATAAAAATTTATTAGTTTACTAATAATAACTACTTTCAACCTTTCTTCAGGAGGCCTCTTAATTTGTAACTTTGTCACCCCACGGTTGCGAGGTCCACGTCATATAGCAAATATGTCTTACATAGTGCACGGAGCTGAAATTATAGGGTAAGGAGTCGGCTCTTATCGTCGCTCGAGCACAAATAACACAATATGCTGAGTATGTATGTGTACATTACATTCTCAGCGAGAATCTGAAGATATCAACTCGGGCGAAAATTTCTTTGTTCGTCACCCGGAGCACCCCGATAATTTGGGCCAGAAAGAAGAGATTAGGGTTAGGGTTTAGAGCCGACATCTTCTCATTTAGCCTCTACTACCGCACCGGCTTAGAACTCGCGGGTGATGATGATAGCATATATAGGGGTAGTACAGTTTGTGACATCGCTTTGAGAAAAGTTGGCAAATATTTTTCTTGTAATAAATATATGAAAATAAGGTAGCGCCATTTGTCGTCGCTCGGAAGCATATGATCCCGGTTTTTAAAATGTGTTAAGGTATTTTGAAATGTCAAAAAGTTCCGATATTTTTTTACGTTACCTATTGATGTTCTATATGCTCACAAAGTCGTTTCACGAAAAATCGACATTTTTGTGTCAAGCGACAAAAACGAGAAAAATCGTTGTTAAAAAAACCTTCCGTGAGATTTTTTTTGTGCACAATACACAAAATTTCAGTTACGTGCGCACATAGAATATTGAGATGTACCGGTAAATTTTTGTTCGGAACTTTTGACATTTTGAAATGTTTTTCACACAAAAGACCGCATACTTAGTTCTGACCGCACCAGCTTCAGAACCCGGACTGGAACTGAAGCAGAACTCGAGCCGATCCACCTCGCAGAGTCGCAGAGACCGCAGTCGCAGTCATGCCGCGGATCCCACGGCGGCCGTCCGAGGAGGCGCGCCGCGGCGCCTACAAGCCTCCGGGCGTGGACGCCGGCCGCTCGCGCCGCCGCCGCGAGGACCGCCTCCTCGCCCTCCGCCGCCGCAACCGCGACGCCGGCCTCTTCAAGCGCCGCCGCGACGAGCCCACCCTTGCCCCAACCGCCGTCGGAGCCCCCTCCGAAGCCGCCGCACCCGCCACAGAGCCCACTGCCTCCCCTACTCCTCCGTCTGGGCCCTCCGTTCCCCCATCCGCTCCGCCCGCCGTGGACTGTCCACGGACTGCCGCCGACTCTGAGGTGCAGTCTTTACCCGTTTTGGGTGTTTTCCGTCTATCGTTTTAAGAACCTATAATTTTCCACCTTATGTTCAATTTCATGTTGAGAATTATTAGTCCACGCATGAAATTCGAGACATCTGTAATATTCCAAGACACTGATGCAAAGATAATTCGCAAACAAAGAACAAACGATCACAGTGCACTTGTTCCCACTAATGAACCTCTTATTACCATGTTGTGGGATGAACACACTCACTAGATAATTGTTGGAGAGTTATATGTTGCTGCTTTCGAAAGTTTTAACTGTAAAGGGCCCATGTCGTGTTCCTCTGATGGATTGGTAAATGTTAAACTGTTTATGCGACGAATCGGATCCTTCATTATGTGACGCTGTGAGAAAATACATTTTTTTGATCTTATGATGAACTTCTCGTCATGTGCACTTAATGTGTTTTGTTTCAAATTTCCTTACTTCTTCTGTTGTATCCAGTTAGCTTGAAGGCCTCTCAGAAATGATTGATAAAGTCTGGTCAGATGACACCACTAGCCAGCTGGAAGCCACAGTCCAGTTCAGGAAACTTCTCTCCGACGGTACTTGACATGTGTATTGTGAGATGCTGTTGCTCTTTGTTTGTTTAGTGATTAACTTATTGTAGTTATAATATCTGTAGGGAAGAACTCAACCATGATAAAAATCATTAGAGCTGATGTCTTGCCAAGATTTGCTGAGTTCCTTTCAAGACAAGTGCTTCCTCAGCTCCAAGTATGTTGTCCAGGTTTCTTTTAATTTTTCCCCTTGTTTTTTCTGTAAACAATCATATATTGTGTGTTCTTTTTGCAGATGGAAGCAGCATGGGTTCTTACCAACATAGCTGCATCTGATTATACAATGCTAGTTGCAGAATGTGGTGCTGTTCCAAAGCTGGTAGAGCTTTTAGGATCCCCAAATGCTAATATCAGGCATCAGGTGAAGTAATGATACCCCATCGTATATTGCCTTTGAAATACCTTTCTTACTGATATTGTGGTTATGATATGTTAAACAGGCTATATGGGCCCTTGGAAATATAGCGGCAGACATGCCTAGCTGCAGAGACACTGTTCTTGATAATGGTGCTGTTACACCATTACTTGCTCAATTTAAAGAAGATATGAAAGTTTCAGTACTGAGGACTGCTACATGGGCACTGTCAAACCTTTGTTTTGGAAAATTACCGGATGAAGTGCAAGTAGGCTGACATATCATTGCTGACATGTCCTTGTTAATGTGTGAAGAAATAATTTGCTGAGAATCGGTTTTGGCTGATCATTGCAGGTGAAACCAATACTCGAAATAATCAGCCTTCTTATCCATTCTGCTGATGAGAAGATACTGGCAGATGCATGTTGGACCCTTTATTATATATGCGATGGCGTGGAAGGTGGCGTCCAAAATGTATTAGATGCAGGTGTATGCCCTCAACTTGTAAAACTTCTGATGTAAGTTTGTGGTCTCATTTTTGCAGTGCAGTTTCACATGTGAGAAAAAACCATATACTCATCATAACTTACACTCTTTTGTTCTAAATTTAGGCACGCATCGGCTAATATTCTTCTACCTGTCATTACATCACTCGCAAGAATTTCTGCCGGAGACGATGCTCAAGTGCAGGTTAGCCAATTGATATATCATTATATGGTCTTTGTTCATCATTACTGTATGGATTATCAATTAATTTCAACATCCAGATCAGAGATATGTGAACTTCATATAACCTGTAATTACATTTTAGCTGCCACAGTTATAGATATTATTGCACTACTGGAGTTTTACTACATCATTTGGTTCCTGCATAAATCACCAGCTGTTCATCTTTCAACATCACTGTTCAGTACCGCCTCACTGATTTCATATTCGCAAGTTCATATGGCCATTTGTAGGTATGAAATCTTAGAGGAGCTCTGGATGCTTCCGTTATAATATATTATGTATTTGTTGTAGTTTGCATATCTGCTGCTCCTCAGGAAATTTATATATTATGTCTAATGTTTTCTACAGGCTTAGCTGATAAGTTTTATTTTGGCTTGTTGAACTTGTGCAACAATGTTTTTCAGGTCATAGTAGAAAAGGGCATCCTTCCTTGCTTGGCCCAATTACTAGCACGAAATTATCCAAAGGTCATCAAGAAACAAGCTTGTCTAATTGTTTCTAATATTGTTGCTGGCACAAAGGATCAGATTCAGGTGATACATTAGTTGCATTATTTGTTTTGTTACCGGCGCCATGCTATTATTATCTGATGACTTGTAATTCGTGATAGGCAGTAATTGATGCTGATGTTATGAACCATGTCATTGTCCTACTAAAGTCCTCGGAAACGGATATCCAGAAGGAGGCTGCTTGGGCTCACCCTGGGCGTTCGGTCTGTTCGGTTTGCTCGGTCCGGTCTTTTCGGTCATTCAAAATTTCGGTCATCTAGAAACGCTACCCGAATTACGGTCGGTCTTTTCGGTCTTTTTGTATTCGGTCTTCGGTCTTTTCGGTCCGGTTTTCGGTCATGACCAAATAGACCGAAAAAAGGAAATAACAGCAACACAATCTCTTGTTATATTTAGCTCATCCTCATAGTTATATTCCTTCAGCTCATCCTCATGTTCAAATGTCATCTACAAAAAGACAGCAACACAATCTCTTGTTTAGATGCCAATACAGAAATATATAATCATAAGCATGCGTACCACTAGCAGTCTAGCACTAGCAGAGTAGTCTAGCACTAAGCCTGATCTATCACAGTCCGGCAACAAAATTACAGGGAAACAAGAACCAAGCTTGCTGTGTGCTTGGCATGCGTACCACAATCTCTTGTTCTAGTAGACATGGGAGGAGGCGGAGAATGGATGGAGGTCGCTGGTTCCAGGCGGCAAGATGGATGGATACGTATGCGTACCACAAAATTCTAGGGAAACAAGCGGCGGGGATGGAGTTAGGTCATGGAAACGAGCGCTAGTGCTGAAATTGGGGAAAAGAAGTACGGAACTAGGCCTCGATGGGCTGTGCTACATGCTAGAGTACACGAGTTGGTCCTGAATGTCTAATTCGCATCGCTAGTTCGGTCCCTTCGGTCATTTCGGTCCTCAGCTCGTGATAACCGAACAGACCGATATTATTTCGGTTACTTGATTCTCAGGACCGATATTATTTCGGTTACCCGCAATTCTGGGTATTTCGGTTTCGGTCCCGGTCTTTTCGGGTTCGGGCTTCGGTTTCGGTTTTTTGTGCCCGGGGTGAGCTTGGGCCATATCAAATGCTGCGTCTGGTGGTTCAAGTGATCAAATCCAGTAAGTTCTAGCTTGTTGTTATCTGGCATTCTAGTACTCTTCATATGCAATCTGAATGTATTTGTTGTGCATGACGTTGATGACTTTTCACTCTCTGACCACAGATATTTGGTGAGTCGGGGGTGTTTGGAGCCACTCTGCAATGTCCTCAAGTACCAAGATGTTGATCTTGTATATACTTGCCTGGAAGGCCTTCAAAATATACTCGAGGATGGTGAGATCGGGAAGCAGGGAAGGGAATCCGCGACGAACCCATATGCGCAGTTTATGCTAGAGAATGGGGGCCTGAACAGTTTGGAGGATCTGCAGGATTCCGATAATGATGCTATTTACAGGTTAGCCATGAAGCTGCTCGAGAGTTATTGGGACGAGGAAGTAAGCGATGACGATGCAATTTTGCCGGCTCCCAAAGACTGCTCTGCAGAGACCGTTGCGACAGTGCCGGAAGATGCTGCGCAGCCACCGGTACCAGTGTCCGACGCGGATGGGACCGAGTGATCTCAGTCTCCGCTGCATTGCTTTAGCTAAATAATGTTTCCCTGCATGATTAAGAATCAATTCATATGACCATGGGAAGCATATAGAGAGAAATGTATCAAGGGCAGATGCTAAGCATGCCATTTCAGTGTGCAAATTGTATGCCATTAAATCTCTGTAGGATGTACCAGTACCGACAAAAAATGCAAATGGATGAGCAGGAAATTAAACCTCAGTTTGACATGTATTATATGGTGTAAGTGATCATGTTGGTAACCGCATGATCTCTGTTCGATGCTGCAATGTTGAACATGTGATTAATTGCAATTACATACAAGAAGAGTTAAAAGTTCTGTTTCTCAACTGACAGAGCATTTGGCTACCGACCATGTGTTACCAAAACATGGTTGACGTGGCGAATTATATTTCTCACAATTAGGCGTGGCTTCACGCGTGCAAATATGGCTTCTGTGCGATGCTAACCATGGGTAAGCTAGCTTAGCCAGTTTTGGTTCTTGTTTTATGATGGCAAGTTGCCAACCTCTGACTCCACGATAGACACACACGTACACATGATCTGGTAATTTTGACTGCAGGCCATATACAGCGTTCAGTACCACTCACTGGCTTCCTAGGACCTTACTCAGCATAAACGGCTGAATCGGCCGTTCCTTTAGGGTCTGACCCGAGGGTGCTTTAAAAGGTTTGCGCTGTGCAACAACGCGATCCAACTCCAACCAAACGGACCAAAAGTTGCATGGAACTGGCCAAAACGAGTCCCTCCAAGAAACCAAACACGCACTACATGATCTAGTAATTTTGACTGAAGGCCATATACAGCGTTCAGTACCACTCATTGGCTCCCGTCGATCGATCGCTGTCCCAAGATATCTGTGTGTGTACGGGCTAAGATTACGTCCAAATTGCATGCTTGAACTGGCAAGTTTCGGAGAAACTTTGGCAAATGGCATTTTCACAGAGAGGTACGTAGATAGATACTGCAAAGTAGCCCATCGGATAGCTACTACTCCTTGGTCCCAACACAGTTGATCAATAGGCTCAGGCTTTCCATACAAGCATGGAATGTTTCATTTCTTCCTTGTCTGGATAAGATGTGTGGCCATTAGTAGTGCATTTTTAGGATGAATGGATGACATGCCATCCATTTCCGTGACACGTCATGTATATGACGTGTCACCATCGATGATCGATCGTTCAGGATACAATGACTTTGCTCTATGTGTTGTCTACTTCGAATGCAGACCTTAACCAGACGACTTGTGTACTGCTCCGAGGCGATGCATTGGACTTTTGCTCTTTTGGAGTCGTCGAGGAGCCTTTTTCAAAAGTTCGATGTACTTCTTTGATCTGACTAGAGGAATTTATGATGATGACTGCGATATGTAGAAGATAGCTAACCACACGGAGAAGAAAGAAAAGGTTCGTGCATGCATATATATCTTTTGTGGATCAATCTAGCTAAGCTAGCTACTGTATAAATGATACACACATGCATGACGTGAACTCTCAGAACTCCACTAGGCTAGACGATTGTTTTGGAGCACAGGAGTTCGTCAGTTCGGTTCAGTTCCTGCGAAAAGAAGCATATGCAGTGTGAAGGGGTAAAGGTTTTGGTTGGAGAAAAGGTACCGCAATCGGCACGAGCTAGGCGTGCGGGCGGCGACGCGGCCGCCGTTGATCTCGGCATGTGCTCTCGCGGCGCGCACCGCCTCTTCTCCAGGACCGCCGCCGGCCGCCGCGCGTGTCGCGCCGCGCCGCCTGTGTTCATGTACGAGCTGCAGTCCGGGCGGTGGGGCGGCGGGTACGTGGCCATATATACCTGATCCTCTACGATGATCGATGATCATTTGTGTTGCTGCATGAGAGGTCTCGATCGACCTATCCAATCCCAGAGCCACTTGAGAATCAATGGGAATGCGTAGCACTGCTGGTCTCAAGTACCAATCATTCATGTTAACTCTGTCATTCCTCATGCCAATCGCTGTTGCCAACAAAGAACCAGGCGAATATGTGCGTTCTCTCGTTGCCGTGAACGTCGCGAAACTCTGCTCCGGAAAAGGCTCATAGTGCGGAGTGCAGACGCATACACCGTGCATGCATTTGCTGCCTCTCCCATTTCTGAACTCAAGGGCGAACTATAGGCAAACAGCTAGCTCCACTGAACAACTGATGAATCCGGCCAAAAGCGAACAGCAAGAAGCTCAATCTGTCTGCTCCAAATAAAGAAACTGATCGAGGACACCGAACCCTAATGGCCGGCAGTCTGCAGAGACTGACCAAACAGGGCCCTAAAATTCGATTGAACGTAGTCGGCTAATGCGCTTGCACCTGCAAAATCGAACGAAACTTTGGGCTCTTTCTCGGTTTCTCCGTCTCTCGCCGATCCAAAAGAAACAAAAAGGAGCAGAACACGCGCGCACATCAGTATACTTGAGCCGGAATAATCAATCATTGGGGAAAGAAAGCGTCGGGGATCATTGTGCTGAACTGAAGCCTGAATGTCCTCTCGTTTTCTCAGGCGAACTACTCCTAAAAATGTGTGTGAACTTGTCATGCTGGACATGCTAAACTGCTAAAGCGATCCTACACTATCCGTCCGGCCGCACACAGATATTAAGCCCGGCCACTCGCGTTGCTGCTGTTGCTAATCATGCGCTTGGCGTACGTGGCGTGTGTTGATGGCGACTGTCAGTGCTATTCTCCAATTCGATCATCTGGTGCATATGCTTGGTTAATTAAGTACGATGGAGTGATGGCGAGTGGCACTCGCCATGATAAACCAGGACACAGAGACGAGAGTTTAGCCCTGGACTGGATTGGCAGGAGAGGCCTGCCGTTAATCCGTACGTAATTTCAGTGTTCAGCCACGGAAAGTGTTCTTTGCTCTCGAGTTACAGTGCTATCTCCACTAAAATAAATAAAAAATTCTATTTGTGAGTTTCAAAAAAATACTGAAAACAAAATGTCAATTTAAAATATTTTATATTATGGGCTACACAAAAATAACAAAATCTTGTAAAACTTAGAGATTTGAAAATATGCATATTTAGATCCACACTTTGTCATTTTTGTGTAGCTCAAAATACAAAATATTTGAAGTTGATATTTTGCCCGTTCGTGGGATATACTATTGGCTACACCAGATTTTTTCAGAATTTTTTAAAACTCATAAATATGATTTTCGATTTTTTTTTAAATTAGAGTGAGCACTGGAGCTCTAGAGTCAAAAGTCTCTATTCAGCCAAAATATCTGTCTTTCTATAGAGGAAGGTGACTCGTATCCGAATTGGCATCGATTATTTCGAGCTTAAATTGAAGGGACATGAATGATTTTCTGATACAAAAATGTGGTCGCCTTCGAACACGAGATCAATTTGTTCTGTAGCTCTTTTTATATATAGTGATTGCTTGCTTTGTCATCATCTCCTCAGGTTGTTGTTGATCTACTTCTCGTTTTAAATGCCGTGCAGCAGTGCGCACTTGTACTGCGCTGCGCATGAGAATTATGTGTCATGATAAGATATTAGAGCTCGATCACATGTGATTAGTGATTACTAATCAACTAACACACGGTCTAGCTTATCAGAAGCTTCAGAGGCCACGCATGCATCACTCCGATGCAGAGGCTAGGGCAGCGTTTGACTCTAGAGCTCCAGTGCTCAATCTACAGAGGTGTTTGATTTAAGTTTTATTGCGGCCTCAGGCCCTCAAACAGAAACCATCAAAATTATACAGCTGATTACAAACCAATCACTCCGTATTTACCCAGGAAAGATTAATGTAGCGAAGTAGAAGGAAAAAAGAACGAGACCAACACATTACACATACTGAAAAGCGAGTGAGAAACAGATACTGGTAAACGTAGCTAGTGGAGTATGTTGTTAATTTGAGAGAAGACGGGATTATTGGGGCGCTAAGATTACTGAACGCTCCGATAATAACCTTCTCCTTAGTTGCTCTTTCTTCACATCCCCAGCATCTGCGTGTACCACAGGTCGTCGCCCGCGCAGGCGTCCCACATGGTCTCGCCGCCGCCGAACTCAAGTCCGGGCAAGCCCACGTCGGCGTACAGCCCAGCATGGAACGACGACTGATCGGACCAGCACGTGTCGGCACCAAAAAGCTGCGACCCTGACTGCTGTAGGTGTTGTTGCTGGTTCATCAGGCCGCCGCCGTGCGCTTGCGGCGGCTGCCACACCGCCATGTCGCGCATGTCAGCACAAGTGCTGCTGTTGTTGCTGTAGGATCCGTCGTCGCACCCGGGCGCGCTCTCGGCAGTGGCCAGCACCGGCGCCAGCTGGGAGGCGATCTGCATCTGCACGCCGCCTTCGGTGGACGCTGACGAGGACGAGACGGCCGTGGTGCATGACAGCTCCACGTCGGCGGCGGCACCCGGGTCGAGGCCGAAAACGTCGTCGTCGACGGGCCAGCAGTACCCGTCCGCCGTGACCGGCAGCGCCGCCGACGAAGTGTGCGGGACAACAGCGCCATCAGCTGAGCTGGAGGTGGCGTGGATGCGCTCGAGGAGGCGCGGCATCCAGAGGCAGCGCACGAGGTCCCTGAACCGCTGGCCGCCGACGTCGCACCCGAGCCGCCGGGCGTGCCGCTGCACCCGCGTCCGCCAGTAGTTCTTGATCTCGTTGTCGGTCCTCCCGGGGAGGTGGAGCGCGATCTTGGACCAGCGGTTGCCCCACCGCGCGTGCAGCTCCAGGACGAGCAGCTGCTCCTCCGCCGTCATGCCGCCCCGCCGCAGGTCCGGGCGCAGGTAGTTGAGCCACCGCAGCCGGCAGCTCTTCCCGGTGCGCCTCAGCCCCGCGCAGCGCGCCAGCGCGTTCCACCGGCCCTCGCCGTGCGCGGCGATGTAGTTGGCGAGGATCGCGTCCTCGTCCACCGTCCACGGCCCGCGCCGGAGCTCGTCCGCCGCCGCGTCCTCGCTGCTCAGGTCTCGCTGCTCACACGCCATCTCCACAGCAGACAAGTTGGCTCTATGCGGATCGACCGACGATCAAATGATGAGATGATGAAAAGGGCGGGAGAGGCATCAACCAAGGATGTGCTTATATAGAGGAGAGGAGTGAGAGGGAGAACAGTTTACTAGTAGTAGTGGCAGCCTGGGAGGAGGTAGCTTGGTTGGCTTGGCTTGGACTTGAAAGGAGACGAACACTTGGACTAGACGACGGTGGTGATGGTGATGATGATGATGATGGAAGGCGCGCAGGGGGCACGCCGCAACCGTGGAGGATTAGTTTAAGCATGCACACTCATCTGATGATGAGTTGAACTCCAGAAAAGCCAAAAGTTTAGGCGTGATTTGTCTATCTTTTGGAATTAGAGCACCACATTAACGATGCTAACCCGGGCGCGCACGCCAAGCTAGTCTAGTTTAACTGATTGTACGGGCTGCTTTGGTCTCTATCCAGCATAGTACTAGCATCCTCTGGTTTTAGAAAGAAGCATTATGCCAAACTGTTAAATTAATGAGCCACAAATGGCAGATGCCGAAGTGCTGAACCCGCACCGTGATCAGCTACTAGAGAGAAGAGAGAAACGAGTATAAGATAGTCACCAGAGAGAAACTAATCACTTAGTTGTATGTTGGTCGTTGCGTTATTTATAAAGCGGGGCGAAACCCTATTTCTAGGAGATGATGTAGGCTAGACAGTAGCTCGTGTGTGCATGCTGCCTATTTTTAAATACATAAATTTTGAAAAAGTGCACAAAGTCTAGTCGCAAGTTGCTAAGCCAAGGTGATGCAGACCAACATATAAGTTGAGTTCATAATTTCATATTGTGTTCTAAAATAAATACTCACACTGTTTCAAATTATAAAATGTTTTGGCTATTTTGGACTAAATACATACTAATGAGTGATGTGAATCAGGAAAAAGATAAAACATAAACAGAGGGAGTACAACACAAAGATCATCTGCCCTTCGTCGTGTGGTTGTAGCAAATAAAATTAGACTTTTCTACCGGAATACGTAAGAATCTCTTCCTATTACTCTCTCCCCTCATCAAGGAGTGGCGAGGCAGTGATATCCGAGCCTTTACGGTCACGAGAACTTGAACGGGACGACAATAAGGTTTCTGGCACAAACAGAGGGGAACCCTATTCTCTCTCTAGATCGAGGGCGTCTAGTACGGTTGGTCAGGGCCACACGAGAGATAAGGACCACAATAAAAGTGAAAGAGCAAACCGGACTAGTCAGGAACTATAGCGCCTAAACATCACCCCTTTTCTCTAGCCACATCGACAAAGCGTTCATAACTCACCTGACACCAAACCCTTCCCCTACACCGCAACACGACGAAGGTGTCTCCAACAAGGTTACCCTTTGTGTCTTCGCTGCCCGAAACCAATATGTTTGGAGTTCTCACCTGGGAACAGAAGAAAGGACGGAGGGACCTCGACTAAACCTCCATGAAAGAAGATGGCACTTCTGGTGTCATTGCCATCGTGGTAATCCTCGTAGCCTAGAGTTTACCCAACCCGTGCCGCAACACTAGTGAATCCACTAGCACCAACATTCGAGATCGATATTCAGAAGAGTGGGACGATAAGGATGAATTGGATACAACAACCTAGATCTCACATAGGAGGCTCACAGGTGATCTCGACACCGCAACCAACGACCGTCACCACCTAGCCTACTCTGTTTCCAAGGTAGTATGGCAATACCCACTCAATTGTTATAGAGTTAACGTCGCCATCCAAAGCTCTCCACGCAAGCCGCGGAGTGGTGAAACTCTCGGCACAATCTTCATTGATGATTGCACAGATTCGTCCCACGCTTCCCTTAAGTTGTGGCGAGAGTACGGACTGGCCGCGAGGCTAGAAAATTCCGGACCGCAAAGGCTAGTACATAGTGCACAAAGAAAATTCCAGACTCTGTAGCCTTGTTTGCCAGTAGTGTCGGTCTTACACAAATAAAACTCAACACTAGTGACTTCAACTAACACCCTGATACAGGGTAAGAAGATCCAGTAGCGTGGGACGAGAAGGATGGATTAGATACAACAACCTTTAGATTTGAGGTAGGAGTTAAACGAGTGATCTTCACACCGCAACCAACGACCGCTGCTTGCTCTGCTGCCAAGGTAGCATGACAATACCACCGAGTGCCACTCAATTGTTATAGACTCAATGCCTCCATCTAAACCCCTCCACGCAAGTCGCAGAGTGGCGAAAGCCTCGGCACCACCTTCATCGATGACTACACGGTTTCCCCTACGCCTCCATAGGCGGCGTGATAGTAAGGGTGGCCGCGAGGCTAGAGTTTCACCCTCAAGTAGTCGCGAAGGCCAGTATATAGTGCATAAATAATATTCCAGAGTTTGTAGCTTTGTTTGTCAGTAGTGTCGTCTTACACAAATAAACCTCGTGCTTCGTAAGATTTAGTAAACTAGGCAACATCAAAAGAAGAAACATTGGAGTTTTCCCATCACAACCATTTTCCTGAATTCATGGACATATCGATTTGTCATACACTGCTCAAGATAAGCACATATACATGCCGGCCTAGCTAGCTACCTAGCTAGCTAGCAGTATGGCACTCTCAATTATACTATCATTCAGTCAATTGCTCGAACTGTAATAATGAAGCAGGATTCTATAACTGAAATAAAAAACAATCTGTCGAAATAATAGAGCAGGAGTATGGCCAGATTCCACATCGAAGATGAGAGAAGTTGAAATTTTTGCAAGCAGTTGCAGTAGCACAGTTCGGATTGGATTGTTTTTGTTTGGTATTGGTGCACGGCTGTTTTGTCAAACCCGTCAGCAGCAGACTCTGGTCTCCTGAGTGACGAAGCAGATAGATGTATGGTTCTCTCAAAATATACTAGCGCTAGCTAGTACTAAAGTCCAAAGCAAGCGCTGTCCTTGACAATCTTATATAATCTTAGGCCTGACGACCTAGATCGGTCCTTGCGGGTATTCGATCAAATCCGGTACCGTGGTGCCATCGATCGCCAGACAATCTATCTGTTGAGTCGAAATCGAAGTGGGCTAGTCTTGGCGTAATCTCGCCCATTTTTCAACTGACTACATACACACACATCCGGTTTCTCTTTTTTTAGTTATAATCTCAAGCTGAGCTACAAAATTAAATCAATCACCGGTTTATGAGTCTTGAGTTTTTCTTTGGGCCTAACAGTGGCATGAAACAAACATAATATTGACACCATATGTCCATATCTGATTAAGAGGAATAAATGTTGTTATTTCTCAACTACTTTTAAAATGATAGTTTACTATTTTAATTAGTTCCTCAAACCAGTTAAAAATGATGCTGGTCATTTCTCAAGTATTAGAGATATCTAGCTCTCTTGCTTCAATAAGAAAATGTTTAGGCGGTAAAGTTGCATTGTATTCACACATTACGGGCCAGTCATCAAAATACAAACAAAATAGGGGAAACGGAGACCTAAAAGCATGAACAAAGTTTTAGGAAAAAAACATTAGTATTCAGTAAAGTTGCTAAATATTTTTTAAAAATCAATGTTATAACTGCTAGAAATATTCTAGAAAAGCAAGGAATTCAGCAAAAAAAGAATTGGAAAATTGTAGCGTTATTTTATTTTCCATTGTTAAAATTGCAATATTTTATTAATAATTCTTTTAGAAAGTTCGCGACTTTGTCACTTCCTACCATGTTAATATCTTCTTAACTTTTGTACATTTTCTGGTTTGTACGATTTTCTCGTAAATATTATTGCAAACGACTATTTTTAAATAAGATATTGGCATGTTTACATCTTTTTTGCTAAATTTATCAAATTTTTACCCATAAATCAGTTGATTATTAAAAAAAAAGGTCATCTTTTTATCCTTCATATCCCCTACTGGTCATATTTTTATTATTTCCCACTCATGCAGAATAACGTCGCCACAACATCGTAAAAGACACTTTGAATGGCTGGATGACCATATCATAAACCTAGACGATTTTGAGACGTTTTTATAGAAGGTGAAAAAAATGAAGAATTTTTTTTCGATAAAAAGACGATTTGGACACTTGAGAATTTAGGACCAAACTTCGACTTGGCAATAGTTGACGATCCAAGGGTAAACTTTGTTTTTGGTATTGATGAGCATAGCTAGTGGGAAAGCGGGCGCTTGTTAATGCAAAAGCTAGGTAGCACGCGTGCCAATTACAGTTAGTTTTTCCTTTTCGCATTCTTCATCTAGTTTGATCGTAAACCACGCGCATAAGTTACTAATTTATAGTCGAGTCAGTCAGTATTTGTAGGCTTCGAAGTTCGAAGTTCAGCACGAGCTACATGCGTAATGTGGTAACTTGTTTCACATAAACTCCGGCGGCCGCCCCGCGCTTTTACGTGTTCAAATTTAGGATGCTGCGCACTTCGTATACATAGATCAAAGATAGAACAAGCAGCTCGCCGTTTAGCTAGCTACAGAAAGAGGAGAAGATCACGCTGTCAAAAAGCATAATATCTGAACTTTGTCAAACTCAACTAACTATATATGGAGATTTACCACAGTATACTTGCGTAATACTAATCGAATTACTGGAATATTAGCTGAAACTGAACCTTTTCGGACACCAGCATGCAGCGCAGCGATCTGCAATCTGCGTTCTCGATGGGATGCAACGAGGAAAAAGGCCATGCATGCAACATCTGATACACGAGGCCGGGGAGGAGATCGATCTCAACTAAACTTGTATTGATAAAAGCAACCTGTCCCGGGTTTAAGGACACGCCCAAGAGCCTGTCCCTTAAAGCAGAAACAAACATGCCTGATATGTTTAGCACTAATTAACTACTACATGCCTCAGTGTCGTTACCTACATATGGCTGCTGCTCCTACATTCCCATCAGA
Source organism: Poa pratensis (assembly GCA_947311845.1). Taxonomy (NCBI): domain Eukaryota; kingdom Viridiplantae; phylum Streptophyta; class Magnoliopsida; order Poales; family Poaceae; genus Poa; species Poa pratensis. The sequence goes on along the minus strand of CAMZMU010000091.1, from coordinate 34,484,577 downwards.
CTCATGTGTGCTGTGTGAAATAACAAAATCATGATAAACTGGAGATGCTTTCCACCTTTTAGTTCCATGCTTTCCTTTCTTATCTTGTCTCGTTCTCGATTGTTCGATCGTGTCTTACTGTCTTGTTTGAGTGAAAGTAAAGAAGACCTTTAGTTAGCAGCGATCCGTATATCCCGATTTGTTTATGGTGGTGCCTCCGTCGATCGTTGAAGTGAAAGGAACCGGCGAAGAAACATGACACTTGTTGGGCGTACATAAGTGTTTGGATCGAACCCAAGAGAATAAGCATTTGGTGCTTGGCCTTTTCTCTTCATACTCTTAGATATTATTAAGCCTGCTAGCTTCAGGATGGTAGCTTTAGTTACAAAGCTGAAGTTAATCTTTGCAAGCAACTTCGCTGTTCCTCCTTTATTAACACACGTGTTCAGTTCTAGTAGTTCCCATGCTAAAGCGAAGTTTTACGGCATGTGACTGAAACATTTATCCACATATACAAAGTTCCAGTAAAACAATGGTATATTATCTATACTTTAGATCAAAGCACCCCACCGGTTACTCTTGTTGCAAGAAATGAAATGACACACATGATTGGGGGTTCTGCTACTCTGATTAAATCAAAAGTAAGCTAATCTTCCTTTTGTCATGAAGCTAGTTTCTAGGATTCCTTGGCAGCAGGCATCGACCTGGGTGGCCAATTGTTAATCACAGTGTGTGAAATGATCCATGCTAATTGCGGCGCAACTAAATTATTGGGTAGTATACCCGGCCAGATGTTAAATCATGCTCACTGAAGTACAATTAAAGAAATATAATATGTACTGTTGCAGTTAATTTTATTAGGGTACTACACCCGTACTCCACTCATAAATCATTAGATTTCAGTGGCTGCCACGGCATCCATGGTCATTACGGACGGCGACTTCGGGTGGGCAGAACTGCCTGTCTTGTTCTGCCCAGACTGGCCATGGAGCAAATAACATCAAAATGACAGTGTTCACTGTCAGTTGCACGCAGCATGAAAATGATGGGTGCCCTAAGAAAGTCCGAGGTTTTTTCCCTCAGATAAGTAAGTCCAAGTTTGAACCATGCATCTTAATTTGACTCGAACTCCTTTAAGAACTTTAGACCCTTGACTGTCCGAATGCATAATAACACCATTACCATCTACCACATTACATAGTATTAAATCAAACGAGCACTAAACCGGTGCATCTGTGGTGAGCAGTGACCAGGCTGACGACGAGCTATTACTACTAGCTTTTGACATCTGAATTTAGAAAGGAAACAATAGGCAATTCAGGGAGAGGTCTTGACTTACGTGATATGCTGAGTCGTTAGTGCGAGCCGTGCTATAAAAAAATGGTACCGGGTACAGAATGTGGTTTTTTTAAATGTGATGTACTGAGTCGTCAAAAGGGGAAATAAAAGAGTCGTCGTTGCAGGTATGCAAGTTTCAATGCGAGGTCCTTGCAGAAAACGACATACGTAGATGCTGGGATGAACGAGCATGATCTTCTCTTCTAGAAGGAGCACATGGAGGTTGACTGTTATGTGTGTAGTTAGACAGATGATTTTAACAGCATAGTTAATCACTAATCAGTGGGGTATGTAGCAGTTCGTTGTGGCTGTGAGACCATGCGTTGAACAAGTGTTGATTCAGGAGGAGAGATTTTTTTTTCACTCTGAACAATTTTTTTGAGGTATAAGGCCACCGCCCGAATAGATAGAAAGAGTTGACCCAGTTTATAAGGGAAACCGGGTCCAAAAACCATACAATCTGTACATAAGAATAGCACTAACGAAGCGACCCGCCGCCCACACGACCCAAGTCGACAAACGCCACAACACACACCACCTGCTCCGGGGCCGCCGCCCCGGCGTAACAACCAGATCGACCTTCGCATTGCCCGAAAGCGATCCAGTCATGGTCGACAAACCCTCTGCCCACGCAGTTTTCATCCAGGTTGCCACCAAAACCACCTGTTCCAGGGCCGCCGCCCCGGTGTAGCAACCAGATCGACCTTCGCATTGCCCGAAGACGATCCAGTCGGGTCGACGAACCCTCTGCCCACGCAGTCTTCATCCAGGTCGCCACCCAAGCCCACGCTAAACAACGGCTCTGCCTCGTAAAACCGTCGTAGCGTGGGAAACCGAGGCCGCCACCTCGGCGACCACCACCGTCCGGAGCCGCTGCCCCGGCGTCCACCACCCTCGACCACACACCCATTTTGCACATCCGCCGCGAAACCGTCGCACCGTGCTGGCCAAGAGCTCCAAAGCGGCGCCTCCAACAAGGTAGTGACGAGATCGTCACCGCCGCCCGCTCCCGAAGAGCATAGATTTTCACCCGAAGCTCTTGGAACCACACGCGTTAGTCGAGGTCGAAAAGCTCCACAACGACGCGATCAAGAAGGAGAACGACACCCGAGGGTGCCGCCGTCGTCGGCACCGACCGAAGTCCGTGCGAGCTTTCGCCCGGAGTACACTCTGAACATTACCAGCCCATTCGCAGCAGCAGTACAACACTTGACAAATCTAGTCGTAGTTTGATAGACTCGCTCAGTGGGTTGGAGGGGAGCAGATTATATCGGAGAACATCTTCCAAGGAGTGAGGGACATCGAGATGGTCTGACCAAATGGGTCGTACCTTGCTGATCACAGTTCAGTTTGTTGTGGTCAAGTCCGACAGGTGTTGCACACACGCAGAAACGAACAAACGAATGGACCACTAACAATTTCCACGCAGTTAATAAAATTCCCCGCGTGATTAAGCAGGAATTTTGCTAGCACGATTCCTCTGATTATCAGAGACGCACATCGCTAATCCTTGTTTCCTGACAGAGTAAAGCTACAGTGTCTGCTAATAGTGGAGATGCAAAGCAAAGCAAAATGGGCAGCTGAATAGTGTCTGCCGATTGATCTAGCGCCTAGAAGAAACTGCAACTAGAGACCTAGGGATAGTCGGCAATGGGATCGGATTAGACAGGCATCTGCTAGCTCCTTGTGCTTGCTGATGTCTCTGCTTCCGGCAGCAGCAAACAGCGAATCCTGGACGTTTACTGTCGCGCATTTTCTTCCTTTCAGTCTTCTCCAGGTTCTGCAACACGACACTCAGACCAGTATTTCTTTCACCTTTGATTATCTCAGTCGAATTTCTAAACGTCTGTACGTGAATCGGGATCTTTGCATCTCATCACCTCGGTTTTAGTACAACCGATTAGACTTTATTGATTAAGTAAACAAACACATCACATCAGAATGAACAAACAGTAGTAAAAAAAATACTTGTGATAAAACTAAAAATTACGTCAGTGTTCTTCCACGTCGTCGTGTCGAGATTTATCTTTGCAGCTCAACGGTCCACTATAGGATGTCTTCTTTTGGGCTTATAGAGCTGCTTCTGGGTACCAAACGGCTGAATCCCAAAAGAACTCTCGGGCTGCTGGCCCGCTTATTTCCACCGAGAAGCCACACTCGCGTGCAATTGCAGAAACTGCTCGGAGGCAGTTTCCCGAGCTTCTCGGTTAAAACAGCGAATCGGTATCTTGACTAGCCCGCATATTTCCGTTCTATTTACAGGTACTGCCCCTCCACTAGACCAAACGCTCCCAACCACCATCGTCTCGCGTTCGTTGACATGGAGCCAGTGCCGCTCCCAGCCCCCACAGCCGCCGACCTCCCCTGCAGCAGCCGCCGCTCCCAGCAAGCACCGCCGCCGACCTCCCCTGCAGCAGCCGCCGCCGCTCCCAGCCCCCACCGCCGCCGACCCTCCCCTGCAGCAGCCGCCGCTCCCAGCAAGCACCGCCGCCGACCTCCCCTGCAGCAGCAGCCGCCGCCGCTTCCAGCCACCACCGCCGCCGACCCTCCCCTGCAGCAGCCGCCGCTCCCCCGCTTCTGGTCGCGGGCCGCCTCTAGACCCACAGTAGGGGCAGCCGCTGCCGGCGAGCTCTTTGGCTGCCCGATGCCCACGCCGGCAAGCTCTTCAGCCGCTCGATGCCCACGCCGCTCGATCCAATTTCTGCCAGCATCGAGTTCTTCCAATTTTGTTGGATAATGGTCAATTAGTTCCATGTTCTTCTCTACATGTGAATAGGTTGTTCTGATAGATGTGAATGGACTAGTACGTAGATGTGAATGTCAATTTATTCCCCTGTTATTCACCATGGATATATGTTGACTAGCTGATTATTTCATTTCACCATGTCAATTTGTACAACATTTGGTTTATAAATTATTATCTGACGCCATGTTCTAGTTATTAGCTGACTTTCCCTAATTTTCTTCAATCATCTGTAGCTCATTTTCACTAAATATTAGCATACATATATATCATCTCTTATTTAAGAAACATATCTAATTTAGGGTATTATAGTCCTTTCACAACTCAACACATCAAATAAGCCAAATTTTCAGGAGCCCAAAAGAAGTCATCCATACAGTTTCTGGTAGCTTCTTCCCACCACAGTTTCTCTCCACCATTTCTCATAAGCTGGCTTATGCATAAGCAGGAGCCCAAAAGAAGTCACCCTATAATTCTTGAAAAAAACTGTGGAAGGCAAAATATGCGCGAGCAAGATAAACCTCAAAATTTTTGTAAACACATATGAGCTGCACCCTCCAATAGGCCGTTCAAGGAATTTTGGCCTGAGACACACCCCTTGTAATGCACATTATCATACCGCTAGTTCGAAATCATTTTTGTCGGAAAAGAAGATAGGGAACACACAAAAAAATCAAATTGGAAAAACTGAGCGTATGGTTAGCTTTGCGATATGTCGGGTCGGTATTTCGGAGGTGCTCATATAGGTATGTGTGTATGTTTTTATAGGTGTGAGTGTGTGTGTTTGTAAGGGTCTGTGTTTGTGTTTCTAAAAAAAAGATCAAATTGGAGAACCACATAGGACACGTGTTTCTAAAAAAAAGATCAAATTGGAGAACCACATATGACACCACCATGCTCACCTGTCTGGTTAATGAAAGTTTATGGTTTTCCGGTTCAAAAAAAAAAAAAAATGAAAACTCCACCAAACGACAAAACGCAGGGATCGAAAGTGGTTCATCCGCGGGACCTTTCACATCACAAGCTCGCTGGGCCGTTTGGTGTTGCATAATGTCCTAGCGCAAGCCCAACCCAAGCTTACATTCTTAGTCTTAGTGCATTACAGCCCAATACCCATGTTTTTTTTGAGGAATTCACTTCTTGGATAACGATGAGAAGACCAGAAGAGAATTACCAACCGAAGAATTCTCGGCAAGCCATCACCGACACGGCGGCGCCGCGCCCGCGCGCATTCAAGATTCATGCATGCATCCATGGAAATGCTTGCACCTGAACCGCTAGTGGATGGCGCTCGTTCGAACTGACTAATCATGTGTTAGTTTCAGTCCAAAAGGTAGTCGATACATACATCCATGCATGAGCCATGCAAAGCGCGCGGCCGGGAAAACCAGAGGCTGGAAGGAAAATCAGTCCCGCCCGTGGAATGGAGCTAGCTAGGCTAGCTCCTGCATGATGAGCATCCATCATGCTTGATTGTTTGTGCTATCAAACCTACCAACAATCAATAAAACAATACTCATCGATCACCTTCCTGTTGTTGGTCAAGGGCTAGCTATATACTCCTATATATGTAGCTATGTAAGTTTCTCACGTCATAATGGACTAATGCAGATTATGCATATAGGTTCATCAAACACATGCATGCATCTGCATACCAGTGAATATGTGAAATTAAGCATATGAATTTGCGGTTGCGAGTTGCATTGTGGAGAACCTTGCTATATATGCACACAACACGCAAAGGCGGTGTGAAACAAACACTCAAGATTCAAGAAATAGGTCATATGAGGGGGTGTTGACGGCTTGACGACATGATCAAATGCTACTTGTAGGCGTGAAGAAACAAGGAGAGCCTATAGCACGCGCACTGGATACGAAACACGTGGTTGGCGTCAATTATACATGTTAGGTAGGTACAAGGGTTTTTTCATCTCAACTTGTCGGAAAGGGACACTCACCAGTTGACACACCTACATGGGTCCGTCGATCTGTAGCTGGCTTTGCTCTCGTCCCCGGGTCCCAAGTCTTGCAGCCACCGGGCCGGCAGCCGGAGAGAACTGAGTGGATCACCCCATGCATTCACTTTCAGAGTGTACTTGTGCTGCAGTACGTCCACTTCCATGCTGCATGGATTGTTCGGCAGCTAAGTTAGATCGAGATGTTTGAATTCAGGGGGTGAAGGGAACACGATCGAGTACGTACAACGACCAAAGGAAATGCATGCACATGCTCCAACCCCTTTCTCACGTCGAAGTGGAGTCTAAGTATATCTCAAAAGAATACAACACGGATAGAGCGGTGATCGATGGTGAATAAAAATGTTTTTTAAGTTCAAAAGCATATTTATTTGGAAGGTTTATATGTGCATTTTGTAATATGTGTCAGAATTGTGCATAAGTAGGGTTGTAGTTGGACTGTAATTAGCGGAGGGTTTGATCACCTACATGGGTCCGTCGATCCGTAGCTGGCTTTTTGCTCTCGTCCCCGGTCTCAAGTCTTGCAGCCACCAGGCCGGCAGCTGGAGAACTGAGTGGATCGTGTACTTGCGCAGCAGTACGTCCACTTCCATGCATGCTCCATAGATTGTTCGGCAGCTAAGTTAGATCGACATGTTTGAATTCAGGGGGTGAAGGGAAAACGAGCACGTACGACGACCAAAGGAAATGAATGCATATGCTCCAATCCCTTTCTCCAGGTAGCGGAAATTCACTTTGTCACATGGCAGTATATGCTCCTCCCATCGTTTTAAACATTTTTTTATTTTTCAAAAAATTAAACAAAAAATGGCCCGTACATATCGACGTTTGCTACACCGTTGGCACCGGTGTTCAAAAAATTAAACAAAAAAGATGTTCATGTTTTCAGAAAAATACTCACAAAGTCCAAAAACTATTATTCACGAGTCTCATAAATATGTTAATGTGTTTCAGAAAACTGTTCACGGTCTCATGAAAATATGTACATAATTACCGAGAAATTTATTATGCATTGACAATTACGAAAAAAAAATCAAAATTTGAAGGAGAAAATAGAAAATGCTTGTCTTACAATTTTTTTCCATGTGTTTAAAACATATTTATTCATGTATTTATCAATGAAAATAGAGTGAAATATAAACATAATAATAAAGCAAAAAAAGAAAGGACAAATAAAAAAGAAACGAAACAATAGAATAATAGAAAACAATAACATAAAATAAAAGGAAAATCGAAATCACACGACTGCCTGCATTTCCTTCCCTAAGAAAATGAATTGGATATGGAGTCCGGAACAGGGCCATCGCTACATGCATGTCCATCCACGGATCATCTACCCAGCACGTTTGCCAGCCTGAGCATATGCATGCAGATGAGATCGACGGCCGACCAGCCTACCGCCATGGAGTCCCGTCGACAGCGAGACGCCCATGGTGACTTCGTTAATCTCAAGACCTGATCCGCCAGCTCAGTTTCTCGAATGATCATAGGGGTAGGGTGTGCGTGTGTGCGTTCATATGGGTGAATGTATGCGCGTGTATATGAGCGGCTGCGTTGTACTGTGTTTCACAAAAAGAGTGGTGCCTCATGTTAGACGTCTAATTGGTCTCGGGTGTGACGACACTGTTACCGATGGGTGTGGACAAGGTGACACGAAGCCTTGTTTTCGTCCGCACCATCGTCACGGCGACACGGCAGACACCTCAATTACTTTGGTGGTGCTGCAGACGGGGTATGTCACGGCGGTTGTGCTCGGAAGACCAGAGAAATATCTCTATAACACGTACCGAGTTTGAGACTGCTATGTGATGGCGCAAGGGAGGAAAGACGACGGCATCCCAGCAGTACGATTTGGCTAGGCATGGTTTTTCATCCTACATGTCGTCAACTACTTCTGGGTGAAGCAATGGAAGCATTGGACGAGGAGAAGATGATACTTCACAACACAGCGCACATATACGACTGTGTGGCGATGTTCACGTCAAAATTGTGTGCCCAGAGTGTGAGCCTCGCGATCAACATTTTGTAGCAGTGTTCTCGGTAAGTGGGGGTGGCAAACAGAGGGTGACTTCGAGTTTTTGGTGGTGCGCTTCGAGTACCAAGATTCGCTCTTCGGGGTGAAAACCATAGTTCTGACCTTAATTGGTTGTAACTGGCAATTGCGTACTTCTTGTCACTTTTTTGTTGAGAATATTGTGTGGAGATTTCTCGGACTTTTCTCGGGGTGAAAACCCATGATTTGACTTTGGTGTTTAGATCAGGCGACGAAATCGCTTGTGCGATGTTTCCTTCCTGGGGCCGTTGCTCTTGGAGAGCCTTTTTCATGGCCAGGGTGTTGCCAATAGTGGCGTTTGTTTATGTTGCTGCATTTGCTGATTGTTTCAGCACGCGTCATTCTTATTCTTTTTCGGCTGTGTGCATACTTAATATCTTGACTGGTTCTAAACATTACTTTGTTGCAGACGTTGTATATAGTTGATATCATATTAATATTAATATATTCTTTTATCGAAAGGAATTGCAAGGCCAACTTTCTTCGAGAGGGAGCTAAGGTTAGGGCGACGAGAGGTGCGGAGCTAATCCTTTTTTTTTTTCATGAGTATAACCGATCGAACGATTCGGCCCAGTCGTGCGGGCGATTTCGCGGTACAAATCGCGCGCGCGATACCGAACATTTCCGCTCGAGCGGTATCGAGCAAGATGCCCACAGGTTAGCAAATCGACTGGGCTGCGCTCCAACGAATGGACAGGGCCTGGGCCGCCTCGTTTCCTCCTCGAACTCGATCGCGCACACACGCCCAGTCCCTCTCCCTCCTCTCTTGGACTCCTTGACTGAGGCACTTCTTGCCTCGCCGCGCGCCGTCTTCCCGGCGAGCCACCGACCGCTTACCATTTCCCACCTCCACCTCCTCCTCCACTCACCCATCACCTCCCTCTGCTCCTGCGTCCCTCCGAACCAAGCAGCAGCTCGGCATCTAATCTAGCTCGAGGCTGCCGGCGCCGAGCCAGCGCTCACGGCGGCGCATCTTCCTTGGCTCGGCCCTCCACGCTCCTTCTCGGAAAAAGGTTCGCCAGACATCTACCTCCTCCTCGTCCACCCTGACCACCGCGGTGGCGCCGCATCCAGCGTCTGCTCTTCTGCCTCGCCTCTGGCCACCGGCGCACCAGGTGTTCGTCATTATTCCCGTGAGGGGTTCTGTTATGTTCTTGGCCAGACGACCATCTGGGTTGTCTAATATCAGCAGGCTCTGCGTTCTTCATACCGTTTCTTGGATACTCTCTTCGAGGCGGTCACGGTTCAGCGGCGGCAGCGACAATGCCACCGCGAATTCGCTTGGCCGGCTGTCGGAGCTTTTCCGGCCAGTCAGGGTGGAAGTCAGCGGCGTCATCTTGCGGGAACTGGAACGCGGCGCGTGTTCGGAGTCGGTGGAGCTGGAGAGGCTCGACGTCGAGCTGGACCCTTTTGTTGTCAACTTGGTGGTCCGGGGCTTGTCGGACTCGGAGACGGCGGTGCGGTTTTACCGGTGGGCAGAGTCGCGCCCAGGATTTGATCATAGCCAGTTTGCAATAGCGTACATTGTGAGCTTGCTGTTTATAGATGGCAATTTTGCTCTGCTGTCGGAGTTTCTGGGGACAGTGAGGAGCCAGGGGGTGGCATTGCATCGGTCTCTGTATCGGATCCTCTTGTCTGGCTATGTACGTGCTGGCAAGTTCGATTTGGTCATAGAGACGTTTGATGAGATGGTGACGTCCGGTTGCCGTGAGTTTGGGTTGATTACAATAGGTACATAGGTGTTCTGATTAAGAATTGTTGCTTTGATTTGGTGGAGAAGTACTATGGCATGGCGCTCGAGAAAGGTTTTTGCCTGACTCCGTTCACTTACTCGAGGTGGATCTCTGCATTGTGTCAATCGAACAGGATTGAGCTTGTACAGGAGCTTCTGGCTGACATGGATAGGTTTGGATGTTCTCCAGATATTTGGGCTTGTAACATATACGTCGATTGTTTGTGTAAACAGAACAGGTTACATGATGCATTGCAGATGGTAGAGAAGATGCGGGGGAAAGGAACCAGCCCAGATGTTGTGACTTACACAACAGTTGTTGGCTGCTTATGTAACAATAAGCGGTTCTCGGAAGCAGTTGGGCTTTGGGAAGAGATGCTGAAGAGGGCCTTAAACCTGATGTTGTTGCCTGTGGTGCACTGATCTTTGGGTTGTGCAAGAGTAGCAAGGTTGATGAGGCTTTTGATCTCGCATCCAGAATGTTAAGTCTGAACATAGAACTGAGTGTCTCAATATACAACGCCCTAATAAGTGGCTTCTGGAGAGCTGGGAGCACTGATAAAGCCTACAACATCATATCCTTCATGCGGGCAAACGGTGTGAGCCAGATGTTGTTACCTATAATATCCTTTTGAATCATTACTGCACTGAAGGCATGATGGTTAAAGCTCAAAAATTGATAACAAAGATGGAAACGAGCGGTGTAAATCCTGACCGGTACAGTTATAATCAGCTGTTAAAAGGACTCTGCAAAACTTATCAACTGGACAAGGCATTTGCTTTTGTCTCAGATCATATGGAAGTTGGTGGCTTCTGTGATGTTGTATCCTGTAACATACTGATTGATGCATTTTGCAAGGCCAAAAAGGTAAAATCTGCGTTGGAGCTGTTCAAGGAAATGGGTTATAAGGAATGCAAGCTGATGCTGTGACATATGGAACTCTGATCAATGGCCTTTTCAGTGTAGGATATTACAATCTAGCTGATGAACTTTTTGAGCAGATGGTGAAGGCACAGATTGACCCTAATGTTAATCTGTACAATATTATGCTTCATCACCTGTGTAAGGTTGGTCATTTCAAACGTGCTCAGAAAATATTCTCGCATATGATTGAGAAGGAAATCCTACCTGACACTGTTACTTATAACACACTCATATATTGGCTTGGAAAAGGTCAAGAGCAACTGAAGCCCTTGATCTGTTCAAGGAAATGAGGACAAGGGGAGTAGAGCCAGATAGCTTGACATTCAAGTATTTGATCAGCGGTCTCCTTGACGAGGGGAAATCTACGCTAGCTTATGAGGTATGGGAATATATGATGGAGAATGGTATCATTCTTGACAGAGAAGTTTCTGAAAGGTTGATAGGTGTGCTTAAATCGAAGAACAAGTAACAGCCAAGTTCTAGGAGAGGTTTAGGCACTAGAAGCTTTCCTGCCTCTGACGCCTATCTGCACCTACCTCCAGAGCTTCAGTAGTTGATTCTAAGCTCGCTACATTGCAGTTGCACACAATTTTGCTGCCCTCCTCTCGCCCATTCCCATGGCAGACGTGCAAAAGTAGCAATGGACAAGGTAATCCTCTCTTTCACCATTTATGGGCATTTGCTAGATTTTTTTATGTAAACAGCAGGCATTTAATTGTGAAGCAAAGTCAATGCCGTTGAACAAGTCCTGCAATGTTTTTTCAGAGCTAGAGAGCCAAGATTCTTGTTATAGTAGATAAGAATCTTCCGATGCTAGCTGAAGACATACATCTGGTAAATACTGCCAAAAGCAATGTAAGGTAGTAATAGTTTTCTAATTCTTATTTGATTTAAGTTGGTTCGTGCCTAAATTTTTAGATCTCTTATACATACATATTGTCCAATGCACTGTTAACACTTCTCTGAAATCACAGGTGTGGTCTCGAATGCGTCTAAGGCTGTATTAGTTTGGCCCCAAGCTCTCAACTTTTCAGGAGAAAATCTGCAAGGTGGCTGACTTCAGCAGACAATATAATCTTAAGGTGCATTTTGACTTCTGGCGTTATTTTCGATTCAAATTTAATTGTCTACAGTTAAATAGAACATTTGATAATAAAGCTGTCGAGTTGTAAATTTTACCTCAATACCTCATCACTATACAAATACATGTTATATGTAGCTAAATTTACTCTTATGGAAGTTGCAACATCAGGTGCATCACCATCACATATGTTATTAGCAGCTAGGTTTCCAGGAATGTAAGTTTCAAAGCTTTAAAACATGGATCAGGTGCATCACATATGTGCTATATACATCCTCCTACATAGTATGAATTCACACTCCGTGTTCTTTTGTATCTTTTTGTTCTAAATGTAAAATATGATCACAGACAGAAACAATAGCTTGTTTCAGTAATATGAGCTTCTCTGCACATGTAGAGGCTATATTCAGTAAGCAACTGCAAATGGTTTCATTACATCCTTTAGGAGTTCTAGGGTGGGAACAGTGAATACTTTAACAGTAAAGCATTTTGAGGATACAGTCTGATATCATCCATTGACAGGTTGGTACCTTTGGGGCAGTCAATAGTGTTATTCACGGCTGTACATATAGCAGTGGCAGTAGTAGAGGAAGGGCTTGTGACGAGGATATTTGGAAGGCGTTTGGAAACTGAATGCCGGAAATGGCAACCAGCTGCCAATGGACACCACCACTTTGCTATGATGATCAACCTGGATGGTGCGTTTGTTGCAGAACCCATGGTAGGCAGTTGGGTTTCCGTGTGCAGGAGATCTAAATTTTGCGGCAGCTGGATCTATTCAGAATGCCAAAGGAGCACTTCAGGCTGTGCATGAATTCCTTTCATATCCTCATTTCCTCGTGTGCCGCTTTTCAAAACTGTGTAGATCCTGGAACCTGATGATGCCATATGTTTGAAGATCGCCCAACTTGTGCTTGTCTTTTCCCCCGGCACCGAAAGGACGTAGAACTTGTAATCAAATTGTAGCCCCCCTGTGGGGTTGAGGGTTTTGCCTCTTCGTTTTTTCTGAGTTTTGATACAGGAATAGAAACCTGCAGTAGGCAGTAGCTGCTGGCAAGCAGTCAATTAGAGTTTTGTGGTACTAGTGCTGTAGGCCTAGAGCCTAGTGATGTTGTACTATATGTACATGTACATGTACAGTATCGTCCCTTCAACAAGCATACACATACATGAACCAAATCCGTCGGGGTTTTGCCCGTGTATCTTTGATTTCTGCTGTGTTATTATTTCAGGTTCCATCATTTTTGTGTTAAATTTTCAAAAGTTGATTATTACCACTCATTGATGTGGGACACGAGCTGCCCAGCCAAGGAAACACCTGCACCTTGTCGTGTCGGACGGGCTCGAGTCTCCAGCAGCTAAGCTGAGCTCGTTTGTTGGCCGGCCGGTTTGGGCTCAGCTTGGCTACTAATCTTCGCTGCCAAGCGCGTGTTGAGGACTTGACTGTACTTGTCACCGTCCAAATCTTTCTTGGTCGACACTCGTTTTTATCTACTGTATTTATTATTTCTGAAAGCTGCTGGATACTCAACAGCTCGACGGAGAGCGACGTCGCCATTTTTCGACGGGTAAGACGCGTACGTCTGTGTTGTTTTCATGGCCTAGTAAATAACCGGTCACACCACCTCCGTTATCCAGAGTATGTGATCGATACTTTACTTTAATAGCCAGCAGTTGAGTACGAACAAAAGTTGGTTGGTGATCTGGTCTACTTGTTCCACGCAGCGCTGGCTGGGTACCTACGTGGACGTTTACCCTCAACTTACACTCTTAATTAAGAATTACACCGCTAATTCGCATGCATAGTCATTACATTATTCTTATGAAGTGAACTCATAATTTGTTCCATTGGACCGACCACATACTCTGCTAATCAAATCTTCTCGTGATAGCTTCGCCCACATGGACTATGTTGACGGCTAGTTTAGCTGACCCACAAAAGATTCACGTAATCCATCCCTTGGCTATCACATGAACCTTTCGATTGTGAATTTTTTCTTCTTTTCGCGAAGACTTGGATTATGATGATTTAGTTATGTTGATTAGACAGAAAATGAAGGGGAAGAAAGGAAATTTGCGCCTCGCGAGAGTCGGTTGAAGTAGCTAGCTAGCTCTATCCGGATTTTCCGCCCTCTGGGGTAAAACCGACCAACTTCAATACGATAACTTAGACTGAATCTCTCGCTGTTATCCGGATAGCTATAGCCAAATCGCGTGATTGTCGCCTCCTGCCGATGTATTACATGGCAACTAATGCAGTAGCATATACTGCTAACCATGCGGAAGAATATACCGTCCGTTAATTGATCGACAAGTCATGCGGCAAAAATGGACAGCAATACTAATTCTCAAGTTAACGCCCAAATTACATCTTACCATGAATACTTGAAAAAATAATACTGATAGTCAAATCATTTCTTACCATGTACTGTAGGAGTAATGGCTATAGCGTCATCCATGTGGGTTACCATTTGACATGCATGCACGTCTCGAACAAGGCAGGACATCTGAATCTAATAGCACAAATAATCCAGACGTCTATATACAAATCCAAGCAAATCCGTACTATTTCAGAAAATATCGAGCCCGGCAAATCCGCACAAAGATCAAAAGCGGAAGCTTCGTTAACATGGATATATCAAAATCAGCGGGTAGTCGATCGAGAAAGCCATGTTTGGACGTTCCAATCGAGATAATTTTCTTTTATGACCTTTCCATTTCTCGCTAACTGCTCGGCCCCACATGTACATACGCACTGCGCACGCCTATATAAAGCTCCGGCTAGACCCATACGCCAACACAAAACAACAATACACAAGGATTTGACTTAGATTTGTCTCTCATCCATCCAACGATCTCTGCAAGCAAGAAGGAAGGAGATCGCTAGCTAGAGCAATGGCTCCGACGATGGCTGTCAAGGGTGTTGCCGCGAAGGAGGCGCCGGCGAAGGGAGCGTACGTGACGTTCCTGGCCGGCTCCGGCGACTACTGGAAGGGTGTGGTGGGCCTGGCCAAAGGTCTCCGCGCGGTCAAGTCGGCGTACCCGCTGGTGGTCGCCGTGCTCCCCGACGTCCCTGAGGACCACCGCCGCACGCTGCTCGACCAGGGCTGCATCGTCCGTGAGATCGAACCTGTGTACCCGCCGGAGAACCAGACTCAGTTCGCCATGGCCTACTATGTCATCAACTACTCCAAGCTCCGTATCTGGGAGGTACTTACTTACTACTGTACCAGTTGATCTATTGCTCTATTCCTTATTGGATCCATAGATGTTGATCGATTCTTTGTGGTGTAGTTCGTGGAGTATGAGAAGATGGTGTACCTAGACGCGGACATCCAGGTGTTCGACAACATCGACTACCTCTTCGACCTCGAGGCAGGCAGCTTCTACGCCGTCAAGGACTGCTTCTGCGAAAAGACATGGAGCCACACGCCGCAGTACAAGATCGGCTACTGCCAGCAGTGCCCCGACAGAGTCGCATGGCCGGAGCACGACCTCGGCATGCCGCCGCCACCGCTCTACTTCAACGCCGGCATGTTTGTGCACGAGCCTAGCCTCGCCACCGCCAAGGCCCTGCTCGAGAAGCTCGTCGTCACCGACCCGACCCCGTTTGCCGAGCAGGACTTCCTCAACATGTTCTTTGGGGACGTGTACAAGCCCATCTCGAACGTGCACAACCTGGTGCTGGCTATGCTGTGGAGGCACCCCGAGAACGTCGAGCTCGGCAAGGTCAAGGTCGTGCACTACTGTGCTGCGGTACGTCGTCGTCCTTGTCATCTATGTCATACATACTGAACCATTAATTTATCTCTTGTGAATTATGATCATTGTTCTCATGTCATGCATATCCAGGGTTCGAAGCCGTGGAGGTTCACCGGGGAGGAGGCGAACATGGACAGGGAGGACATCAAGATGCTGGTGAAGAAGTGGTGGGACATCTACAACGACGAGAGCCTCGACTACAAGGGTGATGTCACCAACGAGGCCACCCCCATGCGTGCGGTTCTGTCCAAGGCCGGCGCCGTCATGTACTTCCCGGCGCCCTCCGCCGCGTAGGCCCGTGCCATGCATGCCGGCCGGCGTTGACGTACTCTCGGCTGGTTTGGCGCTCAATCAGGCGTCATAATTAATACCAGGAATTCCGCAATTAGGTTTTTCGGCAAAGTATCGTCGATTAAGGATCGATCTACACGTTTTGGTGTTGTAGATCGACATTATAGTGTTTTTTTTTTGCAAGACTATTTGTAAAGACGTACGTGCATGCGCATGGTTTGTCTAACTATGGATCGACCTGCTGCTTAAGCTCGTATATGGCTGAGACATTCTGGAAACTAATCATATAAGTTGAAATTTTTCCTATTATCTTTGCCGTTTGGTCTCCCTGAGTTTTAGTTGTAACAAACAAGGGTACCGTGTGCGTGTGATTATAGGAGTGAGCGTATTCATGTATACGTGAGTGTATGCGTCTATTTATGTTTCGCAAGAAAAAAATGATTTAGCATTCGTTAACTCGAGCAGTCGGTTGAGTCGAGACAAGTGAAATATCCGGCCAAAACGGAGATCTTGACGACGACTGCTTGGCCCGGTAGTGAGGCGCGCGACGTGCCGACGGTGCTGTTCCGCCTTTGTCCACGTACAGCCATGGGCCATGTTTCTTGAGTTCGGGCCCGGACGACGCGGGTGCGACATACAGGGGCGGCACCACTACCGGGGTGAGGAGGGGCGGTCGCCCCGGCTCCCCTGGGGCGGAGCAGGGACCCCCTATTCAGTTCTCAAGCGGCGGCGGCGCCATTGACGCGCTGGAGAAGAGCGAAGCTCTGTTTCGTCGAACAGAGCAGCGAACAGGTAAGTTGGGCCGTTGGGCCAACCGAACATAAGAGAAAGTGGCCCAATTTAGCTTCTTTACTGCACCCGCGACCTGACCTAGCTCTCTGCTCGCAAATTCCCCACACGACGGCCATCGAGCAGAGCTCCCGCCGCCAGGCCGTCGCCCACCTCTTCCACCACGGCACCACCGCCCCGCCGGCCGCCGCCCTCCCCTGACTGCCGCCCTCCCCTGACTGCCGCCGACCCGCCGTTCGGCTGCCTCCGGGCTCCGGCTCCGGCCTCCTCAAACCTGAGCGCCGCCCCTGCCTCCGGCTCCAGCCTCCTCAACCTGAGCACCGCGCGCCGCCGATGGACTTGGACGATGAGGACGCCTGGCTTGCCGTAGTGGAGCAGGAGGAGACAAAGCTAGCAGAAGAGGAAGCGGCAGCAGCGGCTCGGGCATTGGCGGCGGCAAGAACGAGCAAGCGGGCGCGCGACTCCACGGCCAACAACGAGCAACACGAACAGCAGGTTATCTATCCCCTTTGATTTTAGTTTTCTGTATCAATTTTGAAGTCCAATGTAATAGAGCAGAACACTAAATTTTGATAATGTAGGAACCTGAAACTCCACAAGCTAGTGTTCCTGAAGTGTTTGATCTAGCAAATGTTATTGGTGATCCTGGAATTCGGAGGCCAATTGAAGAATTTGCAACTACTGAAATAAGAGATACAATGAGAAGGGCATATTTGTCGAGAGGCCGGAGTCGTTTGATTGGCCACCCATTTACCAAAACAAAAATTGGGGCAGATTGGCGATCATTCCTTGAAGCATGGTATGATAAATATGATTGGTTAGAATATAGTGTGGAGAAAGATGCAGCATATTGTTTCTATTGTTTTCTTTTCAAACCTTCAACAATTAGTGTACACCATGGACATGATGCTTTCACAAAAGTGGGGTTTAAAAATTGGAAGAAAGGACCGGAAAATTTCAGATCTCATATAGGTGGACCAACTAGCACTCACAACAATGCAAGAAAATGTTGTGAAGATTTTAGAAATCAAAAACAGAGTGTGTCATATGCTATCACTTGTTATGATGAGAAATCACATATTGACTATGAAATACGTTTGAGGGCTGTGCTTGGTATTGTAAGGTTTCTTGTTGAGCAAGGTCTAGCTTTTCGTGGGCATGATGAGTCCATCAATTCCATCAACCGAGGAAATTTTCTTCAAATGTTGAAGTGGTATGCCTCAAGATGTGAAGAAGTAGCCAATGTGGTCAATCTAAATGCTCCTGGCAATCTCCAACTGACATCTCATGAGATTCAACAACAAATAGTCCAAGCATGTGCAGAAGAGACCTCACAGGTCATAATGAGTGAGCTTGGGGATGCTTGTTTCTCTCTACTTGTTGATGAGTCTCGTGATGTATCGGTGAAAGAGCAAATGGGTGTGATATTGAGGTGTGTCATATGTTTTTCTTGAACTCATTTGTTGGAATCCCATAACTCACATGACTATTCTAATATTATGTTCTTGCTTGTAGGTTCGTGAATAAAAAATGAGAGGTTGTGGAAAGATTTCTTGGTGTTAAGCATGTAGTTGATACTAGATCGGCTTCTTTAAAAACAGCCTTGGATGCAATGTTTGTTAAATATAACTTGTCCATGTCTAGATTGAGAGGACAAGGATATGATGGTGCCTCAAATATGCGTGGTGAGCTACATGGTTTAAAAACATTGGTGTTGGCCGACAATGCTCATGCTTTTTATGTCCATTGTTTTGCCCACCAATTTCAATTGGTGGTTGTTGCTGTTGTGAAAGGAGTTCTAGGTGTTGGTCATTTCTTTGGTCACGTAAACAAGATTGTTAACATGGTTAGTTCTTCTTGTAGATATTGCAAAGATGTGTATTCAACTCTATGTATACAATTCTAAATGCACCATTATTTTGTAGGCGAGTGCCTCTTGTAAAAGGAAAGATGCATTGTTGCAAAAGCATCATGACTATATGGTAGCACAACTAGAGAGTGGGGAAATCTCGTCGGGAAGAGGCCAACATCAAGAGACAAGTTTAGCAAGACCCGGTGATACCCGTTGGGGGTCACACCACAGAACACAAATCCGGATGCATCATATGTGGGATTCTGTGATTGAAGTGCTACATGGTATTTCTCTTGATGGAGGAGATCCCGAAGAAAGAGGTTTGGCTTCTGGTTATATGTCCTACATGGAAACTTTTGAATATGTTATAATCTTGCATTTGATGGTTCGAGTGCTTGGTATAACAAATGAGTTGTCACACGCATTGCAAGCGAAAGATCAAAACATAGTTTGTGCTATGCATATGATTGTATCAGTGAAAAGGTTATTGCAAAATCTGAGAGATCATGGATGGGAGCCTCTCTTGTTGGCTGCTACTAAGTTTTGTGATGGAAGAAATATTATAGTGCCCAACATGACTGACAACATTCCAGCTAGGGGTTATCCAATGATCTCACGCAAGGTGGTTACTTGCCTCCATTATTACAAAATAGAAATCTTTAACGAGGTGCTTGATAGAAACATGGTTGAGATGAATAATAGGTTTTCTGAAACATCTACACGCCTATTGATCTGCACCGCATGCCTTGATCCTAGAGACTCATTTAGCAACTTTGATCACGAGAAGCTAATTGAACTTGCCAATATTTACTCCGTGGATTTCTATTCACATGATTGCTATGTCTTGGTTGACCAACTCAACATATATATTGATATGATGAAGAGTAGTCCTGATTTCTTATCATGTGATACTCTGGGTGATCTTGCTCTCAAGTTGGTTCAAACTAGACACCATTTGATCTTTCCATTGGTCTACCGGCTCATCACACTTGCTTTGACATTGCCGGTTGCAACGGCATCAGTTGAGAGGTTTTTCTCTTCCATGAAGATTGTAAAGACAGATCTTCGAAACAAGATTGGTGATGATTGGTTCAGTGATTTGATGATTTGCTATTCTGAGAAAAAAATATTTCAAAAAATTGATGACAAGAAGATTATGCTACGTTTTCATGCCTTAGGGAATCGTCGAGGTCATCTACCTCGGAAGTTCCATCTTGCTAGCACAACTACAACTTAATGGTATGACACTATCCTATGAAAAGCTAATAATTGTATGACTACTTTTGTTACCTTCAAACATATTTAGTGAGCTATAATATTATGAGACTTCAACTTATTTATATAGTCTTTCCGTACAATTGTAGGATTACATGTGTTGTCAAAAAAAAAAATCGCCGGTGGCACAACCTTTGATAGTTCGCCCCCCCCCCCCTCATTTCAATTCCTGGCTCCGCCCATACTATATGCTTCGGCCTCGCTATGGGTCTTGGTCCCGGCCGGTCGGTACGTCAAAGTCGTACGGACGTTGCCAGCTAGCGGACGGCGGCGTCGTCGTCGACGTGGCATCCCACGTGGGCAAACATAGAAGCCTGCGTTGACTAAGTACCCTTATCCACAACAAGCAGTGACACGTATGGCAGTCACTGGTAGCTACGTGCTGGAAGCTTGGAGCATGATCAAAGCATTTTGTTTAATTTAATTCAGAATCACCCGTATGAAGATCGTCATCGTCATCGATCAAACTAGCTCTAGCTGCTGGGAAAGTATTGGCAATTGCCTGCAGCTCAGGTCACAGCGGCACATTGCAGCCCCCAGACAATTAGTCGACCGGAAGTTTCCGCCGCCGCCGGCCGGCCGGCCGGCGACCACACTGGAGTTGCAGCGTGGCATGCACACGCGTACGTACGTGAGCACGTACGAGCTAGGCCGGGCCGGCACATGCATGAATCGAGAAGATCGGTGCTGTTCGTCAACACTGCCTTGCTCCCTGCGAGCCACGGCGAGGGTGGCATTACAAGTGTCGTTAGCCTCCGGACGAGGGCGGCCGAGCAAACTCAACAGCTGCTTCGAGATCGGGCTAGGTGACCAAATTAAGCAGCCAAAGTTGCATCCGCCCACGCGTCTGTGCGGGCTCATGTGCACTGGTCTGTACCATGACGTTCATAGAACTAGTACGACACGACTCGTCTGACTTGCTTTGATCCGACAGAGACACCTACTGTCATGTCATGGGGATGAAACCCGGGTACCCAAATCCCACGGAAGATTTCGAGTGAAACGCAAAATCCGGCACAAGACTCGGCCTGGCCGCCTCTGGTTGCTCAGCTCGGCCGGGTCCGCCTGCCCCGAGCGCAGCCGGCCTCCATCTAGTCTGCCGTGCACACCAAGGCGGCATGGGCAGAAGAAATGCAGGCTCGCCATCATCACGATGCTTGGAGACAAAGAGATAACGACAAGGGGCTCCCGCCTTGTGCGACCAAGGTCAACCGAAGCAGCTGGACCCGGGCAGCAGGCAGCCGGATGGCCGGCTGCTGGCTGCTCCTGACGAGAGGAAGAGGACAAGAGCCGCCGCCCAGTACATTGATGGAACATCACGGGAAGACTCCGCCGTACAGAGCAGACGGCGGCGCCATCTCCGGCTAGCCATCCACGTCATCCCAGCATGGGCTGAAGTAAGGCCAAGCCTGGCGTCTGGCCGCTCTCCGTCCGGCTGCGCGCCTGCAGCACAAAGTCAACACCCGTCCCGTCGGACACATGATACGTCTCAAACGTATCTATAATTTTTGACGTCGCCGTTTTTCGACGGGTAAGACTACGTCTCTGTGTTGTTTTCATGGCCTAGTAAATAACCGGTCACACCACCTCCAAAGAAGAAACATCGGCACCAACTGTTGCTGCACCGGCCATGATCGATACTTTACTTTAATAGCCAGCAGTTGAGTACGAACAAAAGTTGGTTGGTGATCTGGTCTACTTGTTCCACGCAGCGCTGGCTGGGTACCTACGTGGACGTTTACCCTCAACTTACACTCTTAATTAAGAATTACACCGCTAATTCGCATGCATAGTCATTACATTATTCTTATGAAGTGAACTCATAATTTGTTCCATTGGACCGACCACATACTCTGCTAATCAAATCTTCTCGTGATAGCTTGGCCCACGTGGACTATGTTGACGGCTAGGTAGCTGACCCACAAAAGATTTACATAATCAGTCCCTTGGCTATCACATGAACCTTTGATTGTGATTTTTTTTTGCCAAGATTTGGATTATGATTTATTTATGTTGATTGGATAGAAAAGGAAGGGGAAGAATGGAAAACATAATTTACGCCTGGCGAGGTCGGTTGAAGTAGCTAGCTCTATCCGGATTTCCCACCCACTAGTAAAACCGACCAACTTCAATAGGATAACTTAGACTGAACCTCTCGCAGTTATCCGGATACTGGCCAAATCGCGTGATTGTCGCCTCTTGCCGATGTATTACATGGCAACTAATGCAGTAGCATATACTGCTAACCATGCGGAAGAATATATTATAATAAGTATAGATAGATATGGTGCATATATATGCAGCACGTTGTTCGTTTCATGTAATCATCACTGAGCTCGGATTAAACTACCCACGCACCATTCATGGTGTAGAATCCATGTATCAGACACAAAGCAAATTAACCAGACACTTTCCGTAAGTTGGGATCGTAGCACATGCGCCTCACCTCCAGCGTTATCGATAGATGCAGATAATGTTATGTTTGGGAGTAGCCATTCAAAGGGGTAAATACTAAGATACATATTGGTCTGATTTCACGACCAGTCGAATAATAGAATGAAAACCTGGCAAAACTAGTCTAAATTACTCCTCATAATATATAACCAGCCTTATTAACACCGAATCCACAGAACACGTATTGCGTGATTCCTGATTGGAATAAATGAGACAAAATGCATTTTCTTTTTCAAAAAATAGTTCCACATTTGTTCAAAAAAAAAAATTCCACATGACACCCATCGAGAAAAATGTGTAAAGTCCAGCCTGCAACACTAACCCCACTATAATCAGCCTTATTTAACACAAAATTCACACATCACTTGTTGTGTGATGCCTGCTCGGACAAAATGGAGACACACGAGATCTTCCTTTTGCACAAAAAATATCTTCGTTCGCCGTACATCCATCGCATCCGTGCATCCATCTGCATCATATAATTAAGTTTATCAAATACCATTACAATAACATCTTGAATAGTGAAATGACCACCGTACATCGACACATGCAATATTTCTGTATCAATTACAGATGAAAAGGATAAAATTGCTAACCTCGGTGTGGGTCGGGCATTTCATCGAACACATCTTGTGCGTGGCAAAGGAAAAAAAAAACTAGCATGCACCACTTCCCACCAATCCAGAAAAAAAACAGAGGAGAGAAGAGGGGGTGGGTTATATATAGGCAGGGGAGGGGTATTAGTCCTGGTTCCAGACACGAACCGGGACCAAAGCTCCGCGGCACGCCACGTGTCCGGCTCTGGAGCTTTGGTCCCGGTTCGTGCCACGAACCGGGACCAATGCCCCCAACCGAACCGGGACCAATGCCCTGGCAACTCGAACCGGGACCAGTGCCAGGCATTGGTCCCGGTTTTTAACTGAACTGGGATTAATGACTTGTTCGGCTCTGGACGAAAGGTGGTTTTTCTACTAGTGACGGTTTCTAATTTTCTAGATTGCCCAATAAAAGGCAGCAATCCGTAAAGTATGAATGTTAGTCCCCAAGGTATAAATTTGGCAATCCATCAGGTAGGTCTGCTACGAATACCAAGAGCAGAACTAATCACACCCCACATATACACTACATGCTTAATTAACCGGTCATGCAAAGGAAAGAGTGAGATGTTCTTGACCGTGAGATAGGGAAATGATCAACAAAATTGTTGGATAGTGCGTGTTATTATCTGTCCAACAAAATTGGTTTCATCTTAAGTCGACTCCATTTACAAAAAGTCATGTTTCAATAGTATTATTTTTAGGTTATGTGCATCTTTACTATGCAGAGGCCAGTGTAACTCCTCCCTTTATCGAGAAAAATACTACATGTAGTGTACAATATAACTCTCTACATTCTGCTCGTGGCTCCTTGAATATAATTAGTGTCTTAGTGTGGTAAAGTACTACCTCCGTTCCAAAATATAAGATATCTAGTATTTTTTTCTGATTTAGATATATCTAAACATATTTTAGTGTGTATCCGTATAAAGTGTATGTTAAAATATTAAAATATTTTGTAATTTGAAAAGGAGTAACTAGATCATATGTCGTCTCTGTCGGTTCAAAGCAAGTCAGACGAGTTAATGCCGTGCTAGTCCTATATGTTTTTCTATTTTGAGAAAATTGCTAGCTAGTCCTGTCTGCTAGAACACGTTTTTGTTCCTTGATCTGTACGTCATCGTACAGACCAGTGCAGATGCGCTAGCACAGACGCGTGGATGCAACTTTGGCTGTTAATTTGGTCACCAGACCGATCTCGAAGCAGCTTGCGTTTGCTTGCTCGACCGCCCTCGTCCGGAGGCCAACGACACTTGTAATGGCACCCGCGCCATGAGTTGCAGTCACTCGCGCTCGAGACAAGGGATCACAAATTCAGCGAGATCAGCGAGCACTCTGCCTTCCCAGCAGCTAGAGCCCTAGAGCGAGCTTGCCACGCACGTATGCGAGGAGTTGCTCCGTTCGATGGACTAGAGAAAATAGCGCGGCAATGCCGCGCCTGTGGTGTAAATAAAATTTAAGTTTTGGTAATGTGCATATTTAGAAAGTGTGTAGGTTCGAATTTTTTTGAAATTTTGAAAAGTTTGAGTTCTGAATTTGTTTAGATTTTGAAATTTGTTCGAGTTGGAGTGTTTTCTAGAATTGATTGCTGTTTACTTTTTTGAAGTGGTCAGATTTGGAAGATATTTAAAATTTTGAAATATCTAAAATTGAAATTCAATCGTACGCCATAAATAGTCAGCTTTTTTTTATGTATATTCAATATATTTTTCTCATATTTTGTCGGTGGATGTAGTTAAAGTTATTGTTTTTTGCAGTATTCAGTGTATTTTAGAAAATTATATAAATACCCTAAAACATTTAATAAGTTTGGCATAGCTACAGATTATGAAATAGTCATATACATTTTGAATATTCTGTAGCTTGTATAAGTGCGGAAATATACTCATGTAAGTTTAAATTGCCCAAAAAAAAATTAATACATTGTGAATTAGGGGGAAGTTTTAGTACTTTAAGTATGTTTGATTTTGTTATGACAAATGAGTTGTTTAAATTTGTTGTGTCGAATAATCATGGTTAATTTTTTCTAGCATTCATGAATCCGATGTAAATTTTGTGGTCGAAAATTCAAAAATCGAAATCGATTACGGGAATGGAACCTACTCGTCGGCATGAAATTTTTTTCCGTGTAGATATTTTCTCGAGGGTTTTGGAAAAAAAAAAGTGCACTGTGACAATG
The DNA here is from genome assembly GCA_947311845.1 of Poa pratensis. Lineage (NCBI taxonomy): Eukaryota > Viridiplantae > Streptophyta > Magnoliopsida > Poales > Poaceae > Poa > Poa pratensis. The sequence goes on along the minus strand of CAMZMU010000091.1, from coordinate 34,459,552 downwards.
CACTGTAGTTACTTTGTACTGTAGCATGTTGAAGGGTTCGCGCACTGTAGCCGGAGGGCTGTTGTGATACGAAAATTCAAACGGATGACCGAGTGCGACGAATTGGACAAAATATGTCAAATGTTTGTGCGAATTTGGATCTGAAATTAAGGAGTTAGGTTTGATCAAACTCGAAACCGATCACGGGAATGTAACGTATTTGTCGGCGCGAAAGTTTTTCGTGTACATATTTTCTGGAGGCTTCGCAAAAAAAAAAAAAAACGCACTGTAGCTAACACTGTAGCTTCTGTAGCACACGTTTAAATTGCCCAAAAAAAATTAATACATTGTGAATTAGGGGGAAGTTTTAGTACTTTAAGTATGTTTGATTTTGTTATGACAAATGAGTTGTTTAAATTTGTTGTGTCGAATAATCATGGTGACGTGGATGTGAACACGGCATATGCCACGGGGTGGCTAAAGTAGGTGTGGGGACCGGAAACTGCAGCAAAGGCACCCGGCCGGATTGCGCACGGGCGCTGGGATACGGTGTACCCAGGTTCGGGGCCCTCTCGAAGGAGGTAACACCCCTACTCCTGCTCGATCTCTCTACTAAAGGTGGATATAGTACAAGGTTGCTCCTTGAGCTGTTCATCGGGCTCTCCATGCTCTATCTCTCTCTCTAGTTACACAAGGGGTGGAGTGGAAAACGAACTGAATGACCGACCCTTCTACTTGGGCATCCAGACAGCCTTATATAGGCCTGGCTGTCTGGCTTACAGGCGGGACCGGCTGGCCACGTCAGCCGGCCCGTGTCCTCTTCTGGGAGGTTCTTCTCTGACAGCTTCTATCCGGCTGGCAGAAAACCGGGTAGGGTGGCAGGCGGCTCCGGCGTAGCCCTGGCTACGTGGAGGATCAGGTGGCGAAGAGAGCCAGATGTCGATCAGGCCGGCTACCCACCTCTCGCCCGGCTGCACCCAGGGTGCCGGGTGTCGCCCTCTGCCCGTCTGGCATGGCCTTGTAGGCTTGCAGGTGATGCCAGCGTAGGCTTAGCACCGTGGAGGGCCAGGTGTCGAGGTAGACTAGGCCGCGTGGAGGGCCAGGTGTCGATGAGGCCGGCCCCCCGTCTTGTATCCGGCTGCTCCCAGGGCGCCACGCAGGCTCATCGGGTGGCGTTCCCTGCCAGCTTGTCGAGTCCGCGTAGGGGTGCAGGGGATGTCGGTGTAGACCCTGCGACGTGGAGAGCCAGGTGGTGAGGAAGGCCATGTGTCGACTGAGCCGGCTCCCCACCCCTGGTTCAGCTTGATGTAGATAGAGGGCAGCCGGTCTTCCGGCTGCCGGCTGCTCGAGTCCAGCTGGAGTGGTTGACCTTGGTCAGAAAAGGCGGGTGTCCTTTGTCTTCTTCTGCTTGTCCTCGAGTAGGTGTAATGATGATGGGCCAATAGCCCGGCTGCGCCCGGCTAGGCGGAGCCCGGGTGCACTCGAGGCAGGCGGGTCCGGATGGCCAGGCAGCCGGGAACGGCTAGGCCGAGGACTTGCTTCTATATTTTGCGTTTCACTCGGGATCTCCTGTGGGTCCTTGGGTACCCTGGTTTCATTCCCATGACACTAGCCCCCGAACACGTTGGAGCGAAAATGCCGGATACGGTAGATAAGCTTCTGCGTGTTCTTAACTCTGAAGTACTTGTCCGGGTAGAAATAGTAGTGGGCCGGCTGGCCCGCCGGCCGGCTACGATGGATGACGCAAGCGCTGACGCTGGCACGTCCCATCCGCCTGCACGCCCGGCAGCCGAGGCGACGCTTCGGTTTCTGTAGCGGGATCTTCTGTGGCGATGCAGTTGAGACGGGATCTTTTGTGGCTAAACTGCCGCCCACGATCGCGCGGTTGCGCGCCACGTGGCGCGAATTGCGGGGGGCAGTTACCCGGCGCTGGGCTTTAAATGGGGAGGCGAGGCGTGGTGGAGAAGGGTTCGCACTCGTTCTCCTCCCTCGCCTCCTCTGCTCCCGAGCGCTCCGCCGCACCCGCGAGCACCTCCTCCTCTTCTTCTTTTCCGGCGAGGCAGTTCCCGCGCCGGCGTCGCTGCTTCTTCTACGCTGCCGCTGCTTCTCCGCCGCCGCACTGGAGGTTGCGGGCACGGCGACCACGGGCCACCATCACTCGACGCCGAAGCCGCGAAGCCCGTCTCCCGCCGCGCTGGACCAAGAAATGGCCGACGGGAATGAGGGCGGCGGCGAGTGGCGCGGCTCCCACATCACCGAGGCGGACATCCAGGGCCTCCGTGCGCGTGGCCACCTATCGACGGAGGACCGCGTCGGGGTGCGCCTCGCCGCGCCTGACGAGGTGGTCCCCGCGCCGGAGCCTGGCGAGGTGGTGGTCTTCCGAGACCACTTCGACCGCGGGCTCGCGCATCCGGCGAGCCCCTTCTTCCAGGGCTTCTTGCAGCTATTCGGGCCGCAACCGCACCATCTGGGTGCGAACTCGGTGGCAAACCTGAGCTACTTCGCCACCGTCTGCGAGGAATGGCTGGGAATTTGGCCGAGCCTCCCCCTCTTCTGCCGGCTATACTTCCTCCGCGCCCGCTACATCGGCAACAAGGAGGAGAACGGCTTCGTCGATTGCGGGAGCGCAATCGTCTACCGCCGGCCCAGGACGGAGCTGCAGGGCTTCGTCAAGCCGGATACTGTCAAGGAGTGGCAGCGGTCGTACTTCTACGTCCGCAACCTGAAGCCGGGTGAAGATTACATCCGCCTGCCGGCGTTCCAGCCGGGCCCTCCCTTACGGGAGAACTGGGGCCTGAAGACGACCGGCGACCAGCCGGACGTCAACAAAATGCTCAAGCGGCTGGACAACCTCTTCAAGAAGGAGGGGCTGACCACCCGGGACCCGACCCTCTGCTGGATCTACAGCCGAGTGGCGCCGCTGCAGTGCCGGGTGCACAAAATTTGCCACCTGAGCGGGCGCCTCGACCCCACCCGGCTGTCTTGGAAAAGGTGGACGCTGGAGGCGCTGAACGGCTGGCTCCGGCACGTCACCAAGGAGGACATGGTGGAGGAGAACTGGTCGTACGGCCTGCCGCCGTACACCCGGAAGGAGCAGGCTCCGCTGGTACGTTTTCTTCACTCGAATCTTGTGCTTCTTATACTCTTGAGCCGGCTGCTCACCCAGCCGGATATATAGCTCTTCAAGGTTCAGCTGGAGGAGGACGGGCCCAACGGCAGGACCTCCTTTACGCCGGACATCCAGCGGAGGCCGGCGGCGCCTGAGGAGAACCTCTTTGAGGGCGAGGGGGCAGCCGCGCCCGGGGGTGACGGCGATGAAGGCGAGGGCCACGGCGGCGGCCAAGCGGACGGCGGCCACGGCGGCGGCCAAGCGGACGACGTCCCAGCCGGGCAGGCTGACAACACGCCGGCTGGCCAGGCGCCGGTTGCGGGAGGCGGTGCGGGCGACGCGCCGCCGGATGCTCGGGGTAAGCTGGCTGCTTCTCACTTGAGTGTCGAGGAAGTCAGACAACCCGTGGTTGTCATTGCTCTTTCGGATTCTGAGAGTCTCGAGAGTGCAGCGACCGCGGGATCGACCTCGGCTCCCCGCCCGAAGAGGGCGAAACCGGCTGCCCCAGGCGGCGCCGAGGAGGAAGGTGATGACGACGACGAGCCGGTGCTTCGGAAGAAGCCGAAGAAGGTTCCGGCTAACGTCCGCGGGTAAGCTCTTGTTCTCAGCAATCTCAAAGAAGAGCTCAATGCACTTCTTCACAAGGTTCTTCCGGATCTTCTTCTCTGTCTTGCTCTGCTGGTCTTGGAAAGGATACCAAACGACGTGTTTTTCCTCTTTGTATCTTCAGTAAAGCGCCAGGGTCCTTGACCGTTGGCGGAGCCGCGAAGACGGTGGCGGCGCCGGCTACGGCCGTCGACGCGGCGGCCCAGGTGGTGGAGCAGGAGGCCGCCCGCGAAGAACAACCCGTGCAGCCGACGGCGCCGGATGCGGGGGTCCAGCCGGGCGGGGGCCCAGCCGGGAACGTCTTGCCGCCATTTGGCGGCGCTGTTGGAGAGGTCCAGCCGTCGGTTGGCGGCGTCGTCGGGAGGCCGGCGAGGTTGCGGGAGCAGCCGGAGCTGGGGCTCTGGCCGCCGCAAAGACGAAGAAGACCGGCCCGGCGGCGTTCACGCGGAGGGCGGAGGCGAGGAAGAAGAGCCGGCAGCTGGTGCCGGCTGACCCCTCCATCACCGCCAACGCCGGGAGGATCCGGATGCCGGGTGACCCCTACTCCTTTTCCTTGGAGATCGGGCAAGGGGTCCACGAGCTGCTGGAGGACGTTGAGCGCCTCCAAGAACTGCTGAAGGTATGTCACGAAACTTGGCTTCTTTTCCTGACGTGCTGGCCGGCTGCGGGTGGCCGGTGCTGATTCTGATCCTGATTCTCAGTGGTCCCAGGAGGAGTCCAGCAAGAAGGTCCAGCTGCTGGAGAAGGAGCTGGCAGCCGCCAAAGGTGAGCTCGTGATCCGACTGGATAGTTTCTATCCGGGAATCCGGCTGCTGATCTTCTGTCTTGTGCAGAGTCTGACGCGGCGCTGCGCACCCAGCTAGAGAGCCTCAAGTTTAGTGAGCTCGCTGAGGAGGTGGAGCGCCTGAAGAAGAACTACGAGGAGCGGCTGGCGGAGCTAGTCAGCCTGGGCCAGGCCAAGGAGACGGCGGACAAGGCCGCGCTGGAAGCGCGGCAAAACTTTGAGCAGGTGGAGCAGGGCTACAACAAGCAGCGCAAGGAGGACCAGGACGAGATCGCGAAGCTGAAGGGCAAGCTCGAGCGCCTGAACTCCGAGGAGGACTCCGCGCGCAAGGAGCTGGCGCGGATCGACTTCGCCGTCCAGGGTAAACCTCGCCTTGATGCCTTTGCCTTGTTAATTTTCTGGTTCTGTCATAACTCCTTTTATCCGGATGCAGGCTTCTATCCGACTGCAGGCGTGGAGGTGGCGAAGGAGCGGCTGGCCGGCCTGGGGGTGGAGGCAACTGACGCAGCCATTGCCGGCTGCGCGACATCTGTCGCCGACCGGGTGGAGCGGTTCGGAGCCGACGCCACCGCGATGTCGCACGCGGCCAGGCGGCTCTGCCGGTATGTCTGGCCGCGCCAGGGGATCCCTCTTGTCCTGCCGGAGCTGGCATGCCAGCTGGGGCAGGCGCCAAGCGGAGTGGAGGCCCAGCAGGAGTCGGCTGCTCGCGGAGGAGCTTTGATGACCGTCTGCCTCCTGAAGTCCTGGTACCCGGACGCCGAGCTGGATCTGTTGAAGGAGGGCTTCAGGGATGACGACACGTACGAGGCGCTGAAGGAGCGCCCGGACTTCCGTGACGCCGCCTGCACCATTGCTGACTTCGTGGACATCTCGGAGTTCATCCCTGACAGGGTCCAGCCGGCTGAGGACTCCGCGGGCGAGTATGCTGACGATGACGTCGAGGAGCCGGCGGAGGACCCAAAGGGGAAGACTGTTGTAGACCCCGCCTGCTCCAAGCCTGAAGACGTGGCCAGCTCGTCCAAGCCCGCCGAGTGAAGCCCTCGGAATGCCGAGTGGAAACTTGTACCCCCTGCTGCAAACTTTTTCTCTGTCGTGAACTTGGTCCGTTTGTCCCCGGAATGCCGGGTGGGTTTGTACATAACTTCTGGCTTTTGTTTCGTAACCTGCATGGAGCTTCGTCTCCTTTGCCTTATTTCTGTCTGAATTTTCTTTGCAGTTTCTGTTTCTGCTTCTTCGTGACATAGCGAGAGCGACAGCCCAGTCACCCTCACTAGCCCCCGAGATTTGGCCCGACTGGTGTAGCCGGTCAGGCCGAATCTGGTCTGTCTTTAAGTAGTTTGCCCGGCTGACCAAGACAGCCGGGCGTCCGCGTAGACTAGCCCCCGAGATTCGGCTCGGCCGGCGTAGCCGGCCGTGCTGAATCTTTCCGGCTAGCCTTTGGAGAGCTTGTGAGGCTAGCAAAAAGAACAACACTTGGACCCTGTTAGATTGTTAGTCCTCAAAATCGAAAAGAGTTGGCGTTTTTTAACTTTGCAGTTTTTAGTCGCTTAGAGGCCGGCTCGCATTTGTTTCGCTTCTCGTGCCCCTTCCCGTGCCTGCGGTCGACCGACCCCTACTCTTGCCGGCTGTCTGCGCAGCCGGATCCGAAGAGAGGGCCGGCTAACGGCTCACGGTACTGAGATCTTGAAAAACTAGACTCGTGCGAGCTGGGGCGCGGTTCTCTGCCGCGAGCCGGATATCTTTTCTCTCTTACAAGCCTTTTTCGTGTGGCTCCCGCTACGCGCTCTGGCCGGCTGTCTGCGCAACCGGATCCGCAGAGTTTCGCCTTGGAGCCGGACACGGTACTAAGTAATCGTAAGCGAGGATCGGATAACCGGCTAGCCACAGTTAAAAGAACAAACAACACTGAGGCAACTGCAGCCCCCGAGTGTGTGCTCGGGGGTGCTAACTTTCATAAAACAGGGATACAAGGTGTTACAGTTGTTCTAGGAATAGAACGGCCTAAGGAGGCTAGCATTCCACGGGCGCTCCCCCTCTTCGTACGGGTGAACGGCTTGTTCTTCCTCTTCTCGCGCGCGTCTGTGAGGTAGTACGCGTTGTTGCGCAGCGCTCTGTTGACGATGAAAGGGCCCTCCCAAGGGGAGGACAACTTGTGTAGGCCCTTGGTGTCTTGGATGCGCCGGAGCACGAGGTCTCCTTCACGGAACATGACCGGGTGAACCTTCCGGCTGTGATATCGTCGCAGCTTTTGCTGGTACACGGTCGATCTGGACAGGGCCAGCTCGCGCGCCTCCTCGAGGAGGTCTACGCCGTCCTCGTTTGCCCGCTTGGCTTCTGCTTCCGTGTAGAGGACGACTCGCGGAGAGTCGAACTCGATGTCTTCCGGCAGGACGGCTTCGGCGCCGTAGACGAGGAAGAACGGCGTGTAGTTTGTCGAGTGGTTGGGGGTGGTCCTGAGGCTCCAGAGCACATGCGGGAGCTCTTCTATCCAGCAGCCGGGTGCCCGCTCGAGCGGGTCCACCAGCCGGGGCCGGATTCCGGCTAGCACCAGGCCGTTTGCCTTCTCCGCTTGGCCGTTCGCCTGAGGGTGGGCCACCGAAGCGAGGTCCAGCCGGATCCCCTTTTCGCGGCAGAACCGCTTCATGGCGCCCTTGGCGAAGTTCGTGCCGTTGTCGGTGATGATGCTGTGCGGGTAGCCGTAGCGGTAGATTATGTCTTGGAAAAAGGTGACGACCGTCTGGCCGTCTAGCTTCCTCATTGGCTTGGCCTCGATCCATTTGGTGAACTTGTCCACCGCTACGAGGAGGTGAGTCATGCCGCTTCGCGCCGTCCGGAAGGGGCCGACCATGTCGAGCCCCCACACGGCGAACGGCCATGTGATGGGGATGGTCTGCAGGGCCGCAGCCGGAGTATGCTTCTGCTTGCTGAAGCGCTGGCAGCCGGTGCAGGATCGGACCATCTGCTCGGCATCAGCCAGAGCAGACGGCCAGTAGAAGCCGTAGCGCAGGGCCTTTGCGGCGATTGATCTGGAGGCGGCGTGGTGTCCGCACTCCCCTTTGTGGATGTCCTTCAGCAGCCGGCGCCCTTCAGCCGGCTCGACGCAGCGCTGGAAAACGCCAGTCGCGCTGCGCTTGTATAGCTCGTTGTTGATGATGGTGTACGCCGTCCCGGGTGTGGCGAAGCAGCCCCCGGGTTTCTCTTAGTCTTGTCGATGAGCTCGGGGATGGGTTCGGCTGGCGCCGTGCAGCCGGGTAGATCCGCAGCCCCCGGGTGTGATTTGCCGGCTGGCCCGTCGGGGACTGACTTGATGACGATGGACTCCGAGTCGGGCGAGGGCGTGATAGATGGCTTGTAGATGTGCTCGAGGGAGACGCCAGGCGGAATGGCTCGCCGGGTGCTGCCGAGCTTGGCGAGGATGTCGGCCGTCTCGTTGTTGGCCCTGGGCACGTGGTGGAACTCGCACCCTTCGAAGCAGGCGGAGAGCTGCTGCACGAAGAACCGGTAGGAGGCCATGTTGGCGTCCTTGGCGTCCCAATTTCCTGAAGATTGCTGGACCACGAGGTCCGAGTCGCCGAAGCAGAGGATGCGCTGGATGTTCATGGCCTTGGCGAGCTTGAGGCCGTGGATGAGAGCCTCGTACTCGGCGACGTTGTTCGATGCCTTGAAATGAACTTGCACGGCGTACTCCAGCCGGTTGCCCTTGGGGGAGGTGAGGACGATTCCGGCTCCCAGGCCTTCGTACATCTTGGAGCCGTCGAAGTGCATCCGCCAATGGTTCGAGTCAGGGACAGGCGGCAGGTACTGCGTCTCCGCCCAGTCGACGATGAAGTCAGCGATGAGCTGGGACTTGATGGCCGCTCTTGGCTGGTACTGGATCGTGTGCGGGGCGAGGTCGACTGCCTATTTCGCCACCCGGCCGGTGGCGTCCTTATTGCCGATGATGTCGCCGAGTGGAGCCGTGCTCACCACGGTGATGACATGCTCTTGGAAGTAGTGGCGCAGCTTCTTCTCCGCCATGTGGACGGCGTACGCGAGCTTCTGGTAGTGGGGGTAGTTCTGCTTCGACTGCGAGAGGACCTCGCTCACGTAGTAGACCGGCCGTTGGACCGGCTGCTCCTTGCCCGGCTCCTCGCGCTCCACCACCAAGACAATGCTGATGCACCGGTTGGTGGCCGCAATGTACATGAGCATGGGCTCCTTGGGAGCAGGCGGCGCTAGGACCGGCACCCTGGTCAGTGCTTGCTTGAGCTCGGTGAAGGCCGCGTCCGCTGGTCCGTCCAGGCGAACTTGCCGGTCTTCTTCAGCAGGTGGTACAGGGGCAGGGCCTTTTCTCCCAGCCGGCTGATGAATCGGCTGAGCGAGGCCAGGCAGCCGGTGAGCTTCTGGACGTCCTTGACGTCGGTTGGCCTGTGCATGTTCTCGATGGCGGCGATCTTGTCCGGGTTGGCCTCGATCCCTCGCGCTGAGACGAGGAATCCGAGCAGCTGGCCAGCCGGTACGCCGAATACGCACTTCTCCGGGTTCAGCTTTATCTGGAACCGGCGAAGGTTGGCGAAGGTCTCCTTTAGGTCGTCGATGAGGGTGCGGCGCTCTTGGGTCTTGACGACGATGTCGTCGACGTAGGCGTGGACGTTGCGTCCGATCTGGTCATGCAGGCACCTCTGCATGCACCTCTGGTACGTGGCCCCAGCATTCTTCAAGCCGAAGGACATGACCGTGTAGCAGAAGGCGCCGAATGGAGTGATGAAGGAGGTCTTCAGCTGGTCAGCCGGATTCAGCTTGATCTGGTTGTAGCCGGAGTATGCGTCCAGAAAGGACAAGTAGTCGCAGCCGGCGGTGGAGTCGATGACCTGGTCGATGCGAGGCAGCGCGAAGGGGTCCTTGGGGCATGCCTTGTTGAGGCTGGTGTAGTCGATACACATGCGCCAAGTCTTGTTCTTCTTCATCACCAGGACTGGGTTGGCTAGCCAGTCCGGGTGGAACACTTCCATGATGAACCCAGCTGCCAGCAGCCGGGCAATCTCTTCTCCGATTGCTCTTCTTTTTTCTTCTGCGAAACGACGGATGGATTGCTTAACCGGCTTAGCATCCGGCTTGACGTGTAGAGAGTGCTCAGCGAACTCCGTCGGTACACCCGGCATGTCTTTTGGAGACCATGCGAAGATGTCCCGATTCTCACGGAGGAATTCGATGAGCTCGCCTTCCTATTTGTCGCTGAGGGTGTTGCCGATGGTGAGGAACTTGCCGTCCGGCTTGCTCGCGTCAAGCGGGATTTGCTTGCTGTCCTTCTTGGCTTGGAACTGCGCCTCGCCCGTCTGCTCTTCGCAGCCGGAACTTCCGGCTGCTCGGCCGCGATGGCGCGCTTGATCTCTTTGAACTCTTCAGCCGCCACCAGCGCCTCAGCCAGTTTTGAGCCGGCTGAAGCGCAGGCCATTGAGCGCTTGAAGTCGCCGGCTATGGTGATGATGCCGGCTGGGCCAGGCAGCTTCATCTTCAAGTAGCCGTAGTGGGGTACGGCCATGAACTGCGCGAGAGCCGGGCGGCCCAGAATGGCGTGGTAGGGGCTACGGTGGTCCACCACCTCGAAATGAATACTCTCGCGGCGAAAATTCTTCTCGTTCCGAATACGACGTCCAGCCGGACGGTGCCAACCGGGGTGCATGACTGCCCTGGCACAATGCCATGGAAGGTCGTCCGGCTACGGGCGAGGTCAGCCGGGGTTACTCCCAGCTTGTCGGCGGTGTCCTTGTACAGGATGTTGATGCCGCTTCCCCCGTCGATGAGCACTCGGGAGAAGGTGACGGCGAACTCTTGGTCGGTGACGAAGGTGGGATCCAGGAGCATGCTGTAGCCCCCGGGATTCGGCATGATGTCCGGGTGGTCCTCTGGACCGAAGGAGATCGGCTGGTTGGCCCAGTCCATCAATGCTGGACGACTGGGACAACCGCGTTTACCTCTGCAACGCGCAGCCGCTGGCTACGCTTGTCGTTGCGCTCGATGACGGAGATGACGTAGGCCGCGTCCTTGTTGGGGTAGACGTCGCGAGAAGTGCCGGCTGCCGCAGCCGGTTGCTTCGCGCGGTCGTTGCGCTGGTTGTTGCCGCCTGGAGGAGGTGGTCCGGTTGGGGGTGGAGGTGGGCCCTCGCGCGCTCCTTCGCGCCGCAGACGGGACGTCCAGCTGCAGCGGGCTGTGGTGTGGCCAGCCGGCTTGCCGGGCACGCTGTGAGCGGCACGGGCTGTTCATCATATCTCAAACTCGTACGTGGGCTTCCAAGCACGGTCCTCCGCTTGTTCCACTGACGGGGGATTGCGATTTCTGCCGTCGTCGCGAGCCGGCTGGTTGGCCTCGGCCGCGTTGACAGCGCGGTTTTCGTACCGTCCATCTGCCGTACTCGGTCTCTTCCGGTTTTCCCGGTCTCGGTCGCCGCGGCGGTCGCGGTTGTCGCGGTTGCCTCTGTTATCGTTGTTGCTTGGGCCGGCTGCCTCTTTCGCAGCCGGCTTGTCCTGCGCCCGGCTGACCCCCTCCATTTGGACCGGAATCCGCATGGCGGAGTCGGCCGTGGCGTACTTGTCTGCGATGGTCATGAGCTCGGCCATGGACTTTGGCTCGTCAAGGAGGAGCGCGTGCTTGAGCATCGTGCCCTCCCTGCAGCCGTTGATGAAGTAGCCGATCGCCTGGACGTCGTGGATTCCCTCGCAGGTGTTGCGCAGGCTTGACCATCTGGTGAGGTAGTCGCGGTCGGACTCGGTCTTGCCCTGGGTGCAGCTGGCCAGCTGGCGGGGGCGACCCGGGCGCTTGTACGTGCTGGAGAAGTTCCTGACGAAGACCTCCTGGAAGTCCAGCCAGCTATTGATCGACGCATCCGGCAGGCTGTTGAGCCAGGTGCGGGCTGAGTCCTTCAGCATGAGGGACACGTAGCGCACCGCCACGCGCTTGTTGCCGCGTGCGATGGAGACGGCGGTGACGTAGTCGGATAGCCAGTCCTGGCTTGGTGCTCCCGTTGTACTTGGGCGTGTCGCGCGGGAGGGTGAATCCCCGCGGGAAAGGCTCTTGCGCGATGCGAGGCCCAAAGCATCGGTGGACCTCGCCTTCTTCTTCTTCCAGCCGGCGGGATCTCTCCAGGGCGTCGAGACGGCTGCGGGCGTCAGGGCCGGCTGCCGGCCCCAGATCTCCCAGCCGGTCGTGGGCATTTCCCTTGCGGGCAGCTCGAGGGTCGTCGTTGTCGCGCCGGCCGCGGCTTCCGGCAGGCTCGCGGTTGCGGCTTTGGCCGGCTCCGGGAGCCGGACCCCGGGGATGGCTTGGCCTGGAGCTGACGCTGCGTGCCCGGCTCCCGCCTGGAGACGAGGCTTGACCGCCTGCCCTGGTCGCGCCGGGTGGCGGGGCGCCAGGCGGAGGAGGAGGGGGACCGGCGATTCCATTGCGGCCGAGGCTGGTTTTGGCGGTACTGGTAGTCGGCGGTGTCGAGGAGGTCTTGGACGCGCTGCTGCTGCCTACGCAGCTCTTCTCCCTCCAAGTTTGGCAGCTCTGCTGCTGCAGCTCGCGCCGCCTTCATATACTTTGCGGGGGAGCTGTAGACGGGTCGCCGGGCAGGCGGCGCCCCGGCTGCTGCGACCGGCTCGTCGGCGGGAGCCGGCCCTCCTGCCAACTCATCGGCGAGGTTGCGCCTGACATTGCCCCGCGTGGCGGGGCCGACTGGAACGGGGGTGAAGCCGTGGGCGAAGTTGTACTCGCGGACCTGAGCCTCCATGCGGCGCTGCGTGGCCGCAACGCCCTGCACGCTGCTGAAGAGGCGCTGGCGTGCTTGCTCGAGGAGGATGGCGGCCTGCGCCGGGTCCACGTCGGTGGCGATGGGCGTGGCCAGGCCTTGGAGCATGGCCTGGACGGAGTCGACGGGGGCGTGCTGCTGGGTGCTTGCCACGTCGGAGACCATCACTTCCGCGTAAACGCGGGTCTCGGTGTTGCTGTCGCAGCCGGCCGTCTCCTCGGGGAGTCGGTCGTCGCAGGGCTGAACGTCAGCCGGAAAGCTGGATGCGAGGGCGACGTAGACGCGGTGCTCGCCGAACTGCATGATGGAGCCATCCTCGGGGAAGGCGCAGCCGGCGAAGCAGGCGGCATTGTCGTGGACGATGTCGATGGAGCCGAACGCCGAGACGAGGCCGGAGGCAACTCGCTCGCCGAGACGGCTCCGGGATCCGGCGCGGAATGTGACTCCGGATGCTGCTACCGGCCCCACGGTGGGCGCCAAATGACGTGGATGTGAACACGGCATATGCCACGGGGTGGCTAAAGTAGGTGTGGGGACCGGAAACTGCAGCAAAGGCACCCGGCCGGATTGCGCACGGGCGCTGGGACACGGTGTACCCAGGTTCGGGGCCCTCTCGAAGGAGGTAACACCCCTACTCCTGCTCGATCTCTCTACTAAAGGTGGATATAGTACAAGGTTGCTCCTTGAGCTATTCATCGGGCTCTCCATGCTCTATCTCTCTCTCTAGTTACACAAGGGGTGGAGTGGAAAACGAACTGAATGACCGACCCTTCTACTTGGGCATCCAGACAGCCTTATATAGGCCTGGCTGTCTGGCTTACAGGCGGGACCGGCTGGCCACGTCAGTCGGCCCGTGTCCTCTTCTGGGAGGTTCTTCTCTGACAGCTTCTATCCGGCTGGCAGAAAACCGGGTAGGGTGGCAGGCGGCTCCGGCGTAGCCCTGGCTACGTGGAGGATCAGGTGGCGAAGAGAGCCAGATGTCGATCAGGCCGGCTACCCACCTCTCGCCCGGCTGCACCCAGGGTGCCGGGTGTCGCCCTCTGCCCGTCTGGCATGGCCTTGTAGGCTTGCAGGTGATGCCAGCGTAGGCTTAGCACCGTGGAGGGCCAGGTGTCGAGGTAGACTAGGCCGCGTGGAGGGCCAGGTGTCGATGAGGCCGGCCCCCCGTCTTGTATCCGGCTGCTCCCAGGGCGCCACGCAGGCTCATCGGGTGGCGTTCCCTGCCAGCTTGTCGAGTCCGCGTAGGGGTGCAGGGGATGTCGGTGTAGACCCTGCGACGTGGAGAGCCAGGTGGTGAGGAAGGCCATGTGTCGACTGAGCCGGCTCCCCACCCCTGGTTCGGCTTGATGTAGATAGAGGGCAGCCGGTCTTCCGGCTGCCGGCTGCTCGAGTCCAGCTGGAGTGGTTGACCTTGGTCAGAAAAGGCGGGTGTCCTTTGTCTTCTTCTGCTTGTCCTCGAGTAGGTGTAATGATGATGGGCCAATAGCCCGGCTGCGCCCGGCTAGGCGGAGCCCGGGTGCACTCGAGGCAGGCGGGTCCGGATGGCCAGGCAGCCGGGAACGGCTAGGCCGAGGACTTGCTTCTATATTTTGCGTTTCACTCGGGATCTCCTGTGGGTCCTTGGGTACCCTGGTTTCATTCCCATGACACTAGCCCCCGAACACGTTGGAGCGAAAATGCCGGATACGGTAGATAAGCTTCTGCGTGTTCTTAACTCTGAAGTACTTGTCCGGGTAGAAATAGTAGTGGGCCGGCTGGCCCACCGGCCGGCTACGATGGATGACGCAAGCGCTGACGCTGGCACGTCCCATCCGCCTGCACGCCCGGCAGCCGAGGCGACGCTTCGGTTTCTGTAGCGGGATCTTCTGTGGCGATGCAGTTGAGACGGGATCTTTTGTGGCGAAACTGCCGCCCACGATCGCGCGGTTGCGCGCCACGTGGCGCGAATTGCGGGGGGCAGTTACCCGGCGCTGGGCTTTAAATGGGGAGGCGAGGCGTGGTGGAGAAGGGTTCGCACTCGTTCTCCTCCCTCGCCTCCTCTGCTCCCGAGCGCTCCGCCGCACCCGCGAGCACCTCCTCCTCTTCTTCTTTTCCGGCGAGGCAGTTCCCGCGCCGGCGTCGCTGCTTCTTCTACGCTGCCGCTGCTTCTCCGCCGCCGCACTGGAGGTTGCGGGCACGGCGACCACGGGCCACCATCACTCGACGCCGAAGCCGCGAAGCCCGTCTCCCGCCGCGCTGGACCAAGAAATGGCCGACGGGAATGAGGGCGGCGGCGAGTGGCGCGGCTCCCACATCACCGAGGCGGACATCCAGGGCCTCCGCGCGCGTGGCCACCTATCGACGGAGGACCGCGTCGGGGTGCGCCTCGCCGCGCCTGACGAGGTGGTCCCCGCGCCGGAGCCTGGCGAGGTGGTGGTCTTCCGAGACCACTTCGACCGCGGGCTCGCGCTGCCGGCCAGCCCCTTCTTCCAGGGCTTCTTGCAGCTATTCGGGCTGCAACCGCACCATCTGGGTGCGAACTCGGTGGCGAACCTGAGCTACTTCTCCACCGTCTGCGAGGGATGGCTGGGCATTTGGCCGAGCCTCCCCCTCTTCTGCCGGCTATACTTCCTCCGCGCCCGCTACATCGGCAACAAGGAGGAGAACGGCTTCGTCGATTGCGGGAGCGCAATCGTCTACCGCCGGCCCAGGACGGAGCTGCAGGGCTTCGTCAAGCCGGATACTGTCAAGGAGTGGCAGCGGTCGTACTTCTACGTCCGCAACCTGAAGCCGGGTGAAGATTACATCCGCTTGCCGGCGTTCCAGCCGGGCCCTCCCTTACGGGAGAACTGGGGCCTGAAGACGACCGGCGACCAGCCGGACGTCAACAAAATGCTCAAGCGGCTGGACAACCTCTTCAAGAAGGAGGGGCTGACCACCCGGGACCCGACCCTCTGCTGGATCTACAGCCGAGTGGCGCCGCTGCAGAGCCGGGTGCACAAAATTTGCCACCTGAGCGGGAGCCTCGACCCCACCCGGCTGTCTTGGAAAAGGTGGACGCTGGAGGCGCTGAACGGCTGGCTCCGACACGTCACCAAGGAGGACATGGTGGAGGAGAACTGGTCGTACGGCCTGCCGCCGTACACCCGGAAGGAGCAGGCTCCGCTGGTACGTTTTCTTCACTCGAATCTTGTGCTTCTTATACTCTTGAGCCGGCTGCTCACCCAGCCGGATATATAGCTCTTCAAGGTTCAGCTGGAGGAGGACGGGCCCAACGGCAGGACCTCCTTTACGCCGGACATCCAGCGGAGGCCGGCGGCGCCTGAGGAGAACCTCTTTGAGGGCGAGGGGGCAGCCGCGCCCGGGGGTGACGGCGATGAAGGCGAGGGCCACGGCGGCGGCCAAGCGGACGGCGGCCACGGCGGCGGCCAAGCGGACGACGTCCCAGCCGGGCAGGCTGACAACACGCCGGCTGGCCAGGCGCCGGTTGCGGGAGGCGGTGCGGGCGACGCGCCGCCGGATGCTCGGGGTAAGCTGGCTGCTTCTCACTTGAGTGTCGAGGAAGTCAGACAACCCGTGGTTGTCATTGCTCTTTCGGATTCTGAGAGTCTCGAGAGTGCAGCGACCGCGGGATCGACCTCGGCTCCCCGCCCGAAGAGGGCGAAACCGGCTGCCCCAGGCGGCGCCGAGGAGGAAGGTGATGACGACGACGAGCCGGTGCTTCGGAAGAAGCCGAAGAAGGTTCCGGCTAACGTCCGCGGGTAAGCTCTTGTTCTCAGCAATCTCAAACAAGAGCTCAATGCACTTCTTCACAAGGTTCTTCCGGATCTTCTTCTCTGTCTTGCTCTGCTGGTCTTGGAAAGGATACCAAACGACGTGTTTTTCCTCTTTGTATCTTCAGTAAAGCGCCAGGGTCCTTGACCGTTGGCGGAGCCGCGAAGACGGTGGCGGCGCCGGCTACGGCCGTCGACGCGGCGGCCCGGGTGGTGGAGCAGGAGGCCGCCCGCGAAGAACAACCCGTGCAGCCAACGGCGCCGGATGCGGGGGTCCAGCCGGGCGGGGGCCCAGCCGGGAACGTCTTGCCGCCATTTGGCGGCGCTGTTGGAGAGGTCCAGCCGTCGGTTGGCGGCGTCGTCGGGGAGGCCGGCGAGGTTGCGGGAGCAGCCGGAGCTGGGGCTCTGGCCGCCGCAAAGACGAAGAAGACCGGCCCGGCGGCGTTCACGCGGAGGGCCGAGGCGGAGGCGAGGAAGAAGAGCCGGCAGCTGGTGCCGGCTGACCCCTCCATCACCGCCAACGCCGGGAGGATCCGGATGCCGGGTGACCCCTACTCCTTTTCCTTGGAGATCGGGCAAGGGGTCCGCGAGCTGCTGGAGGACGTTGAGCGCCTCCAAGAACTGCTGAAGGTATGTCACGAAACTTGGCTTCTTTTCTTGACGTGCTGGCCGGCTGCGGGTGGCCGGTGCTGATTCTGATCCTGATTCTCAGTGGTTCCAGGAGGAGTCCAGCAAGAAGGTCCAGCTGCTGGAGAAGGAGCTGGCAGCCGCCAAAGGTGAGCTCGTGATCCGACTGGATAGTTTCTATCCGGGAATCCGGCTGCTGATCTTCTGTCTTGTGCAGAGTCTGACGCGGTGCTACAGAAGCTACAGTGCGGTGCTACAGAAGCTACAGTGGCCGATTTGCTTCACGCCATTATATATAGTTAGTATTAGTATGACGACGACGATCTTCATAATTAAACGAAATGCCTTGATCATACTCCAGATTTCCAGCACGTAGCTGTGGTACGTGTCACTGTTATGTTCCGGATAACGTTACTAGTCAACTGCCTATGTCACGTCGAGGACGACGACGTCGACGGGCTGTCGGCGTTGGCCGGCTGGCAACGGCCGTACAGGGAAACGCACCGGATATGATTTCGACGTGCCGACCGGCGACCGATATATAGCGAGGCCGAGAAACCTACATACGTCGCGCCGGCCACACCCGCACCGTCCGGCCGGCCATGCGCAGTCGTCGATATCAACCTCCGTTTTGGCCGGATATTTCGCGTGCCTCGACTCCACCGATCGACCCCAGTACGTAAAACCTTTTCTGATCTGGTAATTTTGCCAGACTCGCAAAACTTTTTGTATTACAACACAAACTCGGGAACACCAACCCGGCGAATGAATGAGCAAACAAAATTTCAACTTATTATTAGCTCCCAAGATGTTTCAGAGATATACAAACTAGTCCTTTTACAAAAAAAAAAAAAACACACTATTTTATAGTGATCGATGAATCGATCTACAACACCAAAACGTGTAGACCAATCCTTAATCGGCGGTATATATTTTTTCCTTTCACCGAAATAGCTAATATTTGTAGATTTCCTATTATTGATATATGACGCCTGATTGAGCGCCAAACGCCGGCCGGCATGCACCGCACAGGACTACGCCGCGGAGGGCGCTGGGAAGTACATGACGGCGCCGGCCTTGGACAGGGCCGCACGCATGGGGGTGGCCTCGTCGGCGACGCCGCCCTTGTAGTCGAGGCTGCCGTCGTTGTAGATATCCCACCACTTCTTGACCAGCATCTTGATGTCCTCCCTGTCCATGTTCGCCTCCTCGCCGGTGAACCTCCACGGCTTAGAACCCTGCATAATGCATGGCATGGAAACAACGATGATAATTAAGATCCACAAGAGCTAAATCAACGGTTTGTATGTGTGTGAGATAGATGACAAGGACGACGACGTACCGCAGCACAGTAGTGCACGACCTTGACCTTGCCGAGCTCGACGTTCTCGGGGTGCCTCCAGAGCATGGCCAGCACCAGGTTGTGCACGTTCGAGATGGGCTTGTACACGTCCCCGAAGAACATGTTCAGAAAGTCCTGCTCGGCGAATGGGGTTGGGTCGGTGACGACGAGCTTCTCCAGGAGGGCTTTGGCGGTGGCCATACTAGGCTCGTGCACGAACATACCAGCGTTGAAGTAGAGCCGCGGTGGCGGCATGCCGAGTTCATGCTCCGGCCACGCGACCTTGTCCGGGCACTGCTGGCAGTAGCCGATCTTGTACTGCGGGGTGTGGCTCCACGTCTTCTCGCAGAAGCAGTCCTTGACGGCGTAGAAGCTGCCTGCCTCGAGGTCGAAGAGGTAGTCGATGTTGTCGAACACCTGGATGTCGGCGTCGAGGTACACCATCCTCTCGTACTCCACGAACTAAACCACACACATATCATCATCATCAACATCTACCTATCCAATAATCAATAGAAGAATAGATTACAGATAAACAAGTGTACCTCCCAGATACGGAGCTTGGAGTAGTTGATGACGTAGTACGCCATGGCGAACTGGGTCTGGCTCTCCGGCGGGTACACGGGAACGATCTCACGGACGATGCATCCTTGGTCGAGCAGCTTGCGGCGGTGGTCCTCAGGGACGTCGGGGAGCACTGCGACCACCAGCGGGTACGCCGACTTGACGGCGCGGAGGCCCTTGGCGAGGCCCACCACGCCCTTCCAGTAGTCACCGGAGCCGGCCAAGAATGTTACGTACGCACCCCTCGCCGGCGCCTCCTTCGCGGCAACACCCTTGACTGCCATCGTCGGAGCCATTGCTCTAGCGATCTCCTTCCTTCTTGCTTGCAGCGATGGTTGGATGGATGAGAGACAAATCTAAGTCAAATCCTTGTGTGTTGTTATTGTGTGTGTTGGTGTATGGATTCTGTGGCTAGCTGGGGCTTTATATAGGCGGGGGTAGTGCGTACGTGGGGTCAAGCAGTTGGGAAGAAATAGAAAGGTCATAAAACAAAGATTGGAACGTCGAACATGGCTTTCCCAATCGACTACCCGTTGATTTTGATATATGGCCATGCTAACGAAGCTTCCGCTTTTGATCTTTCTGCGGATTTGCCGGGCTCGATATTTTCTGAAAATACGGATTTGCTTGGATTTATATATAGACGTCTGGATTACTTGTGCTATTTAGATTTAGATGTCCTGCCTATCCGGATTATTTTTCCTAGTACTTATTATTTATGGTAAGAAGTGATTTTGGGCGTTAACTTGGGAATTGCTGGTGTCCATTTTGCCGCATGACTTGTCGATCAATCAATGGACGGTATATTCTTCGGCATGGTATATGCTACTGCATTCGTTGGCATGCAGTACATCGGCAGGAAGCGACAATCCCGCGATTTGGCTAGCTATCCGGATAACAGCGAGAGATTCAGTCTATAAGTTATTCTATTGAAGTTGGTCGGTTTTACTAGAGAATGGCAAATCCGGATAGAGCTAGCTGCTTCAACCGACCTCGCTAGGCGTAAACTATGTTTCCTTTCTTCCCCTTCCTTTTCTATCCAATCAACATAAATAAATCATAATCCAAATCTTGGCAAAAAGAAAATCACAATCAAAGGTTCATGTGATAGCCAAGGGACGGATCATGTGAATCTTCTGTGGGTCAGCTAACTAGTAGCCGTCAACATGGTCCATGTGGACGAAGCTATCACGAGAAGATTTGATTAGCAGAGTATGTGGTCGGTCCAATGGAACAAATTAGGAGTACTATGGAGTAGCTACTATAGCTACCGCCATCACTTCATAAGAATAATGTAATGACTATGCATGCGAATTAGCGGTGTTGAGCGTAGACGTCCACGTGGGTAGCTGCTGTTGAGTATCCAGCAGCTTTCAGAAATAATAAATTGTTAAAAACGAGTGTCGACCAGGAAAGATTTGGACGGTGACAAGTACGGTCATGTCCTCAACACGCGCTTGGCTGCGAAGATTAGTACTGTAGCTAAGCTGAGCTCGTCTGGCCTGGTATTTTTCGCCAAATATGGCCCTTTTCATGAACTAAGAACATATTTGGCCGCGACTGAAAACTATTGTCAAATCTGGCCCCTCGGGTCGGCGCCAACCTAGATGGCGCCGAGATAGTGCAGGTCGGCGCCAACCATCCCGAGCGCCGAAGTTCGCAGCTGGGCCCAGCTAAAATCCTACGTGGCTACGTCGGCGCCAGTCTCAGTGGCGCCGAAGGCGTGAAAATTAACTGAATTTGTTTCCACTGGTCGGCGCCATCTGCGATGGCGCCGAACCTTTAGGGTTTTAAACCGAGTTGACTTACCCGATCTGCGCCGCACTCACCCGTCCCCAACCGCCCGAACCCTCCGTCGTACCTGTCCCCGCCGCCGCCGGTCGCCGCCGCCGACGGTGCCCTATCCATTCCCGCCGCCACGCCCCACCACGCGCCTCACCTCCCCGCCGTCTCCTTCCCCGCCGTCGCCTCCCACCGTCTCCTTCCCCGCCGTCGCCTCCCACCGTGGCCCCGCCTCCTTCTCCGTCGCCGTCGCCGGCCAAGAGCCCGTCGGCGGCCTCTTCTCTGCTGTGAAGGTATAATGCGCGCCGACCCGTCCCCCTCTCTCTTCTACCGTAGTCTTCTTCTCCGATTTTTGAAATGAATATGTATTGCAATTTTGATGTTGCTCTCAATGGCCGTATATGCATCTTGTTTAGCACATTTAGCACAGTGAGTAGCTTACCGATGCTTCCTTGTTGGTATCGAATTAATTTGTTATTGAGAGCTTCCGGATTTAGATAAATCATTATCTAATGGTAGAGGTATATTTTGTTTCCGATTATAGATGGCCTACACAAAGATTGTTCATGTTCATCACGGAGGCCGTGTTGTGTCCTCTAGCTGCGGTGTTGAGTTTGTGGAGATGACGAGTGAAGTATTGTTCTTCCCGCATAGTCCAACTTTGCGTGAGCTTGTTGTGAAGATCGAAACGGCGTTGGGTTGGTTAGGCACTGCTGTTGGTTTGGAAGGAAGATACGATGTCGGTGGCTCTAGGTCTTATACTCAGATGATACCCATCCGAGACAACGAAGGGTGGGAGTTGTACAAAGAGCTTGTTGAGAACTCTCAAATCAAGTCAATTGTTGTCGTTGCCGTGAAGGTTGACATCAACAGTCGTACCGTAGTTCTCCTTGATTTGAACAAGCATCCAACGGTTGTTAAAGAAAACAATGATGACCGTAGTGAGCGTGATTCGGGTCCAAGCCAGCCTCCCTTGTGGGAGAAGGAGAGTGTTGACCATCGAGTTAAAGTGGAGTTGCTTAGGGAGCAGAAACTAAAGGGTGCAGCACCACCTGCAACTCGTGTTGTGTCCTCTAGTATGCATAGTAGAGAAGAGATCATTGAGGAGAAACCCAATGTTGCACACTTGGAGGCGGTGAATGACGAGTTTGTTGGTGTCTCTCCAATCGACATTCCAGCACCACCGTTTGTACCTCAGGTGGCATCCTCTGGACTTGATGGAGACCCATATACTTTCGAAGATCACAATCCCGAAGACGAGGGTTATGATCAGGCTTATGCGGCTGACTCTGATGAGGATCGTGAGGAGCCCCAGTGGTCCATGGACGAGACAGATGCCTTCGTCAAGGTATGGGGCAGACATCCTAGTATTCATGAGTTCAAGGATGTTAGGGAGGCTCACCTAGCCGTTTCTGACTCGAACCTGCGGGAATATGGCCCAGAGCCTCCTAAACCCATCATACAGGATGGGGATGGAGAAATCCAACGGCCTAGGGCATGGCGTTTGATATATGCGGGTCTAAAATTCATGGGTCTATTGGAGATGCAGATCTGGCTGTAGGAGTACGCCGTTAGACATCATCGGCAGTACATTGTGTTCAAGTCTAACCAGAAAGAGCAATATGTTGTGATGTGCGAGGACAAAAAGTGTCGGTGGAAGGTGAGAGCAAGGAAGACTCCTCAAGGTTGGTGGAAGATAAGTAGCTACGATGGCCCACACACATGCGGCGACAAGGTCCTTGCCAACAAGGCCCCTGGCGAGAAGGTTGTCCGGCGCACACACCGGCAACTGACATCTAATTTTATTGCTCACCGGTGCGCCGAAGCCATCAAAGTTACGCCTACCCTCTCAGCGGCCTCTTTGATGAAGTTTATACATCTCATCTTTGATTATTGTCGACGTATTGGCATCGTTGATAGGAGACAGGGGTCCTCTAGCCAAGGGATTACGTAGGGCAAGAAGGTGGACGTCGTCAAGGTCGGGATTGCACACGGCGGTTTACCCAGCTTCAGATCTCGCTACGGTGGCGAGACCCTACGTGCTGCTATAACTCACTATAAGGCAATAGCCGTGTCACAGGTTACAATGAGTTGGTTGTATCAAAGAATCTATGCCCTAAAGGCGTCCCTGGTCCGGCTTATATAGGCGGCCAGACGCAGGGGTACAAGGTTGTAACGTATCCGGCAAGACTACAGAGTCCTATACCTATCCGGCAAGTATGCCGCCTACCGCCTATGTCTTGATGGCTTCATGGGCTTCGGTCTTGGGCCTCCGTCTTGTCGGCATCCGCCTGCCTTGAGTTGCCGGCTATCTGGGCCGCCCGGCAGGCAAAGCCTTAACCACCACTGCGGGCCACCCGGGACTAGCCGGATTTGCCATGTTGGTGATACCCCTGGTTGGTATAACCCCAACATTAGCCCCTGGAAGGGTTTAAGTTCTTCAGGCGCCGTCTTCTTTTGCCGATAACTTCCATCTTGTCTTGTGAGCGTCTGAAGAGCTTGAAGCATTCCACAGTTGATATATAGGCGACGGTCTGGCAAAAGTTGTCGGAACAAAGCCGCCAACATGGGAAAGACGGATCTGACAAGTTGTCAGAGATCCTCCTCGTGTGGTCTTGTCAAACTGACAATTTCCGTCAAGTGTTGTCAGATGACGTCATGGGTCCACGACAGTTTGAACCTCATAATGACCACTCCACTACGCGCGAGAATCGAGGAGGCAATTTTCGCAGACACCGTTGCCACGACGTGCAAATCGTGGCCACATGGCGAGTATCCAACCCTTGCCTTATCCCACGCGCAAATCTCGGAGCAAGGGAAATAAAATCGATCCCCTCCGCTGCTCCGTGCAATTCTCCACTCTCGCAAACCCTCGCAAAAACCACCGCGCCCGCACCCAAGCTCTTCGCGTTTCTCCAACTCCGGCGAGCTCTCCCCCATTCTTCTTACCAGCACTCATGGCGAGCACCGGCGAGCAGAGCCCGGCGGCGGAGGCGACTGCGGCGGCGGGTACCGTGACTGGATCTGGTGCGGCGGCGGCGAGCACCCTCGCCTCGAGTTCATCATCCCCCGCCACGGCCGCGGGCGGGGATTCTTCTTCTCCGGCGCCGGCCTCGACAACGGCCGCACCCTCCGCCCCCATTTTCGCAACCCCACTGGCTACGGTGGCGCCGGAACCACTGGATGACCCAGAAGCCGCCGGCGACGAGGACAGCGATGAAGAGGTGGTCGAGGTCGCTGACCTAGGCTCCAGATATTGGCTTCCGTCATGTTTGACGGAAGCCTACATGAACCAGCTGGAGGAAGGCGGCTTCTTGCCGTCAAAGGCTGAATGCAGTTGGCGGCTGCCAGGAGAAGAGACCACTCCCGAGCCGGAAGCAGGGGAACGAGTCGTCTTGACTTCCCAACTTATCCGCGGTATGAGCCTGCCTCCATCCGCCTTCTTTTCTGCCGTCCT
The DNA here is from genome assembly GCA_947311845.1 of Poa pratensis. Lineage (NCBI taxonomy): Eukaryota > Viridiplantae > Streptophyta > Magnoliopsida > Poales > Poaceae > Poa > Poa pratensis. The sequence continues at coordinate 34,435,785 of CAMZMU010000091.1, read as the reverse complement.
CCAACACTACGGGTTGCAACCGCACAATATTGCGCCCAATAGTATCTTAGTTTTAGCCGGCTTCCAAGCCTTGTTTGAGGGCTACTTAGGAATAGCACCTACAGTAGAAGCCTTCAAGTACTGCTTTATATGCCGCCGGCAAACCATCTCTGGCGGTGCAATGGCAACCTGCGGCAGCGTTACTTTTAACTGCCGCCAAGGTGCCTGGTATCCAAAGATCCCATATGTGGATTCCGTCAAAAACTGGACCAGCACCTTTTTCTACTGCAAGGACATCCCAGCTCCCGGCAAAACAGTAGGCATTCCGCCTTTTGCCAACTCCCCGCCAGAGTACCAAGCGCACTGGACTGAGAAGCCGGCCACCATTCTACCAGAAGAACTCCGCCTAGCCTTTAGGCGGATAGAGTTTCTCACGTCAACCATGGTTCCTCCCCGCCTTGACGGAGTTGACACCGTCTTGTGCTGGCTAACAAGGCGGATTATGCCTCTGCGCCATCGCCCACTCAAGATGTGCGAGTACAAGGCGGAGGAAGCTGACGGCACGCTTGACATTGACGTGCTTCTTTACCGGCTGCGAGAACTCATCCAGCCGAGGTTTGTCAAGGTGTCCGAAAGCGTCGCCATGTTCACCCACGACAACCCAGTCCCAGAGGTGAGGCGAATATTCTTTTACTCTTTTACACTTGCTTTACTAGCCGAACTCAAGACTAACTTGTCGTTGCTTGACCAGCTGTCTACCTTGACGGAGGAGGACTTGGCTCCCAGATACTACGACGCTGGGACCAAAACCAGGAAGCACAAGCTCACCTCCACCAGGGAGATGGAGAAGAGAAAGAAAGCCGCCACCACTGAAGCGGAAGATGAAATTTTGGGGAGCAAAGTCCCCACCAAGCAGTAAGCTTCTGCCCACTTGGTTTTGCTTTGAGTTTAGGCCACCCCTTTGCTAACATGTTCTCGCCTTCTTTCAGAGCCAGACCCGTGTTGGCCAAACTGCGCGCCAATGTGAAGGCGGCAGCCGGCAAAGGCAAGCCGCTAAGATTTTCTCCGGCAACTGCGCCGACGACCCCTGCCACCAATGCTCCCGCGGTGCTATGCCCGGGAACTTTTCAGGCGGACAGGGTGAGGTTTTCCGGCTCTGCACGGAGCACGGCGGAGAAGGTGGCGGGCAAGAAAATTGCCGCCAACACATCCCAACAATCGGCTGAAGCTAAGGCTAATGATGCCGCCCGGATCATGGCCGTGAAGCAAGAAACGGCAAGGACGGCCAAGGCCAAACTTGGCGGATCAAGCTCGCAATCCAACCCTGCAGCTGGCGGCGACACTATGGACGCGCGCCATACACTGCAAACCATGTGCGACGGTACCAAGAACTGGTACAAGCACATGAGGGATCTTCAGGACACTCTCTAAGGACATCTTGAGGTATGACGATACATAGTTGCAGCCCCCGACTACTTTGTCGACTAAAACATTGGTTTAACCGGCGGAGTGGTCCGTTTACTATGATTTGCAAAATATAACCTCTCTGTCCATGTTCTTGCAGGCAACCTTGGCCTCCAACCGCGAGCTCTTCACCGCTGCGGAGAGCAAGAACAGGGAGTACCGAGACCTCCAGCAAGAATTGGAGCTGAAGAATGGGCAACTTGCGAGCTTGGAAGAAGCACGCAAAAAAGATGAAGGTTAGACCTTCTTTGCCTTTTTCTCATCCGTCAAGTTTTCCCGAATTTACCGACAAGTACTTTAGCCGGAGCTATTTCCTTTTTGTTCGTAATTGTAGAATTGTTAAACACTGCCCAAGAAGTCCTCAACAACTCCGCTAACATGCAAGCTTGTATGAACGAAGCTGCAGATCTTGCCAAGGAGGTGACGAAGCTGAAAGCGGATCATGCCAAGGAGCTGGAGGAGCGTGATATGAACCACGGCACCGAGGTAAGCAAGTTGACGGAACAGATTAAAAATCTGACCGACAGTCTTGCCGAGGTGACCAAGAATTCGAAGCTTCAGCAAGAAAATCACGCCAAGGCGGTTAAACTTGCCGAAGAGACCCTGGCCACCCACTTGGATGAAATCAACGCCGTCCATGACCAAATCCTTGGTAAATTTTCTACCCGCTCACTTGTTGCATGCTTTTGAACTTCCTGGCATCTTGTGTTTAACTTTTGCATTGTATCTCCTTGTAGTCCCGGCAAACTTGAGCGACGCTGAGGACAACTCGCCCCGCCTTGCCCGCGTACTGAAAATTGGTGAACTGATCACCGACATCATAAGCGCTGGGCAAGCTTTTGCCGCCAAGTTCTATCCGACCACAGGCAGCGATCCAGTTGTTCTTGACGCAGTGCCGGAACTGCTGAGGAAGGCGGCCAACGAGCGTGAGGGCTTACTGCGCTCAGCTGCTCGTGGTGGCGCCAAAGTTGCCCTCTCCCTGTGCAAGGCCTGGTACGCCGAGGCGGACATGCATCAGGTAACAGAGTTCATGCCCACTGAGGATGAAAATGGCGATGCCATTGACTCCAAGGAAGTGATGGCGTCTGTTGCCGGCTACGCCACGCGCGTCGCCAACATGGTGGATCTCAATGTCTTCTACAAGGAGCACCCATATCCTCATCTTGTCGCAGGCGAAACATCTTCAGTTGCCGGCATAGACACCACAGGCGGCGAGGCGGAACAAAGCAGCCCCAAGAATGGCGAAGCCACCCTCCAAGCCCCCGAGGCGGCATCGACCGAGGCGGCAGCTCCTTAAAGAATCCTGCGAACAATGCAACAAGTTGAACTGCGTTAATCTGTTGACGCATAAAAAACTTGTCTTATTTGATCTGGATGTAAATAACTTTTGTTGGGCCAAATTTTATGCTACACTTGGCGGTAGACTTATTTAAGTGGCCCGCCTTAAAAATGTATCTGTGTTTGCATGCTTGACTTTTCATATGTTAGCGGAACCTCATCTCAGTTACTTCAGCTGTGTCAACCAGGTGCAATACCAATTAGTTTAGACACAGAGACTAAAGCCGGCATGTTGGTGCCAACGACATACTACTAGGCGACCCACATTTAAACAAACAGATAGTCATATTAGGCGGTGCAAAGGTTGTTTGCTTAATTTTAGCCGGACGGACGGCAAATGTCAAAAAAGTTGGAACCATTAGCACTGAGCAAAAAAATTTCGTAACTTTTGACACAACAGGTATATGATTGCAAGAAAAGACAAAAGATGGCATGATCTCTAGACGGACTGAGCAAACCACAGACTTTTATTTCATAATCATATAATACTTATTACAATCAAAAATTGCTAAGTGTAAAAAGGACGTAGCTGCTCAATGTTCCATGGACGCTTGGTTTCTTCATACTTGTCGTCAACCTTGCGCTTCCGCTTACGTCCTCTCCTCTTCTTGTAGCCATCTCTTATGTCCATCAAGTAGTAGGAACCATTGAGCAGCACCTTGCTGACCACAAAGGGCCCTTCCCATGGAGGGGATAACTTATGCAAGCCTTTCCTATCTTGGATTAGGCGGAGAACCAGGTCACCTACTCTAAAACTACGTTGTCGCACTCTTTGACTATGATACCGGCGCAAATTTTGCTGATAGATGGCGGATCGTGCAAGGGCAACATCACGTTCTTCATCAAGTAGGTCAAGGCTATCCTGTCTTGCATCTTCTGCGTCTTGCTCGACGTAGGCTTGAATTCTGGGGGAGTCAAACATCATGTCGGATGGCAATACTGCTTCAGCACCATAGACTAAGAAGAAAGGAGTAAACTTGGTTGATCTGTTTGGTGTTGTACGCAAACTCCAAAGGACAGATTGCAACTCTTCAACCCAAGCCCCAGCTGCCCTGTGCAAAGGTACTTCAAGACGAGTTTTGATTCCTTGCAAAACCAAGCCGTTTGTACGCTCTACTTGACCATTTGCCTGGGGATGTGCTACGGAAGCCAAATCCAGCCGGATGCCATGTTTGTCGCAGTACTCCTCAACTTCGCCTTGCGAGAGGTTCGTGCCATTATCGGTGATAATGCTATGAGGCACCCCGAACCGAGAGATTATGCCCCACAGAAAGTTGGCGGCTGTGGCGCCATCAAGTTTTTTAATAGGTTTAGCTTCAACCCATTTGGTGAATTTGTCTACCGCAACTAACAAGTGCGTGTAGCCCCCAGGTGCCGTCTTAAACGGACCAACCATATCCAAGCCCCAGACCGCAAAAGGCCAAGTGATGGGTATTGTTTTCTGCTCTTGAGCCGGCATGTGAGGTTGTCGGGCATATAGTTGGCAGCCTTTGCAGCGTTTGACAATGTCTTCCGCATCTTCCTTGGCTGTCAACCAGTAAAAACCTTGCCGGAAAGCTTTTGATACAATGGACCGGGACGAAGCATGATGTCCACAAACCCCGGCATGTATCTCATCCAGCAAGTTTCTGCCTTCCTCTGGTGAAATGCAACGTTGGTAGACTCCTGTAGTGCTACGCTTGTACAGTTCACCGTTAATCACTGTAAATGCCTTGGCTCTTCTTACAATTTGCCGTCGCAATACCTCATCTTCCGGCAACTCTTGGTTGACCAGGAAATTCAAGTATGGGTGACGAGGGGTTAACTCGGCAAATCCCATGGTAAGGTACCTCGGGTTGAGAATAGGAACGAGATTTGGTAGCACCGGTGGTAATCTACGGCTGACAAGCAAGGATTTACCCAGGTTCAGGGCCCTCGAGTGAGGTAAAACCCCTACGTCCTGCTTGTCTGATTTATTGATGGCTGTGAGCACAGATGTTACAAGGATCTCGGCGAGATGTCGATCTCGCCAAGAGTTATGAGGCTAGACTTGCGGTATGCTATGATTTCGTGTCCTTTATCGGGGACCCTCCCAGCACTTATATAGGTGGCTGGGTCTCGGGTAACCGACTAGGATTTACAGATTAGGCAAGTCCTAACCGACTCGAACTACACCTAACTTGTAGAACAATCTTTCCTTGCGGGCTTCTTCTTGGGCCTTGAATACGTGCACCAGGTACCCTTGCAGTGGGTCACCCGAAAGGTAGGCCCACGTCAGTAGCCCCCGAGTGCCTGGCTGACTCGAAGATTCGGGCAGGGACTCCTCCGCGAGTGCACGTCACATCTTGACCGAGTATTGTATCAGTCGACATATCTTTCGAGTGCTGATCTGACCACGGACGGAGCCAATCTTTTAACCGATTATTCAGGACAAGTTTTCTGCTTTTACAGCATGTGTTGGGGAAAATGACATAGTAGGCCTGGTACACTCGAAAGTTCGGGACCAGTTAACTGCTCTTGGGCAAAACCTTACTAGCCTACATCAAATTCGAGTCCCCAGACTCGAACTTGGAATTGACTGGTCAGAATCGACTCTAGCCGCGGAGGTCTTACAGAGTCGACCTGCAGCATAAATGTTAAGGGTACCCAGTGCGTCCACCAGGATTTTCTTCGTGTCGTCTGACACGGAAAACTTCAGAGCTAACGCAGTATGTGCGCGCTCCGGCCCACTCGAAAGATCGAAGGGTCTTACCTATGTACCGTGCATACAGCTTCCAAGGATCGAGGATACATCTTGGGTAGATTATGATCTTGTTTTGCATTATGCTTTTTAGCTAAGTAGCTGAGTCGAACGTTATTCGACTGACCCTGACTTCTTTTGTTCTGACTATCGGGTGCGCGTCAGCACTCCCGATGGGAGTAGCCCCCGAGATTGTGCTTAATTGCTTGCAGTTGAGGATAATCTCATTCGAAAAAGTTTAAACAGTCGACTAAATGTCGAGTCACTCCCGATGGGAGTGTTTTTGCACGTATCGGATGTAACTCGAATGGCCTTCACGCTTGCTTTCCTTTCTCCCTCGTGACATCAGGGATGACGTGAATCGGCGACTGCTTCATCTGACAAGCGATGCCACACGCGATGTAATGGATGGGACGTGACCAGTGGGCCTAAGTGTCAGTGTTGACTAATGATGACGCCTGTTTTGACGGGACTTGACCGCCCTGACGCGGTTTTCACGGCGTGCGTTTTTATGATTCCTCGATTCACGTGCGTAGTGGGCGGAGTGGCCGGCGACGGTTGCCCTCTCCTGCTGCCACGTGTACGGCCAGATTTGCTTCGGCGTGCGAGGCTTGTTATGCACGGTTGCGATTGGAGGGCGCACAGTGGTAAATAGTAACGGGGGTGAATGAATGTTTCCCCCACTTGCCATTTGCCGCCGCCGCCGTTTGCTCTGCGTCTTCGTCCTCCTCGTGCTCCCGCCATTGTTCCACCTTGCACGCCACAGCCTTTGCCAACTCGACACCATGGGCAAGGCAGATAAGCGCAAGAAGGGCGCCGCCGACGCGACTGCTGCCACCAAGACCGTCCCGGCCGCCGCATCCGCAAGCGCTGCGGCCCCTCTGAGCAAGAAGACCGACGACTGGTCGCGGTCGGAGATTACGGTGTCCAAGGTCAACGGATACCGTCGCGACGGCCTGCTGCCATCGGAGGATGTGCTGCCTACGCGCATCCCTGGCGATGAGGTAACCCCAATGCCCAAGGAGCACGAGCGCGTCTGCTTCCACGACTTCGTGGTCAGGGGCCTCTCCTTCCCCGTCCACGATTTTCTGCGTGCACTGATGTACGCCTACAAGGTGCAGTTGCATGATTTCTCTCCCAATGCAATCATGCATGTTGCTGTTTTTGTTGTTCTGTGCGAATGCTTTTTGGGCGTTCACCCGCATTGGGGTCTTTGGAAGAAGATCTTCACTGTGCGGAGGAATGCGGGTGCTAGTGGAGTCTACACCGTGGGTGGACTCATCATCCAAGCCCGAAAAGAGGTCGCGTACTTCGACCTTCGCCTAGTCGATTCTGCGCAAAACTGGCGCAAGAGGTGGTTCTATTTCACCTCCAAGCAAGATGGCTTGCCAGCCTTTGTCGAGCAGACACCGTTGGTGAAGACCCGAGCGTGGTTACACCAAACCACTGCAGCTGAAGAGGCAGAAGCAAACCCTTTGATGGAGAAGCTCGAAAAGCTGATCAAGACCAAGGGCCGCGTCGTTAGCGGTCTGCATCTGATTGCGGCCTTCATCGAGAGAGGTGTACAGCCGCTGCGGGCACGGGCGCACCCGATGTGGGAGTTCCAGGGTGCGAATGACCCGACCCGCCTGTCGACTGAACCACTGCCCACGAAGAAGGCAGTGGAGGATCAGGTCCGCGCTATCACTAAGCTGACCAGGAAGGACGCCTGTCCCCTCGACTGCCCTGTCACTCCTTATGACAGCCTACACCCACGACCTGAGGTATGTTCTTTGCTCTTGATCAAATTTGCTATGTGCTTTATACTCAGTTACTCGAAAAGTGAGTTTATGTTTTGTGCTTTTTGTAGGGTCATCCCGATTTTGTTAGTTTACCTCCCTTGCCTGAGGGTGGAGAAAATCCAGAACTGGAGGTGCTGGATGAGGAAGACGCGGAAGTGGTGGAGGAGATCTCTTTGGCTTCCGCCCACTCACCCGAAGAAGGCGATGGCGCGGGGCAAGAGGAGGAGGAGCAAGGTGCTCACAAGAAGCGTCGCCTGAAGAAGGCCGCTTCCACCTCCACCAACCCGCAGACCGAGCTGGAAGATGACGACTCGAGCTCGTCATCCCCCATCGAGGAAGAGCCAGCTGCAGTGGCGCCGATTCGCATGGCGCCCCCATCCAGCGCTCCAGGGTTCACCCGATTCGTCAATGTCCACAGCCTTATGGACAGCGACGACGAGGACATGAGGTATGATTCCGCTTTTGCTTATTATAACTGCCTCACAAAGTGCTTTGCATCATATTTTGCTGTCGTACTGACACTGTTTTCGGGTGATACGGCATCAGCCCGATGAGGGACGATGAGTCGAAGGACGTCACTCCTCCAGTCGCGCCAGAAGCGAGCCCGGCAACTGAAGAAATCGTTCGGGTCGAGCCACAGACGACTGCAGAGGCGAGTGCGCCTCCAAACTTGCCGGAGCTTACACCGTCCACCTCAGGGACAGCTTCGCCTGCACTTCATAACCACGTAAGCTTATTTTGCTTGAGTTTGTAATCGGGTGCGCGTCAGCGCTCCCGATGGGAGTAGCCCCCGAGGCTATAGGCAACTAGCATAGTTGGCTATAGGCTCAAAGAACCCTCGTCCCATGTGTTCTGCTTTTGATGATTTTCGCTGGGCAGCCCTTCTTTATCCGTATGATGGAAGATGCTACTACATTCGTGCGAATGGAAGAGGAGCGCAACCATCTTCGCCTGAAGATGGACGAGACTGCCCGTAAGTGTTTTCATTAAGCTTTATCTTGATATCCTTTTATTATTTGATTCGAATGCTGTCATTATGCAGGAGAGCACCAAGCCGCGCTCAAACGCGTTCAGGAACTCGAGGAGCAGCTCAAGTCCCAGTGCGAGAATGCCGAGCAAAAGGCTCGTCAGGCGAAGGAGTCTGAGGGCCTCCAAACAGCGCGCCTTCGCGCAATCGCGGATGTGGTTGAAGGTAAGCTATGCTTGTTTGCGTAATTTTTGATGTGCATGACCGTTTTGTTAAGCCAATACCCATGTTTACCAGGCGCTCTTGGCATGGAGCCTGCACCCGAGCAAATGGCTGGTGACTCACTCGAGAGTGCCGTTGGCGCTTTTGATCGGCTGTGCGCTCAAGTCAAGGATCGTCTGGGCCAGTCGAAGAGCGCCCTCGCCTCCGTTTATCGGGGCATCTTCCCGGAAGGCGACGTTCCTTCGTCGATTGAGGAGCTGGCGCAGCTTTTTGGCCCGGGATCATCGACTTTGGCGGACTTCGTGCGCGCCCAAACGGTATGTGGCTCGGAGTCCGCTTTTTTGCTGATGCAGCTTCATGGGGTTGATGCCGACTATGAGAAGGTTGTGGCTGGCTTTCCCAAGAGAGCTGATATGCCTGCGACTCCCCTAGAAGCCATCAACGGTCGATCAACCTCACTAGCAAAGGACATGGTCGCCATGATGGAGAGTCGAGCTGCCGCTGCGGCTGAGCGTGCAGCACGCAAGTCTAGGTCTAGGTCCGAGTCAGCTTCTTAGGGTGCAGCTTCGAGTGCTACCCTGCTTATGCCTTGTAATGAACTCATGTGTGATGATGAATGTGAACTTGCCTTTCTGCTTGTTTTGCTTGGTTTGCTGATTGTTCTCGTGGGACCCGAGCCCCCGAGTATATTTTGTGATTCCTCGTTTAAGGGAACCTTTTATGCTTTTTTGAGCAGTCTCTGGAACTCGCCACTTCGACTGGCTCGCAACAACCTCCGACCACCCGATCACAAGGGCAAGTGGTCAACGATGCCAGAGTGATGGAGTATATGAAAACCAAGCATGTGGCAATGAAACAGGAGCTAAAAGACGCCCAGAATGAACTAAATCGACTGAGGACAAGGCCAGGACTGTCCACCCAGCGAGAGAATTATGTGCTTGGTGAGATGGATCTTGTAAATAGACAACTCGAAAGTGAGTATGATCTTCGCCTTGCCTACTGTTGACGTTCGCCTTTTTCCTGATCTGAGTAATCACTCAAATGTGTGTGTGCAGGTTTTGTTGATAACTTTGAGGCCGAGAAAACTCGAGTGGAGGAGCGTCTGGATAGCGTTGTCGACAATCCTACAACTGGGCGTCAGCATTTTTGGCTTGACAGGTACCACGCTCGCATACTCGCCACGCTGAAGGATCGTGCCTGGCGGAGCGCAGAGTTGCTCGAGTTGTGTCGGATGACATTTACGCGACTCAACGAGGTTCTCTTCCCGTCCGGGCCACAGCCGCAAGGGATGCGTGCATTGCTAGATATTTTCCGTCATACAGGTCCAATTCGAGACCTGTTGACCCGAAAACTTGTGGTTGGAGCGAACGCGGCAATGGCGTATGTGCGGAGTCGCATGCCATCTTTGGTGCTACCTCCACCCGCAATTGGGGAAAAATTAGAGCAAGCAAGTCTCGATGGCACCATTCAGTCTGCAGAGTTACTGATTGAGCGTACCCACGCTCAACTTTGTGGTCCATGTTTGCCAGTCAAGGATGAACCTGAAGATTAAAATTTTGCGAGCGAGAATTTTGTAAAGGGGGAGCCCCCGAGTGTAATTTTGATTCTTTTGTAGATAATACAAACTGGTTATTGTAGAACTGACCCAGCCCCCGAATCTATCGGGTGGGATTTTTTGAAGTTTTTATGTTTTTGAATCATTGTAACTCAGCCCCCGAGCCTTCGGGTGCACTGAATTATGTTTGTCTTTGTAATATCAGTATACGACTCAGCCCCCGAGTTTTTCGAGTGTAGCCGAGGTTTATTTGCGTGTGATCATATGATGCAGCCCCCGAGCGTTTCGGGTGTAAGTAAGTAAATTATGCTTGCGCGAAGAAAACAGATGAAAGGAACATTGATTTTTATTCCTTTTTGTAAGCTGCAGGCCGCCTCATTAAAAACCTTCCAGCCCCCTTAGGTACCCTGGTAAGGAAAAGAGCGCGTCTGAAACCTGCAGCTATCCGACATATGCCCTATTACATTTTAACGACTGAGTAGTCTAAGTATAGAAACGGCGCAGCTGCGCAACGTTCCACGGGTTGTGGGAGAGTTCTCCCGTCTTCGCGTGCTTCAGTCGATAAGCTCCACCATCGATGACCTCCGTGACGATGAAGGGTCCCTCCCATGGGGAGGCAAGCTTGTGCACCTTCTTTTGCTTCAGTCGAAGGACCAAGTCACCCACCACGAAGGAGCGAGTGCGCAGGCGACGGCTATGGTAGTTGCGAAGGCTTTGCTGGTAAACGGCAGTGCGAGCAAGGGCGATATCACGGGCCTCGTCCAATGTGTCGACACCGTCTTCGAGTGCTTCTTCTGCGTCGTCCTCTTCGTATGCAGTGACCCTTGGCGCATCGAATCGGATGTCGAACGGCAGGACTGCTTCTGCTCCGTAACCATGAAGAAAGGTGTGTACTGCGTTGACCTATTTGGAGTTGTGCGGAGGCTCCAAAGGATAGATGGCAGTTCTTCGACCCACGCACCTGCTGCTCGCTTGAGTGGAACAAACAGTCGCTTCTTGAGCCCACTACAGACTAGTCCGTTTGCCTTTTCGACCTGACCGTTCGACTGAGGGTGCGCCACTGATGCATAGTTGAGTTTGATCCCTTGGTCCTTGCAGAAGTCCTGAACTCTTCAGCCGTGAAGTTGGTGCCGTTATCCGTTATGATGCTATGAGGGACCCCAAAGCGGAATATGATGGACTGGATGAAGTTGACCGCTGTCGCGGCAGTCGAACTTGTGATGGGGACTGCTTCGATCCACTTAGTGAATTTGTCGACTGCCACCAGAGGTGAGTGTGCCCGCCTCGAGAGGATTTCTTGAGTGGCCCAACCATGTCGAGTCCCCATTGGGCGAAAGGCCATGCCAGCGGGATCGTCTTCAACTCTGACGCGGGTGCGTGTGGCTTAGTCGCAAATTTCTGACAGCCGATGCATTTTTTGACGATGTCCTCCGCGTCCCTGAGCGCAGTGGGCCAGTAGAACCCCGCTCGAAAGGCTTTTGCAACAAGAGCTCGACTGCTCGCGTGATGTCCGCAGGTCCCTGCATGTATGTCTCGAAGGATGGCTTCGCCATCTTCGTGTGCTATGCACCTCTGTAGTATCCCAGAGATGCTGCGCTTGTATAGCTCGCCGTTGATAATGGTGTATGCTTTTGCGCGTCTGGCCACCCGCCGAGCTTCTGTTACATCTTCTGGAAGTTCACCGTTCTTCAGGTATGCCAGGAATCGATGCGTCCATGTTGGTTCCACCAGGAAAACTTCGACTGGTGGATCGTTGACGCTGGGCGCAGTGTGTGGAGCTGCAACTGTAGCAGTCGAAGTTTTCGACTCCACTTTTTGCTTTGTTTTGATGGAGCGATGCTCAATCTTCTCGAGGAAAACTCCGGGTGGTACTTGTGCCTTTGTAGAGCCGATGTTGGCAAGTTTGTCTGCTTCTTCGTTGCTTTCACGTCCAATATGGCGTAACTCGCAACCGTCAAAGCTTCCTTCCATGATATTGTACAGGTCGCGGTAGGCGATCATGTTGTCGGCTGTAGCGTCACAGGCCTTCATAGTTTGCTGCACCACCAGGTTCGAGTCACCGTAGATCATGAGTCGGGTGCAGCCGCACGCTTTTGCCATCCGCATGCCATGTAGCAATGCCTCGTATTCTGCCTCGTTGTTCGAGGGAAAAGGGAAATCCATCTGCAGAACATAGCGCAGTTTGTCACCTTTTGGAGATACGAGTACTACGCCTGCGCCTGCGCCTTCATGCTTCTTCGACCCATCAAAGTACATTGTCCAAGAATTGGACAAGTCCGGAACATCGGGTAGCTGTGCTTCGATCCACTCGGTGGTGAAGTCAGGTAGGACTTGTGCCTTGATTGCCTTCGGGTGCTCGTAGCGGATGTCTCGGGGCCCCAACTCGATGACCCACTTGGCTACCCGCCCGGTTGCATCGGGGTTTGTGAGGATGTCTCGTAGCCCTGCTGAGCTAACCACAATGATCGGGTGCTCAGCAAAGTAGTGTGCCACCTTTCGTGAAGACATGAATACAGCATAGGCTAGCTTTTGATAGTGCGGGTACCGCTGTTTGGATATAGAAAGGACCTCGCTGAGTAGTATACAGGTCTCTGTACACCATGCGAGTGTCCTTCTTCCATGCGCTCAACCACCAGAACAGTGCTGACCACCCGATTGGTCGCTGAAACGTAGAGGAACAAAGGCTCGCGCTCGTTGGGCGCCACCAAGATTGGAGGGTTTGTCAGCACTCGCTTGAGATCTTCAAAGGCTGCTTGGCTTCGGGTGTCCACTCGAATTTGTCTGTTTTCTTCATCAACTGATAGAACGGGAGTGCTTTCTCACCCAGTTTGCTGATGAAGCGGCTGAGTGCTGCGACTCGACCGGCTAGTTTCTGTATATCCCGAAGTTTTGTTGGTGGTGGCATGGTGAGGATAGCTTGTAGCTTTTCCGGGTTCGCCTCTATGCCTCTGGCGGACACAAGGTAACCCAAAAGTTGTCCGGCTGGCACGCCAAAGACACACTTTTTTGGGTTAAGCTTGATCTTGTAGCGCTTCAGGTTGGCGAAGGTTTCGCGTAGGTCATCGAGGAGTGTCGACTCCTGTTTTGTTTTGATGACGATATCGTCGACGTAGACTTGGACATTGCGTCCAATTTGCTTTTTGAGACAGTTTTGCATCATGCGCTGGTACGTGGCACCCGCGTTCTTCAGCCCGAAGGGCATAGTTGTGTAGCAGTAGACACCATAAGGGGTAATGAAGGCAGTCTTGTCTTCATCTTCTTCATTCATCCGAATCTGGTTGTAACCCGAATAGGCATCCAGGAAGGATAAGCGCTCGCACCCTGCCGTTGAGTCGACTATTTGGTCGATACGCGGCAAGGGGAAGTGGTCCTTGGGACAGCATTTGTTGAGGGAGGTGAAGTCCACGCACATGCGGAGGACAGTCGAATTCTTCTTTGGTACTAGGACAGGGTTTGCGACCCAGTCAGATTTTTTGATCTCCCGAATGAATTTTGCGTCGAGTAGTCTGTCGACTTCTTCTCCAATAGCTACACGCTTCGGCTCAGAGAAGCGTCGCATTGATTGCTTCACAGGTTTTGCGTCTGGAAATAGTTGAAGGTGGTGCTCGGCGAATTCCCTGGGAATACCTGGCATGTCTGCTGGACACCAGGCGAAGATTTCCCAGTTCTCACGGAGGAACTCGACGAGCGCGCCTTCCTATGCGGGTGATAAGCTGGACGACACGTTGACCATCTTGGCTGGGTCCGTCGGGTGGACTTGATGCGACGTAGTGTCGTTTTTTGCATTGAAAGCGGCATCGGGTGCTTGCTTTTTTGTTGGTGGAAACATCGTGCGATCGTTGGTGAGGGAGATCTCTTTGAGCTGTTCCTGCATCCCGAATGTTTCGGATATTTTGCTGAACTCTCTATCGCAGCTGTCAGATCGCTGAAAGTTACCCTTGACGGTGATGATTCCCCTGGGTCCTGGCATCTTGATCATCAGGTATGCGTAGTGTGGAACTGCCATGAACCGAGCGAATGTCGGGCGTCCCAGGATCGCGTGATATTGCGACTGCCAGTCGACAACCTCGAAGTCAATCTTCTCCGTTCGAAAGTTGCCCGGCTCACCAAAAACGACTGGAAGCTGCAGTGTCCCGAGTGGCCGGACTGCTTTGCCTGGGACTATGCCGTGGAAGTTGTATCGGACTCAGGAAGCTTTTCGACTGAGCGATTCATTTTGCGGAGCGTATCGGCGAAAATGATGTTGATTCCACTTCCACCATCCATGAAGACCTTGGACATGGCGTAGCCACCGATTTGCGCGTCGAGTACCAGGGGCGCGTGCCCCGGTCGCGCCACAGCTGGGGGGTGATCTGCACGTGAGAACGTTATGCTTGTTTCTGACCCCTTCAGATATTCGGGTGTCGCGGGAGGCGCCATGACCGCCATGTTGACCTGTCGAGTGATCAGTTTTTGCTCTCTGTTGGTTGGACGCCCTTCTGGATCATGTTCATCTGTCCGTGAGCTTCAGGGTAGCGTTCTGCTGGTTCTGGCGGAGCTTCTATGCGAGCTTGATTTTGCATTGCGCCTGCCGCGTGCGCGTTTTGTCCTGCGGGTGGAGCTGGAGGAGGAGGTGGTGCGGGGGCTCCTGCTGCTACTGTGTTGCGAGCTGCTTGCATGCGCCTAATGTAGGCATCTGTCATCCTGGTGAACTTTCTGCAATCCTTCACCAGATGGCTCGAATGCAGTTTGCCATCTTGCCCTTTGAACATGTGGAATCTGCACTCCTCATCTAGCTCTTGATCACCCAAGCCTTCGGGTGACCGCGATCGGCGTTTGCGCCACTCCTGTTTGCGATATCCATCTCTGCGTGTTCCATAGTCACGACGATCGTCCTGTCGACCCCTACCGCGGTCGTCTTGACGTCCGGCGCTTCGAGTGCGATCTTCGCGGTTGTCATAGCCAGCCGCCACAAATTCGACTCCGTCCTGGTCGTCGTAGCGCTGGGATTTGCGCTTGCGTCTGCCGCGGCCATCTCTTCTATCCCAGCTTCCATTGTTGTTGCCTCGAGGTGACTCTTGATGGTCTCGCACCATGTCCTCTCCGTCTGCCCACTCGTTAGCTACTTTCATGAGTTGTGCGATGGATGTTGGTTTTTGGCGGAACAGCGCCTCTCGGAAGTCGTGCCTGGCTGCTCCTGCGATAAAAGCGTCGATTGCTCGATCTTCTGATACCACACCTACAGAGTTGCGCATTGTAGTCCACTTTCGGATGTATTCGCGGAGTGGTTCGTCTGAACGCTGCTTGCAAGCCTGCAATTCTGCGAACGTCGCAGGTCGATCGCATGTTGCGAGGAAGTTTTTGACGAAGTCCTCTTGAAACCTTTCCCAGGAGTCGTATGAGTTTTCGGGCAAGCTTTTCAGCCAATCCCGTGCAGTTCCAGACAGCATAAGCTGGATATATTGCATCGCAGTTGTGGTCGAGCCCCGTTGACAGGAGACCGCTGTACTGTAATCCTCGAGCCAAGATGAGGGTTCCTGCCTGCCGTCAAATTTAGGTGTTTCAGAAGTGAGTCTGAACCTTTTGGGCATCTTCGCCTGGCGGATGCGTCGGGTGAAGCATAGTGCTCCACAGGGCTCCCACTCGTCACCTGAGTCTGAATCGCTGCTTCGTGATCGGGTGGATCTTCTACTTCTGCCTCTGCTGACCCTCTGCTGAGTCATGACGTCACGGCGATCTCCACTTGCTTCGCGGTGTTGAGTTTCGCGTCGACTGCGGCCTGACCGGTCTCGGTCGTCATGATTTGCGACTGCGTGGTCGCGATTGTCCCTTGTCTGTACCTCGCGTCGCGGGGTGGCCTCGCGACGGGTTCTGTTTCCTCCAGGATGTTCTTCGACTGTAGCCAGAGCTCCACCCACAATGTGAAGTGACCTTATTTGCTGGCGATGCAGGGCCGCGTTCGGGTCACCATCTGGAGGCTGCGTTGCCTTCAGATACGTGGCCACTGACATCAGGGCTCCCTGAGCCGTTTTGGGGATGGGGATTCCATCTTCGTCGTGCGTCATGAACGATACACCAAGATCGCGGGTCAGCGCCGCTCTCTCGCTTGTTGTCAAGTGTGCCAGCCTAGATCGTGAGCGATGATGCGAGGAAGTTCCTCCCGAAGAATGAAGCGACGTAAGTTGGGCGCGTCGTGCACTCGATGCACTTGCCGCCTTTTTGCGTTCGTCGAGTGCTGCCTGCAAGCTTTTCAGCCGCAGGGTCTCTTGCCAGAAGATGTATTTATGCGCCGCGAGTTCATCGGGTGTCGAATCTTCAGGCATCATGGTGCACTCATTTATGGCTTTGGCTGCTTTGATCGCCTGTTACCTTGTGATGACGATTGTGCTGCCGTCCGGCATGGTTGCGTTCATCGGATAGGTCCTGGTATCGGGACGGCTTGCCCCAGTCGCCGATGTTTCGGGTCCTCCCTCTGGAGTGATCTGCACCATGCAGATTTGGTTTGGAGAGTGACGCGGAATTTTGCCTTTTTCGCCGTGGCTGCGATTGTCGTGGAAGGCAGCGGCGGAGTTGAAGTAGAAGTCGAGTATGGCCTGACGTCCACAGTCGCCGTCGCTGCGGACGGACTCAATGTCCATTGCGTCGTCTGACGCGGTTTCTTTTGCTGATGAAGGTGCGTATTCCTCAGCCGAAGGAGACGCGGGTGCCGTTGGAGATGCAGCGGGTTGCAGATCCATCAGAGATTCCATCTCTGAAGGTGTTGGTGAAGGCACCGGAGTCGATGCAGGTGTGGCCACCAATGACATCATCTCCGAGAGCGTCGGCGACCTCGGCGGAGTTGATGCAGTCGAAGTTGCCGATTTTGCGGGAGAGGGTGGAGCCGTAGGAGCAGATCCAGTCGATGGAGATGGAGATGCGGGTGTGGTCGGTTGCTCCGTGGCGAGCGTCCCTGTTTGGTTAGCAACCATGTTTGAAAAACAAACGGGAACTTTCTCACCTGATTGCAGATCTGAGTTTGCAGGCGGCGATCCCGTCGAGTGCGGGTTGTAGTCGAAGGAACCGAAGGGGATCGGTCCCGTAATGGTGATCGGCGAGCTGCCGTTTGCGGATGCAGATTGAGCTGGCGACACCGTGAATCCAGTGCCACTCGTTCCCACAGACGGCGCCAATTGACGAGGGGTTAACTCGGCAAATCCCATGGTAAGGTACCTCGGGTTGAGAATAGGAACGAGATTTGGTAGCACCGGTGGTAATCTACGGCTGACAAGCAAGGATTTACCCAGGTTCAGGGCCCTCGAGTGAGGTAAAACCCCTACGTCCTGCTTGTCTGATTTATTGATGGCTGTGAGCACAGATGTTACAAGGATCTCGGCGAGATGTCGATCTCGCCAAGAGTTATGAGGCTAGACTTGCGGTATGCTATGATTTCGTGTCCTTGATCGGGGACCCTCCCAGCACTTATATAGGTGGCTGGGTCTCGGGTAACCGACTAGGATTTACAGATTAGGCAAGTCCTAACCGACTCGAACTACACCTAACTTGTAGAACAATCTTTCCTTGCGGGCTTCTTCTTGGGCCTTGAATACGTGCACCAGGTACCCTTGCAGTGGGTCACCCGAAAGGTAGGCCCACGTCAATGGGGTTGTCCAGTCCGGCTTTACCAAGTAGACGGCGTAGCTGGCCTCTTCCACTGGTTCTGCCGCCTCTGGATCAAGAAGGTCAGCTCCTTTTATTGACGGTTTGTGGAGATGTTCCAGGAAAACATCCTTTGGCACCTTTTTGCGCTCAGACCCTAATCTGGCAAGTGTATCTGCCGCCTCGTTTTGGGCTCTTGGGATGTGGCGGACCTCATATCCTAGGAAGCATTTGGCGAACTCATCAACGGCAGCGCGATATGCCGCCATTGTTGCGCTCTTGGCATCCCATGTACCACGTGTCTGTTGCGCAACGAGGTCTGAATCACCATAGCAGAGAACGCGCTGGACGCCAAGTTCCTTGGCAATATGTAAACCATGTAACAGTGCTTCATATTCGGCAACATTGTTGGTTGCTTTAAAATGAATCTGCAGCACATAACTGAGCTTATCTCCCTGGGGATTTCTCAGCACAACTCCAGCCCCCGAGCCGTGAAGCATCTTTGATCCGTCAAAGTGCATGATCCAGTACTCTGATTCAGGGAGAGGTGTTTCATCCATGGCTTCTGTCCAATCAGCAACAAAATCTGCTAAGGCTTGAGACTTAATAGCATTTCTGGGTTTATACGTGATGTCAAAGGCGGCAAGTTCAATGCCCCATTTGGCAACTCTGCCTGTTGCATCCGCGTTGTTTATTATATCTCCCAGAGGTGCTTTGCTCACCACAGTTATAGAATGCTCCTGGAAGTAATGTCTCAACTTCCTGGCGGCGTAGAAAACACCATATGCCAGCTTCTGGTAATGTGGATAACGCTGCTTCGCGGCGGAAAACACTTCACTGATGAAGTAGATGGGACGCTGTTCGGATACATCTGCCGTCTCCACCTTGCGTTCCACAACCATAACTGCGCTGATAACCAAGTTGGTTGCAGCGATATATAGCAGCATTGGCTCCTCTGGACGAGGTGCTGCCAAAATTGGCGGAGACGTTAATGCTACCTTTAGCTGTTGCAAGGCGGCATCTGCTTCGTCATTCCACTCAAAGTTGTCGGATTTCCTCAATAGCCGGTAAAGAGGCATAGCCTTTTCACCAAGACGGCTAATGAAACGACTGACGGCAGCCGCGGAGCCGGTTAGGCGCTGCACGTCCTTCAGGCAAGTTGGCCCGGATATGTTGAGAATTGCCTTGATTTTCTCCGGGTTGACCTCAATTCCTCGTTCGGAAACGATAAAGCCAAGCAATTTGCCGGCAGGAACTCCAAACACGCACTTGTTTGGATTGAGTTTCATCCTATATACCCGAAGGTTGTCAAAGGTTTCTCGAAGGTCTTCCAGCAAATCCGCCTTTTTCCGAGACATGACGGCAATGTCGTCAATGTAGACGTGAACATTGCGGCCAATTTGTTCGTTAAGGCATCTTTGCATGCACCGCTGATACGTAGCGCCGGCATTTTTTAGGCCAAAGGGCATCGTAATGTAGCAGAAGGTTCCGTAGGGCGTGGTAAACGCTGTTTTAAGTTGGTCTGATTCCCGCATTTTAATTTGGTGGTACCCGGAGTACGCGTCCAAAAAACACAGCAGCTCGGAGCCGGCTGTGGAGTCTATGACCTGATCTATACGTGGTAAAGCAAAGTGGTCCTTAGGACAGCACCTGTTCAAACCGGTATAATCGATACACATCCTCAGCTCTTTATTAGGTTTTGGAACAAGCACAGGATTTGCCAACCAATCAGTATGCACTACCTCCCTAATAAACTTTGCCTCCTGCAGCTTGATGATCTCCTTGCCAATAGCTTGCCGCTTCTTCTCACCAAAGCGTCTGATTCCTTGCTTGACAGGCTTGGCCCCTTTGAAGACATTAAGAGAGTGCTCGGCAAGTTCCCTGGGAACACCTGGCATGTCGGCAGATGACCATGCGAAGATGTCCCCGTTCTCACGGAGGAACTCGACGAGCGCGCTTTCCTATTTGTCATCTAAGCCGGATCCAATGGTGACTTGCTTGGAGCTATCACCTTTCACCAGATCCACCTTCTTTGTGTCATCCGAGGCCTTGAAGGATTGCTTTGGCTCAGCAGTTTGCACTTTTTCTGGCAACTTTGACGTATCAGTTTCCTTTCTCACCATGGCTAGCTCCTCTGCGTGGAGGACAGCTTCAGCGAAGGCGGCATTGCCACGTTCGCACTCTTTTGCCTTCTTGAAGTTGCCGTTGACGGTAATGGTACCGTTGGGTCCAGGCATCTTCAACTTGCTGTAGATGTAACATGGTCTCGCCATGAACTTGGCGAAAGCTGGCCGTCCAAAGATGGCATGGTAAGCACTCTTGAAGGGGACTACCTCGAACCGAATATACTCTGTGCGGTAATTGGCCTCGGTTCCAAAGGTAACCTCAAGTTTTATGCTTCCCTTTGACTTGGCTTGCCTTCCTGGCACAATGCCATGAAAGGTGACTTTGCTGTAGTCAAGCTGGCTTTCCGTCAAGTTCATGCGCTTCAAGGTGTCTTCATAAAGTATGTTGAGGCTGCTGCCTCCATCCATCAACACCTTGGTCAATTTGAAGTTGGCGACAATTGGGTCGACAACAAGGGCGTACTTGCCGGGATGCGGCACACGGTCAGGGTGATCGTCCCTGTCCCATGTAATTGGAGCTTCAGACCAGTTGAGATATTGGGGAACATCTGGCACCGTGGCATTGAGCTCACGGAGTTCCGCCTTCTCTTTCTTCGCAGAGGGAGTGCCTAGGAAACACACGAGTTGTTCGTGTACCTTGGGGAACTTTTTCTCCTTGCGAGATGGCTTTGGGTCTTCATCCTCTGACATGGAAACAACCTCATCGTCGTCTTCCTTCCTTGTTTTTTCCGCCTTTTTAGCCTTTTTCGGCTTCCAGCCAACCTCAGGGTCCTTTTTGAAGTCATCAATGAACGGCATTCACCCAACGTGTGGTTAACTTTGCCAAGGTGCGCGTGAATTGGACAAGGCAGCAATTTTGCTTCTTCATATGACATGCGATTTTTGCTGGGAGTAGTTTCCTTGCCCTTGCCCTTGTTCTTCCACTTGCGTTTGCCGCCTTTGCCTTCGAAGGCAGCGGCGATCTCGTTGGATGACCAGCCTTGTCTTCATTGGGAGCTTTTCGCTTATAATTAGCACGTTTGCTTGGTGCCATGTCATGGGCACCTTCGCCGTCACGTGCATCGTCATCCGCCTGAGCATACATGGCGCAACTTCAAGCATGACCCCAAGGTCTTTGACTTGCATGCGGACCAGCTTGTGTCGGAGACTTGATCCCTTCAACAAGCACGTGATGAAGGCATGGATTGCCTGGTTGTCGTCGACGTTTTCACAGCTTGCCTTTGTCTGAATCCACCTTGCCAGAAAGGCGGACGCGGTTTCGTCTGGCCTTTGCACACAGTGCGTTAAATCTGTATGTCTTTGGACGTTTGTACGTGCCCTGGAAGTGTTGGGTGAAAACCCGCTCCATATCCAGCCAACTGTGAACAGATTTTTCCGGCAAGTTTTCAATCCAGCTTCTGGCTGTGCCCTCCAGCATGAGGGGTAGGAAACGTGCGGCAACTAAGCCATTTCCCCCGGCAATTTTGACAGCCAAAGCATAGTCCGACAACCAAGAGTTGGGTTTGTCAGCTCCGTTATACCTCTGGCAACTTTTTGACACTGATGTCATGTCGCGGGGTATGCGGATGTTGCGGATGGCGTTGCCGAAGCACGCGGGGCCGAGGTATGACTCCTCCTTTCCAGCCTGAATGTCATTTAGACGATGACGTGCGTCTTTTGGAGCGAGCTCTCTGTTGGTTCTATCACCACGAGGCTCATCCTGCGCTGCTCGGCTATGCCGAGGCTCATTGTTGCGTCCCTGACTCCCGCCTTCTCGCCTAGGCGGTGGCGGTGGGGATCTGGTGCGGTCTCTGCTCCGCCTTGGCGGGGGAAGATCATCATGGTTGCCGCCACTCCTTGGCGGCTGCTGGTTGTCTCTGCTCCCGCCTTCCCTTCTAGGCGGCGGAGGTGGTGGGTCTTGTTGCCTGTTACCGGTGTGGGAGGCCTCATCGCGATGTCTCCTGGGAGGCGGCGATTTGCGAGGCTCCTTATCCTTGTCTTTATCCTTGCCTTTCCCCTTACCATGGCTGCTGGAGCCGGATGGGTCGTTGGGGTTGCCGCCAGCAGCAGCTATGCAGGCGTCGGATTTTGACTGCAGCCTGCCACCTCGTGCGTCCGCCTGACTGGCGCGAGAATCAGCACGCGCCTGCTGCTCCAAAGCCTTATAGGCTAGAGTAGAGGTGTAGTAGATCTTCTCGTCCTTGTCGTAGTCGTCGTTGTTGAGGATGTCCAAGGCGGCGGCAGTGTTAAGGACGGGTGTGCCAAGCACAATTTCTCCGTTTTTGTCCTTGCGCTGCGGAGCCGATGCCCAGTTGAAACCAAGTCTCTGAGCAGGGGACTTGAACTCCTTGGGAGGCGGATCCTTGTTCTGCAGTGTGCTCTTCTTTGGCGGTTTTGCCACCGGGGTGGTGGTGAAGAGGTTTCTTTTGGCGGTGAGCATAGCTTGCTCCGCCTTTGCTTCTTCAGCAAATTCATGACCTCCTCGTGTTGCTCCTGGAGGCTCTTGGTTTGGTTGACTAGAACCGAACGGAGTTTCTCCAGGTCCGCCAGCGAGGTTTGCTCGTTAACTGGCGTGTTCAGCACTTCCGCCAAAGTTGCCTTCTCTGCGTCGCCAAGGGCGTCCTTGCTGCATCCGCCTCGCTCCAGATGTGACTTCTTCATGGGAGCCGGCGGGGGCTCTCTTCCGGCGAAGTGGCAGTTGGAGTGCCTTCAACAGCAGGATCTGTTGCTGTTGCCGGATTTAACTTGGTAGTACCAGCCATGAAAGCCTGCTGCATAGTTGAGCTTGCCACCTCAGAAGGCTGCGATTCTGGTGCGTGGAAGCACTTTTGAACCTTTTGCTCAAACATGCTAACAGATTCTCCATCGGAATCAGAGTCAACGTTGACTTGAACGGTGTCTCTAGATCCGGCATCTGACATCGCATCGTCCTGGAGTGCAGGAAGGATGGACTCAGGATCGTTGCTTTCCGGCTGGGAGTCGGATCCCAGTCCGGCAACACCACAGAAGTGGAGATCTGAATCCGCGGACTCCGCGGAGGAGGCAGATTCAGATCCGTCTTGCGAGTAGTCGATCTCCGGGTGGCGGGTGGGCCCGAAAACGGTGTGGTTCCTGGGGAACCCTAGCGCCTCCGGGGTGAAGCCCATGAAGAACTCGAAGCCGCCAATGGGAACCAGGGTGTAGGCGATGAGGCCATCTTTTGCCGGCACCCAGGTTCCGTCATCTTGCACGTAGCCGGTAGATCCAACCCGCGCAGTGCAGCCAACGGCGATGGTGTCGCCGATGCCGCCAATCGTTCCCGCCTGGAACGTGACGCCTGACGCCTTAGGCCCCACGGTGGGCGCCAACTGTCGACGTATTGGCATCGTTGATAGGAGACAGGGGTCCTCTAGCCAAGGTATTACGTAGGGCAAGAAGGTGGACGTCGTCAAGGTCGGGATTGCACACGGCGGTTTACCCAGCTTCAGATCTCGCTACGGTGGCGAGACCCTACGTGCTGCTATAACTCACTATAAGGCAATAGCCGTATCACAGGTTACAATGAGTTGGTTGTATCAAAGAATCTATGCCCTAAAGGCGTCCCTGGTCCGGCTTATATAGGCGGCCAGACGCAGGGGTACAAGGTTGTAACGTATCCGGCAAGACTACAGAGTCCTATACCTATCCGGCAAGTATGCCGCCTACCGCCTATGTCTTGATGGCTTCATGGGCTTCGGTCTTGGGCCTCCGTCTTGTCGGCATCCGCCTACCTTGAGTTGCCGGCTATCTGGGCCGCCCGGCAGGCAAAGCCTTAACCACCACTGCGGGCCACCCGGGACTAGCCGGATTTGCCATGTTGGTGATACCCCTGGTTGGTATAACCCCAACAATTATCGTGTCACGTATGGCAAGGCGTGGAGAGCTAAGCAGATGGCTATGAAGATGGCCTACGGGGATTGGGAGGAAGCCTATGGAAGGCTACCAAAGATGTAGGCGGCTATGGCCCATCGCAACCCTGGAATGACAAACGTTGTGCAACCGCATCCAACTTATACTCGCACGGTTGAAGACGTCAAATACCCAGTGTTTGGACGAGCGTTTTGGTGCTTCCGCCCTTTTGTCGAAGCATTCAAGCATTGTCATCCATTTCTTTCCGTGGACGGCACCTTTTTGACAGGGAAGTTTAAGGGCTCCCTTCTTGTTGCTATCTCTTGCGACGCGGACAACCGTTTGGTCCCCCTTGCCTTTGCTCTGGTCACGGGGGAGGACACGAACAACTGGAGTTGGTTCATGCACTTGTTGAGGACTAAGGTAGTTGGCAGGGATAGGGTTGTTTGTTTGATATCTGATCGCCATCAAGGCATACTGAATGCCGTGAAGGATGAAATACCTGGGCATCCCCTTGTGAAGCACCGGTGGTGCATGAGGCATTTCGCGGCTAATTTCTACCGTGCTTGCCGTAACCGGGAAATGGCTGAGTATCTTCGTAGGCTTTCCATGGTGTTTGAGGAGGATGTGTTTGACCGGATGTACGCAGAGTTGTATGGCTTGACGAATGCGAAGGGTAAGGCTTTCCTTACGGAGCATTTGCCACAAAAAATGTTGTGGTCCCAAGCATTCGATGAGGATGGGGTTCGGCACGGTCACATGACAAGTAACATGGCCGAGGTATTCAATAAAGTTTTAAAGGGTATCCGTGCGTTACCGGTTAGCGCCATAGCAGCGTTTACCTTTGACAAGTGCAACGAGTACTGGGTTACGAGGAGGGACGAGATAGAAGTCCTTGTGAATGACGGTAAGAAGTGGCCAAATACTGTGGAAGAAGAACTTGATTATCAGGAAAAGAAGTCAGAGACCCAAACGTGGACATGTTTCGACAAGGAGGTGTGGAAGTACGAGGTTTGTGAACAAGGAGGTACCAACATTGGCGGTGAGCAATTCGGTGGCCGCAAATATGTTGTTGTCCTAGCCTCTGCGTCTTGCACTTGCCAGATGCCGTTACAGATCCATCTACTGTGCTCACATATAATAACAGCGTCACGTGCTAGGGCAGTAGACCCAACTAGCTTGTTGTGTTTGTCCCGGTTCTACAAACTGGAGGCGGTTCGAGGCACGTGGGCTGGTAGATTCGAGCCTTATCTAGACATGGCACAATGGCCTGAATACACCGGCCCGGTGTATTTACCGGATTTAAAACTCATGGTCAAGACGAAAGGGCGACGGCAGACCAAGAGGTTCAAGATGGACATGGACCGCGCACAGGGGAGCAGACACTCCAAGACCGCGTGCAAATGATTATTTCGTGCCGGACACCGTCAAGAACCGTTGCTCCGTATACGGCGAGGAAGGTCACAAGAACATGAAAAGGTTGAGCTGCGAGGACCGAAAAAAGAAAATAGCTGCGAGGAAGCAGCGGCTGAAGCTGCAGCCGCGGCAGCCGCTAGTAACCCTTCGTCAAGTGTACGTGGAAGTAAGCGTCCACGAGGAACTAGACATTACAGAGGTGCTAGACGCCATCCCGATGCAATTGGGAAGTTAGCTGAAGCAATAAAACGTAGTAGCAAGGTTATATTTTCTTTACTATATGTTACACATATAATTTATGTTAGCATATTTTTTGCATTTATTGTGTTGATACTTTTCATTGCAATATTACTCACTTTGTCTTGTCTTTACATTACAGAATGGAGGGTCGGCACCATCTTCTTGATGTTGGGTACGATAAGGATCACCGAGGTTGGAAGATTTCCATAGGCGTGGAGGTATGTACATAATGATGAAGTCAATTTGTTTTGTTGCCAAATGATTACTGATACGTCTCCAACGTATCCATAATTTTTGATGTTCCATGCTTGTTTTATACCAATTGTTACATGTTTTGCATCTACTTTATGTCACTTTTATACATTTTCCGGGACTAACCTATTAACAAGATGCCGAAGCGCCAGTTCCTGTTTTCTGCTGTTTTTGTATTCCAGAAAAGCTAGTCTGGAAATATTCTCGGAATTGGACGAAACTTCACGGGGGATGCTATTTTACCAGAACACACCTGATGGAGCGAAGAAGCAACAGAGGAGGGCCACGTGGGCCCCACACGCACCCAGGGCGCGGCCCCCCTGGCACGCCCTGGGGTGGTGTGGGCCCCACGGGTGCCTCCAGCCGCCGCTCTTTTGGCTACTTATTCCCCCCGACGCGAAAACCCTAAGTACCGGAGCCAAAAAAATCCACGAAAAGTTCCAGAGACGCCGCCGCCGTCAACCCTAGCTCGGGAGGGTCCAGAACCTCTTCCCGGCACCCTGCCGGAGAGGGGAATCCTCACCGGAGGCTTCTTCATCGCCATGCCTGCCTCCGAGGTGATGCGTGAGTAGTTCACCTTTGGACTACGGGTCCATAGCAGTAGCTAGATGGTTGTCTCTCCTATTTGTGCCATCATGTTTAGATCTTGTGAGCTGCCCTACATGATCAAGGTCATATTATTGTAATGCTGCATGTTGTGTTTGCTGGGATCCGATGAATATTGAATATTATGTCAAGTTGATTATCAATCTATGCCCTATGTTATTTATGATCTTGCATGCTCTCCGTTGCTAATAGATGCTTTGGCCAAGTAGATGCTTGTGACTCCAAGAGGGAGTATTTATGCTAGATAGTGGGTTCATGCCTCCGTTGAATCTGGGACAGTGACAGAAAGTTCTAACGTTATGGATGTGCTGTTGCCACTAGGGACAACCTAACGATGCTATGTCCACGGGCATATGTGTTTGTTTACATTACGCGCTTTACTTAATGCGATTATCCGTTGCTTGCAACTTAATACCAACGGGGAACTCGGATGACAACCCGGCGGTGGATTATTAGTCATAGACGTTGTTGGATAACGGTCTATGTATCATGTCGTAATGCCCAATTAAATATCATAGTAATCATCATGCCATGTATATGCATTGTCATGCGCTCACTATTTGTCAATTGCCCAGCTGTAATTTGTTTACCCAACATGTTAGATATCTTTATGGAGAGACACCACTAGTGAACTGTGGACCCCGGTCCAATTTCCTTTACATTGATTAAACCACAAACTGCAAACTGTTACTTTTTCATTCGCTGCAATTTATTACTCATTTTCCACACGAGACGTTTAATCCTTTGTTTTCAGCAAGCCGGTGAGATTGACAACCTCACTGTTTCGTTGGGGCAAAGTACTGTGATTGTGTTGTGTGCAGGTCCACGTTGGTGATCGCATTGCGCCGTGCGAGCCACCAACAACCTTCTGAAGAATCGTTGCTCCTACTGGTTCGATAACCTTGGTTTCATACTGAGGGAAACTTGCTGCTAGATTGCATCATACCTTCCTCTTGGGGTCTCCCAGCGAACGTGTGAATCACGCCATCAAGCAGCATTTTTTCTGGCGCCGTTGCCGGGGAGTAGCAGTTCTTCTGCAAGGGGAGTTTCACACTTCCAATCTCTTTACTTTGTTTTTGTCTTGCTTAGTTTATTTTATTTTATCTTGTTTGTTTTCAATTATCAAAAACACAAAAAAATTAGTTACTTGCATCTAGCTATTTTCCGTTTAGCCTTTATTATTTAATCATGCTTCTCCCTAAGTATACTAAAAAGGAAATATCTGTGGGTAGCGGGTCTATCATTGGAAGAGATAACATTGAGGAATTCTTTAATCATGTTAGCATGGTTGAAGATTTTGAAGATAGATCCTTGGTAGAACTTGCTCCGAATTATGAAATTGCTACAGCTTCTTTAGTTCACATGCTGGAAGCTCGATTTGTTAATCTTAGTCCCATAATGCATCATATGTTTCTAAAACTTCATGATACGGAGGATGGTGAAAAGAAAGATTTTGTTTTAGAAACCTTACTTAAAGAATTTGGTGATGTTGCTAGGGAAGCTAGGAAGGTTTTCATGAAATATAAGGTGCTTGGATATTATATTGATATTGTTAATACACTTGAAAAACTTGAAAATGAGAGGTTGAAGTACACAAAAGAGACCAAATGCGAGGGGGGAAGTTAAAGTACCAATACCTTTTAAGCTTATAGGAATGCATGAGGCACTAGAAAAGAATTTTGATTGGATTGTTCCTGAAAACCCATTTGATGAATATGATGAGCCTGAGGATATTGAGAAAGGGAATTCTGAAACCTATATAGACAAGATACAATGCATTGTTGAGAAAACTTCCGACCTCAATGTTGATGTTTCTTCACTTGGTAATACTTGATGCATGCTTTGTGCCTAGCTAAAAGGCGTTAAAGAAAAGCGCTTATGGGAGGCAACCCATTTTATTTTTCTGCAATTTTTCTTTATTTGAGTCAAGGAGTTTGTTTACTTCTGTAGCAACTCCTTTGTATCTTTATTTTCTCGCATTGTTGTGCCAAGAGTAGCCTCTAGTGTTAAGATTTTGCTTGATTTTGATTGCTGCGCAGAAACAGATTTTTGCTGTCCACTGTACGAAAATTAGAAAATCACCAGATTGTCGAAAAAATCTGAAATTTTTTGTGCGTAATCTTTATGAATGTCTGAATCTTTCATTAGTTTAAGGTTTTTCGATTTGAGTGCTTTAGGTGCCTCGAAAAAATTCGTCTTTGCGGACTGTTCTGTTTTAGACAGATTATGCCTTTTTATTTTGCATTCTCTCTTTTACTAGTGTTGAGTGAAATTCTTTTTTGGGTGGAAGAGCTTCACATAACATCAGTGGCTGTAGCTAATGTTTAAAGTAATGAATCATATTGTGTCTTTATAGAACATGTGAGTTTTTGATTGTGCACTAACCCTCTAATGAGATTTACTTTGAGTTTGGTGTGACGGAAGTTTTCAAGGGTCAAGAGAGAAGGGTGATGATAGGATCAAGAAGAGTGAAGAGCTTAAGCTTGGGGAGGCTCCCATGGATCTCCCCAGCATATTTCAAGAAGACTCAAGCGTCTAAGCTTGGGGATGCCCAAGGCATCCCCTTCTTCATCGCCAAATTATCAGGTCATCTCTAGTGAAACTATATTTTAATTCTTTCACATCATATGTGCTTTTCTTGGAGCGTCTGTGTGCTTTTATTTTCAGTATTGTCTTTTATTTTCAATAAAGCTTGACTGGACCCTATCATTCTTGATTGGGAGAGAGACACGCTCCGCTTTTTCATTAGAACTAGCTGGTTGGCCCGCGCATTTGCGCGGCTAGATTTCTTGTGAACTTTATCGTCAAAATGTTTTCTCTACCAATTGTACGATCTTAGTCAATTATTATTCTATTTTAATTCAGCATTAACTATACTTCACATAATTAAATTGTAGTCCCCTGCTCAAGGAACCACGATCGGATAATTAAGTGTGTTAGATTGTTGATATATGAACGTGAAATATGGATGCGAATCAATATATAGACTTTCACGGAAATTTCCATATTTTTCATTTTGCCTTCAGTCCTTTTCGTCTCTCTGTGTTTATCTCTAGGTCAATATATTTTTTGAGAAATTCCCAAGGAAGAAATAGTGATCTAAACATGCACTTGTATTTAAACCGTTTTTCTACTCATCGATGCTTACCAATTCTTATGTGTTTGTAAGTTAATATAATGCAATATATTCGACACGGACGTACGCATCCATCCACGCTCATCTAAATTACCTTGACTGGTTTTATTCTTAATCTCATTGTGCTCGTTTTGTTTTAACCAACTTGTAAATTTTATGCCTTTTTCAGTAAGTGAATCCATTTATACTACACATACCATGCTGGGTGTGCATTTCATTGATAGGCATCGTCGAAAGTGGTGCCTTATTTTAATATTATACACAATTCATGGGCAGAATCATTTAATCAAGTGCGATTCTTTATCCTATGGGGCTGGTTTGACTTCTTACCTTGGGACTAATTACTATGTCCTCGAGACATGCATGCATCTACGTACAACGAACTCTTGCATATGTATGCCTTCAGCCTTCGTAGAATCGTCTTGAATCATCAAAGAATAAGCAAGCCAGCTGATGCAAACTACATGCATGCTGGCTGCTGGGTCACAAAGTACTCTACTGCCGTTGGGTATTCGCCGGTGTTTGGTCCTTCCGAATCGGCAGATCACCATCGATTCAAGCATCTATGGTTGCAGACGTCATTGTTTGCCAAATCCATATCGCAAAAGGACTCCTCGATCACCTTCAGTGTTGTTCATCTTCGTTGGCGCGATATCGCCGTTGTCGCCGCCGTTAGGTAGCTTCGTCATCCTAATATGTGGATCGTTGCTTCAAGCTCATCTAAAGGACTCCTCCCACATAGACTTAGGCTTTAGGTCACCTTCAGTGTTTCTCGGCTTCATCGGCTGGCCGCCGGCAAAGGGCGTATTGTCGAGTGTGTCTTGGGTGCCGTCCAAGGGCAAACTCCACCCAGGTCCAGGCGTTTGTGGCGTGCGTGCAGGTTCCGACGATCAGCGTGCGATCGAGACCTAGCATTGAGGATTTCGATCAGATCGAGCCGAGCAGTTGCGTTAGTCGCGGAAGCCTTCTTTTCCTATCGATCGCTAACTCGGTAGCTCCTGTTTAGTTCCTGCTCACGGCTATGTGGATCGTTGCTTCAAGCTCATCTAAAGGACTCCTCCCACATAGACTTAGGCTTTAGGTCACCTTCAGTGTTTCTCGGCTTCATCGGCTGGCCGCCGGCAAAGGGCGTATTGTCGAGTGTGTCTTGGGTGCCGTCCAAGGGCAAACTCCACCCAGGTCCAGGCGTTTGTGGCGTGCGTGCAGGTTCCGACGATCAGCGTGCGATCGAGACCTAGCATTGAGGATTTCGATCAGATCGAGCCGAGCAGTTGCGTTAGTCGCGGAAGCCTTCTTTTCCTATCGATCGCTAACTCGGTAGCTCCTGTTTAGTTCCTGCTCACGGCTGGGCCGACCTTGCCATAAACTCAGAAGCCTTGTTGTCGTCGGTGGAAACTCATCGAGGCGTTACATGGAACACTGCCTTTTGAAGATTCACGGGACGACTGATGTGATTCTAGTTGCACATAATGTGACGCGTGTTTCTGTCGATATGAGACAAATAGACTGAACAACCATAGAACTCTTGGATTCCTCCCCGATCTGGGCTTAGCGTGTAGGGCTGACTGGTTCCTGTTGTGGGCGTGCGAGGCCGTCGGCCGCGCGATCTTGCTTTTTTTTCTAATGCACATAATGTGACGCGTGTTTCTGTCGATATGAGACAAATAGACTGAACAACCATAGAACTCTTGGATTCCTCCCGATCTGGGCTTAGCGTGTAGGGCTGACTGGTTCCTGTTGTGGGCGTGCGAGGCCGTCGGCCGCGCGATCTTGCTTTTTTCTAATGCTAGCAAGATTGCCTGGAGAAAAATCACACCTCCGGCCGCCGCCGGCGAGAGCAAAGTAGAATCTTAGATGAGATACCAAACGATTCTGATGCGTGGGGAATTGTGGCGAAGGAAGGCCGCCGGCATCCCGGCCTTGCCGTTCTTGAAGCTAGCCACTTGCCCGGAGATCAATCGCACCTCCTTCTCACCTTCTAGGCTTCCATGCAACGTGGCCATTGACATGCAAGCTTCATGCTGGGTGGCTAGGTGGTTGTGACCACGTCGGTGACTGCTTTTTGGTGACCGGCCGCCGGCCGCGTCACTTCACCCGCGCGTAGACCTTGGCATCGCCTGAGTCGCCGTCCCGCTGCTGATTGGGTTCGATTTCCGAGTAGCCCTTGATTTGTCGACGGCGTATGTTGTGGTGTCCTGCCGTGCATGCTTTTGGGCCTATGGTCACCTGTACGTGCTTATATATTAACTGAGCGATATTGAGTCCTAGAATCCGTTTGCCTTTCTCTTTCCTGATTCTCTTTCCAGATTCTTTCCAGATTCTTGAACGTGTTGAGGCCGCATACCTATTCGCACTTATTATTTTCCATGTGGAATCACGATCTGTCTCTTCGTGCGCTTATAAATCTCCACCGTTTGTTATATGATGATAAATCTCCACCGTTGGTTATCCTGTGTTTTAAGTATATAATAGATAGATAGATAGATACTCCTATTCTTCACTTATACTTGTTGAGTATTCATATCTAGTGCTGTTCAGCTTTTAGCTCTTGTTTTCATGTATCTCTTTTCAGAGCTATTAGCTTCTCTTTTATAGAAAGTACTCTCTTGCTTCACTTATATTTGTTTGGAGAGTTGATTAAATAAATTGATTGGTGTTTGGTTGGTTCCGAAGATGTTGCATGTGGTAATTGGTATAAGGAAAAACTTGCTTAGTCTTGTGGATCACTATTATGGATAATTTGATACTTGTCAATTGTTTTGAGTTAACAAGTAGGTCATGATTAAATGGGTGCATCATATGAGTTAAGCCTAGTAGTGAAGAACTATCGTTAAGCTTGTTGAAAATTTGGTTTGTATCGGTGGTATCTCTAAGGTCTAGATATTTTCTAGTAAACGGGTTCGGTTAACAAGGAAGACAGTATGAGGTTTTATAACGTTTGCACTATTTCGTCATGTAAAACTTGGTGTATGGGTTGATACTCGTGTTTGCTTACATAAAACCTTTCTAGCCTAAACTGAAGGGGATCGTAGGCAGAAAACAAAAATTTTCTAACAACGATAACCGTATACTAGCCAGGATCTACTCTATGCAGATATACTAAACGGTAAAAGACGGTATACATACCCTTGTAGACCGTAAGCGTCGACGATCAAAAGATCTGTTTCGATGACGACGCATGATGAAGACGACGTAGCCGACCTCGAGGTCGCGAAGATCTTGACGCGACAATGAGGATGACACCGTCCTCATGGTGGTGGAGGCGAGCACCTCCTAGCACCCCAAGTGTGGTGCCTCGCAGGGAGTCGCACACATACGGTGGAGATGACGACCTCCGGGCTCCGATCCAGGGACGAGCAGCGGAAGTGGAAGAGTTGGACCGGAAGACCAGCAGCACGGCGGTGTGCATATGGTGGAGAAAACCTCAACCCGTGCACAACCCCAATTGCGGAGTCACGACTTAAACGGGAGAGAGAGAGAGAATTGGTGTGTTCCAAAAGGCCGGGGGGGCACCCATATATATAGGTGGAGGAGGAGGTGCAAACCCCTTGGCTTAGCCATGTGGGACTATCCCACATGGTGCAGCCGACCAAGGGGGGCAGCCGGCCCCCTCATGGGCCCTTTGTGGCCCATTCGGCCTCCTCCCATGGTGCCTTGGCCCTGAGGGGGAAGTTCCCCCCTTATGGGCCTTTCTTCCAAAGTTAGGCCCATTTGGAATTGGGGCTGCCAATAAATCCGAAAATAAATAAATAAAAATATATTTAACTATTAATTACACTAATTAATATTAAAGACATATTATCTAATTTATTTCGGCTCCGGAAACTATTTCGTCAGCCCCCGAACTCCGTCGGATATCACCCGGAACACTTCCGATGTGTCCGGAACACTTCCGGTGTTCTTCTCTCTATTTTCTTCTCTATGTCCAATCTAAATAATCATGTCATCTCCCCTTAAGTGTGTTACCCTACGGTTCGAGATCTCGCCAGACATAATCGAGACACGCTCTCCGATTAATGACTAATCCGTGGACCTTGGATACCCAGGATTAATCCCTGTGAGATAACGAATAACTTTTTCGTTTGAACCTTAGACGTCGAGCCTTAAACCTTTTGCCTGGCGATACTTAGTGTGTCCGAGACTCGTTCATAGATATCATGATACCTAGCTTGATCTCGTTACCGACAACACTATTCTTTACTCGTCCGTGATATTATGTCCTCGTGACCTAGTCACATGCTTGCAAGCTCATTGACATAATCTCACCGAGTGGGCCCAGAGTATCTATCCTGCTATGCGGATTGGCAAATCCCGCTCTTGACCCCTCGTCTCAACATACTCCCTTCCGATACCCGAGAGGGACACCGTTATTGTCATACTATATAAGTGATGATGTTTGATGCAATCAAAGCATCTTCCAGGAATAGCGATAAGAGTTGATCTCACGGTCAAAGGCGTAATGACTACGTCCTACAAATATTGGGTATGTCCATCACATCATTCTACCAATGATATGACTCCATTGTCAATTGACACCAACGTCACATGATCGGGAAACCTCGATCATCGATTGCACAATGAACTAGTTAAATAGAGGCTACTAGGGACCTGGTTGTTTATCTACCACACGTGTATTAATGTTTCCGCTTAATACAGTTATAGCATGGTATAAAACTTATTATGAACAATTGAGATATGACAAATAAACTATCTTTATTAAGTGCCTCTAGGGCATATCTCCTTCAGTCTCCCACTTGCACTAGAGTAACACTTAATCTAGTTTACCACTTTGGTAAAAGCTTAAACACTTATAGCAACTTGGTGCAGGCTTGCCCTGTGGAAGAGGAAGTTTAGTCAACAGATCTCCCTTACTGAGATCTGTATATACTTTGCAACATTTCTATGTCAACTCGTTTGACATCATCCCGTATCATATGATAACGGTGAAATATATCTTAGTCGATGGAGTGAGACTCGAACCTTCGCGTAGCATGGGCCTTAAAAGTCTAAGAGATCTTATCAAGGGAAACCATACATGCTCGGAAAACCGCTCAGTCCAATCACACTAGCTACTTCTGGAGTTGCCATATATTTCTATACTTATGTAGATTATGCGACAGTGCATTCATATGCGACTTCACAAGCTAACTGTGTCTTTCTTCAAAACAAAGGACATTTCCTGTATGAGATTTCTAGTCGTATGGGTCAGTGTCATAACTTGCATCATCGTAACCCTTTTACGGCAAGTTGTCTTTTCACTCTTACCCTATACCAGAAAACATATCTTCAGTTCTCTCAGACACTGAAGAAAATACTTAACGTTTGTTCATTGATCCATCCAGGGATCACTCTAGAACCCGTTCTTCAACCAAGAACTTGGGTCACACCAAGTCGAGCTTTCAGTCTGATAGAATCTATGGCTGAGGCATAGAGGATGTCAGACATCCTTTTCTTTCATTAGCTATCGCTGAAACGCCAAGATAAACTTAATATTTTACCTAGTCATACAAGCAAGAACCTTTTTCTTCGCTTGTTCTATTCTGAAAACTCTTCAGAATCTCAACCTAGGAAAATATTCCGACCTAATGTTATTAAGCCCCTTTTGATCTATTCAAATATAGACCTGATGCCTAATACTCCTAACTTCATTCATAGAAAATTTAATCACTTAAATAATCATTTATACTTTACTAGAGGATCTGTATCATTCTCAATATGTCGTTACATATAATATCAGGAATGACACCTAGCTCCCACTCAAATATGCCTTCCGCATATAAGACCAGGGAATTTCTTTTAGCTCCCACTCAAATATGCCATTCACATATAAGATCAAGAAAAGCTACTTAGCTCCCACTCACTTCTTTGTAAATGCAGGTTTCTTCAACTATTTTGGACAACTCCAAAATCCTTTGATCACATTATCAAAGTGAAGATTCCAGCTCCGATATGCTTGCTTCAGCCCATGAATGGATAGCTGAAGTTTGCATACGTGTCTAGCATCCTTAGGATCAACCAAACCTACTTGTTGTACTGATTACAACTCTTCCTTAATGTTGCCATTAGGGAACACGGTTTCTTTATCCATCCATCAATTTCTTAATTGAAAATAATTGCTAGAACAATCCTAAACAGACTTAGGCATCGCCACTTGAGACAAAATCTCGTTGTGGTCAACTTTTGAATTTGTCGAAACTGTTTTACGATAAATCGATCCTTATAGACGGTTGTCTTTCCGTCAGTGTCTATTTTGTCATAAAATTCCATTTACTCTCAACGGCCTATAGCCAATCAAGAAGACTTACCCAAGTCATTACTTGGTAATCGTACATGGATTTTATCTCGGATTTTACATGACTCATAGTCATTTCTCGGACTTAGGTCTACCATCACTTCTTCGTAGTTCGTAGGTTTTGTCATGTTCCATTAACATGACGTTCATTACAAGATTGTCGTACCACACATTGCGGAACACATTCTCATACGCCTACGACCTTAGTATGAGCACATAGCATCATGATCATTTATCATCAGCTTTCTTCCAGTTGCAGAGGACGGTACCGAAACCGTTTCCGTTGCGCCACTCGAATTCCGGAGAGAAGTTCATTAACTTCGTCTTGCTCTACTTTCTTTCCCACTTATATCCTTGATAAGAAACTATTTCTTAAGCAAGGTACGTTCCAGCAACCAGTTTGCCTTTGTCGTGAGAAACGTATCCAACTGATATTTTAGATACACTACAAAGATGAATCTATCCGCTTTTAGGTTTGATCACATCAAAACACTAAAATACCGAAACGACAATCTAGGCTAAAAGCCATGCCATCACTCATATGGTATTGCCTCCACGGATTAGATGGTTTCCCTATTTATCTAACGTGAATGTTTTGTTTCTACCATATAACTCCAATGATCATAATAATTCGATAAGAGATTTTTATTTACCACACATTATCCAATAGAGTGTGATTACGACGTCAAAACACACCATAACATTGTGGTGTTACATGCGCGTAATTTGTAGAACTCTTCTCACAAGTCCTCCAATGATATGCCAACCTTATAACTCAAATCTTCATTTCCTCGATCTGTATCGCAGGAATTTGATTTTCTTGTTAAGTATATTT
Source organism: Poa pratensis (assembly GCA_947311845.1). Taxonomy (NCBI): domain Eukaryota; kingdom Viridiplantae; phylum Streptophyta; class Magnoliopsida; order Poales; family Poaceae; genus Poa; species Poa pratensis. Next base: position 34,399,397 of record CAMZMU010000091.1, on the reverse strand, counting down.
TTCTACTTCACTTCAAACTTGTTTGATCAAATCAAAACCTTTAGACCAACATTTGATCAAGTGGATATATCCATATATACTCGAATTATTTGTGAAGTTTACGAAATAAAGATTTCCACTACACGTTAATTACTTCATTGATTCACATACATCCATATGCATGATTCTCAATAAGTTATATGCCCGCTTTCCGAAAATGGTGTCTTAGTTATCTTGCAAGTGTCAAAAGATCAAAATCTAAGGACTCGGAGATCCATCTGAATGGAGCTTCTTTATTGACTATAACTTTGACATGACTTAAACGTTAGTGCCACAAGAATGTGGTGTCTTTATTAAGTTTATATCCTTTGGCATTAATGTTATGAATGTGGGAGCTTCTACCATATAAATTCAAATCGACGTATGATCATTACTTCATAAATATAGGACAACAATTTTGTCACTAACATATATGAACAATCGTCTCGCTAGAGGAGACACACTTACAACGATCATACTAACAGGCGATCACAAAAGAATTTATCCAAATGGTAAATGCACAGGGAGAGTGTCTATGGCCATCACAACATATTGCCTGCCATCATCAACACACATTGTCTCCTCATCCTTCCAAGCTACTTCGGCAGAAAATCTTGTTTTCATAAAACATGACTAGTATCAAAACTTAGTCACTACTGCTAGTACTTGATTAGGTAAAACATTCATAACGTGTATATCATATATACACCATCATCATTGATAACTTCCCGGTGATCTGTTTCATCTACTTGATTCTTCCAACGCAATCAAGAATTCATGAAGATGAACAATTCCCCTTGCATGACATAGTCTATGACAAAGCATTTGCACCTGGCAACGTTGTATGTCATCCAGTGATCGAGTTTGAGCGAGGCGTCTCAATGTCATCAAATATGACCATCGTCATCGAGTATGACCAATGTCATCGAGTATGACTGCCACGTGCTCCTTTAATGCGAGTGTTCTCTTCCATCTGGGTCGAGAAGAAAAACAGTCAAAGTACTGATAAACTTCATCGAGCCAACTTGTGGTGTATCTCGAGTTCAGCGATCATCTCATATGTTCGCGATCTGACAACTCTCATCCACAGTTAATTCTCTATGGTAGAGATCATAGCATACACTGGACTATGATGAAATTATCCGCATAAAACTTGATAATCCAAATTATCCTTTTGTTAGCGGAATCTCCGGGTTTATCTCCTAACGAATATTGTATCACATAGAGCTAATGGTTTAAACAAGGAGTATCCTCAAGCTACCGTATAAAACTATGAAGTTTGGACCCAACCTTTTAAGTTTCTCAATCGCAGGAATGCGCCTAATTTTTAAAGAGGGCTATTACACTGGTTAATATCTACAAAGGTTTTGCAAAATATAAAGACTTTGTTCATAATAAATATGGGTTCAAGTTTTAATAAAATAAAACTACCAGAACTCCCACTCAAAACGAGTATCCCTCTAATCGTTTTAGTGATTACACGATCCTCATCCATTATGCAACCCCTCATCGTCAGAGCCGGCAACATAACTTCAGAGGTAGACATCGACATGTCAATCACAACAACTCTGTGACTCATGCTTAACCTTTCGGTCACCGTGTTCCGAGGCCATGTCTGTACATGCTAGGCTCGCCATAATAACCTTCAGCGTATACGCTTGTGCAAACATGTCTTACACCCACCGTATGCGAACGACGATATGTCTGACACCCGATCGTCACGGCCTGCCTCATATCGTAGAACTTTATTGGTGGTGCACGCCAAAGGGAGAACACTAATGGTATTTTGGAGGGATCATCTTATACTACTACCGCCGTGTAACTAATATATAACCATATATATATATACACAATATAAGATGCAAACAATAGCATAACATCAAAATGTAATGCGACGCGATATGGTCCTTGCGCCGATGGTTTCTCCTTCGCGCCCACAGTTTATAAACAATTTATCAAACCTACCTTGACCATATCACGTTGCCCCTGCAAAATAAAGTTAGACGCTTTCTACTTTATCTTTTGCATGTTTTACGTGGCTTGGGGCTTTCGTAAATAGAACCGATTCATACCTACGAACCTATGACCACAACAACGATCAAATAGTCGCTATTTATGTATCCCTTTCGGGCCCTCCATTGAAAATGCAAAGCCAACTAAAGAGAGAGAGACAGACACCCGCCAGCCACATATACGGTACAAGCCGTATGTCAGTTGTGGAACCAGTCTCGCGTAAGCGTACGCGTAAGGTCGGTCCGGGCCGCTTCATCAACTCGATGCCGCCGGCTAAACAAGTGCACGCTAGAGGATAGCTTCTAAAAGAACGATGCCCCCATGAGAACATGGGTTCTAAAACCGGTATAGCTATATCTACGCATAGATCGGCTCTGATACCACTGAAGGGGATCGTAGGCAGAAAACAAAAATTTTCTAACAACGATAACCTTATACTAGCCAGGATCTACTCTATGCAGATATACTAAACGGTAAAAGACGGTATACATACCCTTGTAGACCGTAAGCGTCGACGATCAAAAGATCTGTTTCGATGACGACGCATGATGAAGACGACGTAGCCGACCTCGAGGTCGCGAAGATCTTGACGCGACAATGAGGATGACACCGTCCTCATGGTGGTGGAGGCGAGCACCTCCTAGCACCCCAAGTGTGGTGCCTCGCAGGGAGTCGCACACATACGGTGGAGATGACGACCTCCGGGCTCCGATCCAGGGACGAGCAGCGGAAGTGGAAGAGTTGGACCGGAAGACCAGCAGCACGGCGGTGTGCATATGGTGGAGAAAACCTCAACCCGTGCACAACCCCAATTGCGGAGTCATGACTTAAACGGGAGAGAGAGAGAGAATTGGTGTGTTCCAAAAGGCCGGGGGGGCACCCATATATATAGGTGGAGGAGGAGGTGCAAACCCCTTGGCTTAGCCATGTGGGACTATCCCACATGGTGCAGCCGGCCAAGGGGGGCAGCCGGCCCCCTCATGGGCCCTTTGTGGCCCATTCGGCCTCCTCCCATGGTGCCTTGGCCCTGAGGGGGAAGTTCCCCCCTTATGGGCCTTTCTTCCAAAGTTAGGCCCATTTGGAATTGGGGCTGCCAATAAATCCGAAAATAAATAAATAAAAATGTATTTAACTATTAATTACACTAATTAATATTAAAGACATATTATCTAATTTATTTCGGCTCCGGAAACTATTTCGTCAGCCCCCGAACTCCGTCGGATATCACCCGGAACACTTCCGATGTGTCCGGAACACTTCCGGTGTTCTTCTCTCTATTTTCTTCTCTATGTCCAATCTAAATAATCATGTCATCTCCCCTTAAGTGTGTTACCCTACGGTTCGAGATCTCGCCAGACATAATCGAGACACGCTCTCCGATTAATGACTAATCCGTGGACCTTGGATACCCAGGATTAATCCCTGTGAGATAACGAATAACTTTTTCGTTTGAACCTTAGACGTCGAGCCTTAAACCTTTTGCCTGGCGATACTTAGTGTGTCCGAGACTCGTTCATAGATATCATGATACCTATCTTGATCTCGTTACCGACAACACTATTCTTTACTCGTCCGTGATATTATGTCCTCGTGACCTAGTCACATGCTTGCAAGCTCATTGACATAATCTCACCGAGTGGGCCCAGAGTATCTATCCTGCTATGCGGATTGGCAAATCCCGCTCTTGACCCCTCGTCTCAACATACTCCCTTCCGATACCCGAGAGGGACACCGTTATTGTCATACTATATAAGTGATGATGTTTGATGCAATCAAAGCATCTTCCAGGAATAGCGATAAGAGTTGATCTCACGGTCAAAGGCGTAATGACTACGTCCTACAAATATTGGGTATGTCCATCACATCATTCTCCCAATGATATGACTCCATTGTCAATTGACACCAACGTCACATGATCAGGAAACCTCGATCATCGATTGCACAATGAACTAGTTAAATAGAGGCTACTAGGGACCTGGTTGTTTATCTACCACACGTGTATTAATGTTTCCGCTTAATACAGTTATAGCATGGTATAAAACTTATTATGAACAATTGAGATATGACAAATAAACTATCTTTATTAAGTGCCTCTAGGGCATATCTCCTTCATAAACTCTGTACTGAGAGGGAATGCTTCTCGTGCATCCAAATCCTTGAGCCAAATTCCATGCCATCCGTGTCCACCATAACTACCTATATGTGGTATTTCCTTGCCATTCCAAGTAAATTTTTCATGTGCTACCTTTAAATTATTCAAAATGTTATTATTCCCTTTTTTTGTGTCAATGTTTACCAGCTCATGAGGAATTAGTGTGGTTATTCTTTATTCTGGTTGTTAAATGGACTTTCACACCTGGACTAGCGGCATATACATCCGCTTATCCTCTAATTTTGCAAAAAGAGCTGGCAACGGGGTGCCCAGTCCCAATTAATTACAACTTTAACCAAATAATTCTCTTTACACTTTTGCCCTGATTCATCAGTAAGCAATGACAAAACAGTGAAATATCTGCATGTGTGTAAACAAAAGAGAAAGAGGGATGATCTGCCTTGCTGGTAGAAATAACGTCCTTCATGGGAGCCGCTCTTGAAAGTCCGTTTGGCAGGTAGAATACTGTTATCACCCACTACCATTCGTTGACAATTAACATACACCTCTCAAAAATAGATACTCCTCCATGGTATGTGATTGATGGAAGGCACCCGAGGATTCGGTTAGCCATGGCTTGTGTAAGCAAGGTGGGGAGGAGTGTCAAATATTTTATGCAATCTCTATATGCTTTCAAAAAACTAAAAGCTCTAGCACATGATTTAATCCCTGCTTCCCTCTGCGAAGGGCCTTTCTTTTACTTTTATGTTGAGTCAGTTTTCCTATTCTTTCTATCTTCCACAAGCAAACATTAGTGTCAATTTTGTGCAACATGGGTTATATGCAACGTATTGAACTTGTTATACTACTTTGTGTTGACGATATCCATGAGATAAATATGTTGAAAGTTGAAGCAAATGCTGAAGCTTAATTCTTCCCTTGTGTTAATTGAATACCTTTTGCTAGAAACTATTGCTTTATGAGTTAACACTTATGCAAAACACTTTGATGCTTGTCTTGAAGGTACTATCCATGAAAACGTTTGGCTTGTGTGATTCATTGTTTACTTATTATCTACTTGATAGCAAACTATAGACCATTGACTTGGATCACTTCATTCATTCACATGTGCCTTGCAATATTATTTGATCAAGATTATGATAGTAGCATGTCACCTCAAAAATTATTTTTGTTTTTATCGTTTACCTACTCGAGGACGAGCAGGAACTAAGCTTGGGGATGCTGATACGTCTCCAACGTATCCATAATTTTTGATGTTCCATGCTTGTTTTATACCAATTGTTACATGTTTTGCATCTACTTTATGTCACTTTTATACATTTTCCGGGACTAACCTATTAACAAGATGCCGAAGCGCCAGTTCCTGTTTTCTGCTGTTTTTGTATTCCAGAAAAGCTAGTCTGGAAATATTCTCGGAATTGGACGAAACTTCACGGGGGATGCTATTTTACCAGAACACACCTGATGGAGCGAAGAAGCAACGGAGGAGGGCCATGTGGGCCCCACACGCACCCAGGGCGCGCCCCCCTGGCGCGCCCTGGGGTGGTGTGGGCCCCACGGGTGCCCCCAGCCGCCACCCTTTCGGCTACTTATTCCCCCCGACGCGAAAACCCTAAGTACCGGAGCCAAAAAAATCCACGAAAAGTTCTAGAGACGCCTCCGCCGTCAACCCTAGCTCGGGAGGGTCCAGAACCTCTTCCCGGCACCCTGCCGGAGAGGGGAATCATCACCGGAGGCTTCTTCATCGCCATGCCTGCCTCCGAGGTGATGCGTGAGTAGTTCACCTTTGGACTACGGGTCCATAGCAGTAGCTAGATGGTTGTCTCTCCTATTTGTGCCATCATGTTTAGATCTTGTGAGCTGCCCTACATGATCAAGGTCATATTATTGTAATGCTGCATGTTGTGTTTGCTGGGATCCGATGAATATTGAATATTATGTCAAGTTGATTATCAATCTATGCCCTATGTTATTTATGATCGTGCATGCTCTCCGTTGCTAGTAGATGCTTTGGCCAAGTAGATGCTTGTGACTCCAAGAGGGAGTATTTATGCTAGATAGTGGGTTCATGCCTCCGTTGAATCTGGGACAGTGACAGAAAGTTCTAACGTTATGGATGTGCTGTTGCCACTAGGGACAACCTAACGATGCTATGTCCACGGGCATATGTGTTTGTTTACATTACGCGCTTTACTTAATGCGATTATCCGTTGCTTGCAACTTAATACCAACGGGGAACTCGGATGACAACCCGGCGGTGGATTATTAGTCATAGACGCTGTTGGATAACGGTCTATGTATCATGTCGTAATGCCCAATTAAATATCATAGTAATCATCATGCCATGTATATGCATTGTCATGCGCTCACTATTTGTCAATTGCCCAGCTGTAATTTGTTTACCCAACATGTTAGATATCTTTATGGAGAGACACCACTAGTGAACTGTGGACCCCGGTCCAATTTCCTTTACATTGATTAAACCACAAACTGCAAACTGTTACTTTTTCATTCGCTGCAATTTATTACTCATTTTCCACACGAGACGTTTAATCCTTTGTTTTCAGCAAGCCGGTGAGATTGACAACCTCACTGTTTCGTTGGGGCAAAGTACTGTGATTGTGTTGTGTGCAGGTCCACGTTGGTGATCGCATTGCGCCGTGCGAGCCACCAACAACCTTCTGAAGAATCGTTGCTCCTACTGGTTCGATAACCTTGGTTTCATACTGAGGGAAACTTGCTGCTAGATTGCATCATACCTTCCTCTTGGGGTCTCCCAGCAAACGTGTGAATCACGCCATCAAGCAATTACTAACTTGTGTGCTATATAAAATGTTTTGCAGGAAATGAAGCATCTTCGCATACGTGGCCATAAGTTGCAGCATGATACAATGAAGTATTCAGATAGGTACACAGAGTACATTGAGAGGGCAAAGTTGCTTCCCTTTGTGACCATGGCGAGGCATGGGCTTCCAATCTACAATAGCTGCGCCCTCACGGCACTAGTTGACAGGTGGCACGTGGAGACTCACACTTTCCACCTTCCGTGTGGAGAGATGACTGTCACTCTAGAGGACTGGGCCATGATCACCGGTTTGCCTCTCAATGGGAACCCCGTCACTAGAAAGATAGAGGCACATAAATTCAGGGACATGGTTGAGCAGCTTCTTGGAGTAAGACCACCTGACAAAGTTGAAGGGCAAAAGGGTAGCAAGACTGGAGGGTTGAAGACCACTTGGTTGCAAACCCATTTCCGTGAGCTTCCGGAGGGTGCTGACGACGTCACCATACAAAGGTTGTATCTCTATACTAATTTTCCGTTGCCCACCTTTTTGTTATGTGCTTTTATTTCCATTTCACCGTCTGATTCAAGTCTTGTTTTTTATAGGTATGCTCGGGCATACATCATGTGGATCTTTGGGAAAGTGCTATTTCCAGACTCTGGGGGCAGCGACGTGTCTTGGATGTATTTGCCTCTACTCCGTGAGTGGGACGAGGCTGGGAGGTATAGCTGGGGCTCGGCCTCACTGGCTTACTTGTACCGGCAGCTGGATGAGGCATGCAGAAGGAGCAAGAATACATCAAACATGGGTGGTTGCGTGCTTGGGTTACAGGTATGGATGTGGGAGAGGCTTCCTGTAGGGCGCCCCCCTACGAGGCCACTTCGTGCTTGGCCACATGCTCATCCCGGCATGGCTCCCACCGTCGCGCACAAGTATGAGGATTCTGCGACCAATTGGGGCCCCTCCGAGAATCTGTATATGCAATACACCGATGAGATTGACTCTTTGCTTCCTAGACACGTGAGTGCTGCACAATACATTCGTACATTAATCATTTCATTTTGCTTCACTTGCATCACTTGCATCATAGGTTACGTGGAGGCCCTACGCCGAGGTCGTTGATGATCCCTCGTTCAACTTAAACGAGATGTGCACTCGTGACAAGGAGATGTGGACTTTGAGGTGCCCACTGATTTGTTTCTATGCCGTTGAGTACCATCTTCCACACAGAGTAGCCAAGCAGTTTGGGAAGCTTCAGCACTGCCCCCCCAGAGTCCTTCTCCACTTCCAGAGAGCTTCACGAGTAAGATCTCGAAGCACCATATTGTTGTCTATGTCTTTTCATACATGATTGCTGACCCTTTTCTCTACATTCTTTGTTAGGCTTGATAGGAGCAAAAACAAGAAGATTACTGTCTGGGAACATGAGCATCGAGAGTACATTTCTGAATGGCATCAATGCAAGGGTCCTCACATCGATCCCATGCCGCACAATGCACTCGCGTTTGACAGGTATCTTGCTTGGCTAAATGGTGCAACCCGGCTTCATCTACGGAAGACTTAGACCGAGCGAGATATATTGGACTCGACATCAGACTCGGACGATGATACCATCCAGTATGATTATACCCAGCGGAAAGGAAAGCGCGTGGACCAGGGCCCTGTGCGAGACCGTGTGGTAAGAATCTAGTTCCACACGTTTCCAACATGAACTACTTGCTCTCTCCTACACTGATTTTTGGTTGTGTTGTGCAGGCCAATGAGCTTTTAAGAGGTATTCTTTCCTGCGCCATATTTTGTTAGTGTTCTTTCATGTTCTATATTTATACTAATTAAAAACCAATGTTACTAAGTTTTCTACTCTCAAACAGGAGGGAGCTCGTTGCAGAAAGAAATACTTTTTCGAATCCGACAGACACTATATATGTAGTGTATTGGTATTGTCGGGGGGCTGCCCCCGGGTAGGGCAAAGAGGTTGTGTTGTGAGCAGTCAAGGTCTAACCGGGTCAAGGTTGGCCGGGTCACTTGGGCCGGATCGCTAGCTGATTCGGTTAACTCTGCATCAAAGCCAGAATAAGAGGAAAGACCAAAGGGGATCCGGTGAGCTGTAACCGGATCCGGTTAAGGAGAACCGGCTAAGTTAGCCGGGTCAGTCAGGAAGGACCCGGGTAGTGCAACTCGGATGTGGCACAGGGGCCAAGTAATGTCAGTGAAGGTCACGGGCACTGTAGTTTCACTGACCAGGGCTCAGAAGACAGCAAGGTGCATCCACAGGTTTTCCGGGTCACAGGCCCCTAGGCGCTGACTCGGCCAGTTTGGGAAAGGGGCAGTGGCTAGGCCACTGTGGTCTCTACTGCCTTAAGCTCAAAGAGGAAAGATAGGTCTGTGGAGGGCAGAAGGTGAGCTGGGCTGAGTGACAGTGGCCAGCGTTTGTCCTGTTCTCCTTGTCCATGCCATTGTCCTCTGCAGCCAGGGGCAAAAGGGTAATCCGGTCACTGTATATAAGCACTACCACCTTCTCCTGTGAGAGGATCGACCATCGTAAGCCTCATTTCCCCCCAAGCTTCATCTTCTAGCGAGAGCTCTCACCATTGTTCATCATACAGCTCAAGGAGCACTCTGTACTTGTAAACACTTGAGATATAAAGAGAGTAGGCTAGAGCTGCAGTAGGGGTGTTACCTTCACACGAAGGGCCCCGAAGCAGGGTACATCGCGGTGTGTTTTCCTTGTTCTTGGTTTTGCTTGTCCTAGTTGGTTCTTGCGAGTTCTTGCTTGTTCTTCATGCGTGCTTCGTGAGCGCGCAAACCCTCCCCGGTTCCCCCAACGCCCAAGCGAGCCCACACTTAAGCCATCCCTATGGCATCTGCCGTGACACCACCACGACAGTTGGCGCCCACCGTGGGGCAAGCAGTGGCGTTGGCTGGGGTTTCCATCCGGACGGGCTCCGTCACTGGTGCCAGCGAGCGAGTCCTCTCCGGGCTCGTGTGCAAGCTCGGCGAGTTCAACTTCATCAGCGACAACGCGGGGTGCTTCTCCAACAAGCCCTTCCCCGCAGATGGCTTCCTCATGACGCTGGGCAGCTTCGTCACCTACGTCGCCACCGAGGTTCGCGAGTACCCGGCGCAGGTGCTCGTGGCTGCGGATCCTCCCTCTTTCCGCGCCGCTCGCGGAGGACGTAGCGCTCACCCCGGGAGCAGCGTGGGGGTCATGGTGGTTGGCGCAAGCACTACAACAGGCAAAGGAGATGCCAGCAAGAGCATGCCAGAGGAGCTGGCCACGCCAGTCGACCCGGCTGACAAGCCGACTCGGGCAGCTAAGTTCCCGAAGGAGAGACCAGATCCGGTTGGCCCGCTTGGCATGTCAAGCAGGGAGGCTCCCTTAGAGGATGTCTTGGAAAAGTTGTCTCGGCCAGTGGCGCCTGGGGCAAATGTAGAGATGACTGTAGCTCAGTTAGAGGCAGAGCGCCTAAGGTTGCAAAAATAGGCTCGGCTGGTGGTAGAGTCTAGGCAAGAATTTGATAGAGATCTGAGGGAATACAATGCTGCCAATGGTATCAATGATGGCTTCACTCCTGTGGTGCATCGTTCGCGCAAGAAAGCCGAGTTGCGCAACAGGGGTAAGGACCTCAATGACGAGTTAGCTAGAGCTGCAGGTTCAAGCTCAAGTAAGGCTACTAGTCATAGATCTGGCACAGGCAAGCCGGTTTACAGCTCCCCGGCTAAGAACCTTAGGGCTGCAGCGGCAGCGCGAGCCGAATTGAGTAACCTAACCGGGGACGCTTGGCGCAAGCAGGCAGAGAGAGTGAACGAACTTGTGGAGGTGTGCAACAGGCAGAACGAGGCTTATCGGAAAGCTAATCCGGATGCTGGTGGTTCCCGGGTGGTTGTCTCGGTTAGGGCTGCTAGCCAGAAATCTAAGGGCCAGGCGTCATCCCCGCATGTAGTAGTTGACCGAGCCCCAAGCGTGAACTCGGGTAAGAGCAAGCAGCTGCAAACATATGACGCAGTGTATGCTGGCAAGCAGCTGGCAGCCCAAGGAAGAGGCGGACAAAGCAGAAACAATGGTGGTCAGGCCAATCCGGGTGCTGGCAGGGGAAATTCGGCTGGCCGAGGTCAACCACTTCGTCATCCCGGGCAGCAAGTGGTGGTGCAAGCGCAGCAGCAAGGTGGTGGCCAGGAGGGCTACCGCTACGATGATGGCAATTCGGCTATGGCGCGAGCCGGATACCAGACATATGATAACGCGCTTGCGTCAAGGCTGGGGCCTCGGGTGTTGGATCCAGATGATCAGCGCCTCAAGCTAGATAGAATCTACCAGTCCGAGAAGCTAGAAGAGCAGGGCCCACCGGGTCCACCATGCTTTGGACCTCGGATAATGAATGAGCCAAGTGTGCCGTTGTTCCAGCTCGGCCGCAACACGAAGCCGTATAATGGCAGCACCAAGCCACAGGACTGGCTAACTGACTATGTATCTTCTGTGCACATTGCGGGGGCAATCGCCGATGGGCGGTCCGGTATCTCCCGCATATGTTAGAAGGTCCAGCCCGGATCTGGCTGAATAACTTGCCAGCAGGTAGCATCAATTGTTGGATGGACTTGGAACAGGCGTTTAACAGCAACTTCTCTAGCACCTACAAGAGGCCGAATCGACCTCAGCTCCTGGCTGCTTGCAAGCAGGAAGAAAGAGAGACGGACAGGGAATATCTGACCCGGTGGAGCAACATACGCAATTCTTGCGAAGGTGTAGTGGAGGAGCAGGCCATTTCATGGTTTGCGCAGGGATGCAGGCATGGAACCCCACTGTGGCAAAAGCTCCAGAGAGATATGCCGAAGACCCTGGCAGACATGATCCGGATAGCAGACACATATGCACTGGGTGATCCAACCCAACCCGCATTAGATGCAGTGGGAGCGAGCAGAAGGCAACCGGTTAATAACCGGGTTGGACCGTTGAGGCCCAGTAACCGGCACGAATTCGGTTACAAAAGGAGAGATCCGGATTACAGATATGGTTCGGATCAAGTTGCTGCAGTGAACATGGATCAACCCGGAGGAGGAGATGCGCAGAGGCAAAAGGTGGATGGTCCGGCCTGGAGGCCGAATCAGGGTCCTTGGCCAAAGAAAGTGTGGGAAGGACCGAGTCCACCTCTGACTTTTGAGTCAAGGTTAGACGGGCCTTGTTGTTATCACACCACTGATCCGCGCAAACCGGCTAACTATTCGACCCGGAACTGTAGTTGGCATCACCGCATTCAGGCGGAAGGTCAAAGAGGACCACCTCAGAGAGGTGTTCCTAGACCGAATTTCAGGCCAAACATGCCTCTAACCGGAGCCAATGCAACCCCGATGAATGCAGGAGCACCAAGGCCAGCAGCAAAGCCGGTTAACCTGGTAAATATGGGAGGCAATGACAATGGTGCTGGTCCAAGCAGGCAAGGTGGATACCCAGGTAATGAGTACAAGGAAGCACATCAGAGCTATGTGGTTTTCGTGACCGAGCCAACTGACAAGAAAAGTCAGCTAAGAAGAGCAAAGGAGGTGAATGCAGTGATGCCAGCAGTTCCAAAGTACCTGAATTGGTCTGAGCAGGAAATCACATGGAGCAGGGCGGATAATCCCGAATCATGCCAAGTCCCGGAAACTATGCACTAGTGGTGGATCCGACTCTGGTTGGACCCAAGCTCAATGTGAGATTCAGCCGAGTCCTAGTTGACAATGGCAGTGCTATAAATATCATGTACCGGGACACGATGGTCAAGTTGGGCATTTCGCCGAATCAGCTGCAGCAGAGCAGTTGTACTTTCCACGGTATAGTGCCCGGGGTGTCTTGTTCCCCCATGGGAAAGATCTGGGTGGATGTGTTGTTTGGAAACAAGAACAATCACAGACTTGAAAGTCTTGAGTTCGAGGTGGTAGATTTGGAGAGCCCATACCATGCTCTGCTTGGCAGGCCGGCGTTAGCCAAGTTCATGATATCCACTCATGTGGCTTACCTTAAGATGAAAATGCCTGGCCCGAATGGTATCATCACCGTTGCAGGAGATTACAAGAAGGCCATACAGTGTGCTACAGTTGGTTCCAACTTAGCCGAATCACTGGTGATACAAGCTGAAAAAAGCAAGATGCATGAGGTGGTGGCAATGGCGAAGTCAGCTCAGCTCGGCGTGCTGGCCATGACCAACCCGGATGGCGGTGCAACCTTTGAGGTGCCCAAGGAGACAAAGAAGATCCCCATTGACCCGGAGAACCCGGAGCGCATGGCCATCATTGGAGCCGGTTTGGGCGAGAAATAGGAAAGCGCGCTCTGTCACTTCCTCCGTGAGAATCGGGATATCTTTGCATGGTCGGCTAAGGACCTGCCTGGTGTTCCGAGGGAGTTGGCAGAGCACTCTTTGTTTGTCAGGCCAGAAGTAAAGCCGGTTAAGCAACCGACTCGGCGTCTCTCGAAGATAGAAGAAAAGTGGTGCTCGATGAACTGGCTAAGCTACTTGCAGCCGGATTCATTATGGAGGTGTTGCATCCAGACTGGATATCCAATCCGGTTCTGGTAGAGAAGAAGAAGGACGAACCAGCTGTGGTCAAGGTGTGGCGTATGTGCATCGACTTCACCAATCTGAACAAGGCGTGCCCGAAGGATCCATTTCCTTTACCTCGGATTGATCAAGTGATCGATTCCACTGCTGGGTGTGAGTTGTTGTCTTTCATTGATGCGTACTCTGGTTTTCACCAGATACCATGAACCCTAAAGATCAAATAAAGACTGCTTTATTACCCCGTATGGGGCGTATTGCTATCGTGTCATGTTTTGGTTTGAGAAATGCTGGTGCAACTTATCAGAGATGTATGCAGAAATGTTGCATTCTCAAATGGGTAAAAATGTGCAGGTGTATGTGGATGACATTGTCATCAAAACAAAAGAGAAACGTACTCTCCTCGAGGATCTCGAGGAAACATTTGTGAACTTGAGAAAATATCGGTTGAAATTGAATCCGGATAAGTGCACCTTTGGTGTCCCGGCTGGAAAGTTGCTTGGTTTCCTTGTATCAAGCCGAGGCATTGAAGTTAATCCGGCTAAGATCCGAGCCATAGAAAACATGAAATTGCCTAAGTGTCTAAAAGATGTGCAAAAATTCACCGGGTGCTTAGCCTCATTGAGCCGGTTTGTGAGTCGGTTAGGAGAAAAGCCTTGCCCTTGTATCAATTGATGAAAAAGAGCACCGGGTTCACATGGACCCCGCAGGCAGATTCGGCTTTCAATGAGTTGAAAAAGATGTTGTCCACTGCTCCAGTTTTGGCATCACCTTTGCCAAGTGACCGATGTTGCTTTACATTGCGGCCACTAACCGGGTCGTAAGTGTGGTTATTGTGGTAGAAAGAGAAGAAGAGGGAAAATCCGTGCAGAGGCCGGTGTACTATTTGAGTGAGGTGATCTCAACTTCGAAGCAAAATTATCCTCACTACCAAAGATGACATATGGTGTGTACCTGGCGGTCAAGAAGCTGAAACATTACTTCCAAGAGCATCCATTACAGTGGTGTGTGAAGCTCCAATTGCGGAGATCATTGGGTGCAAAGATGCAACTGGCCGAGTTGCCAAATGGGCGATAGAAGTGTCTCCTTACACACCGCATTATGAGAGAAGAGACGCTATCAAGTCTCAGGCTTTGCCGGATTTCCTTTGTGACTGGGCTGAGATGCAATATGAGCCACCTAAACCGGATTACAATTACTGGAGGTTGCACTTTGACGGTTCCAAATGCAAAATCGGGCTAGGTGCTGGGGTGGTGCTCACATCACCAAAACAGGATCAATTGCGATATGTATTGCAGATTCATTTCTCAGCGTCAAACAATGTAGCCGAGTATGAGGCACTGATCCATGGGCTTAATGTGGCTCGGGACATCGGCGTTCGCCGGATTGAATGTTTCGGTGATTCGGATTTGGTCGTGCAGCAATCTTCTGGAAATTGGGATGCTCTTGATGCCAATATGGCACTGTATCGGTTTCATGTTCAGAAAATTTCGGGATTTTTTGAAGGCTGTGAGTACAAGCATATACCTCGGCTGGAAAACCAAGCTGCAGATGTTCTGTCAAAACTCGGGTCGTCTAGGGAGGCAATCCCACCCGGAATATCCTTGAATCATCTAAGGGTTCCTTCAATCAAACCTTCGCCTGATTCCGAGTCGATTTTTATTCCCAAGCAAGAATCCGAAGCTATTCCTATGAATGTTGATGTTGAGTATATCGAGGAAGACCCGGGGACTGCATGCCCGGACTCGGGGACTGCTCACCAGATTCGGAAAATGCTAACCGAGTCTTGGGAAAGAGGACAGGATGAAGATGATGCTAACCGGATTGGGGAATGGACAGAAGCTGATAGAGAAATAATGGCGGCCAAACCTGTGGAAGAAAATGAGCACTTGTTCCCTTTGCATCCAGTACCAGAGTGGGCTGAAGAGATCATGAAATTCATCGAGGAAGGAAGCTTGCCAAGCGATGAAACCAAGGCTAGGCGTGTCCAGAGGAGATCCAAGGCTTATACCATCATCAACAAGGAGTTATACAAAAGAAGTGTAACCGAGGTGTTGCAGCGCTGCGTGGAGCCAGCAGAGGGCAAGGAGATGCTCCTGAGATACACCAAGGTGAATGTGGACATCATTGCAGTACAAGAGCCCTGGTGGCTAAAGTGTTCCGGCATGGATTTTATTGGCCCACTGCTCATGCAGATGCGGAGGACATAGTCCGCAGATGTGAAGGATGCCAGAGATTTGCTAAGCAAACACACTTACCCGCATCGGCACTGAAGACAATTCCTATTACTTGGCCATTTGCTGTGTGGTGTTTGGATATGGTGGGAGATTTCAAGCCGGCTAGGGGCAACATGACACATATGCTGGTGATGGTGGATAAGTTCACCAAGTGGATAGAGGTGAAACCAATCGGAAAGTGGATGGCCGTTCGGCTGTAACTTCTTGAAAGAAATCATTTTGAGATACGGATACCCTCATAGCATCATCTCGGATAACGGCACAAACTTTGCTGTCGGAGAGTTTGCCCGATTCTGCATGGATAAGGGGATCCGGTTAGACATAGCCTCAGTGGCGCATCCAGAGTCCAATGGACAAGTGGAAAGATCAAATGCTCTAGTGTTAGCCGGCATCAAGGCTCGTCTCATTGAACCATTGTTGAAAACTCCGGGGTGCTGGATAGATGAAATTCCATCAGTTCTATGGGGTCTAAGGACTACACCGAATCGGTCAACAGGCTATACGCCATTCTTTCTGGTTTATGGGGCAGAAGCTGTCCTACCCACTGACATAGAATATGATGCACCAAGGGTGGCAATGTACACTGAAACCGAGGCAAAGGAGGCCCGGGAAGATGCAGTGGATCTGCTAGAGGAAGCAAGAGAGTTGGCCCTGTCTCGGACAGCAATATACCAGCAAAATCTCAGGCGTTATCATAGCCGAAAATCAGTCCTCGAGTGTTTCATGAGGGTGATCTAGTGCTGAGGCTGGTGCAGCGCAGCAAAGGCCGACACAAATTGTCACCTCCATGGGAGGGACCATTCATTGTGAGCAGGGCTATGCACAATGATTCGTACTATCTTTAGATGCACAGGAACCAAGGAGGATGGCCTGGACAGACCCGGACAGAAACCAAGCGACCTTGGAATGTAGCTCTGCTTCGACCCTTTTACTCTTAAAGGGCGCAATGTATGTATTTCAATTTATCATGAATGAAATCGCAGTAATCCGAGTCTGGACTCGGGGACTGCTTCGTCCTTATGCATGTGTTGTTTATTACTTTTTTGTCGTTCGTGTGCCGAATCGCTTTGAACCTTGTTCTAAGTTCAAGTAATGTATGTTGTGTTGTTGATCTCGTGACTCGACTGACAAACACCAAAATGGTAGTCAAGAGCAGAGATGGGAATATGGGAAACATGAAAATGGACTCGGGGACTCGGTCCAAAACCGATTCGGCACATGTCGTTTACTAACCCCTGTTATTTACTTTTTCGTTTATGTTGAATGATTCTAAACCACAACTCGTATGTCAAGTATTGTATGCTATGATTCCTATCTTGTGACTCGACTGTCAAAACACCCAAAGAGGTAGACAAGAGCAAAGATTTGGCAAAAGTAGTAAACAAGAAAACAGACTCGGGGACTCGGTTTAAGATGATCCAACATAAACCTTGTCCGGATCGCATTAAGCATGATAAGCATAGTCTCGAAAGAACTTAAGTTATCTGTTACATCTGCTCCCGGCATACCGGGGATTTAATGTTTTTGTCAAGTGCTTCAGGGTGCAGCGGACTCGGTCGCAACGGACTCGGTCATAGGAGTTTGGTTGCAGGAACTTCTGTGGCAGGAGCCTCGGTTAGCGGAGCTTCGGGCGCACGGGCTTCGGCTACGGGCACTTCGGTTGAAGTGGACTCGATTACGGGAGGTTCTGTTGCTGGAGCAGACCAGAAGATGGCGGCACTTCGGAAGTAATCTTGACTGGAGAGCTCGAAGGATGGGCGGATTCGGAAACATCCGGATCAGGTGAAACCTGTTCAGTAATCACAGTCAAGTTAGTGGCTGGAATCACAGGAGACTCGGTTGGAGTTTGTTCGGTGAGCTTGGCCGAATCGGAGGCTGGGTCCTTGCTGGGCTCTTCTTCTTCATCAGATTCACCCTCGGAATTGGCGTAAGCTTCAGCGGAGTCCTCTTCGGATTCCTCTTCTTCCGTTTCTTCGCCATCCGAATAAACCGGAGCGTCCACATCAAGATACTTGGTATTGGCAAACTCGGCCATAAAGTTGGCGGTTTCCTCGCGAATCTTGATCCGGTTAGGGTCGGTGGCCCATGGCGAACCTTCGCGGAGCGAGCGAATCCGGGCAAGATCAATTGCCTCATGCCAAGACATGATGAACTGCAGAGCTGCATCCGCACCAGCTCGGGCGGAGGAAGATCTCCACTTCTGTAGCCGAGTCTTAGCTTGGTCCAAATCTTTGATCAGATCGGCTGCAGACTTGACTGGCCCTGATTCGGGGAACAGGGTCCGGTGTGCTTTGAGACTTGCGTTGAGCAAGTCAATGTGGGAGTCCTTCAGCGGGGCGATCCGGGCCTTGAGTGCAACGATATGGTCCTCAATGTCCCAGGTTTCTGGTAGAGAGGCCCCGGTTAGTTTTGTTCGTTCAGCTCGGGCGTCTCTCACAGTTTTCAGGGCTTGAAGCCGAATGCTGGCGAATTCCCCTACGGACAGATAAGCTAATAGCGAATTAAGCAGGGTGGAAGCACAAAATGTGAGTCGGATAAAGGACAAAAGAGAAGAAGAGATTCGGAGAGCTTACGATCCATCTCGTCATTGAGACCAGCGAGTTCGGCCAGCCATCTGTCGTTGTTTTCCTTTAGGGCAGCTAATTCTCCTTTCGCCGTTTCCAATTCGGCTTTAGATGCGGCAACGGCATCCTGAACTTGCTTATCCAGTTCGGCCCGCTTCTTTAGCCCGGCTTGCAAAGTATCCCTCTCCTTCTGAATTGTATCCCGCTCCTTCTGAAGTGTATCTCTCTCATTCTTCAGCGTGTCCCGCTCAGTTTTGACCTTATTCTTCACTTTCTCAACTCGGTCAAGCTCTCGCTGGAGCCGAGTCGCCTCAGATTTTTCCTCCTCCAAAGCATGCTTCTGTTCTTCTTCTTTGGAGTGCATATTCAGAACCAATGCATCGAAAGAGGCCTGGAGCTTGTCGTGCTGGTTGGCGAGCTGTTTAAAAAGATCGCTGCGAGAACCCATGATTTCCTGAAAGAAAAAAGGCAGTTGGTGTCAAAAGGGTCTCGGGGACTGGCACCCGAATCAAGGAGGAGCCAAAACGAGTCTCGGGGACTGGCCCGAGACTAACCGGATTGGTTAAAAAAGGAACCCGGGGACTGGGCGTCCTACAGTTCTTTCGGCTAAGGCGAGGATCATGATCAAGTTTTTTAGAGATTCAAGCCGAATGACTTTTCTTACTCCGAGGAGTATCAGTCGTTCGACCCGAATCTCGGGGACTGGGTGTAGTACTATTCGATCATGATAAAATAGAAGCAAGATTCGGCGAAAATTACCTCGAAGACTTTGTGCGATGCGGTGAAGGCAGCCCTCACAGCATGAAGGGATTGCAGCATTCGGCTAGGGCCAACAGGGTGTGATGATCCAGAGACGGTGCCACCCTCTGCAAGATCCGTGGCATTCCAGGCGTCGATAAATTGGTCGCCAGTGCTGAGCTTCGGCTGGGCCTTGCCGGGTTGAATCCCAGAGGAGGAAGCGGGAATTTTCTTGGTAGTAGCCACCTGCTTATCCGAGGTGGGGGGAGTTGTGCCAAAGACTACTCGATCCGGCTGGGGCTGAGCGGCCGCACCCGAAGTCGGATTCGGTCGTGGTGGTTTCTGCTGTCGTTGTTGTTGTTGTTGCTGTTGTTGCTGCGGTGGCGGTTGTTGCTGTCGATGTTGCTGTGGATGCTGTTGCTGTTGCTGTGTCTCAGAGGTCTCTGGTGGCTGTTGTTGCTTCTGCTTCTTCTTCTTCTGCTGCTCTTGGTTCAGCTGGGCTTGAGCTGCCGGGGTAGGACGAGAATCCGGTTTAGGCGTGGACTTGGTCGAGGTCTTGGCGTTTTCCTTCTCCAGCTCCTTCAGAGAGCGCGGCCAGTTTGAACTTCGGGCAGGAGCCGGGGTCTCCTCATTATCCAAGTCAATAACCGACTCTGAAATGGGAGTCGGCTGAGGTATGCTGGTACTAGCACATGGCGGAGAGTTAACAACTCTTTCAGGAGATGGGTCCTCCGTAACCGAATCCCGTCGAGGGATGGGAGAAGAAATCGATGAGTGTGTTTGTTCGGTGACTATGGGGTCACTGCATAAAGCAAGCAAGGAATTAATTCGGATGAAAAGGATTCGGATAATAAAGATGTAAAACAAGTAAAGTTCTGTCGGTCGTACCCCTGGGTGGTGGGCATCGGCTTGGTGCGATTCGGCTTGTCGCCGGATTTCTTTCTTCTCTTGGTCTGTGGGGCATCTGTGTCGGACGCCTCGGCGCGTTTCCGAGATGGTTCTTCAGTATCTTGTTTGGCTGGAACACAAGGAGGTGGTTTCCATGAAATCGGAATAGCGTTGATGGGTTCTAAGATGCAGCAATCTTCATCTTCCTCGTCGGAAATGTGGTGAGTAGTTGATTGCTTACCCTTGCGGACTGGCTTGGCACGGGGAATTGGCAAATAGTCATCCGTATCCGGATCTTCTTCGCCCTCGCGCAGCGGGCTGAGATCCGGTTCCCATTCCTTGGTGGAGAGGTCTCCATCCTCAATAAGTTGACGATCAAATAGCTGCACAAAAGTCAATGCAAATCCGGATTAGTCCGATGCCGTTTGTGTTAAAGGTAAAGTAAGATTCGGAAAAATGGCGAACTAACCTGCGGAGGAAGGTTTTCTCGGTAGAATGGCTTTACGCCCCACTTCCACTTATCCGACGTCATCTCCGTGGCGGCGATGGCGTTGACCCGGCGCCTGACGGAAGCTTTTTTGAGGTCATGCCTGCTGATCCGGGTGGGATCTAGCGGGCCACCCATGTGGCATATCTTGTGTGCGCGTCTTTGAAGTGGGCAGATCCGGCGGGAAATAAAAGTCCGGAGCAGGTCATCTGTGGTCAAGCCGTTCTTCAAAAAATCCTCCAAAGTAGTATGCACTGTCTGAAGTTCAGCAACGGTCTCAGCCGGGTTGTAACCGAAGTTCAACTCGGCTGTAGGTGGCTCAATCCTGAATTCGGGCAGGTTAAGAGCGTCATGGCCTTCAGCGCTCTTGGCATAGAACCAGGTCATTTGCCACTTCTTGACTGTGTCCAAACCCGTGACTCGGGGAAGATGGACCATTGCCTCGGGGTGATGCTAACCGAACCGCAAGCAGTCAACTGTTTCGGTTTGGTGCCTGGAATAGTATGTTTGCGGAGGTGGAAATACTTTGACCATATATCCACAGTCGGTAGGAGACCGAGATAGCCTTCGCAAAAAGAAACAAAGGCTGATAGAGAAACAAAGGAGTTGGCCGGGAGGTGATGAAGCTGTAGACCAAAGAAGTCCAAAAACGACCGAAAGAAATCACTGGCTGGCAAACCGAGTCCCCGCTCGAAGTGCGCTATGAATAACACACGTTCCCCGGGTTCAGGGGCCGGTGCAAGTTCTTTTCCGGGTCGGCGACATATAACTTGCGGCGGTATACGCCGGGTGGCTAGTAGCCATTCCAGGTCGTTTCTGGTGACATCGGATCCCTCCCATCTGCCGGGAGGAAGTTTGGCCATAACCGAATCAGTCCTGCAGCAAAAAATGACAGATAACCGGGTTAGGAAATTCGGAATAACTGAGACCAATGAAGAGTCGGATAGCATTGAAACCGAGTCAGATCTAAGGATATCTCGGCTAGTCCTATCCCGGATAACGTTAACCGAGTCCTCAGGGGAAGGTGATGCGGTTGGAAATCACAAACAGCTTTCCGCGGGTTTCTAGGGTTAAAGAAGATCTACTGCTGCGGTGAAAAAGAAAAAGAACTCGAGCAAAAATCCGGTTGAACTACTCGTGCGGTGGCGAGCGATTCTGGGGCACTCTAAGTAGGAAACCTAGAGAGGAGATCTGTGGTACGTGCTACGGCATGACATTATGCTTATCTGCGAGTGAATCTACACAGGAAATAGGCGTATATCCCCCACGGGTATGAACTCCTCACGATAGCCATGGTGGGAGGACGAGAGACTTACAATGGTGGTTCCTCGAAGGGAAAGTCCGGCGGAGGAACGGCGGAGATGGGCGCGAGGCGCGGCTCCGGTGGTCGCACTGGTGCGTTGTGCGTCTCCGGCGTGGCGAGTTTGAGGAGCGAGGTTGCGGCGGCGACGATGGAGCGAAGGACTGTTTAGAGCGATGAATGAGGCGAGGAAGAAGAGGAGGTTCCTTTGCCCACATTTATAGCGGTGGGCGGTAACTGCCCCCACTACCGCGCGGTTACCGGGGCGTGGCAAGATCCCCTGCGCCGTGGATCTCTGTGGCCGCAAATGTGGCCGTGTATTTCAAGCACACGTGAGGCCACAGAGTTGGAAGCGGTGGTGCGGATCTTATGTGCAGGACAGAGGAGAAAACGAGGCGACGTGGTCAATTGGTCAAAAGCACTCGATTACCCAGTGGATCCGGATAACAAGCTGACAACCCGGGTTACACGGCTTTGCGCAGACTTTTCCTGTCAAGTGCCCCGGGAAATTCGGAGACAGCTGGATGTGATCCGGTTAGTGATGATGGTTTTGAATCTGGAACGGCCCTTCAGCCAAGGCTGTAGGACCGTACCAGCTTCGGGGACTACTGTCGGGGGGCTGCCCCCGGGTAGGGCAAAGAGGTTGTGTTGTGAGCAGTCAAGGTCTAACCGGGTCAAGGTTGGCCGGGTCACTTGGGCCGGATCGCTAGCTGATTCGGTTAACTCTGCATCAAAGCCAGAATAAGAGGAAAGACCAAAGGGGATCCGGTGAGCTGTAACCGGATCCGGTTAAGGAGAACCGGCTAAGTTAGCCGGGTCAGTCAGGAAGGACCCGGGTAGTGCAACTCGGATGTGGCACAGGGGCCAAGTAATGTCAGTGAAGGTCACGGGCACTGTAGTTTCACTGACCAGGGCTCAGAAGACAGCAAGGTGCATCCACAGGTTTTCCGGGTCACAGGCCCCTAGGCGCTGACTCGGCCAGTTTGGGAAAGGGGCAGTGGCTAGGCCACTGTGGTCTCTACTGCCTTAAGCTCAAAGAGGAAAGATAGGTCTGTGGAGGGCAGAAGGTGAGCTGGGCTGAGTGACAGTGGCCAGCGTTTGTCCTGTTCTCCTTGTCCATGCCATTGTCCTCTGCAGCCAGGGGCAAAAGGGTAATCCGGTCACTGTATATAAGCACTACCACCTTCTCCTGTGAGAGGATCGACCATCGTAAGCCTCATTTCCCCCCAAGCTTCATCTTCTAGCGAGAGCTCTCACCATTGTTCATCATACAGCTCAAGGAGCACTCTGTACTTGTAAACACTTGAGATATAAAGAGAGTAGGCTAGAGCTGCAGTAGTGGTGTTACCTTCACACGAAGGGCCCCGAAGCAGGGTACATCGCGGTGTGTTTTCCTTGTTCTTGGTTTTGCTTGTCCTAGTTGGTTCTTGCGAGTTCTTGCTTGTTCTTCATGCGTGCTTCGTGAGCGCGCAAACCCTCCCCGGTTCCCCCAACGCCCAAGCGAGCCCACACTTAAGCCATCCCTATGGCATCTGCCGTGACACCACCACGACAGGTATGGAGAAACATATGTAGAGAACCAGGAGGCCAAAAAACTAGAGGAGAAGAGGAAAAAAGAACACAGAGAGTGTTACCAAAAACAATTTGAAGCATGGGCTGCTCAAAAGATGGCCAACCGAAGAAACCGTTAAAACTCTTGTTTCGTATATGCGAAAAAAAATTAATTCCTTATAATCTGTATTTCATTCCAAAAGGAGCTCTTGTATCGTATATTTGAAGAGGGTCGATGGTAAACATTGCCCGAGCACCATCATTGTAATGTTTGCTTTTGTAACAAATAAGTGTAATTGTCTGTCATTTATCCACGAGGTTGTCCTATTTATGCAATACCAAACAAATATCCAACATATAACATTAAGGTCCACACGAACTACATAAAACATCCAACAGAGTACTCAACATTACAATAATTATAAAATATTCCGACGATTTCTAAAATAAAACATCTTGGTTCAACATAAAGTTCATCATGTCAAACAAAAACCACAACATGATTAGAAGACAACCTCGCAGATTCAACAACAAATGCTTATGGATTCCAACTCTTGAAATAGCCCGCGTTGTATTTCTTCAAGAATTCCTTACTTTCATTCAGCTCATTCCTCCTCTCCTCTTCCCTTTCCCGTGCTTGTTCTTCCTTCCTTCTCTTGGCTTGTACCTCCCTCTCTTTCCGGTCCTTCTCTAATTCCTTCTCCAAGAGTTTTCTCTTCACAACTTATTCAGCTTGCTTCCTCTTGCGCTCCCTTTTCCAAATCTCATTTTCTTGCCTTTGTTCTTCATCAAAAACCTTCCATGACTCTTCCAAAGTGTCGGGAACATAAAGGGGACACCACTGTGTCATGTCTTGGCAATGCTCACACCAAACCAGTGGAGGAGCCTTCGGTGTGGTTGCGTCTATTTTCCATAGAGCCGGTGGAGATGGAGGTGGACGCACAAGACGTGTCCAAGTCTCAGCCGGCCATGGGCCCTTATGCATCCACACATATGGTGAAAGAAGGTAGTCATCATACACCTCAGGCCCATCAATCCATTGGAAAAAGTAGCATGTACAATATTGCTGTCAGTTTTGTAAGCAAATAGGACATCAGATACAAATACATGTCAAATTCATAGTTGCTAAATAAAGAAATAAGAATACTCAAGCGACGATCGCTGCACATGTAGAACGCACGACCGGCAGTAGCGGCGTGCATAGATTGTGAGATTTGACAAGCCTTTCCGCAAGGACAATTCGGAACCGGGTACATTGGTGGCACCGGAGCATCTTTGCATGATACATTGGGATACTTGCCTTTGGTTCTTTCTACAATCTTCATCTTACGTGCAAGCTCTTTGTAAATGTCAGGGGAATCTAGCAAACCAAAAATAAAACATAAGAAACTATATGGGAGAGCCTAAAAGTCCACAAAGGTAGCCACCATGTACATATATGCAAGAAAAATGAAATATAACAAACTATACAAACCTCCACATGCATATGTGGTAAAACAATATATTCTACAACCACTTACATACATTTATAATTAAACTAACCACACCCAAAGTTAGCCACCATGTACAAAGTGCCTCCTACAATGTCTCCTATAAAAATACCCACCTCATAAAATTCTAAAAGAACTTACATGTTTCCAACAAAAGAACTACTAACCACAAACCAATACACACATATGTTAACTACTTCAACAAAAGATTGCACCAAAATTTTAGGTCCTAGACATTGGAACCAAAATGACATGAAATTTCATAATAAAATGGATGGAAGAGGATGGAAAGAAGGAGATTTGAGAGAGAATACCTCCAAGAAGAGTTGCCATGGTCTAATTGAAGAAATCCACAAGTTTTAAGTGGATTTGAAGTTTGGGGCGGAAGACAGGAGAGAGAGTGCTTGGGGCGGCTGTGGGGGAGGAATGAAGTGGGGGGAGAGGCAAGAAAACGACTAGGGTTTAATCTGCTAGGTCGGCGCCATCGAGGCTGGCGCTGAACAGCTCGATCTGGGTTCAGTTAGCGAAGGGAGTTCGGCGCCAATGCCCCTGGCGCCGACATGCCACGTAGGATTTCCGCTGGGTCCAGCGGCAAACTTCGGCGAGCCGCTCCCCTGGCGCCGACCTGCACGATGTCGGCGCCAGACCCGAGGGGCCAGATTTGCAATTAGTTCTCAGGAAGGGCCAGATCCGTTGTTAGTTCAGGAAAACGGCCAGATTTGGCAAAAAATACGCTGGCCTGGCTCGTTTGTTCGTCTGCCGTTTTGGGCGCAGGTGTTTCCTTGTCTGGGGAGCTCGTGTCGATGTCCCCACCCAAGCAGATCAGGCGAGGTTAGGTTAGGGAGCCCGTGATTTTTCAAGTCAGGCGACGCCTCGTGGAGTCGTGGCCGGCGCTCGCGCGTGTCGGCGTGTGTGCTAACAATCTCTTGTCTACACTACACAGAAACTTCTAAAAAGGAGAGACGGCAATGCACACATTAATGAACAATAATCAAGTTTTGAAAATTTAACAAAAGAAATGGAGGAACCTGAAACAACATGGCAAAATACGGACGGATTTGGTTCGTGTATGGGTATGCTTGTTTACGGGATGATATTCTACATGTGCAGATACAACATAAGTCGGCGCTAGGCCTACAAAACTATCACAAAACTCGACTACTTGTCAGCAGCTACTGCCTACTGCAAAGGTCTATTCCTGCATCAAAACTGAGATAAAACAAAGAGGCAAAACCCTCAACCCTACAGGCGGCAACAATTTGTTTACAAATTCCACGTCCTTTCAGTGCCGGGTGGTCCAACCCTTGTATCTAAGACGGGGTGCTATCTTGATAAAAAGACAATCTTGCAAAGCGGAATTTGCAAGGTTATATAAACAAATGTATTTTTCCCATCAAGAAAAAAATTAAGCAAATATTTTTTGAATATAAATTTGCGGCTTGGTCTATTATTCAATGTGTCATTTATCAACCGAGTCTGTTGCAAACGTGTTTGACAATTGTCTAGGGGGAATCCCTTCAATTCAAAACATATCCTCGTGGGAGTGACAAGAGTGTTGGGATTTAGTATTTGGACCATGTCTAAAGCCCAACTAAAATCTGAAAGTCTCAGGCCATATAAAACCTAGAGGCCCACTTAGCCCATTAGTGAAAGGTAAGAGTTAAGACTTAACTTTAATCCTACATTGCTAGCTTAGAAGAAGTCTGCCCCTTCGTTTGACTATATAAAGAGGGGTAACCCCTCTCTGAAGGACACACAATAAAATCTGGGCATTAGGATAATAAATTCTTGACCCATTTGTGCCTCCTCGTTATATGGTCTCCCACCATTCCAAAACTTTGCGCCGCCGTCTTGCAACTCTTCTTCATCCCGTCTTCCGGCGTGCACCAGTTGAGGAGACAGTAGGCCTCCGGAATCCTGCCTCTTGTGATCCTGTACGAGAGAGGGGCGATCAGGTTTTTGGGGAGCGGACTCGCGCGAGTACTTCCCCAACGACGACTTCTTCCCCGACCTCAGCAACCTCTTTATCGACGACATGGGCGACAAGGTGAAAGCCAACTGTTCCGCCTCTGCTGCACTGTATGATCTCTTGTCCTCTATGTTTTAGACTATACTAGAGTTTCTGTTTCTAGTATATCTCATAGATTCGTTCTGTTTGTCTACTGTTTTAGTAGATCAAATGATTAGTTTAATTCTGCTTATTCTAGTCCTGAATTGTTTCGCGAATTAAATCAATTATTAAATTGCTTATATATTCAACAACAAGCTTATGTTGTGGTCATTATAGCTATAAAAGAATGATGTTGCTTTTGATTAAAAAAACTTCACTACCTATCTACACGTGTGCACACTGGCTACGTATTTGGAGCAACTTGCAGCAATCTGAGCATAAGAAATGTTCAAGACGGCATGTTATCAAGTGAAGGATGCAACCATGAAGGTTTTCACCCAAAACGGATGTCGGCGTAATCGACATATTGGTACTCCATCACCTCAGGCTGTTTTTCTTGATATGTGTGCATCTTGACTATGCAGACTCCAGGTCTAACTCCTCCCATTTATCCAAAAAAAAATCTTCGTAATGTACAATATATCTCTCTACATTTCACGTGGTTCCCAGCTAAATATAATTAGTGCCTTTAGTGGTAGTAAAAAGTAGATCATATCGTAGGTGTCTCTGTCGGATCAAAGCAAGTCAGACGAGTCGTGTCGTGCTAGTTCTATATGGTTTTCCATGATCCGAACATCATCGTACAGACCAGTGCACATGAGCCCGCACAGACGCGTGGGTGGATGCAACTTTGGCTGCTTAATTTGGTCACCTAGCCCGTTCTCGAAGCAGCTGCTAACGACACTTGTAATGGCACCCTCGCCGTGGCTCGCAGGGAGCAAGGCAGTGTTGACGAACAGCACCGATCTTCTCGATTCATGCATGTGCCGGCCCGGCCTAGCTCGTACGTGCTCACGCACGTACGCGTGTGCCGGTGTGCATGCCACGCTGCAACTCCAGTGTGGTCGCCGGCCGGCCGGCGGCGGCTGAAACTTCCGGTCGACATTAATTGTGTCTGGGGGCTGCTATGTGCCGCTGTGACCTGAGCTGCAGGCAATTTGCCAATACTTTCCCAGCAGCTAGAGCTAGTTTGATCGATGACGATGACGATCTTCATACGGGTGATTCTGAATTAAATTAAACAAAATGCTTTGATCATGCTCCAAGCTTCCAGCACGTAGCACTGACTGTCATTCTGGATAAGGGTACTTAGTCGTCGCAGGCTTATATGTTTGCCCACGTGGGATGTTGTCGACACCGCGCTGTCGGCGTCCGCTAGCTGGCAATGGCCGTACGACTTTGACGTGCTGACTTTCCGGGACCGATAGTAAGGCCGAAGTATAGAGTATGTCGCACCGGCCCCCCGCATCGTCCGGGCCCTAACTCAAGAAACATGGCCAATGGCTGTACGTGGAAAAAGGCGGAATAACACGTCGCCTCGCTACTGGGCCAAGCCGTTGTCGTCCAGATCTCCGTTTTGGCCGGATATTTCACTTGCACTAGTGGAGACAGGGCCTCCTGTCCCGGGCCGTGAGGGGCTTCTGTCCCGGGTCCAGAACCGGGACAGGCCAGGCGGGACTAAAGGCCAACCCTTTAGTCCCGGGCCTGTTACCAGCCGGGACAGAAGGCCCACCACGTGGCCGCCTGCGGAGCGCGCTGCGGGCAGCACCTTTAGTCCCGGGTCGGTTAACGGGCCGCGACTAATAGTTTTCTTTTATTTTCTTTTATTTATTGCTTTAGGGTTTAGGGTTTATTTGTTTTCTTTTATTTATTTCTTCACGCATGCAAACATGATTGTTTTCTTTTAGCGGTATTTCTACGCTTCCACATACCGTACACATTCGTGCATATATAAGATAACTTGTCTTGCGATCGAGCATACAAATATATACAATTTTGATATTTACATGGAGATCACAATTACCGGGACTAGAGCCCGTATATTCGATTACACGGCCGGGGATCATCAGAAGCGCCTATTCACACTAAATTCACCGGCGTCGTTTACCATCTCGTCCAACAAAAATCCCGCCAGCTCCTCAGCAATTGCTAGTACGCGTTGCTGTGGTAGGAGTTGATCCCGTATTTCTTCGAACTATATAAGAAAAGGAGATCAATATGAACATCAATCATGATAACAAAAAGTGACGGTAATAAAATAATGTTGTGAATGTATTGCTTACGTCGACTCTATAATCCATGTGCTCAGTGGTAAACGCGCGAATGAACTCGCAAACGTAGTATCCACATAGATTCGTCCCCTGTGGCTGCCTCGCGCACTTTACGAGAATAGAATTCAATCAAAATAACAATCTAGCATCATAATTGTATTGAAACTAGAAGTAAAGAGATGCGTGGACATATCTCGTACTACTTACCGGGATCGGAGTAAACTTCAGCTTCTCACTCCATGGCCCGCCACCACATCTTGAACCGGATCCAAACCCTGCCCGGCAAAGAAAATGAATTAATGAGTTATTCATTACCTGATATCTCATGAAATCAACGAAAGAGACCGATATAGCGCGAAAATTACTTCTGGATCATGTCCTGCATGCTGGAACTCTTCCAGGGTCTCTTTAATGGGTCCATGACTTCAACTATTCCCTTATCAACTTGAATGTTTAGCAGAATCCAGTGGAACCTGCACACGTTTATATATACGTCAGTAACTCATCAATTACAGTTAACATCGAGTAAGCAAAAGTGAATGTGTACATCATAGTAAGACCCTCACCCGAAGTTGTAAGGAAATAGTATGTGGTCACAGAAATTTTGCTCCGCTAGAAACCTTAGAAGGTTTTGCTCCGTCTCGTCGGGTTTCGTCGTTAAAGATTGAATATGTACTTTATCTGGGTCAATGAACCCAACACTATAGACCTTTCTTTTACATTCCCGGATCTTCATTCTGCAGAATAGAGTACAAAAGGATATAACGAGGATAATTAAAATGCAATGAACTGAACAACTGAAAGACTGAACAACTTATAAGTAGACAATGAATTCAACAACTTACAGACAGTAGCAACTGATGAGACATTTGTCGAGGGCGTCGAAATTGTATAACTGGTAGAGTTCTGAAAAGTCAACATGGACCTGTCTTCTCGGAAGTAGTACTCATATGGGACTTTCGCCACGATCATTATTCTGCCCTTCTGTGACTCTTGCATGTACCAGTCATGCAATTTCCGCATTTGTGTTGGCAGTTGTTGCCACTCTCTCTGCTGACCATTTCCTCCTTTGGGACATATTACGGGCTATAGGAGCCTTGGGTATATTGCCGTCTTGGGTACCAAGCAATTCCGCAACACTGACACCCATAGCGGCCGCCAACTTCGCAGCTTCTGCCATATCCTGCGTTTCCGCCGTCACGGGAACGTCTGTGGATAACACCTTGAGGGGTGGGATCGACTGTTTGGCCTGTTCTCCGAGCTGGGGAACGTCCCTTCTTTCCGCACTTGCACCTTTACTTGATTTGCTCCCTCTTGCACCATCACCTGATTTGCCCTTCCGCGCTTTCTTCTGAATTGTGCGTAGATAGTTATCTGGCTTATGGTGCAAGTCATATTGTCTTGGTGTGCTCAGAAAGTCATATGCATACGCTATTTGCTTCTCGGTGTATACCGGGGCGGCCTTGGGTTTCTTCTTTGCAAAATGCGCAGCTCTTCGGCCTTTGCGATTGCTGCGTTTCCTCGACGGTACGGTCATATGGTCTGATAGGAAGATTCTTATGAGGTACTCTTGGGAGGGGCGACCTTTGTCTTTTTGGGCTGCTGCGTCGGTTAGTACTCATCGACGGAGCACGCTTCCGCTTATTGTCCTTAGCGGGCAAAGGC
Source organism: Poa pratensis (assembly GCA_947311845.1). Lineage (NCBI taxonomy): Eukaryota > Viridiplantae > Streptophyta > Magnoliopsida > Poales > Poaceae > Poa > Poa pratensis. The sequence goes on along the minus strand of CAMZMU010000091.1, from coordinate 34,368,799 downwards.
GGCGGCGAAGACGGTGGACCCAAGTCCGGCGGCGGAGATCGAGATGGACTCGCGCTGTGGTGGTCGTAGTCATGGGGTGGGCTGCTTCTTGGAGGTGTAGGGGACCTGCGACGACTCGGAGGCGGGTTGTCCTTGGCGCCGAGCCTGGAAGCCTGATGTTGTTCTTGTCCCATAGAATGACAGCACCCACTACTTCTCCGAGTGTCCTCTCATCTTGCGGTCCAGGGATTCAAGCAGCATATCAATAAAGTCCGGTAGTACTTCATCCACCACGACTTTAGCATAGCCAGCTGGAATCTCACGGTCATTCCAGCGTGCGTCAGGTGGACAAGGTACAAGACATCCGACCGCCACCTTCATGGATATGTTCACCATTTTCTGATGGAGCTCACAAGATATTGCATCCTTGATTCCATCCACGGGGTAGCCAGGACCGCCTTCTATCATTCGCCGTGCATCGTCAGCCGGGACCTCCGAGTCACCCACGCTGCTTTTACGCTGAGACGGGCCGGCGGTAATATCGAGTGCAGGATCTTTGCTGGCGCACTACTCCTCTAAGTTCATCAATCTGCTGCTGCTGGTTGTCAATTCTGGCAAACAACTGGCTGAACTTGTCTCCCACCTCCTCCTCCTGTCGCCGCTTTGCTCTCGATCGGCTTCTGTAAGTTTCCATGTCTTTGGCAAACCCCATCCACCACGGACAACTAGGGCCAAAGCCTCGTACTCGTCCTCCTTTTTCATCATTCCCGAGGACCAATGTCAGCATGTCTTTCTCTCTATCGGGACGGAACTTTAACTTCCCCTCTTTAATTTCTTTCACCACTCTAAGCCAATTGTCCCTGGGTACCCTAATCCCGTCACTGCAAATAAGGTCCCCGTTGTTTCGTCGTATGTACTCCCATGCGCAAGGAACCAATTCCTTGCCCTCGTTTCCCATTCTTCGCGCAATGGTTCTGGTTGGATCCCTTTAGCAAGCAGCTCTTGCTCTTTTTTATCCCACTTTGGCATGGCAGTCTTGTAGCCCCCTGGCCCCAATTTATGGTGATACATTTTCATGTCAGCATTTTTCTTGTTCTTTTTTGACAGCTCCTTGGCTTCTTCTGACTCCTTGTACTCCTTAAATGCGTTCCAGTGATCCGCCTGCTTCGCTAGATAGCCTTCGAATACTGGAGCAGTCTTTTTCTTCCGATATTGTTGCCATAATCTTTTCTTCCACACCCGGAATAGTTCGGCCATCTTCGAGAGAGTCCACCGCTTGACTTTCTCCTCAATTTTGCAGTGTCGGCAGGCTCCTCCAATTCTGGCAGGGTGAAATGTGCCATGAGGTCATTCCAAAGACCCGTTTTGTACCTTTCGGCGACATACTCACTATCGTTCGCCCCTTTGCGCTTATTCCAGTCTCGAACGCTGATCGGGACGTGATCCCTAACCAGAACTCCGCATTGTTTTCTAAATACATCGGCAGCCTTCTTGGGTTCCTTCGGTTCGCCCGTAGGGGCTATGACCTCAAATGTAATGCGTAGATGGGGCCAACTTTTTGGTCGGGCCTCGTTTGGTATATTTGCTCGATGTGGAGGCCTAAGAGAAGAAACATTCGTCAATTTATATATATACAACTCAAGTAATGCATCTACTGATCGCCGAACTTCATATCTACCTCGCCGGACTTCGTTAAGGGTCCACCGGCTTCTCCATCATCGGAGCTATCGCCTTCTCCATCATCGGAGCCGTCGACTTCATCCTCCATTCCATCCCCGGAGGGGTTCAGATACGACGACGGAGATTCGGCTGGATCAGCATCTGGGGCGTCGTGGATTATATCCTCGAGAATTTCTTCCTGTACTAGGTCTCTGCGGATTGGACTAGGTGGATCCATAGTTTCTGCAAAATGCACACAATATTATTTCAAAATGCATCAAATAAAATGAGTATCAATTGTTATAAATAATTACTAAAGCAATCAATACAAGTCACTTATCTAATGTGTATCAATTGTTATCATCAATACTTTGTAATTAAAAAATTACTACAAATCTATTAAGTCACAATATATCCACTACAAATCAATTACTAAAAATTACTTAGTCCTAGAATTTATTTAAATGAATTATCATACTTTAAAACATAAAATGGTTTTCATAACTTATTCCATTTTGAAAATGAATTCAAGATATTTTATATTACAAAATATTACTCTTAATATTCCTAGAATTTAATTGAGATAAAAATATACATTATAAAGCCCTATTTTATTCAAACACAAATTATAATGATACAACATTATTCAAACACAAATTATAATGATACAACATTATTCAAACACAATTTAATTACATGTCATAGACTAAACAGTACAAAAATGAACTAAAAGAAAAGATTAAAATCATCGCTGACGTCGGCATGACGTCACGAATGGAATCCGGCTCAGTGAGTCTCGATTCGATTGATTCCGCATGAAATCTTGCAGTTGGTGGGGTGTCTACGAACGGGAACTTCATGGGAAGTCGATTGAGTGGCGCGGTTGACCGTATGGTCACCGGAGTCGCCGACGGCGAGCAATGTCGCGACGGCGGACGGTTTACTACGGCATTAGGATGAATCAAAGCGGGAATGATGAATCCGGACCGTACGCTCACCAGGATGTCGCTCGCGTGCTCGACGATGGAAGAAGAGGTCGAGGGAGGTCGTAGTATGCTCGGCGAACGGCGGCCGAAGGCGGAGAAGAAGTACCCGATTCGCTTTGCACGCGCTGCTCGCGGAGGAAGGACGGCGGTGGAGGAGGGAGCGGGCGCGGGTGCGGCGCGGACAGCGGCGTCAGGGACGGAGGTGCCGGCGACGAGCTACTCTGACGGGAAATTTCGGCAGCCTGACGGCGTCGCTCTTCTCCTCGCGCTAGGGATCTCCGATGAAAAATGGCTAAGGACCACCGTGCCGCTTAAGTAGTGGAGGGACCTTTAGTCGCGGTCCGTGGCTCAACCCGCGACTAAAGGGGGGTCTTTAGTCCCGGTTGGTTCCACGGGCCGCGACTAAAGGGGTTGGAGGGCTTTTCGCGTTCCCGCGCGCTACCCACCCCTTTAGTCGCGGCCCGTGGCACAACCCGGCACTAAAGTCCCAAAAAAAGGGCGCGCAACTGAATTCTTTTTTCTGAACAGAAGCAGGACCTTTTTTTAAACATTTAAACATTTGAATTAAGCAGTTTTTGCATATTTTTGAATCTGACAAAACTTTCAACATGAAAAGTGTTTGAATTTGAATAACTAATTGAAAACCATTTTCTGTTTTATAAAATAATTATTATAACTATTCAAACTATTTTTTTTTGCCATTTTCAATTAAAAATGCATTAACTAATATAGTTTGAATCAAAACCATTTTCTGTTTTCTTTTGTATACTTTGAATTGTTTTTTTAGTTTGTTTTTCTAGTTTCTTTTTTCTTTTATATTTAATTTAAATGTTCTGAAAAATGTAATAATTATCTCTTTATTTTTAAAACATCCTTAAAAACATGCTTTTAATATGAATTTAATTGTCTACAAAATTGTAATAATGTAAAAAAAATAAATGTGAGCACTACTTTTACGAAAAATTTCTTCATAGACTTGGAACTGAGGGTAGCGTAGGCGGGGGTTATCGCCGGCCGTGATGTAGTTCATGACACTGAATGCAACGACATTCGAATGACAACAAACTTGGATACATAGACGAATAACAACAAACTTGGATACATAGACGAATGATCAAAAACTTGGGTACATAGAAAAATGATAACAAACCTTGGGGTACATAGACGAATGACAACAAACTTGGGTACAAAGACGAATGACAACAAACCATTTTATCCTAACCAATGATGTGGCTCAGATTAGTCATACTCTTGCCTAGGCCTGTAATACTCGTGGGAGTAGTCGTCGTAGTCGCCGTCGTCGTCGTCGCTGTCGTCGGGCGGCCGTGATGTAGTCGTTGCCGGGGGTTGTCTCCTGGACTGTAATTGAGGGTAGCGCAGGCGGGGGTTATCGCCGGCCGTGATGTAGTCCATCACCCTCTTGAGAGTCCGGCCGGCCCACCACAGCCGACGGCCGGCCTCGTTGAAGTTCGAAGGACGCGGGCGGTCCTCCTCGTACCTGGCGAGTGCCTTCTCACGCCTTTCGATGAAGAAGGCGTCCCAAGTTGGGCGATAGTCTGGATGCCAGCGGGAATCCATCCGCTGCTCCGGAGTGAGCTCGAGGTAGTAGTGGTTCGTGATGGCCGCCCGGCGCGCCAAACCTTGAGGGAGAGGAGGGACCGGCACGCCTCCGGTGCTCAGCCTCCAGCCGGCGGGGACGTCGTAGCCGGGTGGGCAGGGTAGTTCGAGGCGCAAAGCGCATCCGCCTCCGAGTAGGTTAGAGTGGGTACGGTGGAAGCCATGGGAGAGTGATGAGGTTGCAGATATGAGTTTAGATGTGCTATGCCAATGGAGGCCATGACTACATATATATAGTGAGAATCCCACCAATAAGGAAGAAGCACACGGATCGTGTGTTTCTTTCAAACGCTTGTGAGCCGTTGGATCAGGGTGTGTTTCTTTTGAGGGCTTGTGAGCCGTTGGATTTTTAGAACTAGTCCCGGTTGGTAACACCAACCGGGACTAATGTAGTATGCCCAATCAGGAAGAAGCACACGGATCGTGTGTTTCTTTCAAACGCTTGTGAGCCGTTGGATCAGCGGTGTGTTTCTTTCGCTTGATCCAACGGCTCCCAAGCTCTCGAAGAAAACACACGATCCGCGTACTTGTTCCTGATTGGCTAGCTGGAGGGAGTCACTCGGAGAGGCGGGTTGTTTTTTTCGCGCCACCTTTTCCCGCACAATTTTTTCGCGCCACCGTTTCCCGCCCAATTATTTCCTGCCGGTTGTTCTATAAAATCCAGTCGAAGGTAGGCATGATACTCACTTGAGCGCAAGCATGGTGTGTATTGGTCCTTGCGAGAAGTGTGTGTCCGGGTTTCACATTTCCGCATCCGAGCATCTCGCAAGGCTTTCAAGCAATTTGAAGGTAGATGGTAGGGTAGTTCCAATTGAAGAAATTTTGCACACTGAGAGTCATCTCGCTTCACTCGGGGCGAAGCTATGCCGCGATGGGTTTCCGTATAGGACCCCGCTCCAAATTCGTGCAGAAATGCTCAGGCTTGCAGATAAGTTTGACAGGAAAGTTACGAATAGTCCGTTCTACCGAACTGAAGCTGACCGTGCTTCGTACGGTCGTTCATGTCTCTGGGTAGTTGACAGCGATGATGACGACAATTTCATGCCGTCGTCAAAGGAAAGGAGGGTTGAAGCACTGCGAAAAGGCAAGGAGAAGAAGGCTGAAGCATCGAGCAAGGGTAATGGCAAGAAGGCTGAATCTTCGTCCAAGGGCAAAGGCAAGAAGGCAGAATCTTCGTCAAAGGGCAAGGATGGGAGATAGGTAGATTCTTTGTTTTACTTGTGTTGTATCGTAATTTGCAGTTGTACCTTAATTTGTTCTATCCAGTATTTAGAACTAGTGAAGTTGTAACGTAGATCTCTAGTTGTATGTTACATTAATTTATCGATTCAATGTGGGATGTTTCGTATCAATTATAATATGTCTCATTCAGACGAACATTACTACATCCTTAACAACATCCTTAACAACATCCTTAACAACATCCCACCCAGTTACATAAAAGGATACATTATTACACATCACTAACAGTTACATTACTACATAAACGGACATGCTGGATCGGAGTCTTAGGGGGAACGGCGGGAGGAGCCAGCCGCGTTCGCGGCACGTTTCTGGTTCTCACGCGCACGTTTGCGGCGTAGGGCAAGATCCATGGAGCGTGAGTCTTTCAGCGCCCAATCCAGCTCGGAAGCCTCCTTCGCCTTGAGCTGGTAGGCAGTCTTGGCTCGCTGGACAGGGTAGTCGCGGACAGACTGGAAGGAGGCTTCCATGGCCTCCTGTATCTGCAACCCACCACCCTCTTCCCCATCTTCACTCTAGTCGAAGTCGTCGTCCTCCACCTCCTCCGCGGGAGGAGCGGCGGCGCCTGGTGGAGGTGCAGCAGCGCCAGGTGGAGGTGCGGCGGCACCTGGTGGAGCAGGAGGCCGGTAGCAGGGCATTCCTCTCCACGCCGGGCTCCCGCGGGTGCGCCCAGCATGCTCGACCTCGTCCAGAAGGCGCTGCGGCGGGCGTGGCGGATCCATCTCGTGGAGACGATCCACCCCGTCAGCGACAAATATATAAAGACCTCCAGGGCAGCGCTGGGGGAGGACACGTGCCCAGGGCAGCGCTAGGGGAGGACACGTGCCCGTTGGATTTTTAGAACTAGTCCCGGTTGGTGTTACCAACCGGGACTAATGTAGTATGCCCAATCAGGAAGAAGCACACGGATCGTGTGCTTCCTTCCAGCGCTTGTGAGCCGTTGGATCAGGGGTGTGTTTCTTTTGAGGACTTGTGAGCCGTTGGATTTTTAGAACTAGTCCCGGTTGGTAACACCAACCGGGACTAATGTAGTATGACCAATCAGGAAGAAGCACACGGATCGTGTGCTTCCTTCCAGCGCTTTTGAGCCGTTGGATCAGCGGTGTGTTTCTTTCGAACGCTTCTGAGCCGTCGGATCAGCACTATCACGACCACTTCGTAAGCCATGCGACCCTATATATAGCCCACCTCCTCAGACAGGTTACTCACTCACACCAATCATTCCAGCGTCACTCGGAGAGGCATCTTTGGGCAACCAGCGGCAAGACGTCTCTGATGACCTGCGACCGTTCCAAACGGTTGCAGATCATCAGCGACGTCTTGCCGGACGGTTGTAGAACATCAGAGACGTCTTGCCGAACGGCACGCAACTAGCGTCTACCTTTGCCACCTAATCCAATGGTTGGATTTAGCCTACCTGATGGCATGTTCCCTGGCATTATTGTGTTCGTCGTTGTTCACCGGCCAGCCATTGGAGCCACCTCCCGTAGGTCGGTGAACAACGACAACACAACGACGCTGTTGGAAACGCAAGCCCTCAGGTAGGTTGAATCCAACCACTGGATTAGGGTGACACAATGATGAATTGCCGAGGAGGTGGGAGTGGTGGTGGTGGAAGTGGTAGCCATGCTCACGACCACGCGATGATTTGCAGTATACAAAGCATTCGGATTCCCGTCATGCAGCCCTACAGGCCCTACGGTGCATTTGATATGCAGTCACTCACGAGGCACTGTAGGGCTGTATGACGGGGAAACCTTGTGTTTTGGTCAGTTTTGCTTATATATCAGGAGGCTCCACACCGCCCTCCGTCCCCTACCCAGGGTGCTGCCCTCTCCCTCCCCTACCTAGGTGTTTGATCAAATTTCCCCCTCATTTTTTCAGATCTCGGCGACAATGTCCGGCCTGTTGGATGCGAGGGGCGATGTCCGGGACTGGGCTCCGCCGATGTATTATGGTTAAATAAAAATGGACCCGGGCTATGTAACTGGATTAAATAAAGATGTATGCGTGATACTTCTGAGTTTACAGTTCTCTTCTGATTTTTTAGAACACAGTTACATAAAAGTTGAATACATTATTACACATCACCAACAACATCCCTATCTAGTCTTCACGTTTTCTTCGTGCGTGTCCCTTTCTTCTGTTTGCGCCGTAGCCATGGAGAATCTTCATCATTTAACAGGATGGATGGGTCAGTTTTCACTGTGAAGGGCGGAATTTCATGAAACTTATTATAATCTTCTGACATGTCTGTCTTGCCCTCGACTCCCACGATGTTTCTTTTCCCTGAAAGAACTATGTGGCGCTTTGGCTCATTGTCGATGTATTCGTTTGCTTATTTTTTCTTTTTTTCGGTCTGGAGGACATGTCCTTCACATAGAAAACCTGAGCCACATCGTTGGCTAGGACGAATGGTTCGTTCATGTACGCAAGATTCTTGAGATCCACTGTTGTCATGCCGTACTTTTGGTCTACATCTACCCCGCCTCCTGTCAGCCTGACCCATTTGCACCGAAACAAAGGGATCTTAAAAGAAGGTCCATAGTCAAGTTCCCATATCTCCTGTATGCAACCATAATACGTGACCTTTGTCCCATTGTCGTTTGTTGCATCAAAGCGGACACCACTGTTTTGGTTAGTGCTCTTTTTATCTTGGGTTTCCGTGTAAAATGTATTCCCATTTATCTCGTACCCTTGGAAAGTACATATAGTCGAAGATGGTGACCTGGCCAACCAGTACAGCTGATCTCCAACAGTGGTGTTATTCATGAGATGTGTCTGCAACCAACTGCCGAAAGTCGCCTCGTGTTTCCGTTGAATCCAGGAGTCAACCTTCCCCGGGTTTTCGGAGCGTACAATATTCTTGTGTTCCACGATATACGGAGCCACCACGGTGGCATTGTTTAGAACTGTGTAGTGTGCTTGAGTGAAAGAATCCCTCTCCATACATACCGTTGCTTTCCTTCCTAGTGTCCCTTTTCCAGTCAGCCTCCCCTCATACCGAGATTCAGGAACACCAATCGGCTTAAGGTCAGGAAGAAAGTCAACACAAAACTCAATGACCTCCTCTGTTCCATAGCCCTTGGAGATGCTTCCTTCTGGCCTAGCACGGTTACGAACATATTTCTTTAAGACTCCCATGAACCTCTCGAAGGGGAACATATTGTGTAGAAACACAGGACCGAGAATTCTAATCTCTTCGACTAGGTGAACTAGGAGGTGCGTCATAATATTGAAGAAGGATGGCGGGAACAACAACTCGAAGCTGACCAGACATTGCACCACATCAATCTGTAACCCTGATAGACTTTCTGGATCGATTACCTTCTGAGAAATTGCATTGAGGAATGCACATACCTTCACAATGGCTAGTCGAACATTTTCCGGTAGAATTCCCCTCAATGCAACCGGAAGCAATTGCGTCATAAGCACGTGGCAGTCATGAGACTTTAGGTTTTGGAATTTTTTCAATTTCATATTTACTATTCCCTTTATATTTGACGAGAAGCCAGACGGGACCTTGATACTGAAAAGGGCTTCAAAAAAGATTTCCTTCTCTTGTTTCGTAAGAGCGTAGCTGGCAAGCCCTTGAAACTGTCCTGGATGCATGCCGTCTCGTCCTTTATGACGTTGCTGGTCCTCCCGTGCTTCCGGTGTATCTTTTGACTTCCCATACAAGCCCAGGAAGCCTAGAATATTCACGCAAAGATTTTTCGTCAGGTGCATCACGTCGATTGCAGAGCGGACCTCATGGACTTCCCAATAGGGTAGCTCCCAAAATATAGATTTCTTCTTCCACATGGGTGCGTGTCCGTCTGCGTCTTTCGGAACAGGCTGTCTGCCAGGACCCTTTCCAAAGATTACATTTAAATCCTTGACCATACCAAATACATCAGCACCAGTACGGGGGACAGGCTTCGGCCGGGGTTCTGCCGTGCCATTGAAATGCTTGCCTTTTCCCTTAAGGGATGCCTGTGCGGAAGAAAACGACGATTGTACGGGTACACATTCTTCTTGCATTTATCCAGATATATACTTTCAGTCTCATCTAAACAGTGCGTGCATGCATTGTATCCTTTGTTCGTCTGTCCTGAAATGTTACTAAGAGCAGGCCAATCATTGATGGTTACGAACAGCAACGCTCGTAGGTCAAATTCCTCCTGTTTGTGCTCATCCCAAACACGTACACCTGGTTCGGCCCACAACTGCAAAAGTTCATCAACTAATGGCCTTAGGTACACATCAATGTCGTTGCCGGGTTGCTTCGGGCCTTGGATGAGCACTGGCATCATAATGAACTTCCGCTTCATGCACAACCAAGGAGGAAGGTTGTAGATACATAGAGTCACGGGCCAGGTGCTGTGACTGCAGCTCTGCTCCCCAAAAGGATTCATGCCATCTGTACTTAGACCAAACCATAAGTTCCTTGCGTCACCTGCAAAGTCCGGGAACTCTCTCTCGATTTTTCTCCACTGCCGACCATCAGCGGGGTGCCTCAACATCCCGTCTTTCTTACGGTCTTCCATGTGCCATCGCAACAACTTGGCATGCTCTTTGTTTCTGAACAAACGTTTCAACCGTGGTATTATAGGAGCATACCACATCACCTTGGCAGGAACCTTCTTCCTGGGTGGCTCGCCCTCAACATCACCAGGGTCATCTTTTCTGATCTTATACCGCGATGCAGTGCATACCGGGCATTTATCCAAATTCTCGTACTTCTCACCGCGGTAGAGGATGCAGTCATTAGGGCATGCATGTATCTTCTGCACGTCTAATCCTAGAGGGCAGACAAGCTTCTTTGCTTCGTACGTGCTGGCGGGCAATTCGTTCTTTCTTGGAAGCATCTTCTTCATTAGTACCAGCAACTTTTCAAATGCCGAGTCAGTCACACCGGCCTCTGCCTTCCACTTCAGCAATTCCAGTGTGCTACCCAGCTTCTTCTGGCCATCTTCACAAGTTGGGTACAACAATTTGTTGTGGTCCTGTAACATCTGCTCGAACTGCAACCTCTCCTTTTCTGTGTCGCAGCCTCGCCTTGCATCAGAAATGACCCGACCAAGATCATCAGCGGGCTCATCTGGTGCCCGTTCTTCACCCTCTTCTTCTTCTTCGTCATTGCCTTCCATTTCGGTATCAGCGTATTCAGGGAACATGGATCGGTAGTTGTCATCATCGTTCTCTTCTTCATCGCCGTCTTCCATCATAACCCCTCTTTCTCCGTGCTTGGTCCAAACATTATAGCCGGGCATGAAACCGGACCGAAGCAGGTGGCTCTGAATGATTCTTGAGTTGCTGTGATCCTTAATATTCAGACATTCATCACATGGACAAAACATAAAGCCAACCCCATGCTTGTTCGCCTCGGCCGCAAGGCGAAAAGAACGCACGCCTTCTCTGTAAGCGGCAGAGCGTCGGTCACCGTACATCCATGGATGGCTCATCTGCATCATAGAACTATATATCAAACGCAATCACGATGCTAAAATTACTACCGCGCGGTCTAAACGAGAAAATAGTTGCTAACCTTTTAGGACACTTGGAAACAAAGAGGAGGAAGCTTAAGTGTGGCTCGGGCACCTCATATCATGTCTGTCTTGCGTGAACTCAAGTGGCATCGCTCTAACAGGCATTTCACCGAACACCTCTAGTGCATATGAAGAAAAAAAAACTAGCACCAAACCTACTCCACCTCCTCCACGAAAAAAAACAGGAGAGGGGGCGGAGGGGCTGCCATATATATAGGCCCAGACCATTAGTCCCGGTCCGTATTACGACCCGGGACTATAGGGTCTCGCGCCAGGCGAACAGTTACCAGGAACCTTTTAGTCGCGGTCCGTGTTACGAACCGGGACTATTGGTCCCTAACGAGCCGGGACCAAAGGGTGCCGTACCCTTCAATGTTTTCGGGGCGACGTGGCCGGACCTTTAGTCGCGGCCCAGGCCACAGCCGGGACTAAACGGGCCGAACGTAAGGTCAGTTTTCTACTAGTGTTGTCTCAACTCTACCGACCGCTCGAGTTAATGAAAGCTAAATCATTTTTTCTTGCGAAACATAAATAGACGCATACACTCGTCTACATGAATACGCTCACTCCTATAAACACACGCACACGGTACCCTGATTTGTTACAACAAAAACTCGGGGAGACCAAACGGCAAAGATAATAGGAAAAATTTCAACTTATATGACTAGTTTCCAGAATGTCTCAGCCATATATACGAGCGTAAGCAGCAGGTCGATCCATAGTTAGACAAACCATGCGCATGCACGTACGTCTTTACAAATAGTCTTGCAAAAAACAAAAAAAAAACACTATAATGTCGATCTCTACAACACCAAAACGTGTAGATCGATCCTTAATCGACGATACTTCACCGAAAATCCTAATTGCGGAATTCCTGGTATTAACTATGACGCCTGATTGAGCGCCAAACCAGCCGAGAGTACGTCAACGCCGGCCGGCATGCATGGCACGGGCCTACGCGGCGGAGGGCGCCGGGAAAAGTACATGACGGCGCCGGCCTTGGACAGAGCCGCACGCATGGGGGTGGCCTCGTTGGCGACATCACCCTTGTAGTCGAGGCTGTCATCGTTGTAGATGTCCCACCACTTATTCACCAGCATCTTGATGTCCTCCCTGTCCATGTTCGCCTCCTCGCCGGTGAACCTCCAGGGTTTCGAACCCTGCATATGAATGGCAAGGAAACAACAATCATATTTAAGATTCATATCATAAGATAAACTAATGATTAATTTGTGCACGGCATGAGATAGTCAGATAGGTGATCGACATGGCCGATCGAGGCCGTACCGCAGCGCAGTAGTGGACGACCTTGACCATGCCGAGCTCGACGTTCTATCTCCGGGTGCCTCCAGAGCATAGCCAGCAACAGGTTGTGCACGTTCGAGATGGGCTTGTACACGTCCCCGAAGAACATGTTCAGAAAGTCCTGCTCGGCGAACGGGGTCGGGTCGGTGACGACGAGCTTCTCGAGGAGGGCCTTGGCGATGGCCATACTAGGTTCATGCACAAACATGCCGGCGTTGAAGTAGAGCGGCGGTGGGGGCATGCCGAGTTCATGCTCCGGCCACGCGACCTTGTTAGGGCACTGCTGGCAGTAGCCGATCTTGTACTGCGGCGTGTGGCTCCACGTCTTCTCGCAGAAGCAGTCCTTGACGGCGTAGAAGCTGCCTGCCTCGAGGTCGAAGAGGTAGTCGATGTTGTCGAACACCTGGATGTCCGCGTCTAGGTACACCATCTTCTCATACTCCACGAACTACACCACAATGAATCGATCAAAATCTATGGATCCAAGAAGGAATAGAACAATAGATCGCCTAGCAGTAAGTACGTACCTCCCAGATACGAAGCTTGGAGTAGTTGATGACGTAGTAGGCCATGGCGAACTGTGTCTGGCTCTCCGGCGGGTACACGGGAACGATCTCACGGACGATGCATCCTTGGCCTAGAAGCGTGCGGCGGTGGTCTTCAGGAACGTCGGGAGGACGGCGACCACCAGCGGGTACGCCGACTTGACCGCGCGGAGACCTTTGGCCAGGCCCACCACGCCCTTCCAGTAGTCGCCGGAGCCGGCCAGGAACGTCACGTACGCTCCCTTCGCCGGCGCCTCCTTCGCGGCAACACCCTTGACCGCCATCGTCGGAGCCATTGCTCTAGCTAGCGATCACCTTCCTTCTTGCTTGCGGAGATGGTTGGATGGGTGAGAGACAAATCTAAGTCAAATCCTTGTGTGTTGTTGTTGTGTGCGCTGGTGTATGGATTCTGCGGCTAGCTGGGGCTTTATATAAGCGGGCGCAGTGCGTACGTGGGGTCAAGCTAGCAGTTGGGAAGAAATGAAAAGGTCATAAAACAAAGATTGTAACGTCGAACATGGATTTCCCAATCGAAAACCCGTTGATTTTGATATCCATGTTTGCGAAGCTTCCGCTTTTACTCTCACTGCAGATTTGCCGAGATCGATATTTTCTGGAAAACGGATTTGCTGGGATTTATAGACGCCTGGATTATTTGCTACTACTACTATGTTATTATATTATCCCAGACGTGCATGTCAAATGGTAACTGATGGCTGATGGTAGCCATGGTAAGAAGTGATTTTGGCTATCCGGGTTATTGTTTCTAGTATTCATGGTAAGATCTGATTTGGGCGTTAGAATTTTTAAACCGCATGACTTGTCGATCAATAAATGGCCAGCATATTCTTCCGCGTGGTATATGCTACTGTATTTACTTGGAATGTAGTACTCCCTCCGTTCCAATTTAATTGACTTACTATCCATCAAATGTGGATGTATCTAGACAAGTTACATGTATAGATACATCCACATTTGGTGGATAGTAAGTCAATTAAATTGGAACGGAGAGAGTACATCGGCAAGAGGCGACAATCGCGCGATTTGGCTATATATCCGGATAATAGCGAGAGATACAGTCTAATTATCCTATTGAAGTTGGTCGGTTTTACCTTTTTCTGAGCAGGGTCGGTTTTACTAGAGGGTGGAAAATCCGGATAGAGCTAGCTACTTCAGCCGATCACCTCGCGGGGCGTAAATTATCTTTACTATCTTCCTCGGCCTTCCTTTTCTGTCTAATAAACATGCATCAATCATAATCAAAGTCTTGGTTAAAAAATCACAATCAAAGGACCCTGTGATAGGCAAAGGATGGATGTATGTAAATCTTTTGTGGGTCAGCTCGCTAGCCGTCCAATCCAGTATGGTCCATGTGGACGAAGATATCGTGATCGAGAAGATTAGAACTATAGTAGGTAGTAGCACTGCATCATCACTTCACATGGATAATATAATGACATGTGCATGCGAATTAGAACTACTATTAGTCAGGCTAAAGTGTAATTTTAACAGTGTAAGTTGATTGTAAACGTCCACGTAGTACCCCCTGCCTGCGCAGCATGGAACAAGTAGACCAGATTTCCAACCAACTTTTGTCCTACTCAACTGGTGGCTAATAAAGTAGTGTTTGATCATGGCCGGTACAGCAACAGTTGGTGTCACCTGTTTCTTTGGATAGCGGAGGTGGTGTGACCGGTTATTTACTACGCCATGAAAACAACACAGAGATGTACGCGTCTTACCCGTTTGACGTCCGCCTGTTGAGTATCCAGCAGCTTTCCGAAATACTTACTTCCGTTCATAAAATGATGCCTCAACTTTCTCTAAATTTTCATGTATCTAAACATGATTTAGTGTCTAGATACATGCACATTTAGGCAAAGTTGAGATATCATTTTATGGACGAGAGGAGTAATAAATATATAAAAACAAGTGTCGACCAAGAAAGATTTGGACGGTGACAAGTACAGCCAAGTCCTTAACACGCGCTTGATATCTAAGATTAGTACACTGCTGAAAGGAGATATGACAATGTGCACATTAATGAACAATAATCAACTTTTGAAAATTTGACAAAAGAAATGAAACAACATGGAAAAATCCGGACGGATTTGGTTCGTGTATGTGTATGCTTGTTTACGGGATGATATTCTACATGTGCAGATACAACATAAGTCAGCGCTAGGTCTACAAAACTCGACTACTTGTCAGCAGCTACTGCCTACTGCAGAGGTCTATTCCTGCATCAAAACTGAGATAAAACAAAGACGCAAATTAAACCCTCAACCCTACAGGGGCAACAATTTGATTACAAATTCCACGTCCTTTCAGTGCCTGGTGGTCCTGTCACACCCAGGATAGTATTGATACAAGGAGAAGGGGGATTCGGGAGAGGAATTAAGGTACAGGAAACAGATAGAAGCAGGTTTGGCGATCGGGAAAGAGAATCATTACAAGGTTCAGTCATTCGCTGCCTCTCTAGATCACTCTCTTACTTCTTATACAAGCAGAGACACGCACGCAGGCGTTGCAGGCCGAGGCCCAAGCCCAGACTCGGCCCAGTCATGGCCCAGGAGATGGTTAGACGTGACAGGTCCAACCCTTGTATCTAAGACGGGGTGCTATCTTGACAAAAGACAATCTTGCAAAGCGGAATTTGCATGGTTATATAAACAAATGTATTTTTCCCATCAAGAAAAAAATTAAGCAAATATTTTTTGAATATAAATTTGCGGCTTGGTCTATTATTCAATGTGTCATTTATCAACCGAGTCTGTTGCAAACGTGTTTGACAATTATCTAGGGGAATCCCTTCAATTCAAAACATATCCTCGTGGGAGTGACAAGAGTGTTGGGATTTAGTATTTGGACCATGTCTAAAGCCCAACTAAAATCTGAAAGTCTCAGGCCATATAAACCTAGAGGCCCACTTAGCCCATTAGTGAAAGGTAAGAGTTGAGACTTAACTTTAATCCTACATTGCTAGCTTAGAAGAAGTCTGCCCCTTCGTTTGACTATATAAAGAGGGGTAACCCCTCTCTGAAGGACACACAATAAAATCTGGGCATTAGGATAATAAATTCTTGACCCATTTGTGCCTCCTCGTTATATGGTCTCCCACCATTCCAAAACTTTGCGCCGCCGTCTTGCAACTCTTCTTCATCCCGTCTTCCGGCGTGCACCAGTTGAGGAGACAGTAGGCCTCCGGAACCCCGCCTCTTGTGATCCTGTACGAGAGAGGGGCGATCAGGTTTTTGGGGAGCGGACTCGCGCGACTACTGATGGCGACTACTTCCCCAACGACGACTTCTTCCCCGACCTCAGCAACCTCTTTATCGACGACATGGGCGACAAGGTGAAAGCCAACTGTTCCGCCTCTGCTGCACTGTATGATCTCTTGTCCTCTATGTTTTAGACTATACTAGAGTTTCTGTTTCTAGTATATCTCATAGATTTGTTCTGTTTGTCTACTGTTTTAGTAGATCAAATGAATAGTTTAATTCTGCTTATTCTAGTCCTGAATTGTTACGCGAATTAAATCAATTATTAAATTGCTTATATATTCAACAACAAGCTTATGTTGTGGTCATTATAGCTATAAAAGAATGATGTTGCTTTTGATTAAAAAAAACTTCATCTACCTATGTACACGTGTGCACACTGGCTACGTTACTACGTATTTGAAGCAACTTGCAGCAATCTGAGCATAAGAAATGTTCAAGACGGCATGTTATCAAGTGGAGCATGCAACCATGAAGGCTTTCACCCAAAACAGATGTCGGCGTAATCTACATATTGGTACTCCATCACCTCAGGTTGTTTTTCTTGTTATGTGTGCATCTTGACTATGCAGACTCCAGGTCTAACTCCTTCCTTTATCCAAAAAAAAAAAAATCTTTGTAATGTACAATATATCTCTCTACATTCTTCACGTAGTTCCCAGCTGAATATAATTAGTGCCTTTAGTGGTAAAAAGTAGATCATATCGTAGGTGTCTCTGTCGGATCAAAGCAAGTCAGACGAGTCGTGTACGTCGTGCTAGTTCTATATGGTTTTCCATGATCCGAACGTCATCGTATACAGACCAGTGCACATGAGCCCGCACAGACGCGTGGGTGGATGCAACTTTGGCAGCTTAATTTGGTCACCTAGCCCAATCTCGAAGCAGCTTGCGTTTGCTCGGCCGCCCTCGTCCGGAGGCTAACGACACTTGTAATGGCACCCTCGCCGTGGCTCGCAGGGAGAAAGGCAGTGTTGACGAACAGCACCGATCTTCTCGATTCATGCATGTGCCGGCCCGGCCTAGCTCGTGCTCAAGCTCACGTACGTAAGCGTGTGCATTCCAAGTTGCAACTCCAGTGTGGTTGCCGGCCGGCGGCTGAAACTTCCGGTCGACATTTAATTGTCTGGGGGCTGCAATGTGCCGCTGTGACCTGAGCTGCAGGCAATTGCCAATACTTTCCCAGCAGCTACAGCTAGTTTGATAAATGACGATGACGATCTTCATACGGGTGATTCTGAATTAAATTAAACATAATGCTTTGATCATGCTCCAAACTAGACAAATCTGGCCGTAGCAGTGACACTGTTTGTTCTGGATAAGGGTACTTAGTCAACGCAGGCTTCGTATCTTCTTTACTAAATGGCCCTTTAGCAGACAATTAGACAAATCTGGCCCATTAAAAAACTTTCGCGCACCCATGGCCCTCCCCCTAAAACGTCAAAGGCTTAGGCGTTTGTGAGCCTCCAAAACGCCAGGTTATAAGACGTTTCTGGAGTACTCTAACGGAAACGTTTAACGGTGTACTAACGGCTCTTTGTTTATTCATTAGATTCCGATAGTACTCAAGTTTCATCATCACCCTCGCGCAGCTCAGCTGGACGCGCCCATGCTTGAATCAACCCAGGCCGTGGGTTCGATTCCAGCTTCTCCCTTTTTTTTAAGCACTTACGCATGATTCGAACCAGCAACGTTAGACTAAGTAGCAGGATGACTACCAACGAGCTTGTAATACTTCATGGTTATGGTTCCAAGTTTTTTTATTTAAACTGGACACGAAGTTTGCTTAACTCAGCAACAATCCTGTCAAAAAATATAGCGATAATTAGATGAAGCTATAGACGGGATGCGGAGAGCGTTTAACTCCGCACGTGATTATCGCAAATTAAGGTGGACGGATGTGGATGATTACTGCTATGACCGATAAATATCCACCTAAGTATGGTTATGGTTCGCAAGTTTTTTATTTAAACTGGACACGAAGTTTGCTTAACTCAGCAACAATTAGATGAAGCGTTAATTAGCGGCAAATCATGTCAAAAAATATAGCGATAATTAGATGAAGCTAGACGGGATGCGGAGAGCGTTTAACTCCGCACGTGATTATCGCAAATTAAGGTGGACGGGATGTGGATGATTACTGTTATGACCGATAAATATCCACCTAAGTATTGTTATCTGGATGATTACTGCTAATTATTGATAAATATCCCTGATTGCGTAAGCGGATGTAAGCAAACTCCCCGTCCATAAGCAAGAATGCATAATCGTGTGTAGTAGGCACGGGTTAGTTGGTAACGGAGTCGCTGACCTTGCATTGTCTCAAGATTTTAGCAAGTGTATCTATCAACCTAGTTAGAACTGGCATCTTGGATAAAGCACAGCAAACCAAAGCCTATAACGGCACGTACTGCTAATCATGGCAGCTCGATACACGTATGCCTAGTTGTAGTGTTGTATAAGCCCAGTTTATTTTTTAATTAAAAAATTAAATTGAAGTAAAGGATATAAGAAAATGGAGAATTGGGGGTCGAACTCAAGACCTGTTTTTACAAAGCTGCGAGCGCGATCAGTTGAGTTAGCGCATAGTTGTGTATGTAGCGGTGTACAACTTATAATAAAGTGAAACTGGCCGCCGCTGTTAACTTCTCCGTTAAACGTTGCCGTTATGGAGGCTCTGTGAACGCCATGACAGGTGACGTCTGAACTGGGAAAACGTCTTCGCGAGAGGCGTTTATGAGTCAGATTCAAGCCATTTCAGATGGCGTTTCAGAAAAGGGCCATATGGGTGTGTGAAAGTTTTTTGATGGGCCAGATTTGTCTAATTGTCTGCTAAAGGGCCATTTAGTAAAAAAGATACGCAGGCTTCTTTGTTTGCCCACGTGGGATGTCACGTCGACCGACGACGACGCCACGCTGTCGGCGTCGGCTAGCTGGCAACGGTCGTACGACTTTGACGGTGGTATGTCGCACCGGCCACCCGTATCGTCCGGGCCCGAATTCAAGAAACATGGCCAATGGCTGGACGTGGACAAAGGCGGAACAACACATCGCCTCGCTACTCGGCCAAGCAGTCGTCGTCCAGATCTCCGTTTTGGCCGGATATTTCACTTGTCTCGACTCAACCGACTGCTCGAGTTAACGAATGCTAAATCATTTTTTTTATTGCGAAACATAAATAGAAGCATACACTCACGTATACATGAATACACTCACTCCTATAAACACACGCACACGGTACCCTTATTTGTTACAACAAAAACTCGGAGAGACCAAACGGCAAAGATAATAGGAAAAATTTCAACTTATATGATTAGTTTCCAGAATGTCTCAGCCATATACGAGCGTAAGCAGCAAGTAGATCCATAGTTAGACAAACCATGAGCATGCACGTACGTCTTTACAAATATTCTTGCAAAAAAAAAAACACACTATTATATCGATCCACAACACCAAAACGTGTAGATCGATCTTTAATCGCCGAAAATCCTAATTGCGGAATTCCTGGTATTAATTATAACGCCTGATTGAGTGCCAAACCAGCCGAGAGTACGTCAACGCCGGCCGGCATGCATGGCACGGGCCTACGCGGCGGAGGGCGCCGGGAAGTACATGACGGCGCCGGCCTTGGACAGGGCCGCACGCATGGGGGTGGCCTCGTCGGCGGCGTCGCCCTTGTAGTCGAGGCTCTCGTCGTTGTAGATGTCCCACCACTTCTTCACCAGCATCTTGATGTCCTCCCTGTCCATGTTCGCCTCCTCGCCGGTGAACCTCCAGGGTTTCGAACCCTGCATATGAATGGCAAGGAAACAACAATCATATTTAAGATTCATATCATAAGATAAACTAATGATTAATTTGTGCACGGCATGAGATAGTCAGATAGGTGATCGACATGGACGATCGAGGACGTACCGCAGCGCAGTAGTGGACGACCTTGACCTTGCCGAGCTCGACGTTCTCCGGGTGCCTCCAGAGCATAGCCAGCACCAGGTTGTGCACGTTCGAGATGGGCTTGTACACGTCCCCGAAGAACATGTTCAGAAAGTCCTGCTCGGCGAATGGGGTCGGGTCGGTGACGAGCTTCTCCAGGAGGGCTTTGGCCGTGGCCATACTAGGCTCGTGCACGAACATGCCAGCGTTGAAGTAGAGCGGCGGTGGGGGCATGCCGAGTTCATGCTCCGGCCACGCGACCTTGTCCGGGCACTGCTGGCAGTAGCCGATCTTGTACTGCGGCGTGTGGCTCCACGTCTTCTCGCAGAAACAGTCCTTGACGGCGTAGAAGCTGCCTGCCTCGAGGTCGAAGAGGTAGTCGATGTTGTCGAACACCTGGATGTCGGCGTCCAGGTACACCATCCTCTCATACTCCACGAACTAAACCACACACATATCATCATCGTCAACATCTATATACATATAAAAGAAAGAATAGAACAACAGATCAACTGGTTGTAAGTAATTAAGTACCTCCCAGATGCGGAGCTTGGAGTAGTTGATGACATAGTAGGCCATGGCGAACTGGGTCTGGTTCTCCGGCGGGTACACGGGTTCGATCTCACGGACGATGCAGCCCTGGTCAAGCAGCGTTCGGCGGTGGTCCTCAGGGACGTCGGGGAGCACGGCGACCACCAGCGGGTACGCCGACTTGACCGCGCGGAGACCTTTGGCCAGGCCCACCACGCCCTTCCAGTAGTCGCCGGAGCCGGCCAGGAACGTCACATACGCCCCCTTCGCCGGCGCCTCCTTTGCGGCAACACCCTTGACAGCCATCGTCGGAGCCATTGCTCTAGCGATCTCCTTCTTTCTTGCTTGCAGAGATGGTTGGATGGATGAGAGACAAATCTGAATCAAATCCTTGTGTGTTGTTGTTGTGTTTGTTGGTGTATGGATTGAGCGCCTAGCTGGGGTTTATATATATAGGCGGCGTATGGCCGTATGGGTGTACTGTAGTACTTACGTGGGGTCGGGCAGTTGGGAGAAATGGAAAAGTCATAAAACAAAGATTGTAACGTCGAAAATGGATTTCCCAATCGAATACCATTACCCGTTGATTTTGATATCCATGTTAGCGAAGCTTCCGCTTTTACTCTCACTGCTGACTTGCCGATATCGATATTTTCTGGGAAACGGATTTGCTGGGATTTATAGACGCCTGGATTATTTGCTACTACTACTATGTTATTATCCCAGACGTGCATGTCAAATGGTAACTGATGGCTGATGGTAGCCATGGTAAGAAGTGATTTTGGCTATCCGGGTTATTGTTTCTAGTATTCATGGTAAGATCTGATTTGGGCGTTAGAATTTTTGCACCGCATGACTTGTCGATCAATTAATGGCCAGCATATTCTTCCGCGTGGTATATGCTACTGTATTTACTTGGAATGTAGTACATCGGCAAGAGGCGACAATCGCGCGATTTGGCTATATATCCGGATAATTGCGAGAGATTCAATCTAATTATCCTATTGAACTTTTTTTTTCCGAGCAGGGGTCAGTTTTACTCAAGGTAAAAAATAGCGTGTTATGAGAAATAGCGGCGGCCTTCTCCAGATGATATACACGCTATAGCGTGCTAATAGCGGGCTATGTTTAGATATAGCGTTCTGAAAAAACAAGATATAGCTGAAAAACAAACATTTTTTTGGAAGAATAAAGAATATAGTTTAGAAATGGTGGAATAATATATGCATAACCACGTACGAAAAACATTCTCCAATTGTCTACAAGCTTAAAATCAACATCCCACGAGGCAACAATATAACATAAATTATTTATTTAGAATCATCACCATTAGTGATGACATCTTTCAATTCAGAAGAGGAACCATTAGATTGCAGTTCATTATCAAGACAAACAGAAAGAGTTTCTGCTTCTTCTTAAGGTGAAACTCGGTGCTTTTCGCCGATAGGCTGGAAAAAGAAAATAGCGCGCTAAAGTTATGATATTTTAGCGTGATATAGCGTGTTATTTCGTGAATAACTCTGTAGCGCGCAAAAGTGGCAAAATATAGCGTGGACCCTCCAGATATGCTATATTATGCTATTAGCGAAGAAATAGCGTGCTATTTTTTTCCATGGTTTTACTAGAGGGTGGAAAATCGGGATAGAGCTAGCTACTTCAGCCGATCACCTCGCGAGGCGTAAATTATCTTTACTATCTTCCCCGGCCTTCCTTTTCTGTCTAATAAACATGCATCAATCATAATCAAAGTCCTGGTTAAAAAAATCACAATCAAAGGACCCTGTGATAGGCAAAGGATGGATGTATGTAAATCTTTTGTGGGTCAGCTCGCTAGCCGTCCAATCCAGTATGGTCCATGTGGACGAAGATATCGTGATCGAGAAGATTAGAACTATATATAGTAGTAGATAGTAGCGCTGCATCATCACTTCACATGGATAATATAATGACATGTGCATGCGAATTAGAACTACTATTAGTCAGGCTAAAGTGTAATTTTAACAGTGTAAGTTGAGGGTAAACGTCCACGTAGTACCCCTGCCGGCGCAGCGTGGAACAACTAGACCCGATTTCCAACCAACTTTTGTCCCTACTCAACTGGTGGCTAATAAAGTAGTGTTTGATCATGGCCGGTGCAGCAACAGTTGGTGTCACCTATTTCTTTGGATAACGGAGGTGGTGTGACCGGTTATTTACTACGCCATGAAAACAACACAGAGAGACGTACTCCCTCCGTTCGGATTTAGTCTACATCCTGAGTCCAAAATTTGTTCGAAATTAGTCTACATCCTGGGTGGGTCCAACCTTGTTAAATTTTTTTTTTTTTGAGATTTAACCTACTTCGTATTACGTAACCAGCACAATCAGCTGCTAACAGGTCTACAATGAACCCCGGTGGAGAACCATCCCAGGACTTACACAGCTCATTAGCAAAGCCTACATGCGCTAACTGATGCGCAACACTATTTCCAGCACGCTTAACATGCCTAACGGAGTAATCAGCAAAGCTCCGTAGCAGTAGCTTTATTTCCTCCACGAGCGGACCATGGCATGAACGGTCCATCTCCAAGCTCTTCACCTTTGACACTGCACCAAGGCAATCCAGCTCCAAAACCAGCTTTGTGACTTGTGATCTCCGGGCCAGCTGCAACGCTAATTTGCAAGCGGTAAGCTCCGCACGCTCTGGATCGGCCACCATGGGTAAAAAACAGCATTCTCCTGCAAGGAAATCGCCGTGATGATTCCGAAGAACCACACCACACCCACCCCGTGCCGACCCCGCCGTGAAAGCCCCATCTGCGTTCACCTTATGCCAGCCCTCCTCAGGCGGGAGCCAGTGCTCCACCCTCACAGTTGGGGCAGCGCCGACGCTGTTCTTGATCCCAGCCCACTCCTCGACAAGGTGGAGAGACCGTCGAGCGATGTACCTGGGGTCCTCGAATCGTTGTTCGGCTCTAGCGTCATTACGTGCAAGCCACAGCTGGTATAGGACCATGATTCCAATTGCCAACTCCTTGTCATCCAGCTTCCCAAGCCAATCTAGCAGCCAACCCTGCAGCTCACTAACGGTATGCATCCTCTCGTCTGGCTCGGGCAGCTCACAGCGTGTTGTATCCCGGATGCACTCCCAGGTCGCCGCCGAGTGCGGGCACCTCCAGAACCGATGGAGGAGAGACTCCTCCCGGTTACAAGCAACACATTTGACACCCAACTTGATGTTGCGTCGCTGCAGCTCCTCACCAACAGCTAGCCCATTCTTCACCATCCGCCATACATGAATTTTTGCTTTACCAGGAACATCTGCTGCCCAGAGCGCCAGCCAGCCACGGTGTTCGTCGCACGATCTCGATGAATCAGCATTCGTGCTCCGCTGTTTGTTTAGCTGCATCTTCAAATGATACGCCGATCTGACCGTGAAAACTCCGTTTTTGGTGTAGTTCCAAGCTAGGTAGTCGTCTGTTCCAGCCCTGCCTACGGAGATTTTCATAATGTCATCAACGTCACCATCAAAGAAAACAGTCCTGAGTTTTGCTTCATCCCATCCGCCCCCACCCGTGTGGAGCAGTTCTTGAACTTTCTGCACCGTGGTGTTTGGTTTGCATCCCAGTGGACGTTTTAACCCCGATCTAGGTATCCAATTAGCATTCCAAACATCAACCGAGGTACCATTACCAATTCTCCAGATAAGCCCTTCCTTCAGAAGGTCTCTCCCGTGCATAATACTCCGCCAGGTATACGACGCTGCCTTTGGACAATTTGCAGTCAAAAAGTCTCCACTCTTGAAGTATCTAGCACGGAGAATCCGAGCACATAACGAATTCGGGGTGGTTAAGATCCGCCAAGCCTGCTTTGCGAGCAGCGCTTGATTGAAAACCTTGTAGTTCCGAAATCCCATTCCCCCTTTCTTCTTTGGCTCGCTCATTTTATCCCACGCAATCCAATGGACCTTGCGCTTACCATCCGCTGCACCCCACCAGAAATTGGACGTGATCGAAGTCAGCTTAGAGTACATCTTGTTCGAGAGCTGAAAGCAGCCCATAGGATAGGTGGCGACCGCTTGCAGTACCGATTTCACCAGCGTCTCCTTACCCTCCATTGACAGCCCCTGCCCCTTCCATCCTTGCACTTTGCTCCATGAACGCTCCGGCAAATGTTTAAAGGCCCCATCCTTCGATCTAAATATTTCTCCGACAGCGCCTCACATGCAATACCGACCGCTGCCTTCAATTCAACCTTTCTGTCCTCGTTACAACCCTTCCCGAAGTAGATGGAAGATTTTTGAAGGTTAACACGCTGCCCAGAACATTGCTCATACGCCTGCAGAACACTTCTCAAAGCAGCCATGCTCTCCCCACTCGCCTCCAAGAAGACGATGCTGTCATCGGCAAAATGGAGGTGGGTGATCGTGGGGCCTCCGGTACCAAAACTAACACCGGCCAACTGCCTATCAAGCTGTGCCTTACGCAGCAGCGCTGAAAACCCCTCCACGCAGAATAGAAACAAGTAGGGCGAAATTGGATCACCTTGCCGGAGTCCCCTAGAAGGTAAAAAAAACCCTCTGAAACCCCTCCATTCAGCTTGACCGCAAAGCTTGCTGATTTGACACAACGCATGATCATGGAAACCCAACTTCGAGAGAATCCCATCTTGATCATAATCTGCTCGAGAAAAATCCACTCCACCCTATCGTACGCTTTCATCATGTCCAGCTTCACCGCACACAAAGGTTTCTTCCTTTTCCTTTTCCGAATAGCATGCACACACTCATAGGCGATGAGGACATTGTCCGTGATCAATCTGCCCGGGACAAACGCACTCTGCTCCTCTGAAATAAGGATTGGGAGGATCTTCTTAAGCCTATTCGCCAAAACCTTAGAAGCAATCTTGTATAACACGTTACAGAGGCTAATTGGCCGAAACTGAGAGAGCAGCTCTGGATGGTTGACTTTCGGAATCAGAACAAGGATAGTATCATTGAAATCCGGAGGGCAGTCCCTCCCCTCAAGGAAATCTCGAACAGCCCTACACACCGAGCTCTTTAACAAAGACCAGTGTCTCTGATAGAAGAGCGCAGGCAGGCCATCAGGCCCTGGAGCTTTAGTTGCGCCCATCTGGAACAAGGCTGTCTCAATCTCAATGTCAGAAAACCCTCCAGTGAGGGCTCTGTTCATGTCCTCCGTCACGAAGGATTGAATCAACTCCAGCACCCGATCAGCATTAGTCGAACCCTCTGAGGTATAAAGGTTCCCATAGAATGCCAGCGCCGTATCTCTCATGCCGTCGTTAGTGTTGCACAATGTGCCATCGTCCCTCCGAAGAGCAAGGACCGTATTCTTGCGTTTCCTGTGAGACGCACGGTTCTGAAAATATTTAGTGTTTCGGTCCCCTGCCTTTAACCATTCTTGCCGAGACCTCTGTCTATACATAATCTCTTCTTTATCATAGATATCATGTAGTTGCTTTTCAATATTCTTGACCTCCTGCACCGATCCAGTGATCAGCGAATTAACACGAGCGTCCTCCAGCTTGCCCCGGAGCCTTTTGATCTCAGCCCGTACTGAGCCAAAGGTTTCATAGCTCCAAACTTGCATATCTCTGGACATCCCCCGAAGCCTTGCCCACAGCCCATTTATACCCAGCTCGCCATTGGATCGCTTCTCCCATGCTTCCTTAATCATGTCTTCATAATTTTCATGTTTAGTCCACATCTCCTCAAAGGCAAATCCCCTCGACACTTGTCTAGGTATGCTCGGCCGATCCTTTGAGACCCGGATCAACAGTGCCATGTGGTCCGATTCCTCCGTCACTAGATGCTCCACCTGTGTCAACGGAAACATAGTGAGGAACGACGCAGTCGCCGTCCCCCTATCTAGCCGCACCTGAGCATTTGCTTCCCCTTCTCTGTTATTATTCCATGTGTACGGGTAACCCTTGTAACCCAAATCCGAGAGCCCACAGTCCGTCAAGCACTCCCGAAAAGCAAGCATATTCGCGTTATTTCGAGGGTTGCCTCCTAACTGCTCCTCCTGCGAGAGAGCCTCATTGAAATCACCTGCACAAAGCCAAGGCAAATCATCTTGGGCTCTCAAGTACCTCAATTTCTCCCAAGTCTTGTGTCGCTGTTTCCTCCGCGGTTCACCATAGATTCCGGTGAATCTCCATGTAGTACCCTCAAAGGTAATTTTTGCATCAATATAATTTTGGCACCACGGCCGGACAGACACCTCTACGTCCTCCCGCCACCACAACGCAAGCCCCCCACTTCTGCCCACACAATCCACCGCCACCCCATTCCTAAAGCCCAGGCTCCACTTTAACTTGTCCATCGCCTTTGCCTTCTTCTTCGTCTCAGAAAGGAACACCACCGCTGGGTTGTAAGATCGTTTCAGATCCCGAAGTTCGCCTACCGCCGCGTCCAACCCCAGTCCACGGCAGTTTAGGCCTAAGAGATTCATTGCTCCCGGCGGCCTTGCCGTGCAAGGTCCGCCGATGGATCTTCTAGCCTGTCAAACACAGACGCAGTACGTTGTCTCTTCCCAGCAGACTCCGCACTACCTTCTCCTCCTATCACCTGAACCGGGACCGGCATCCACACCTGCTTAGTACGCCGTTTCTTGCCCCCTGCTGCTCCGTACCCAGTGGCGCCGGGTAAAAGT
Organism: Poa pratensis; assembly: GCA_947311845.1. NCBI lineage: Eukaryota > Viridiplantae > Streptophyta > Magnoliopsida > Poales > Poaceae > Poa > Poa pratensis. Next base: position 34,341,535 of record CAMZMU010000091.1, on the reverse strand, counting down.
ATCCACTTTATGCTGCCTCGGGATCCCCTCCTTCCGAACATACTCCTGCTCCTTCTCCTTGCCCCTCGCCCTGTGGCGTTTCTCCGGGCTAGTAACCACATCACGATCCTGTCGAAGCTCATTCCCGCCAGTGCGAGATGAACACGAGTACTCAGTTGCAAACGCACGCGACAAGTTCCTCTGTGGTGGCAAGTCACGAATTGAGACCCCATCCTTGTATCTGACATCCCTCTCCGAAGAATGGCTGCCAAAACTACTGGATGAAACAGAAGGACGCGCCTGCGGGGGAGGTTTCTGATTCTTCCTTGGAGACGCACGCAGCCACTCTCCCCATTGCTGAACATCTGTCCTCTTCGCTGAGCATCGGCCTTGAGGGTGAACAAGGCGCCCACACTGAAAGCAGAAGTGAGGAACCTTTTCATACTTTAGATCAAACCACTTCCCCTCAATATCTTCTTCAGACTCTTTTAAGCTCACCCCTCTAGGCAGCGGTTGATCCACCCGTACCTCAACTCTAATCCTCAGCTCCTTACCCCATGCCAAGCCATCATCATCAACTTCCACAGAGATGAATTTTCCAACCCAATCACCAATGATCTCCCCATATGCCCTGTTTATCATATCCATCGGCAGGTCAAAAAACCTGATCCAAATCGCCATGGTGTCAAACACAATGTCGGAGGGACGGACAGCTCCGTCGAAGTCCTTCAGTAAAACTGCGCTGAGATCAAACTGCCAAGGCCCATTCTTCGTAACATGCCTCCAATCTCCCTCCGACGTGAATTTCACCACGAATCTGTTCTCTCCAATCTCCTTAAATTGAGCCGGGCTATGAAGCCCCCAAGCTCTCAGCATTGCTCTCTCCAGCGCATTGATCACTAGCTTCCGAGGGGAACAGACCATGCCCACAACCGCCCACTTCGGGCGAGGAATTTGCGAGGATTTCAAACCTTGAATCACCAGGCCAGTAGCCTCCTTGTCCGTGAGCAGAAGGTCGCCCATCCTCGCCGAGAGACAAGCATCCAGGTCTTCTGAGCCCGTCTTCACCGGTGATCGCGACCTGTTAATTAAAAGGGAGAGAGCCCACACCCAATGCATGCACCGGTTTGCTATTTCCCATGTGTGGATTGCATTAATTAAGCGTGGTTTAACCAATGGGTGTTTTGTTTCTTGTGAGGCCATAATTGTGACGCATGGTGGGATGTGCAAAAGTAGTACTAATAAATGCTAGCCTAATTTGTCTGAAATTTTCCAGGATGTAGACTAAATCCAAACGGAGGGAGTACGCGTCTTACCCGTCGAAAAAAGGCGACGTCACTCTCCGTCGAGCTGTTGAGATCCAGCAGCTTTCAGAAATATATTCCATTCATAAAATGATGTCTCAACTTTTTCAAATTTTCATGTATCTAGATATGTTTTAGTGTAGATACATGTACATTTAGACAAAATTGAGACATCCTTATATGGACAGAGGGAGTAAAATCTGGGCATTAGGATAATAAATCCTTGATCCATTTGTGCCTCCTCATTATATGGTCTCCCACCGTTTCAAAACTTGCGCCGCGGTCTTCCAAGTCTTCTCCAACCCCTCTTTCGGCGTGCACCGGTTGAAGGGACAGTAGGTCTTCGGAGCCCCGCCTCTTGTGATTCTGTATGGGAGAGGTGCGGTCAGGTTTTTGGGGAGCGGACTCGCGCGCCTACTGACGGCGACTACTTCCCCAACGATGACTTCTTCCCCGACCTCAGCAACCTCTTCATCGACGACATGGGGCAACAACGTGAACGCCAACGGCTCGCCGCTGCTGCACCGTATAATCTCTTGTCCTCTCTGTTTTAGACTATACTAGAGTTTCTGTTTCTAGTTTCTGTTTCTAGTATATCTCGTGGATACGTTCTGTTTGTCTACTGTTTTAGTAAATCGAATGATTAGTTTAATTCTACTTATTCTAGTCATGAACTGTTTACTGTTTTCCCGAATTAAATCAATTATTAAATTGCTTATATATTCAACAGTTGTGGTCATTATGGCTATACAAGAATGATGTTGTTTTTTATTAAAAAAAACTTCATCTACACGTGTGCACACTGGCTACGTATTTGGAGCAACTTGCAGCAATCTGAGCATAAGAAATGTTCATGACGGCATGTTATCAAGTGGAGCATGCAACAATGAATTTTTTCACCCAAAATGGATGTCGGCGTAATCGTACTCCATCACCTCAGGCTATTTTTCTTGATATGTGTCCATCTTGACTATGCAGACTCTAGGTCTATCTCCTCCCATTTATCCAAAAATAATAATTCTTCGTAATGTACAATATATCTCTCTACATTTCACGTGATTCCCAGCTAAATATAATTAGTGCCTTTAGTGGTAGTAAAAAGTAGATCATATCGTAGGTGACGTGGTATTTCGCACGGCATTGCCACTCGGGTGGCTTGAGTAGAGGAGTGGGAGCAGCTATCTGCATCGCTGGCACCCGCAGGGATTGCACTGGAGCGCTAAGACACGGTGTACCCAGGTTCGGGGCCCTCACGATGGAGGTAACACCCCTACTCCTGCATGATCTCTCTAATATCGGTGGACAAAGTACAGGGTTGCTCCTTGAGCTGTTTGCAGAGCCCTCCATGACTCTGGTTCTCTCTTGCTCTCAGTCTGGGATGGAAGGAATGAAGTGTTGGTTGGGGAAGAATCGACCCCCTCTTCCTGGGCACCCAGACAGCCTTATATAGGCCTGGCTTTCCAGCTTACAGGCGGGGCCGACTGGCCGTACCAGCCAGCTGACGTATGCTATAGTGTTCTTCCTTCATGATGTCACGCATAGTGTTTTACCTTCATAACGCAACGCATAGTGCCCGGGTACGGGTATGGCTTGTCTCGTCAGCGTGTGTTGATGTCTACGCACGCTTCTATTCTTGTAGACAGTGTTGGGCCTCCAAGTGCAGAGGTTTGTAGAACAGTAGCAAGTTTCCCTTAAATGAATCACCCAAGGTTTATCGAACTCAGGGAGGTAGAGGTAAAAAATATCCCTCTCAAGCAACCCTGCAATTAAGATATAAGAAGTCTCTTGTGTCCCCAACACACCCAATACACTTGTCAGGTGTATAGGTACACTAGTTTTACGAAGAGATATTAAAATGCAAGTGATATGAATGATTATAAGTGGTAATTGCAATCTGAAATAAAAATGGCAGCAAGCAAACATGTAGCAGAACTGGTTGTAAACGGTATTTCAATGCTTAGAAACAAGGCCTAGGGATCATACTTTCACTCGTGGACACTCTCATCAATAATAATATAATTGAATACATAGATATTTCCTCTTCACACTATGCTACTCTGAATTATTCTCTCGTTGGATAACGAACACCAATCCACTGCGTAGGGCTATAACAGCACGCCTTAAAGTCGCATTCCACATCTAGCGAACCCCACACTGTCAACTTGAGCGCCCTAAATAGTACTAGACAAACACCGCAATTTCATAGAGACATCCAACGCAAATAATAACTCATGATAAGTATTCCTGTAATCTTTAGCCTAAGAGCCACACACGGGGCGCACACTGTCAACTTCGCACCGTGGGACAAAGGTGACTCCGGAGATTACATTAATAAAAACACTTGAGTAGCACATAATATAATGAAGAGTAACGTCTATGGATTCAACTAGATTACAAAGCTCATGATCACATAAAGATCACACCATGGGAGAGAGAGATAAACCACATAGCTACCGGTAGAGCCCTCATCCCCGATGAAGAACTACTCCCTCCTCATCATGGGAGGCAGCAACGACGAAGATGGAGGCGGTGGCGTCGATGGAGATGGCTCCGGGGGCACTTCCCCGTCCCGGCAAGGTGCCGAAACAGAGACTTCTGTCCCCCGAATTAGGGTTTTGGATGGCGGCGGAGCTCTGGAACTTTTCTGGGGAAATCGTCAATTCTTCTGTGAGTTTTAGGTCAGGGGCAATATATAGTCCAAAGGGCGCCGCGAGGAGGTGCACGAGGTGGCGACTGTCGTGGGGTAGATAACACGGCAGATGCTACTTTGGGGTAGCTTGAGTTTTTGGGCAAGGCGACTCTGGCGTTTGGCAGATTGTTTAGCACTGCAGGGGAAAAAGGTTTACCCAGGTTCGGCCTCTCCATTGGAGATAAAGACCTACTTCCTGCTATCTTATTATTGATCTCGATCTCGATAACCCGGCTACGACAACAGAGCCGGATCTCGATCTAGGTTACAAGGATTGTATATTTCTCTCGATGGTTCTCTCGCCTAAAGCTTGGGTTACAAAAGTCTTGCTAGCTACAACTCTGGGACCGGTTTATATAAACGCCGGGTCTCCTGGTCGCATACATGGTAAGCCCGGGTTCTACCCAGACTCGGAATCCTACTCTAGCTCTTCTGGTCTTCGTGTATTCCAAGTCTTGAACCACCTCTGGATCTTCTAGAACACCTCCTTCCTTAGCCGGGTCACCGCCAAGACGCTGGCCCATCAATGTAACCCGGCCCATACTGATGGTTAGCTGCCCTGGCCGGGCCTCCAGCCTGGCGGGTCACGCTTCCTTCTCCATGGGCCTACCGGGTTATCATCCCCCATCAGTAGCCCCCAGGTTAATCAGGTAACCAGGTTGCCACGCTTGGCTTTTATCTTGTGTTGCTTTCTTGATCAATGCTGGTATCCTGGCTTGCCGGGTTAACCACCTGAAATGCAAAAAATAACAAACATATGTAACACCGCAAGTTTCATCTCTTTCTATTTGGCTGGGCCAGCTCTTCTTGGCAGGTTATTTCGTAACCCGGCTTTCTCATACTGGGTCTTACTCCTCCGGGTCTCACACCCAACACTTAGCAGAAATCCCAACTCAACTAAATCACTGGCCGGTCATAAATTGACCAAGGAATATTCTCTTTGTCTTTTCTGTTTGTCGCTGACTTCCCAGAGAAGATACTTATCTTATCCACTCACTTTTTACCTCAATACCTTTAGGGTTTTCACCGTGGCTATAAATACCAGGTCATGACACACAGAGTAAATTTCCCCATTCTCTCTTCCTCATCTCCTACCTCACGCTCGCGTCACAGCCACCGCCGCCGCCGGAAATCCAATCTTCAATCGGACCCTCAAATCTCGATCAAACTCCAAGGTAACCTCGATTCTCACTTTCATCCGTGCTGCGCATCCGATTCCAGCCTTCATTTCGTCTAGATTCGCTCCGTATTTCTTTCTCCGCATCCGCATCCACGGCTAGGGTTCTTATCACCATTGCTGTTCTTTGACATGTTCCAGAGCTTCTCACCATGACTAAAGAGAAGGTGAAATCTGGCGGACCCCATGCTGCCAAAAAGACAGCAAAGAAACCCGCCAGTTTAACTGCTGGTGGATCTAGCGCCGCTGCACCCGCGGTCGCTCCAGTGAACTGGACAAGGTCCAGCGCCACGAAAACCACCCTTCAGTCATTCGTGAACCGGGGCGAGCTTCCACCCCAGAGCGAGATCCACTGGTGCGCCCCTGGGGAGGAGACCCGGCCTACTCCAGAGAAAGGTGAAGTGGTTGTGCTCTTAGATCACGTCTCCCGGGGTCTCCGCCCCCCGGGTTCTCTCTTTTTTCGCCAAGTTTTCAAGTACTACGGGCTCACTCCAATGGATGTGGCGCCCAACTCTATTCTGAACATCAGCAACTTTGTTGTTTTCTGTGAGGACTACCTCCAAATGCCTCCCTCTCTTGACTTTTTCCTTGAGATCTTCTACTGCAACCCCTCTCGCAAAAATCAACCCCTTGGCCCGTATGGGGGTGTTTCCATCCAGCGCCGCAAAGAATGCAATTTCCCGGCTCTTGCTTTGGCCAGCCACCCCAAGGGGTGGCAGAACACTTATTTTTACTGCAAGGACACCTCCCCTGAGACAGATGAGGCCAGATTCCCCGCCTTCAGAAATTCACCCTTGGTGTATAACTCCAAGATGAATAGCTACGCCAGCAGAGAGAAGCGAGAAACGCTCGAAGACATCCATCGCCGGGCCAGAGCTTTACTCGCACACGGTCTCCGCGGAACAGATCTGGTGAAGTGCTGGGTCGGCTGGTTCATCCAGCCCCTCAGTATCAGGACCCGGCTTTTCTGCGAATATACTGAAGAAACTACTGATAGCATGCGCTATTCAGAAATCACACTGCTGGATGACCAGATCGTAAAGAATGCCAAGAAGCTCCTTGGCGAAAAGAAGACTGACATTGCGCTGAACGGGCTCGCCCCGTACAGCACCAAGAACAAACCTCCTACGGTAAAAACTTGTCCTTACTTGTTTCTGCAAATCTTAACCCGGTATTTTTTGCATACTGTCTTACTGGTCGCACTTCTTTTTCTCAGGACTCCAAGTGGTGGAGCGCAGATTATACCCCCACGTCCTTTGCTGATGAGGACACTGAAAGTGATGATGAAGAGGAAGAAGAAGAAGGTGAGCCAGACTCCCTAGGCCGGCTCTTCCTCGACCTGATTAACAACGAAGTCTCTCAAAAGGACACTTCTACTGACAACCCGGCTCCTCTTATTCCAGGCCCCACTGACCCAGCTCCAGAAGTAATGCCGGGTCCTCAAACTGCTGCACCCACTCCTCAAAAGAGGACCCGGGCCGCAATTGCATAGGTGCCACATTCTCGACTTTCAACTTATATGATGAACTTATCTCAAACTCAAGCACAAACACAGGAAAAGGAAGCTGAGAAAGAAGCCGAGGCCAACAAAAGACCCCGGACCCGGTCTTCATCAGCCCACGTATCCCTGAGCTCAGGGATCCCTCAATGCTCTTTATCAAGCTGGGCCAAATCCATCCAGAAGACGCCCAGCAAAAATTATCCTTTGGCTGGCAAAATCCGGATCCCTAAACGCTCTCGTTTATCAGATTCCTCCTCGGACGCTGTTAGCACGCCCGAGGATTTCCATATCAGTGCCGGGTTAGAAATGCTCTCCTACTTTTCATTTTTCAATACTTTGTAACCTTTTCTGTGACTAACCACATATCTTTTGTTTCAGTGCCAAAGCCATCGTGGAGGAAGACCCGGATTCTCCTCCAGCCACATCTCCTCCACCTACTACAGCTGAACCTTCTCCAATGGAGGTGCAAGTTGAGGAGACGGGTCAGAAGGAAGAATCTGCAGCAGAGAACGTGGTTGCATCGCCACCAAGTCCTCCCGCAGCCGCTCCAGAGCCAATCCTTAATGCTGAATCACCCGGGTTAGGATCTGGCACCAAAGAGGATGACCCGGAAGTGCAGATCACCGGGTCTCATCGGGGCCCAGTTCCTGACGTTTCCCAAGTCATTGCCAAGATTGTTGCTCCTGAAATCAAGGTGGATTCCTCTGCCAAAGGCAAGGACCCCGTCTCTTCTTTGGATTTGGCGGCTTTGGACTCCATGTCCACACCAGCTCTGTGCGAAGAATATTTTTCTCGCGTCGCTCACCACAAGAACTTGGAGACTGAACTTGTCTCCCTGCTTCAAAAACGATACCAGGTATTCTTGCTACTTTTCTTGCTACCTCTTGCATAGCTATACACTGCCTAGCCCCCAAGCTCTAAGATTATCACTTGTGGATAAACTTGGTGCTTGAAACATCAATAACTTAGATAAAAAATTCAACCTGTAGCCCCCAAGGCCCGGTTGTCTGTTTACGACAAGCTGGGACTTAACATTTTCACCGTTTAAAACTGCTTACTGCTCATGACAATTTTGAACACTGTAGCCCCCAAGTGCCGGGTTAGCTGCCCACAGCAACCTGGGACTTTTGCACCTTTCACTTCATAAACAATTTAGAACTTCAAATACTGTAGCCCCCAAGTGCCGGGTTAGCTGTCCTCAGCTACCTGGGACTAACATGCATGCAACTTTGAACTTTTACGCCTGTAGCCCCCAAGCACCGGGTTGCATGCCTGCAGTAGCCTGGGGCTCCTTATCAATCAAATATTAACCAAACTGCAATACTTAGAGCCCCCAAATTCCGGGTTAACTTTCCTGCAACGACTTGGGGCGTGACTATACGTTTCTTTCAACAGGAACATGTGAACAAAGCAGATGAAGAGATCGCTCGGCTGCAAGGAGCGTTGAAAGCTGAAACTGAGAGCCGGGCTGCTGACCGGGAAAAACTGAAGGCCTTAGAACTGTCTGTCAACAACCTCACCCAGGAAAATACTGAGTTGAAGACAGAGATGCAGGACCATGAAGAAAACTTTAAAGAACAACATCACACTTTGCAAAAGCAGCTGAATGACGTGACCAGCAAACTAACCCGGCTCAAAAAGATGATCACTGAAATGGTCGCTTCACTTGTTGGTAAGTACAAATTTCTCAAACCCGGTACATCTTACCGAATCCAGACCCGGTATCTGCACAATTTCTGACTTGAATTTCTTCTTTTCAGGTTCGCGTGACGGCAACGTCCGCAAAACTGCAACTGAAAAGATCAAGTGCATGTATACACTGGTACGCCAGCTGTACTTTGGGAGCTGCGAAGTTATAAAGACTGCAAGGAACTGGGAAAACCCGCCCAGCACCTACACTGAAGTGCTGGGTCACCTGTCCACAATGCCTGGCTGGATCCAGCTATTAAAGAAATCCGCCTGCAGAGCCGGGGCAATGCGCAGCCTGGCCTTGGCTAAGGCCTACTACACCAACCTGGACCCGGCTCCACTTGCATCAGGTTTTCCTGAGTACAACTCAGATGGCAGCCCTTTCGACAGGAAGGCTTACGGCCGGGTTATGAAGCAGACCCGGTTCGTGGCCACCCAAATTGCCAACAATTTGAAGCTGAACACTGTGCAGTATGGCTACAACGAGGCCAATAAGGAAGTTGTGTTGACGACGAACCTCAACGCATCGACCTTCTGCAGAGCTATAAAGAATCTATTGCAACAGACAAATCTGCTCCCAGCTCCTCTGCAGTTCCAAGTTCACAACTCCAACAGTGCCTCCTCCATCACGAGCCCCAGTGGAAGATGAAGATGAAAGCTACTTCCAATCCCTTCACCTCATTACCTGGCGCAACGATGGAGCCCCCAAGACCCGGGACGCAGAAGCAGAGACGACAAAGGATGACTCAGCAAGCGCCAAGGACAGCACCCCGGCCACAACTCCTTCCACTAACCCGGCGCCTGAAGCCGGCTCTTAAGAACTTGTGCAGATGTTGTGTCTCTGCCAAAAAACTATCTCATTCAGCCCTTGGGGCACCTTATTGTAATAACTTAGTTATTTTAAAACTATACCTGTGATGTGTGCTCGTGCACTTGTTTAAACCTTGGTTGAATCATATGACATCTTGATTATCCAATCACTTATCTGTCTGTGGTTTTGATGACCCTTTTGATTTATTTAACTGTGAGCCGGCTTTCACATGGATACCCTGGCGCAACTTCTCTGAGAAAAACAGGGCCGAACCAAGTCCCAATGGGCTTCATGGTTGATTGAGTTCCAGGTGTGCAATCAGGCCATATAATCGCGAGTCACATCAGCTCAACAGCAAGATAACCAAGAATACTAGTGGCATAAAAGTCGGGTCTTGAGATTGCAGCTGCAAACTATTGAAGTAAGAGCCCCCAAGAACTGGATCAATGTTTATAAAGTAAGGGCTTATGCCACATTACCCCCATTGATCCAAAATACTGGTGGGACGCACTCTTTGGGCATCCTCAAGATATAAAACAACTATAAGCAACTAATACTGAAACTAAACATGTACACTACTGAATACGAAAACTATGAACTGCTCTGCCGGGTTACAATCTTTGAAACCCGGAGAATCATAGGAGCCGGGTCCTAGGGGAAATAACTTAGTTCTTTCAACAAGCCCCCAGGACCAAGCTGAACAAAGAATTACGACAACGCATATAAGAAAAATAAAAATAACCGGCTTAAAAAACTGAAAACTGAGGCAAGATAAATTTCTGTTCAACCTTCACTTTATTGATAGAAAAGGTTAGGTCAGCAAGCCGCCTCATTAAAAACCTTCCAGCCCCCTTAGGTACCCTGGTAAGGAAAAGAGCGCGTCTGAAACCTGCTGCCTGTTACATCGTGTGTTACATATGATATCTCTTTCTCATGCTAAGTATAATATGGGCGCAGCTGGGCAATGTTCCACGGCCGCTCACGCTCTTCCAATGAAAAGGTGGAGTGTGCTGTGTCATTGATTGTCTCTGATTTTTCTCTAGCGTCCACCAGATAGTATGAACCATTGTTCAATTTCTTGCTTATAATGAAGGGCCCTTCCCAAGGAGGAGATAACTTGTGCATCCCTTCCTTGGACTGCACCCATCGCAGTACTAAATCACCCTCCTGGAAAGTACGAGTTTTAACCCGACGTCTATGATACCGCCTCAAATCTTGCTGATATACCGTTGATCTTTCCAGTGCTTGCTCCCTATTCTCCTCTAGCAAGTCCACGGAATCTTGCCGGGTCTGCTCATTCTCTGTCTCGACATAAGCCGCCACGCGAGGCGAGTCATGAATAATGTCACTTGGTAAAACTGCCTAAGCCCCATACACCATAAAGAAAGGGGTCATCTTTGTAGATCTGTTTGGTGTTGTATTAATTCCCCAAACTACAGATGGCAACTCCTCAACCCACGCTCCGGCGGCTCTAAGGCACGGGACCCGGAGACGCGGTTTTAAGCCTCTGAGTAACTCCTGGTTTGCTCTTTCAACTTGTCCATTGGCCTGAGGATGAGCCACTGAAGCAACATCCAAACGTATACCATTGTTTCCACAAAACCTTGCCATCTCTCCAAGTGACATATTGGTACCATTGTCTGTGATAATACTATGGGGATACCCAAACCTGTGTATGATCTGCTTCAAAAACTTGACTGATGTAGCTGCCTCACATTTGTAACAGGCATCACCTCAACCCACTTTGTAAACTTGTCAATGGCAACCAAGAGGTGGGTTTTCTTACAAGGAGACATGCTAAAAGGACCCACCATATCAAGCCCCCAAACTGCAAAAGGCCAAGTCAAAGGTATGGTGCGCAATTCCTGAGCCGGCACATGAATTTGCCTCGCATATCTCTGACAACCATCACATCTATTCACCAGGCGTTCTGCATCTGCCTGGGCTGTGAGCCAAAAGAAACCGTGTCTGAAAGCTTTGGCCACTAAGGATCTTGTTGAAGCATGATGACCACAATCTCCCTCATGAATCTCTTTCAAAATTTGCCGGCCCTCCTTTCTAGACACACATCTCTGAAACACTCCTGAAACACTTCTCTTGTATAACTCGCCATCAATAACCACGTAGGCCTTGCACCGGCGCACAATCTGCCGGGCTATAACTTCCTGCTCTGGCAGCTCTCCACGCAAAAGATACGCCAAGTAAGGTTCTGTCCACTCTGGAATTTCATGTGTTACTGCTACCAACTGTGAACCCGGGTCTTCCTGACCCGCCAGCTCTTCTGGATCCTGAAGCTTGACTGATGGAGTCCATAGTTCATCCAAGAAAACATTAGGTGGAACCGGCTCTCTGCGTGAGCCGAGTCTTGATAAAGCATCTGCAGCATCATTTTTCCTGCGATCAATGTGATCCACCTGGTAACCTGAGAAAAACCCGGCTACCCTATCCACCTCTCGCCTGTAAGCCGCCATTGTTGCATCTTTTCTGTCCCAAGTTCCTGAAACTTGCTGCGCCACAAGGTCTGAATCCCCATAGCACTTGATACGCTTGATGTTCATCTCCTTTGCCATACGCAAACCATGCAACAAGGCCTCATAGTCTGCCACATTGTTAGAACAATCAAAGTGAATTTGCAAAACATAGCTCAACTTATCACCTTTGGGAGAAGTTAACACAACTCCAGCTCCTGATCCTTGCTCTTGCTTAGACCCGTCAAAGTGCATAACCCAAGACTTGAGACTCGGGGTGAGAGGTGGTGCACTCAACTGTGTCCAATCATTAAGAAAATCAGCCAATGCTTGAGATTTATAGCTGTGCGAGGCACATAATCAATGTGATAATCCCCCATCTCTATTGCCCACTTGGCAATTCTTCCTGTAGCTTCTGAATTTCTGATGATATCTGCTAAGGGTATTGAACTGACCACTGTAATTGGATGCTCCTGAAAATACGGCTTCAACTTTCTACTGGCCATGAAAACACCAAACACTAGCTTCTGCCAGTGTGGGTATCGCTGCTTTGCCTCTGATAGTACCTCACTAACATAATAGACCGGCCTTTGGACCGGGTTCTCTTTTCCTTCCTCCTTACGCTCGACCACCACCACGGCACTCACAGCTTGAGGCCCGGCAGCGACGTATAAAAGCATGGGTTCCTTGGGACCCGGGGCCGCCAAAACTGGCGCTTCTGATAACTGTTTCTTCAAAGCCTCAAATGCCTCATCTGCTTCTTGATTCCACACAAAGTTGTCTGTTTTCTTCAATAACTTGTACAAAGGATTGCTTTCTCTCCAAGCCGGGAAATAAACCGGCTTAGCGCAGCCACACAAGCTGTCAACTTCTGAACATCTGCCAACTCCTCTGGTTTTTTCAAACTTTGGATGGCTCTAATTTCTCCGGGTTTGCCTCAATTCCATGCTCTGACACAATGAAACCGAGCAATTTTCCGCTGGAACTCCAAACACACACTTTGTAGGATTAAGCTTCATCTTGTACTTCCTCAAATTTTGAACGTCTCTGTAAGGTCATTAATAAATGACCCGGCTTTCTCTGACTTGATTACCACATCATCCACATAAGCATGCACATTGCGCCCAATCTGATCATGAAAACAATTCTGGATACACCTCTGATAAGTTGCTCCTGCGTTCTTCAACCCAAAAGTCATGGTCTTGTAACAAAAAGCACCAAAGGGGGTGATAAACGACGTCTTTTCCCAATCTTCCTACTAAGCTTGATCTGATGGTAACCTGAATATGCGTCCAGAAACACAAGAGCTCGCTGCCTGCAACTGCGTCAACGATTTGATCAATGCGCGGCAGTGCAAACGGGTCCTTGGGACAATATCTGTTCAGGCTCGTAAAATCAATACACATCCTCCACTCGTTATTTTTCTTCAGAACCAAAACCGGGTTAGCTAACCACTCTGGATGAAACACTTCCATGATAAAGCCGGCCTCCAAAAGCCGGGCTATCTCCTCTCCTATTGCTTTCCTTCTTTCTGCATTCATTTTTCTCAAACCCTGTTTTACCGGCCTTGCCTTAGGATCAACATGTAAGCGGTGCTCAGCGAGTTCAGTTGGAATGCCTGGCATGTCACTAGGTGTCCATGCAAAAACATCCCGATTCCACGGATGAACTCGATGAGCGCGCTTTCCTATTTGTCAGATAAGTTGGTCCCTATGGCGAACTGCTTGGAGGAATCCCCAGGCACAAAATCCACCATCTTAGTATCCTTTGCAGCTTTAAACTTTGCCCTGTCATCTTCGGTTGTTGGCCTCTTGAATGCCTTGTTATCCTGCGGGTCAAGATTAGACCTGTAAGCTTTCAACTCCTCTTAGCACAAGTTTGTTCTGCCAGGGCTGCATCCCCCTCATCACACTCTGCTGCAATCTCTCTATTACCATGCACTGTAATGATCCCATTAGGACCCGGTATTTTCAACTGCAAGTACACATAACACGGCCTTGCCATGAACTTGGCATAAGCCGGCCTTCCCAACAGCGCGTGATATGGACTTGGAAATTTCACCACCTCAAAAGTGAGCCACTCTGATCTGAAGTTATGGATAGACTCGCCAAAGGCAACCTCTAGTGAAATTTTTCCCTCTGGTGTTGCTGATTTCCCAGGAACTATACCGTGGAAAATTGTTGAAGTTTTCTGCAGCTGTGACTCCTTCAAACCCATACGTATGAACGTCTCCCAGTACAAGATATTGATACTACTGCCACCGTCCATCAGAACTTTCTTTAACTCAAAATCATGAACTTGGGGAGCCACAACCAACGCAAGCAGACCCGGGTGCTCCACCACATCCGGGTGATCTGCCCTACTCCATGTGATCCCATGCTCTGACCACCTCAAATACCTCAGAACTCCAGCAACCACTGTATTAACCGCCCTTTTGACTATTTTCTCTCTCTCTTTGCTGTGCCACTAGTGTATATGTGATACTGACCAAGTTGCCTTGACTGCTGTGAAAATCCACCTTGGTTACTCGTGTTCTGGTTCTGACCCGGGTTACCCGTAGGTACCGCGTTTGCTCCAGTCAAAGGTCTTGCAGCCGGGTTAGCACCCGGGCCGGGTCCTCCGCTTCTATTTGCTCCCTGCAAAGCTCGCTGTAACTCATTGTTTTTCCACCTGTTCAAATCTACACACTGTGCCAATGAATGGTTGGCGGGTCTGCCCATCTTGCTATGGCGAGGACACGGCATCCTGAAAGCTTCTTCGGTGCTCATTGGACGTGACCCCTGATAATTATTTCCACTACTGTAATTCCCATTGTTGCCTTGATAACCTCTGTTTTCCTGATAACCTCTGTTTTCCTGATAACCTCTGCTTTCCTGGTAATTCCCATCCATCCTTTGCCTCTGAAACCCGGCATTGGTGTTTGCCACTAGCTCTGAATTTCCCTCGTTGTGACCACGCTTATGCTGATTCTGGTTGTTGTTGTTGTTGTTTCCCGAGCCATTGTTATTCCTTCCTCCATTGTTTACGGTTCCTTTCCCTTTCTCTTCCTCATTTTTATCCTGGGTCTTGTCCGTGGCTGCATGCCTATTGCAAGCATCCATCAATTCTGCCATTGTGACCGGCTTAACCCGGTGCCCTCCTTCATGCGACCCAGCTTCTGGACCAGAGGAGCGTACTTACAAGTTTTCTCCATCGATGAAATTGCATCCTTGGGCTTAATACCAGATGAGGAGTGCAGGATCTCCGTGACCCGGCCCATCCAATGACGTGCTGACTCGCCCTTCTTTTGTACACAACGATCCAGATCCTCAATGGAAAACAAACGCTTGCACGTACCCTGAAAATGCTTGATGAAAACTGCCTTCAGCTCATCCCAGGAATTGATAGATTTCTCTGGCAGATTCTTGAACCACAACTTCGCTGCACCATCAGTCATCATCAAATACATGTACTTTGCGCAAACATTTTCTGTGGCATTGCGTATGCACATTGCCATCTCATAACTGCTCAACCAGCTTGCCAGGTCCATGCTTGGCTCATAGTTGGATATCTTGCTTGGCTCCTTGAACTTCTCTGGGAAAGGCTCCGCTCTAATGGTATCTAAAAGACACTTTGGCCCGGCTAAGTTAGAAGAACTTGCTAAAATATTGATATTACTTGGCGAGCTTGCAGATGCTGCTGGTGCGGAACCCGGTCCTCCTTGAGGTACTCCTGCTGCAGGTACTGCCGGGTTTGCATTGGCTGCACTTCTTCCTGCTCGTGATCTATTGACTATCTGCTGTGCCACAGAAATTGCAGGGTCAGGTTGATGCTGCTGATTGTTCTGGTTCTGGTTCTGCTGGGGCGGGTTTTGCTGTTGTGCCGCGGCAGGCCCGGCCAATGGCTGGTTACCTCCGCTGCGGCTCTTACTACGATAAGTTGTGGAATGAAGCACACTTTTCTCCCTTGAATACTGAACTTGCTGAACAACTGCTGTACGCAACATATCAATGGCACGCTGGGCTTCAATCTCTGCTGGTGAATTTCCCAATGGAATACGATCAAGTACTAAAGTTGCTGCATACACGTTATCCGCCGGATTTGAATAGTGACCCGCCGGCGTGTGGAACCTTGGTGTTCTGGGCGGCAGACCCGGATTTCCCCTGGCTCCCCCAGCGGGCAAACCCGGCAGTGCTGCTGCTGCAACACTGGCTCCTCCTGTTCCTCTATTTGGCTCTGCGCTTGCTCTGGCCACTGGTGCCACCTGAGCTGCACCAATGGGCTGATCTTCTGGGGTTCTGAACAATGCTGTTACAGGCACTGGGTTTGCGATATTTTCCCCACGAGCCAGCCGGCTCTGGTGCCTCCTCTGATGAACCCGGGTCGCCTCATTGAAACGATTTTCCTCAAGCTCAATTTGCTTCTTTCTCGCTTCTATCTCTTGCCTTTCTGCCTCTGCGTTTAGGCGCATCTGTTCCAAAGCTCGGCGTGTTGTGTCTAACTCTATTGCTCTAACCGCTGCGTTTTCTGGGGTAACCAACCTCGTGAGTGATGATGGATCCAAGACCAGGCCATTGTTAAACAAGGCCGGGGCAGCAGCTGTGTTGTTTCTTTCCTCCCTTGAGCCCGGTTATGCAGGAAACCAAAGCTGTTTCTGTACCTCGCCGTATCTTCACTTTCCTCTGACACCGAAGCCGGCTCACCATCCGCCAGCTCCAATATCGGGGGCAGTTGTTGCTGTTGACCCAGAGTAAAGGCCGGTGGAACAACAGTTGATGGTGACGCTTGCATGCTGGACGAAGGCGCGGTGTACACCGCCACCCTCCGAACCGGGCTTCGGCTGGACTCTTGTTCCTCATCATCCTCTTCTTCTGCATCGTACCCGAACCGGCCTTCAAATAGAGGCAAGATCGATTCTGACTCGGCATGGTCCACCACGTCACCCGGGATTTGTGTCAGGTCATCCAACCCGTTCCTCCAACGTGTCCAGGGCCAGCTCAACTTCTGCCGTGCCAACTGATTCCTCACCATCAGATTGAACAATTGTGGCGGCTCCTGACACAGATTCATAGTCTCCATCACTAGCAGATCTAGCTGTAATCATACCAACAAAAACATTGAACTTGCCAATTGGAATAACATCACCTGATTCAAGCAGATCTGATTTCGGCCCCAGCCAGAATCATCGACGATGGACTCTCCTTGTGCATTGACTGTGATCTGGCCAAAAACAAAGTTTTCGACCCCTCGCATTGCTTCTCCCATGATGGTGACACCTTTGGACGCGATTCCCACAGACGGCGCCAACTGTCGTGGGGTAGATAACACGGCAGATGCTACTTTGGGGTAGCTTGAGTTTTTGGGCAAGGCGACTCTGGCGTCTGGGAGATTGTTTAGCACTGCAGGGGAAAAAGGTTTACCCAGGTTCGGCCTCTCCATTGGAGATAAAGACCTACTTACTGCTATCTTATTATTGATATCGATCTCGATAACCCGGCTACGACAACAGAGCCGGATCTCGATCTAGGCTACAAGGATTGTATATTTCTCTCGATGGTTCTCTCGCCTAAAGCTTGGGTTACAAAAGTCTTGCTAGCTACAACTCTGGGACCGGTTTATATAAACGCCGGGTCTCCTGGTCGCATACATGGTAAGCCCGGGTTCTACCCAGACTCGGAATCCTACTCTAGCTCTTCTGGTCTTCGTGTATTCCAAGTCTTGAACCGCCTCTGGATCCTCTAGAACACCTCCTTCCTTAGCCGGGTCACCGCCAAGACGCTGGCCCATCAATGTAACCCGGCCCATACTGATGGTTAGCTACCCTGGCCGGGCCTCCAGCCTGGCGGGTCACGCTTCCTTCTCCATGGGCCTACCGGGTTATCATCCCCCCATCAGCGACAGCACCCCTGGGCACGGCCAAGGCCCAGCCGCGCCCAGGGGGCGTGTGGGGGCTGTGGGCCTCCCCTGGACTTGTCCTTCTGACTCCCGGAGTCTTCTGGCGTTTTAGAATTTCTGTAATTTTTTCAGATTTTTCTGAGCACTTTCAATTTTGGACATTTTGTGCAATGCATAGACATAATAAACAGAAACTGGCACTGTGGCATCTTGTTAATAGGTTAGTCCAATAAATGTCATAATTGATATAAAGTGCATATAAAACATGTGACAATTGATATAAAACATGCATGGAACATCAAAAATTATAGATACGTTTGAGACGTATCAGCATCCCCAAGCTTAGTTCCTACTCGTCCTCGAGTAGGTAAACGATAAAAAAAAATTTGAAGTGACATGCTACCATCATAATCTTGATCTAATAGTGATGTAATGGCAAGTGAGCTGAGATCAAATCATTCAAAGCAAATGTCTATAATTGATATTAAATAAAATAATAAAGCAAGATAGTTAAACAAGCTAAAAGTTTTCATGAATGACGGCCTTTAAGACATGAAACCGTACAAGGTTCATTATAGATGTTTTAAGTATCCAGTGTAGGAGTTCTATCCTTCAATTCCAAGCATCAAGCAATTTTTCATAACATAGAGAAGGATCCAGTCAAGTAAAAGTAAACATGAACGTCATGAATCCACTGTTTCGAGGTCTACTCAACCGGTGAGCGTAAGCATTTAGTATTGGCACCAGGATGTTATGGCAAAGAGAACGTTAATGGGGGTTTGGAAGGCCAATGGAAGAAAGTCTCACAAAGCTATAAGTGATCATTAGACAAGAGGAAGTCTTATAATCGAAGCTATGCAAGGAGTAGTGATTGCCATGCAACGGATGCACATAGAGCTATATGTGTATGAAAGCTCTCCAATGGAACTAGTGGGGGTGCATCCAACTCGGTTGCTCACGAAGACCTAGAGCACTTTTGAGGAAGCTCATCATTGGAATATACAACCCAAGTTCTATAACGTAATATTCCCCACATAGTTATACTAGTAAAACATGAAAACTCTCTCAAATGGAGCATAGGTGCTAAACATGAGCACAAATATGATAACTATGAATACTGCAGTGCTAAACATGAGCACAACTTTGATAAAGGATAGTAGTGTTGCCCCCTTTTTCTTTATTTTTTTCTTTTTTTTCTTTTTCTGTTTCTCTTTTCGATGGCCTCCATGGCTGTTTTTAAGGGGCAACACTCTAATATGATTACAACTTTTGGTACAAATAACTCATAATGAACAAAACATGATGTATAGAACTGTATGCCTCTGCCAGTGTAGCAGGATGTGCAATGATCCAGCGTAACATGGGTAAACCACACATCAGCTATATAGAATCATGCAAAGCAATATATAAATGATAAATGACAACAAGTCATGTAATGTAAATGGAAGTTGCATGGCAATATATCTCGGAACAGCTATGGAAATGCTGTGGTAGGTAGGTATGGTGGCTGTTTTGAGGAAGATGTATGGGTTTATGTGTAGGAGAACAAGAGGAAGTCCTCCCACGGTTTTGGATGTACTGGCGAAGTTGCACAACTCTCAATGTGAGAAAAGGGCAATGCACAGCACCGAAGAGGCTAGCAAATTTGGATGGTGGAAGTGCCAAAACCGTAGCTTAACATTAGTCAAAAAGAACTCACAAGTTTATTGCAAACAACTAGCAGGTTCAACATTAAGCGCATGGTTAACATTTACCCCAAGGAGGGCCGTTCACGGCGGCACAAGTACCCCGTTAGATCCCTCGACCTTCACACACAACCTAGTTATTACGAACCACTTTTCAGACATGGAAAGCTATCAAGTCCAACTACACCTTCAACAATTTTAGTAGAGTTTGTAGTACGGTGCAAGCTTAAAGACAATAATCCACTAATGATTTTAACTTAATTAACCAGCAAGCTTTACCATCTATTACTTAATACCTCAAAACGTTTGCAAGGAATCAGGTTATCAAAGTTCAATGATCTACAAGATTATGCAAGTTTTCATTATACCACTACCACACGCAACATTTTCTGAACCAACATATTAACCAAGCAACTCTCCAAACAAATATAAGTGAAGCAAGAGAGTACTTTCTACAAAAGAACTAATAGCTCTGACAAGAGTACATGAAAACCAAGAGCTAGAAGCTAAACAGCGCTAAATTGAATACTCAACAAATATAAGTGAAGAATAGAGTATTCCATGAAAAAGCGGAGCGTGTCTCTCTCCCAATCAAGAATGTTGTGATCAAGCTTATTGCAAAAATAAAAGTACTGAAAATAAAAGCACACAGACGCTCCAAGAACAGCACATATGATGTGAAAGAATTAAAATATAGTTTCACTAGAGATGACCTGATAATTTTGCCGATGAAGAAGGGGATGCCTTGGGCATCCCCAAGCTTAGACGCTTGAGTCTTCTTGAAATATGCTGGGGAGATCCATGGGAGCCTCCCCAAGCTTAAGCTCTTCACTCTTCTTGATCCTATTATATCATCCTTCTCTCTTGACCCTTGAAAACTTCCGTCACACCAAACTCAAAGTAATCTCATTAGAGGGTTAGTGCATAATCAAAAACTCACATGTTCTATAAAGACGCAATATGACTTGTTACTTTAAACATTAGCTACTGCCACTGATGTTATGTGAAGCTCTTCCACCCAAAAAAGAATTTCACTCAACACTAGTAAAAGAGAGAATGCAAAATAAAAAGGCATAATCTGTCTAAAACAGAACAGTCCGCAAAGACGAATTTTTTCGAGGCACTTACAACGCTCAGATCGAAAAACTTTGAACTAATGAAAGATTCAGACATTCATAAAGATTACGCACAAAATTTCAGATTTAATTAACAATCTGGTGATTTTAGGAATTTCGTACAGTGAACAGCAAAAATCTGTTTCTGCGCAGCAATCAAAATTAAGCATCATCTTAACATTAGAGGCTACTCTTGGCACAACAATGCGAGAAAATAAAGATACAAAGGAGTTGCTACAGAAGTAAACACTCCTTGACTCAATAAAAGAAAAATTGCAGAAATAAAAATAATGGGTTGCCTCCCATAAGCGCTTTTCTTTAAAGCCTTTTAGCTAGGCATGATAATTTTGATGATGCTCTCATATGTATAAGGGTGAATATGAAAGAGCATCAAGAAGCAAATATCAAACACATTTAAGTCTAACCCACTTCCTATGCAAAGGAATCTTGTAAGAAAATAAATCAATAAAGCACAAAGTGACTAGCATAGGAAGGCAAAACAAGTGCAACATCAAAACTTTCAACATAAAGAGAGGAGACTTAATATTATTGTGATGTATGAATCCATGTCTCCCTCTCTCATAATAACTTTCAGTAGCATCATTGATAAAATCCACAATATAACCATCACATGAAACATTCTTATCATGATCCATATGCATAAAGTATCAATATTTTCCACATAAGCAAATCTTCTTATTAATAACAATAGGAGTAGGATCATCATAAAGAACTGAACATGATAGACAAGTTGTATATTAGAGGGATGGTTTGAGAAATCCTCCATAATTATGACAAGTTTCATGAGGATGATTGTAATTATAACCTATGTCATAGTTATCTTTATAATAATTATCAAAGACTGGAGGCATAGTATCATCATAAACAATAGAATAGTTATCTTCCAAAGTGTGTTCATTTGTAAACATATCATCATCATTTTTACTAGAAGGAGAGGTCTCAACTATATAATCATCGGTAGCAAAAGGATTTTCAAAAACATCACTAGGAGGAGAGGTTTCAAATATATAATTATTACTAGCAAAAGGATTTTCAAACACCTCATCCCCAAGCTTAATGCTTCCTATATCATCATTGGAAGGAACATGGATAGTACTAATAGTATAGCAATTATTAACATCATCATTTTCAGAATTGGTACCCAAAAGATTTTCAATATCAAAAGTAGTGTGCTTTTCCCAATCATGATCACTACTATAAGTAACAGGCATAGGATCATCATCGAATTCAGACTCATCAGCAACAACTATAATAGGAGCAATATGCTTAGGGGAAGATACCGTTTCCTCTCTCCTTTTACTCCTCTTCTTCTTCTTCTTCTTTCCCTCTTTAGGAGGGAGAGGCTTGAAAGGAGGCTTCACCACATACCCTGGTTTATTGTTAGAAACAATAGAAGAAGCTTGGGAGGATTCCTCTTTTTCATTAATAAGAGTAAAACAAACATTAGTCCTTTCATATTTTGGTAAAGTCGATCCATCTTTTATAATATTTTGTATGTAAGTGTTGGCATGGCAATTGTTAGCACAATAGAGATGACATCCATGCAATACGCTATTCATATCAAAAGCACTCATATCTAACGAAGAAGTTTTTCTTGATAACTCTTCACACCCCAAAAATAATGTAAGTTCATCATGCTGATTAGGAGTGATCATGTTATCACAAAAGTCTTCCGCAATATCCTTATTAGAACCTGAGCATTGGAATTCGAAGTGACCCTTTTATAGCAAAGTTCACAAATAAAAGGATAGAGGGCACAAACTTTTTCAGCAAGATCATTTAGAGCCCTGTGCCACATTCTAGTTTTTTCATTCCTATGATGGATACAATAATCTTCTTCGATTTGATTCTTTTCACAAGGTCTAAGTGCTCCACAAAAATTAACATGCTTATAAGAAATAGTATTTTCAGAAGTTTGAGCATGTTTATTGCAATCATTAGTAACAATTTCATTTTCCATGCAAGTGTCTTTGAAAGGTTCATGATACATGTCCCAATTTTCTTTAGGAACATTAATATGAGAAGCAAAGGCTCTACAATAATCAACAATAATTTGAGAATCAAGACCATATTTAGCACTAAGCTCATGAAAACTAGCAGTTTCAGCGAAAGACTTAATGCAATCATACTCATAGTTTATACCTGATTCTTTACCTTTGTCGTTCTCCCAATCTTCAGTATTGCCTTGAATTGTTTCAAGAAGATCCCATTTAGCTTCAACCTTCTTACTTGTGAAAGAACCCTCTGAACAGGCATCTAGATAATCCTTGTAATGACCTGAAAGCCTTGCATAAAAATTAGTAACAATTATTTCCTCAGGAAGCCCATGGTTAGGACATTTGAGTATTAATGTTTTCAGTCTTTCCCAAGCTTGAGCAATGCTTTCTCCATCACGAGGACAAAAATTATAAATGTAATTCCTATCTAAATGCATTTCATAAGGAGGATAAAATTTAGAGTCAAAGAGAAATTCAAGCTCCTTCCACTCCGAATGATGAGGATCATCCAGTAGATCATACCACTCCCTAGCTTTGTCCTTAAGTGACAATGGAAATAATTTCTTCATGGCATTTTCCCTTGATAAACCTGCAACCTTAAACAACTCACAAAGTTCTGTAAGTTTCAACAAGTGATCACGTGGATGGACTGTTCCATCCCCTGCATAACGTTCATCCATAACCTTTTCAACAATTTCCATAGGTATTTCAAAAGGAATACTTTCAGTAGGTGGATTTAGAATATCACAAGCATCATTAGAATTATCACGTATGGGAGACAAAGTATTATCAAAGCAAATTTTCTCCTCCAAAGCTGGGGAACTAAAAAGATCATTTTCAAAACTAGCTTCCCCAAGCTTAGACTTTTCCATAGCATTAGCAATAATGGTGTTCAAAGAATTCATGCTAATAACATTGCTACCTATTATGCAAAAATTCCATAGGTTTTTTAATTTTCTCTTCAAAAGCATCATGTCCTAATTCAATATAAAGTTCATAAAGATCTCTAATTTTTTTGTTGTTTTCCATTAAGCCTAACTAGTGAAATAAAAACAAGAAACAAAAAGATATAATTGCAGAATCTAAAGGAAATACCTTCGAGCACTCACACGTCAGCAACAGTGCTAGAAAATAGCTAAGTAGCTGGAGGATGTGAGTACCTTTTACCTTACCTCCCCGGCAACGGCGCCAGAAAATAGCTTGATGTCTACGCACGCTTCTATTCTTGTAGACAGTGTTGGGCCTCCAAGTGCAGAGGTTTGTAGAACAGCAGCAAGTTTC
Organism: Poa pratensis; assembly: GCA_947311845.1. Taxonomy (NCBI): domain Eukaryota; kingdom Viridiplantae; phylum Streptophyta; class Magnoliopsida; order Poales; family Poaceae; genus Poa; species Poa pratensis. Next base: position 34,317,944 of record CAMZMU010000091.1, on the reverse strand, counting down.
CCTTAAGTGAATCACCCAAGGTTTATCGAACTCAGGGAGGTAGAGGTCAAAGATATCCCTCTCAAGCAACCCTGCAATTAAGATACAAGAAGTCTCTTGTGTCCCCAACACACCCAATACACTTGTCAGGTGTATAGGTGCACTAGTTCGGCGAAGAGATATTAAAATACAAGTGATATGGATGATTATAAGTGGTAATTGCAATCTGAAATAAAAATGGCAGCAAGCAAACATGTAGCAGAACTGGTTGTAAACGGTGTTTCAATGCTTAGAAACAAGGCCTAGGGATCATACTTTCACTAGTGGACACTCTCAACAATAATAATATAATTGAATACATAGATATTTCCTCTTCACTATGCTACTCTGAATTATTCTCTCGTTGGATAACGAACACCAATCCACTGCGTAGGGCTATAACAGCACACCTTAAAGTCGCATTCCATCTAGGGAACCCCACACTGTCAACTTGAGCGCCCTAAATAGTACTAGACAAACACCGCAATTTCATAGAGACATCCAACGCAAATAATAACTCATGATAAGTATTCCTGTTATCTTTAGCCTAAGAGCCACACACGGGGCGCACACTGTCAACTTCGCACCGTGGGACAAAGGTGACTCCGGAGATTACATTAATAAAACCACTTGAGTAGCATAATATAATGAAGAGTAACATCTATGGATTCAACTAGATTACAAAGCTCATGATCACATAAAGATCACACCATGGGAGAGAGAGATAAACCACATAGCTACCGGTAGAGCCCTCAGCCCCGATGAAGAACTACTCCCTCCTCATCATGGGAGGCAGCAACGACGATGATGGAGGCGGTGGCGTCGATGGAGATGGCTCCGGGGGCACTTCCCCGTCCCGGCAAGGTGCCGAAACAGAGACTTCTGTCCCCCGAATTAGGGTTTTGGATGGTGGCGGAGCTCTGGAACTTTTCTGGGGAAATCGTCAATTCTTCTGTGAGTTTTAGGTCAGGAACAATATATATAGTCCAAAGGGCGTCGCGAGGAGGTGCACGAGGTGGCGACACCACCCCTGGGCGCGGCCAAGGCCCAGCCGCGCCCAGGGGCGTGTGGGGGCTGTGGGCCTCCCCTGGACTTGTCCTTCTGGCTCCCGGAGTCTTCTGGCGTTTTAAAATTTCTGTAATTTTTTCAGATTTTTCTGAGCACTTTCAATTTTGGACATTTTCTGCAATGCATAAACATAATAAACAGAAACTGGCACTGTGGTATCTTGTTAATAGGTTAGTCCAATAAATGTCATAATACAATATAAAGTGCATATAAAACATGTGACAATTGATATAAAACATGCATGGAACATCAAAAATTATAGATACGTTTGAGACGTATCATGTGTCCGACGGGACGGGTGTTGACTTTGTGCTGCAGGCGCGCAGCCGGACGGAGAGCGGCCAGACGCCAGGCTTGGCCTTACTTCAGCCCATGCTGGGATGACGTGGATGGCTAGCCGGAGATGGCGCCGCCGTCTGCTCTGTACGGCGGAGTCTTCCCGTGATGTTCCATCAATGTACTGGGCGGCGGCTCTTGTCCTCTTCCTCTCGTCAGGAGCAGCCAGCAGCCGGCCATCCGGCTGCCTGCTGCCCGGGTCCGGCTGCTTCGGTTGACCTTGGTCGCACAAGGCGGGAGCCCCTTGTCGTTATCTCTTTGTCTCCAAGCATCGTGATGATGGCGAGCCTGCATTTCTTCTGCCCATGCCGCCTTGGTGTGCACGGCAGACTAGATGGAGGCCGGCTGTGCTCGGGGCAGGCGGACCCGGCCGAGCTGAGCAACCAGAGGCGGCCAGGCCGAGTCTTGTGCCGGATTTTGCGTTTCACTCGAAATCTTCCGTGGGATTTGGGTACCCGGGTTTCATCCCCATGACATGACAGTAGGTGTCTCTGTCGGATCAAAGCAAGTCAGACGAGTCGTGTCGTACTAGTTCTATGAACGTCATGGTACAGACCAGTGCACATGAGCCCGCACAGACGCGTGGGCGGATGCAACTTTGGCTGCTTAATTTGGTCACCTAGCCCGATCTCGAAGCAGCTGTTGCGTTTGCTCGGCCGCCCTCGTCCTGAGGCTAACGACACTTGTAATGGCACCCTCGCCGTGGCTCGCAGGGAGAAAGGCAGTGTTGACGAACAGCACCGATCTTCTCGATTCATGCATGTGCCGGCCCGGCCTAGCTCGTACGTGCTCACGTACGTACGCGTGTGCATGCCACGCTGCAACTCCAGTGTGGTCGCCGGCCGGCCGGCCGGCGGCGCGGCGGAAACTTCCGGTCGACATTAATTGTCTGGGGGCTGCAATGCGCCGCTGTGACCTGAGCTGCAGGCAATTTCCAATACTTTCCCAGCAGCTAGAGCTAGTTTGATCGATGACGATGACGATCTTCATACGGGTGATTCTGAATTAAATTAAACAAAATGCTTTGATCATGCTCCAAGCTTCCAGCACGTAGCTACCAGTGACTGCCATACGTGTCACTGCTTGTTGTGGATAAGGGTACTTAGTCAACGCAGGCTTCTATGTTTGCCCACGTGGGATGCCACGTCGACGACGACGCCGCCGTCCGCTAGCTGGCAACGGCCGTATGACTTTGACGTACCGACCGGCCGGGACCGGGAGCCATAGCGAGGCCGAAGTATATAGTACTCCTATGTGGCAACGGCCGTACGACTTTGACGTACGCGTGTGCATGCCACGCTGCAACTCCAGTGTGGTCGCCACGGCCGTACGACTTTGACCGATAGCGAGGCCGAAGTATAGAGTATATGTCGCACCGGCCACCCGCATCGTCCGGGCCCAAACTCACGAAACATGGCCCATGGCTGTACGTGGACAAAGGCGGAACAACACGGTGCCTCGCTACTGGGCCAAACAGTCGTCGTCCAGATCTCCGTTTTGGCCGGATATTTCACTTGTCTCGACTCAACCGACCGCTCGAGTTAACGAATGCTAAATCATTTTTTTCTTGCGAAACATAAATAGACGCATACACTCACGTATACATGAATACGCTCACTCCTATAAACACACGCTCACGGTACCCTTGTTTGTTACAACTAAAACTCGGGGAGACCAAACGGCAAAGATAATAGGAAAAATTTCAACTTATATGATTAGTTTCCAGAATGTCTCAGCCATATACGAGCGTAAGCAGCAGGTAGATCCATAGTTAGACAAACCATGCGCATGCACGCACGTCTTTACAAATAGTCTTGCAAAAAAAAAAGCACACTATAGTGTCGATCTACAACACCAAAACGTGTAGATCGATCCTTAATCGACGATACTTCGCCGAAAAACCTATGTGCGGAATTCCTGGTATTAATTATGACGCCTGGTTGAGCGCCAAACCAGCCGAGAGTACGTCAACGCCGGCCGGCATGCATGGCACGGGCCTACGCGGCGGAGGGCGCCGGGAAGTACATGACGGCGCCGGCCTTGGACAGGGCCGCACGCATGCGGGTGGCCTCGTCGGCGGTGTCGCCCTTGTAGTCGAGGTTCTCGTCGTTGTAGATGTCCCACCACTTCTTCACCAGCATCTTGATGTCCTCCCTGTCCATGTTCGCCTCCTCCCCGGTGAACCTCCACGGCTTCGAACCCTGGATATGCATGACATGAGAGCAATGATCATAATTCACAAGAGATAAATTAATGGTTCAGTATGTATGACATAGATGACAAGGACGACGACGTACCGCAGCACAGTAGTGCACGACCTTGACCTTGCCGAGCTCGACGTTCTCGGGGTGCCTCCACAGCATAGCCAGCACCAGGTTGTGCACGTTCGAGATGGGCTTGTACACGTCCCCAAAGAACATGTTGAGGAAGTCCTGCTCGGCAAACGGGGTCGGGTCGGTGACGACGAGCTTCTCGAGCAGGGCCTTGGCGGTGGCGAGGCTAGGCTCGTGCACAAACATGCCGGCGTTGAAGTAGAGCGGTGGCGGCGGCATGCCGAGGTCGTGCTCCGGCCATGCGACTCTGTCGGGGCACTGCTGGCAGTAGCCGATCTTGTACTGCGGCGTGTGGCTCCATGTCTTCTCGCAGAAGCAGTCCTTGACGGCGTAGAAGCTGCCTGCCTTGAGGTCGAAGAGGTAGTCGATGTTGTCGAACACCTGGATGTCCGCGTCTAGGTACACCATCTTCTCATACTCCACGAACTACACCACAAAGAATCGATCAACATCTATGGATCCAATAAGGAATAAAGCAATAGATCAACTGGTACAGTAGTAAGTAAGTACCTCCCAGATACGGAGCTTGGAGTAGTTGATGACATAGTAGGCCATGGCGAACTGGGTCTGGTTCTCCGGCGGGTACACAGGTTCGATCTCATGGACGATGCAGCCCTGGTCGAGCAGCGTGCGGCGGTGATCCTCAGGGACGTCGGGGAGCACGGCGACCACCAGCGGGTACGCCGACTTGACCGCGCGGAGACCTTTGGCCAGGCCCACCACACCCTTCCAGTAGTCGCCGGAGCCGGCCAGGAACGTCACGTACGCTCCCTTCGCCGGCGCCTCCTTCGCGGCAACACCCTTGACAGCCATCGTCGGAGCCATTGCTCTAGCTAGCGATCTCCTTCCTTCTTGCTTGCAGAGATCGTTGGATGGATGAGAGACAAATCTAAGTCAAATCCTTGTGTATTGTTGTTTTGTGTTGGCGTATGGGTCTAGCCGGAGCTTTATATAGGCGTGCGCAGTGCGTATGTACATGTGGGGCCGAGCAGTTAGCGAGAAATGGAAAGGTCATAAAAGAAAATTATCTCGATTGGAACGTCCAAACATGGCTTTCTCGAAACGTGCATGCATGTCAAATGGTAACCCACATGGATCGATGACGCTATAGCCAGTACTCCTACATGGTAAGAAATGATTTGACTATCAGGATTATTTTTTCAAGTATATGGTAAGATGTAATTTGGGCGTTTTTTTGAGATAACAACTGATGGAATTTCAACAATGACGAAACCGATTACAAACGACTCCACAAAAAAAGGAGAATTATTGCTGTCCATTTTACCGCATGACTTGTCGATCAATTAACGGACGGTATATTCTTGAGCTATATGCACCCGTCGTCCCAGAACTTGGCTTCGATGTGCAGATTCGTCCCAGTACTTGCAGAATGTGAGCCCGCCGTCCCAGTACTTGGTTAGCGTTGATTGGTGCTCCCAGATGCCGACACGTGTGACGCCACGCTGTCAATGGACCCAGTTTCGTGGCTTGTTCTTTTGCAACAAAAACCCCCGAAAGAAAGGATTCTAACAGTCATTACTCGGCCGTCACGGAATCCCCAGCTCTAAATCGAAACACTAGCGACGGCGGCGACCGGCGAGCGGCGAGCGGTGTCCTGCTGGACATGGGCCTCGGCGCCGGCGAGGGCTGGGACGCCGCCGCAGTCCGGGCTCGCGGGAGCCGACAGCACCTTCCTCCGCTGGATCATTTGCGGCGGGGAGGAAACTGTCATGGACCCGCCCGTGCTGGAGCTCGACCACGCCATGACGTCGCCGCCCGCCGCGGCGTTCGGGTCGTCGTTCGCGCCGGCCATGGAGGACACCAAGTCGACGGGGCCTTTCGGCCACGCGCCTAGCTTCCTGATGCACCACCCGCAGCCGCACGCGGCCTTCTTTGGCGGCAGCTGGGCGGCGGACGACGAGCAGCAGATGACAGGCGAGCAGATGACAGGCGAGGTGTACTTGAATCCGACGGCGACCTCGGCGGCGACTACAAGTACCAGAGGTGTCGTTGCTCGGCAGGTATGTCCAAGTAGGAATTATATGCTCATTTTGGTTGTGCTCTGTTTGGGTTGCTCTGTTTGAGTGCTCTGAATGTCTCTGCATTGCAGGCAGCTTGCAATGATCAATTCCAGTATGTCGAAGAAGATAATACGAAGCTGTTGAACAAGATTGCTGAATTGGAAACGAGTTGCAGAGAGAGAAGCAGATAAGAGAAAAATGCTGAAAAATCATAGGGCAGAGATGCGGTTTAGAGAAGGAGATGATGTTATTGTGTGTAGCAGCTGCTTGTGTGCTGATATATGCATCTACTGCTCTAGTTATTAGAGGATCTGTTTGATCAGTTGTTCAATTCTGATGTAATAATGTACTTATCACACTCGTGATTGTGAAATAAAAAGTATCATTGTGTTTGGTTGTGAAATAAAAAGTATCATTGTGTTTGGTTGTTCAATTTAAATGGAAGTACACACAAGCACACATAAAGCATATGACAATTTCTGATGTTCAAGAGGTGTTCATACATAAAACATGATCGACAAGCACACATTCAACATCCAGAATTATGCTACTAGGTTCAGAACATAATGGTTCACATAAACTCCTCACTCAGAAGCTAGTGCATTCAGGTCTGGTATGTTTCTTTCTTCTCTTTGCTGTTGACTCCCAAATAAAAGATGGTGCATACTTCCAGGTGCTGTGCTATATGATCCTCTTCTCCTTGTTTCAGGTCTGGCACTAGCTTCTGGAGGTTCATCTGCTCGAGTTGTAGTGGCTCTTGGTGTGGTTCTTCCTCTCCCTCTTCTACCCCTGGTACGTTGGTCTGTTGCTGGCTCTGTGTTTGCAGTACTCCTTCCTCTTCCTCTACCCCTTTTTGCTTGTCTAGTAGATGCAGTAGTCACTCTCACTCTTCCTTCTGGGATAGTATCCCTAGCAGCAACCACAAAATCAGATTCTGGCAAAGGTCCAAGGAACCTTTGAATGGGCACATTTTGTTCCGCCTGCAAAAGTCCAAGTATGAATTATATGCTCATGTTAAAATGGTAATCTTAGTTGATGTTTAATTATTAAATTTTGATGAGCAAACCTCTAGGCCCAGGTTGTACACCATACTGTCCACCTGATGCGTTGGATCTAAACATGGATCTATATTTTGTGGGATTATATGCTGCACAAATGGCATGATTTAGTACATCAAGATTGCACAAATGGCATGATTTAGTACATCTGAATGAAAATAAATGGCATATTTACCTCACGAATTTCTGGAATGTCTATTTCTTCATCATTTTCCAAAACAGGACCTGCTTGTGACTGCTTTAGCTGATCTTGAACATATTTAGCATGACCCCTTTTGTTGTGATTTGGGTTACCACAGACAGAGCAGTGCATGGTCACTCCAGCTCTGGTAAATCTGATTACTCCCTGCTTCATTTTCTCTTCTGGTGCCTTCTTTCTGTTTCTCCTAGGCCTTCCCATTACTTTAGTGAATAGGGGTGGATACACTGGAGCTGCTTGCATCTTTTCCCAAAACACTCTACCTCTAAGTGGAAACAACTTGTGGGCATATGCTTTCATGTATGTGTCGATAGTGTAGCAACTGTGAACTAAATTTGCTGGGTTTATATTATCTGTTCTACAGCAGGCTATTGCATGGTGACATGGAATACCTGTTAACTGCCATCTTTTGCAATCACATGATTTTGTTTTGAAGTCGACAGTGTAATCTTGCTCGAACTCATGTGATTTAACAAAGTACAGATAATTACCATTAGGGGTGACCTTGCACTCATTACTCCATTCAGTGAATTTATCAAGCTTCTTCTTTATTTTAGGACAAATTCGTCCAGTCCATTTCTCTGCCTCCTTCTGCTTGACGTCAAACCTTTTCATTAGCTTGTAAAATATCATCTCTAGCATGGACAAAAATGGATGTTCTCTAGCATCCAAAATATAACTGCAAGTAATAAGAAGAAACAAGCATTGTATCAGATTCAGAAGAACAGATTCAACATAACATGAATTTGTATGCAAAGTTAACTGCATGTACCTATTAAACACCTCGGAGTGGTTATTAAGAAGCATGTCACATTTAGAAAAATCACTAAAAAAGGCTTTTATCCATGTGTTTGGCACTAGATTCTGCTCAACCCACTGAAATGCTTCCACACTGTCAGCCTTAAGTTTGTCCATGCATCTTTGCCACTTAGGGATACTTGTTGATCTAGCAATTGCCCAAATGTCATTCTTCAAAGTCTCTCCCCTGTGCCCTACCTTCTGAAAATTTTGAATCATATGCCGAACACAAAACCTGTGTTCTGCATCTGGAAAGTACTTTTGGACAGCATTGATGAGCCCTTTTTGCTTGTCACTCATTATAGTCCAGGGAGATGTATTGGTAATGTTCAGATCATCCTTCAGAGTGCTAAGAAACCATTCCCAAGAGCTTGTGCACTCAACTTCGACTAAGCCAAATGCAATAGGATAGATACAATCATTAGGGTCGATACCAACAGCTGTCAGAAGTACTCCTTTGTATCTAGTTTTAATATGGCATCCATCTATACAAATAAGTGGCCTGCATCCTTCTAAAAAACCCCTTTTACAAGCATCGTAGCTCCAATATGCAGTGGCCAAATGTTGCTTATGCTCTGGACTGCCAGGATCATTGACTGAATTTGTCGTAATGAAGAACTTTGACCCTGGATTACTCCTTCTTAGCTCCTGCCCATAATCAAAAAGCAAATTGAATTGCCCTTCCTCATCACCATGAATCACTTCTAGTGCTGCCTTCCTTGCTCTGCTAAGCTTCCACCTATCTAGCTCCATATTGTACTCCCTTTGTACCTTCATAGCAAAGCTTGCTAGGTCAAGCTTCTGGTTATCTCGAAATTCATGCATAAACTTCTCCGTAAGCAGTTTCGCAGTGATAGCTTTAGGCTCCCAACTTTTCTCACATGTGTGATGACCAACGTATGCAGTGACAACAAAACCACCAGATCTACTGTCCTTTGAAGCTTTGAACAGCCAAGGACAGTCTGCTTCCTCACATGTCTTCCCAACACATATAGCATCTAATCTCCTTAAATCATTCTTGGTTTTCAATATTTTTACTCTATTTCTCACAGTATAGGCTGTCATAGCTTTCCTCACCTCCTGAACATTACTGAACACCATCCCAATTCTGAATATAGGGTCATCCATGTCTACTTCTGGATTGAATGCCCTGAAATGCTTACTCAACTCTCTTCTATCTTCTGTTGCCAACTGTAGATCATCATCATCAAGAGGTGCCTCATCATCATCATCTTCCTTCCACAGTTCCTTCTCATTACAATCATTCAAGCTTCTGTCCACATTATCAGCAAATAGATCATCGTCTCCTTCTTCAGCATTGCAGTCGCTGTCTACAAAATCACTGTCATTCTCACTGTCATTCTCTGAATCACTGCCAACAGTAGGTGTCTCTGATGAAACTATTGCACGAGATGCTTCATCTTCATGTAATACAGATGGTTCTGCCACTTTTCTAGGACTAATCACTGCAGGTAACCTGGGGCCTCGATTAATCACCACATCATCCCTGATTCGCTGGAGAAAATTTGTGTGATCTAGGTACAACACAAGTACCTTCTGTGTCCTACTAGCTTTGATCATTGCACTACACTGTAAATCTGTCTCGATTGCTGCTAATCCATCTCGAAGTTCCTTGTCCGGCATACACCAGTACACATGCAGCTTTCCATCCCTCTCATACCCAGAAGTGACAGAATTTCATCTACCGCTGCTATGGACCATGTATGCACACTGCAGTAGTCAAACGAACCACAAGATGCACTGACATAACTCAGGGTATCGGCCAATCCACAGAAGAAACCATTGTGACAAACATCAACCGAGAACAAATCACATTCAGGCCCACCATCGAACACTGCAGGAAAATTCAGAGTAAGAACAAATTCAGAGTTCAACAAAAAAAATGAAATTTCTATCCCAATTCGACTATGAGTTGCTTCGTACAACCAAGATAAACATATTAAATCGCTAAATTTCACAACTTTCATCATATTCTCTGCACGAATTCACGCACAGACTACCGGCGGCGACGACAGCTAACAGGGCAAGAACAGCCCAAACAATTCACGAAATTAGCCACAAAATCAGTTTTCCCTAGCTTATAACACCCAAATCCACTCAATTTCAACTACACAAACCTCCTGCATAGGTCCCGATCATCATCACCTCAAGAACCCTAACAGAACCGCCCGCCGTGGCTAGAATTTCTCGATGGAAGTCGCCGGATTTGGTTTCAGACTTACCATAATCGGGCGGGCTGTCGTTCCATGAGCGGTAGTGTATGTCCGGCGGCATGACGCTTCCAACCTCGACGGAGTGGCGGCGACGGAGAGCTCGAGCTGTGTTCGTCCTGCCCAGGAACGACCTCTGCTTTACAACAGAAGCGGAAGGGCAATAAATGAAATTGCGGCCAGTGCGGGCACCTTCCAAAAATGCTGAAACTTGCGATTAGTTGTAGGAGCACTGCGCACTGAATTCTTCTCAACGCGGGGACCAACATGTAAAACGGCCTAAGCAAACGTGGCAAGTTTCAGACTCAAAATGATGCCCAATCAACACTAACCAAGTACTGGGACGGCGGGTTCACATTCTGCAAGTACTGGGACGAATTTGCACATCGAAGCCAACTTCTGGGACGGCGGGTGCATATAGCTCTTATTATAAAGCAAAATTTCAATTTAATTAATATTTTTCTATCTCCACATGCAATCTATGCACATCACTTGCTCTTTTAACCAATCAATTAGCCATGTCATCCCACTAACATTTATTAATTATTTTATTTCTCTACATGCAAACATTTCACATCATCTTTTTTTAGCCCATCAAATGGTCCACGTCATTTTTTTATGTTCGAATGATAAGATCACACCATGTCGCTATGTAGTTAAACAAGTAAATCATGTGTAAGTAGAACATCAGAATAATTTATTTCGCTCGTGAAATTTTTGCCAATTATTTTCAATGATTAAAATCATATAGGTGTTATTTGAAATTATGGGCTCTTATATATGTATTCACTCAAAAAGTTTATAGAAATATTATGCGACAATGTGCATGTCATCTTCATGCAAGCCATCCACAAAATTCATTGCTTCAATCCATTGATATAATATTATATTCTTATCTATATTAATCTACACCCCTAAAACATAAATATCTTTAAGTTATAAACCACACATACATTCTATGTCTAAAAACTTTAGCCTCTTGAGTGCCATGATTAACTAAATCTTGCATATTTCTTTAGTCCATTTTAGGTTTCATATACTTCATTAAATTTCTTAAGAGATACCCGCTGTAACGCTTGTAGTGTCGTTCTAGTATACATAATGCTATAGCGGGCACTTTTATGTTAGATATTTAGAGGTAATTATTATAAGAGTAATATAGGTGTTGTGGGGTTCTCATCATGCATGAAGCAGTCCACGAGCTATACCGTAAAATGCTAAATGGTATTATGAAAGGTCTAAGAATTTGGATTTAATTTTATCAGCATTCGAGCAACTTTCAGATTTAGAAATTATTTTTTATAAAAGTGAATTGTTTTGTTTTGGAGTGGCTCAAGACGCGGCTGCTCAGTATGCTGAACTGTTAAGCTGAGAATGAAAACATGTCGTGGATCGTCTGCAAAATAGGCTGAGCGGTTGCAAAGGAAAACTTCTATCTCTATGTGGTAGATTGGTTCTCAATAATCCAGTGCTAGTAATATGGTACTGTGTATGATATCATTGTTCCAGTTGCCAAAAGCAGTCTCGTAAAAGTTGGATTATTTTCGATCAACATTCTTTTGGTAAGGGGATAGTGATAAAAAAAAGTAGCGACTAGCTAGATGGGATGTGGTTAGTCGACCCAAAGAGCTGGGAGGGCTGGCGATTCATGACTTTCAGGTTAAGAATGCAACTCTAATTGGAAAATGGCTTTTAAACTCCTCGCGGAAGACGGTTTTGACAAACTCTTTTAAAAATAAAATATGTTGGCTCAAAAGTCCTGCCACAAGTTCTTTGGAAACCAGGAGATTCACACTGGGCCTGTCTGATGGCGACGAAAAATACTTGGCAACAAAGAAAAACTTATTTTGTTTTGGATCATTTAACAATCGCTAAAAAATTAGGTTTTGGGAGGACAAATGGTTGGGAAATACCATGATCCGTGAACAATATCTAGCCCTATATAATATTGTCCGTCATGGTAGCCATGCATTACCTTTAGTTTTGGATACATCTCCACCAAATGGGACGTTCATGCGGGATTTAGTCGCTCCTAGGCTTGTGGCATGGAATGCCCTTATAGGACGATTGACAATGGTTCAACTGTAACAAGGGACTGATGAATTTCACTAGAATTTACTTGAGAATGGTAAATTCTAAGTGGATTTCATGTATAGGCCATTAGTTAAGCCTGATGTGCCAGTAGATAATAATAAGAAATATTGAAAATGAAGATACAACTAAAACTAAAAAGAATTGTGTGGTATCTTCGAAGGGTTTATCCTCACAGAGGACAATCATGTTTGTGTGGTATCTTCAATTAGGATGGTAATTCTCATGAAAGTACAAAATATATTTTCAGTGACAATGATGGAACAATTACACACTTGTTCTTCCGCTGCAAGTTCGATCAGCCATCCAAATTACATCTAACTTATATCACACATAGAATATAGCTAATGTTTTCGGTAATTGGCTTCGTGGTATTGATCAAAAGTTTAGAGTATTTCAGGTGTGAAACGCTTCCCGTAATATGATCGTTGTGCCTATGTAGAATTGATAAGCTGTTTTAATGATAAAAAATCATCTCTTAAGCGGGTTGATCGCCTTCGAGCTATACACATGCTTCGTTCATGATCGTTTCTATAGCGTGTGGAGTTTCAACACCTGTTTATATAGGTGTCTGCACGATTGAAAGCTACGCTGAGAGATACTTGTATCCCACATGAGTGGCAGCGTCATTTGAAGATTGGCCCCCCAGTGCCATAGGCGAGATACAAGTTCTTCATTGACCTTTGTATTTCGTCTTTTATATTTCATTTCGGATTTTTGTTAGTGGATGTATGCATCTTTATCACGCAGAAGCCCGGATGTAAGATGTATCTCTTGATACACTGAGTAATAAAAGTCCTTTATCAAAAAAAAAAGGTCGTGTGCGGTAGTGTTCATCATAGAGCTGAGGTCCATATGATCCATGGAAGCGCACGTGCCATGATTCCCACTGCTATAAGACTATACCCTTATTTAGCGAACATGATCCTGAGCTCACCGAAGGTGTCAGTTCTGCTCTTGAATTCTCTAGGATTGAATCTGCACAACGAGGACTAGTTTAATCTCATTCTAATCGACAGCCGTTCCTAGTGTTGATACCAAACTGCTAAAGTCAACGAGCTAGCTAGTCCCGGTTACCGTTCAGGCGCTTAATACTAGTACTTGATATATTTTTCTTACCAACTTGGCGTAGAGGCTGAGATCGATTTTAAAATTTTCTACACATGGAAGCTTACTACTGAATAACAAGTAATTTAGACAGTTGCACGCAGCAGCAGCATGCACATTCAACGGTGCGACGATTATGTACACGCCCGCTCTACAGTATTTGCCCGGCTGATCGATCGGTAGTGTAGTCAAAATTCAGTGGTCTGGATGGGGATAGCTAGCTAGCTGCGTACATATCGATCGATCATGGAGCTGACCAGCGCCTCAGAGCTCGACTCGGGCCAGTGGTGCTCCGGTTCCTCGCCGCAATCATCTTAGCCGTACGTTCAGACCATCGTAGTCGTCGTGGCAACGTCGAGCCACCTCCTGCCCATCACCAGCTGGTATTCATTGGCACCACGGCGAGCTGCTGCTGGTCAAGGCCGTGAGAGATGCGTGATGTTCAACTTCGGAGACTCTAACCCGGGGGGGGGGGGGGGGGGGGGGGGGCTCGCCGCCGGCGCGAGGTTCAGGCTGCACAGGCCCTACGGCCGCCGCTTCTTCGGCAGGCCCAGCGGCTTCGACTTCCTCTGTACGCACCATGGTGTCATGGTGACATCCGAAAATAATGAACCACTGAAAACAAATGCGTTGTCATGTTGGACATGGATAGTACCTCTCGAGTTTTTTTTTTTTTGAATTTGATAGTACCTCTCGAGTTAATTCTAAACGTCGATGACATTACAATATATTGAACTAAAAATCAACGATGTCCGTCACGTACGTCCCAGTCAGGGATATACGAACGGGCGTACTCTACACTTTTTTACAGCAATAGTATATCGTACGTTTATCTACGGACGTCGGTGTGTGCACGCATAGCGTATCCGTGTAGGATTTTCTTTCTGTTCTTTCGCTTTGAGAGAGTTAGTACTTGGCGGCTATCCTTTGTGGCGACAAAATTAACCGATCGGATACGACGACGTACGCACGCCAAGAGCACTAGATGATCGGCATGATGGAACAACAGGGCCTCCGTCGACGGAACCATGACGATCTGCCGCTATCCGACGACTTGCTCGCCGAAGTCTTACGCCGGTTCCCGCCACGCTGGCTCGCTGTGTCCCGCTGCGTCCGCAAGTCATGGCGCCGTGTCATCGATGAACGCCGCCTCCTCCGTGCGGACCTTCTCCCGCTCTCGCTCGCCGGCATGTTCCTCCAATTCGACTTCCAGGAATTCTCGGAGTTCTTCCCCTGCTCCTCTTCCATGCCTGCGACGTTCAGCGGCAAGATCGACTTCTTGCCTCCCTCCACTGAGATATCATATGGTGGTTTCGATTTGGACGACCAATTTTTCGTTGAAGACCATTGTAACGGCCTCCTCTTGGGCAATGGTTACGTGGTTAACCCTGCTACGCGTTGCTGGGATTCATTGGATTCGCACTGGCCCTTCACCGACCCCATGGGGATGACCATTCCTTCAATACTTATCTAGCCTTTGATCCCACAGTGTCACCCCATTACCAGGTCTTCCGGATCCCTTCCTTTGGATGAAAGGTTGTACAGATGATGTAGACCCCATGGTGGAGAAATCTGAATGGCCACCATCTACGTGCATCTTGAATGTCTTCTCGTCCAAGTTCAAATGTTGGGAGGAGAGGTCTTTTACCAGGGAAGGAAATGCTGCAGGGCTTGTCGCTGAGCTAAGATCAGGACGCACTCAAACTGGCTCTGCCTACTGGCGACAAGCACTTTATGTGCATTGGCAAAATAATTTTGTCATGAGGTATCTATATATCATATCCGTTCCATTACTACTTACTACATCATCATAGTATCAATCTCAAAAAAAAAAAAATCATCATAGTATCATTAATTTATCGATGAATAATTAATGGATTACTTAGTTGTTCAGATATTTTGACACATTTATTTATGTCAATGATGACTTTGCAGGATATCCTTGGATGATGACAAGTACAGTGTGATTAAACCACCAATATACATGGATACGAAGATGTACACTCATCTAGAAAGATCAAAAAGGGGTGTTTACTTTGCAGCATTCATTCAGGATGCCCTTCGGGTTTGGATCTTGGAAGAATCGTATGGCCAAACGAAGTGGATGTTCAATGGTCAATATGACCTTAAGCCTGTGCGAGTGTTTGATCCGCAAGCTCATGGTCCATGTGTCTTGGAAGACATTAACTACGAATTTCTTCATGATCAACTTACGGGAGTTAACAAGAAAGCAATAACTGAAGGACTCGACAAGAGCTCTAACAATCACGATGGTGTTGACAACAGAGACGTGGTTGAAGAGGATCGGCGTGGATGTAACATACTCGTATTTCACCCATTTGAAGATATTATCTTCTTGAGAAGTTTTAAGGAAGAAGGATGGACAACTACGGTATACGCCTATCATTTGAGTAGCCCGAAAGTTGAATGCTTAGGAAACATATGCTCAACACAAAACGATGATTGGGAAGGCCATACAACTCACAAAATGCGATGGTACGGAGGTTTTCCATACACGCCATGTTGGATAGGCGAGTACCCCAGAAATAAATAATTTATAATATCATCTAGAACCTAGGTATAGTTTTAGTACACCTCCTTCCTCGCCCAAGTGTTTTTGTTGACGCAAGTTGGGGAATACGATGTAAACCATGGTTTGATTAATTTGTATTCATAAGTTTTTTTTTGAAAGAAGTTTTTTGTGAGAGTTGAACAAAAACTCATACTCCATCGATCGAACTTCACAGCCCTCATAAGTAATGAAGGCCCATTTCACATTAGGCCCACTGCTCTGCGCCTTGCGGCAGTAAGCGAAAATCCGATGTGATACAGCTCGTCAACGGTATGCTCGTTAGAGCGTCTCTAACAGACGCGCTACGGTGTCGCGCTAAAATATTTTTGCAGCCTGAGCGCCTGTTCTGCCTTTCCGGATGCGTTGAATTTTCGCGCGTGAAGTGTCAGGTTTTCCAGACGCGCTAAAATAGCGCGCCGCAAACACGTATTTGCATTATTTGAAATGAAAACAAAATAAAAAAGACAAAAATAAATAGACTGGAAAATATAAACACAAACTAATTTATTGATTCGACACAATTCAACACGAACACAAACTAATTTAAACTAAAAAGACAAACTAATTTAAACTAGAACGAAGACGAGTCTACTAGTCGTTGGAGGAGAAGTCGGACTCGTCGGAGGTGTCGGATATGTCGTCCTCCAGTGCCGCCCACCTGGGGTCGTCGTTGGCCCAGGTGTCGGCGGTGTGCAGTTCCCCCGCCGCCGCGGCCTTGGTCCTCCGCCGCTCGGGTGGCTCGCATACCACTCCGTCACGGCGCGTTCGTCCCTCTCCGCAACGAGGCGAAGCGCCGCTCAGCGGCGGTGGAGGCGGCGGTCCTCCTCGGTTACGACGCACAGCGTCGGCGCCCGGGCCGCCGCCTACTGCGTGTTGCGCGCTTCTGGAAGTTCATCTGGCCACGCGGGCGGCCGAGCCTCCACGCTGCCGCGTCGTATGCGTGGGCGGCCTCGATCGCCGTCGGGTATGACTCGAGGTTGACGTGGTGGTTGTTGTGCGGATCTCGGCGGAGAAGGTGCCCGTTGGGGCGCGCGCGGACGACGCGATAGCCAGAAGTGCTTCGGCGGCACGGAGGCATGGTGGCGGTGGCGCGGAAGCGGTGCGGAATTTTCCAGACGCACGCGGGAGAGGAAAGGAAGTGGTTGCGTGGCGCGTCACTGTTCAGCGCGCTGGACGCGCGGCGCTATTTATGGTGCGGCGCGTGTCGCTTTGGCCAACGGGCAGGACGGTTTTCACAGCGCGCGCTTTTTTCCCACGTCTGCTGGAGCCGCGAAACAGCCCCGTGCGCGGCAAAATGTCAGTATTTCGCGCGCGCGGCGTTTTTACAACGACTGTTGGAGATGCTCTTAGAAGTTGCTGGAAACTGTCTGACTGCGGCCAGCGAGCCCTTGTTGAGCTTCACGTCCCTGGAGCTAGCTAAAGCACTGGCACTTCGCCGTGTGGTGATAATCACGTACGACAAGCTAGTATTCGTGTCTGATTGCTTGTCTCTCATAAAACGATTGAAATCTGAGAAGTCGGATCCCTCCCGGTGGGCTCTATGGCATCAAACACTTGATAGCAGGTTTTCTTCGGCTACCTTTCGACATGTAAAACGTTCTCTCAATGAAGCGGCACACATTCTAGCTAGAACTTGTGATGTATCTGGTTTAGGTTTTATTTCTGATTTTGCTCTGGATTGCATCCGGGAGACTGTACGTATTGATGCTATGTGATCAATAAAGTGCCGTGTTCTGTAAAAAAAAAGGGTATGCTCGTTAGAAGTTTATATAATAATGTGTGACTGATCGTGAATCAGAGCCATTTATATTTATCCTTTTGACTGTCTACTTGTAAACAGAACATGAGAGCAAGTACAATAAGGCCTAGTCAGCAGGCTATAAGGTTTGCCACGTCACAAGAATCCAACGTGGAAGAGAGAGAAACGAAGAGAGAGAGTAAAGCGGGCGCTTGGTGAGTAGCCGGCTACAACACACGCTACGAGGTAAAATAGTCTGCATGCAGCCATGCATCTATCACTTGGCCCACACTTTCCTCTTTCCTCCAATCATTCACCGGCATGCGACATTAATTAAACTAGCGTACAGCCAGCTTAAGAGTCAGCCTATTATACATAACCTGGCTTTAGCCTAACTACAAGTGACATGGCATGTTTATAGCGCCGGCTGCCGGCGCTCTTATTGTTCTTGCTCTTACCGATCTATCGATACCCATATGGAGGCGCATGTGCGACGATCCCAACTTACGGAAGGAGTCAGTTTAGTTTGCTCTGTGGATTTAGTGTTTAATAAGGTTGGTTACAATGGGGTTAGTGTTGCCGGCTGGACCTACACATGTTTCCCGTGTCATGGGGGAGTATTTATGCAAAAAGAACATGCCTTGTGTCCCCATTTAGTTCGAGTACGCATCACACAACAAATGCTCTGTGGATTTCGTGTTAAATAATGCAGGCTGGTTATAGTGAGATTAGTGCTGCAGTCTCGACCTACACATGTTTCCTATCATGTGGAAGTATTTTTGGGCGAAAAGAAGATGCATTGTGTCTCCATTTGGTCCAAACAGGCATCACACATAACAAGTGCTTTATACATTTGGTGTTCAATAAGGTTGATTATAGTGGGGAGTATTCTACTGGTTGTGAAATCAGACAATATGTACATGTTAATTTTCCTTGTGCCTGCCCTGATACATGGATTCTACATCATGCATGACGCGTGATGAGTGGTGTAATCCGAGCTCTGTGATGATTGCATGAATTTCACGACATTGCTATCATAGTCAAAGAGAGTTTGTTACCGCGTAGTCCATTACCTTAGGCGTTTACCGAAGCGTAGAATATTGCTCGACTGGAACCAAGTTAATACTACTCTTCCATAGAAGAAAAAAGTTATCAGAAAACTAGCATAGCTGCAGCGTGCTGCATATATATGAACCCTATATACATAATGCTACAGATGGCACTTCCATATTAGATTTTTAGATGTAATTATTTGACTAAGAGTCTAAGATAGGTGTTGTGTATTGTGTCCATCATGGAGTTGAGGTCCATATGATTCATGGAAGCGCATGTGCCATGATTCCCACTGTTTATACCCTTATTTAGCAAACATGATCCGAGCTCACCGAAGGTGTCAGTCAATCCTGATTTTGAATTCTCTAGGATTGAATCTGCACAACGATGACTAGCTCATTCTAATCGACAGCAGTTTCTAGTGTTGGTGCCAAAGTTAACGAGCTAGCCAGCCCCGGTTACCGTTCAGGCGCTTAATATGACTTGATATACTACTACTGTTGTTCAAAAAAAAAAAAAAAAACTGTACCAACTTGGCATAGAGGTATAGAGGCTGAGATCGACTTTTAGAATTTGCTAAGCATGGAAGCTTACTGCTGAAAAACAAGTAATTTAGACAGTTGCACGCAGCAGCATGCACATGCAATGGTGCGACGATTATGTACACGCCCGCTCTATAGTATTTGCCGGCCGATCGGTAGTGTAGTCAAAGTTCAGTGGTCTAGGCGGGGATTAGCTAGCTGCGTACATACCGATCGATCATGGAGCTGACCAGCGGTTCAGCTCGACTCAGGCCGGTGGTGCTCCGGTTCCTCGCCGCAATCGTCTTAGCCGTGCTGACCATCGCAGTCGTCTTGGCAACGTCGAGCCAGCTCCTGCCCATGATCAGCTGGTACTCGTTGACACCACGGCGAGCTGCTGCTGCTGGTCAAGGTGGTGCGAGGTGCGTGATGTTCAACTTCGGAGGCTCCAACTCCGACACTGGACGACTCGCCGCCGGCGCGGGGTTCCGGCTGCACATGCCCTACGGCCGCCGCTTCTTCGGCAGGCCCAGCGGCCGGTTCTCCGACGGCCGCCTCTACATCGACTTCCTCTGTACGCACGCACGCAGGCACATCAAGCATGCACTATCTGTGACTGTCCCGTAATTTGAATGTGAACTGATCGGTTCATTGTTGCAGCTATAGGCGAGAGGCTGGGGCTGGAGCACTTGAGCCGTACCTGGAGTCGTCGGGCGTGTCCTTCCGGCACGGGGCCAACTTCGCCGCCGAAGGTGCAGCAACGGTGCAGTCCGTGGACTCCGGGATCTTCAGCCTGCCGATGCAGCTGCGCCAGTTCCGGCACTTCAAGGCCCGCTGACGGCATGTTGCGGCGCCGGCGGGCCGCCTCACAACTACGTGCCCGGAGCGCCGTGCGGCAGCGGCAAGGCGAAAGCTTGTCCAGAGCAGGACGGAGACAGGCTCATCAGCTGGGACGGTGTGCACTACACGGAGGCGGCAAACCGGATCATCGCCGAGAAGATACTGTCTTCAGAGTACAACACCCCTCGGCTTCCTCTGCAGACGCTCTGCAACCAGAGTACATAGCTGACAGCTAAATCTGAATACAAATTGTCCTACACCGCTCTGTAGGCATTGCGAAGTGAAGAGCGGAATTCAGTAAACCAGAATGGAACATGTAAAAGCTTATCACTCTGTTTACACTTCCCTTACCCCAAAGATGGGTTATATGGAGCAACGCATTTGCAGCCAGCAACTGAGATTTTACTGCACATTAACAGTTTACTTCCTTAAAAAAGCATCAACAGTTTACAACCGATCCTGATTTATCTAGCTTTTATTGCTAACAGAGTTATACAATCATTGTAAATTACAGGCTTCCACCTACTTGTATACACCTGAGTACACCCAATAATAATAGCTACACATAATTTTACAGGAGAAACCGAGTAGCCATGATCTGCAATACATCGTATAACGAGAATCCATAGTGTTCGATTGATCAGCATATGGAACTTGGAAATCCACCGAGTGATTATCGTTGGTTACTCCCGAGGCCTAGCGAGCCAGAGAGAACTCAAAGCACGCAAGCGGGAAAAGTAGTCATGTATAGCTAGGAGAGCACGAGAGGCCTGCCGGATCGTCAGAATTCGTTGCATTTGATGCAAGGTCTGCTGTCGCAGGTTGTCGGCCTGATAATATGGAACAAACAAATTATCGTCAGAATCAAATAGATCAAACCAAATGATAACTGATTAAATCGATCAGCTAAATGCCGGTCAAAATGCTGAAATATCACGCCTGCAAGAATTGCGAGGAAAAGAGGCTTGCCTGGCGAAGAAAGTTCTCAAGTGTACCAAGTTTGCCCATGGCCATAGCCATCTGACCCATGTAGTTTGCCACATTCCCCGAAGAACCAGAAGAACCGAGAGATCCAGCCAAAGTTTCTGCCAAGGATTGCTGCAATGCTTCCATCCCTTGGGAGAGCGCATCCTCTGCCTGCTGGGAAGATTGCTGGAGGTTGGTTAATCCAGCCAACTGCGTCTCGGTTAGCGGCTCGAGGTGATTCGCCAGGAGCTGAAATTTTGAACCGTCTCAAGAAATTAACAAATCTTACAGAACCAGTAACGGCACTGAATTAGCAACAAACCCTAACATCTAATATTTCTCACCTTTAAAAGTTCAGATGGACGGAAACCCCCAAGCCACATGAAGCACCTTTCAGCAGGTGTCTTCCACATGCCTGACAGTATATGAAACACATCAGCCTTCGCAGCTGCACCTTTGACCTTAAATATTTCATCATAGTGTCCCATTATCCCATCTACGATAAGGCGCAGGTCACTGTCACTTGCATGAGCATTAACTGCAGTCCTCAACTCATTAATTTGCTTATTTTGCTCCTCAAGCCATCTAGTGTATTCTAGGTCGAAAGTCAATGCCCCTGCAAAGACAAAGTTTACTGTTCAGATGACCTTCAAACATAGATTGACGACACATACAATTTAACATCACTCAACAAAAGGGTGCTGCCGCAAATATTTATGTGCACGTATGGAAATTTTGAGAAGAAAATACCATTTCCACTCATGGAATGGGTTTGGTCTCCCGAGCTAGAAATAAAGATTCCTGCAAATAAATATCCAGAACAAGTTTTAATTACAGCAAAAGCATACTCTACTGCGAGAAAACATCACAACCAACATTCAACCTATAAAGATTTACCTGCTGTCGAGCTTTCTGGAGCTCCTGCTCTAGTTGTGCAAGCTTCAGCTTACTGCTTTCTAGCTGTTGCACATATGACTTCAAAAGATAGAAAAACATTATTATTTGGCTTAGATCTAATGAATCCAGTATTCACTATTCAGTTGAACAATAAATAGTAACACACAAGGCTCAGGCATGTAGAATTCGGCTAGTTACATATTCAATTGGCTATGCACGGACAACTAAGAATTCATTCAAGTCCTATATACTGAAACACATGAAGTCAGGAAGTAGTGCCTGGCAATGCGACATGTTATTTGTCCCGTAATGCAACGTGCAATTTTATTACACAATAACAAAATTACAAGGTTCTATTAAGCGCTAGGCGCTAATTGAGCGTTTTGTCTCCGCTTTTCTTTTTTCTAAAGGATTAAAGCGCTAAGCGTGATTAAGCGCACGTTTAAGCGCAGTTGAGCGCTAGGCGTTTTGCTCTGCTCAGCGCCTAAGAGAGCTTAAGCGTGCACTTAAGCGCGCTTTTTATAACCTTGCAAAATTATGACAGGAAAAGTAAAACGGAGACATGATGACTAAATATGCAGTTCAGTTTATCAGCACAACTACAAACAGCACTGCACAGAACCTCCAAACTCCTTAATTCTTTAAGCAGAACTCAAGCTTTCCTTTATAAGCATACTCTCAAATTACACAAACCTAGCTTGAATCAGCTCACGTGCTAAATCAATTTAAGTAAGAAAGGAAAATTACTTACATAAGAGAACAAACGACAAACATGGGCAAGATTTATAACGATACCTTTTTCCTCAGCCGACTTTTCCTTGCCGCCTCACGATTTTGAGCAAGACGTCGCAGTGTCTATTGGATGGCAAATACGACAAGAAATTAAAAACATAAAAACAGAAGAATGCACAACAGCACACAAGAAAAAAGAACAGAAATACCACCTTTTGGTCCAAAGGTTTGTCGGACCTGTCAGACCTATCCGAAGAATTAGAAGCCATGATTGCCCCACTATGTCCTTGTTCTAACTGCAAGTAGTTGAGAACATGAGTATGTTTGGCAGTGGATTCATAATGAGTAAGTAAAACAGAATAAGAGCTGCGAGTTTAGTTGATAACTTTTCCATATCTGGAGTATCAGTTGGCAGTTGATACATGTGACTATGAATAAGTGAAACAGCGTCTAAATCGAGGGTAATGGTGGCTATTTCTAACTGACTAACTCATTTCTGCTGTCATATAACGTGGAGATGTCTCTAGCACTTTATTAGCCAAGTATAAGCTCTAGTGTATCAAGAATCCAAGTCCTAGTAACTAGCAAATCAGGCCACATTAGCTCTAGGTAACTTCAGATAACTATGTTGTTGAGCTTTATCAGTTAATCCCGATCATAGTGTGACCAGTTCAAATGGAAACTCGATGTTGGGCATAACAATTATCGATTTCTCTCTAGAAAATGGTGCAGTTCAACTGTTCAAGACATAGGTGCTTAAATAGATGAGCTAACCTTAAAGCTTGTTTCGAGAGAAAAAAAAAAGAGGGGGAAACAGTTTAAACCCCAATAGGAAGAAGAATGAGTACCCTGTGGTTCTTGCCGTCGTTGTCTACAACAGTTGAATTGTCAGTCCTTGAACTTGCATCTGCCATCACTCGGCCTCAACAGACCAGAATCACCAGGAGAAAGCAAATCACTTTGCTTCCCCCTTCCTAACAGCAAGGGGGTGAGCCCAGTCCTATGTTATCTGAGATCAATCGTTGCCCAAACCTATACATCAGAGTGAAAAACCGTAAGCAGCCTTGACAAACTAGTAACTCAAAACCAGTAATTGCACACATGTAACGATAAACTACAATACATGCTTGTACTTACTTGTCTTTGATCCAAGTCAGTAGCTGGTCATGGTTTGCTACAACCGAAGGGTCTGCAAAAGAAGAAATAGGCGTCTTCCTTAGTACGAAGTAGACAACACGGACCAAATAATTAGCATGTCGGAACAAGGATGTGCACATTTATTCCGATCTGAAACCCTACAGGCTGGTCAGCTGGTGGTTCAATCTCCCTGAAGGGCCAGAGCAGCACCGTGCCACTCCCCTCCGTGCCACTCGAGTAAACGCACTTGAATCGAGCCATTAGAAAAGAAAACCATGGACGGGTAGAGCCTTGTTCCTCACTACTCAGCCATGGTTCATCCACCGTTTCAACAGAGTAGGTACAACAACTACCCTGATCCAGACGAGCGGGACGGACACAGAGTAGCAATACGAAGGGGGGATGGGGTGGAGTGGAGCTCAAATCAGGGGGTGGGGGGGCATACAGCGTACGATCGGGGTTGGCGGCGGGAGCGCAGCTCGGCGCGGCGCCGGCGCATGGTCGGCCCTGGTCGCCTCCGCCCAGTCCGGTGGTGGGGAGCTGTCCTCAGAACTCAGCACCGGATCGACGACGTACGGCTTCTACCTGGGGGAGGGGACGGCGCGTCGTCGTTCCCGCTCGCGGATTTGGTGGGGGGCGGGGAGCGGCGGGGGGATTTTCGGGGGAAGCTTCGAGAAGCTCTTTGGGTTTCGGGTGTGGGTGGTGGACTAGTGGAGGCGGAGGAGGGGAAGGCGCCAAACCGGGGCGGGGCTGGCGTGGACACGGCGTACGGGCCGACGTGCGGGTGACGTGCGGGGCCGGCGTGGGGCACGCGTGGACTCGGCTCACCGGATTAGGCCGGGCGGCTGGCGTCAGTGTGCGTGCGTGGGGCCCGCCGCGTTGCTTGCCTCACCAACCCCGAGCCCTTACGTCGTCGCCTGCGATCCCGTCTTTGACTTCTCCACCTGGAAACGGAAGCTACGGCGTTATCCGCGAGAAGCTGGACCTGCTGCCGCGGTCCACGGCTCCAGAAGGAACACGTGATTGCTACAGTACGAAATGATAGTGGTTCTTGAGATTCAACATTTTGTGAATTTGTTCCGAGGGATTCCTGGGGTGATGTTTTCGCAATCGGGGAGAATATATGTTTCCGGTTTCTAAAACGTATTTTAAATGCATCTTGAAATGTCAAGAAATTCCGCGCACACATGTCGACATTCTATGCGCTCACAAAGTCGTCTCACGAGATATGAACAATTTTTTCTGTCGCGTGTAAAAAAACAACATTCGGTGCTAAAAATTATGTTCACCGATTTTTTTTGTCTTTTTATACAAGTCATGAAAATATCGGTTTCCCGCGGAACTTGGCGTGCACCCATACAATATCGAGATGTGTAGGCCAAATTTGTGTTCAATTATTTTCTGACGTTTCAAAATATCGGTTTCCCGCGGAACTTGGCGTGCACCCATACTCTTGTAATCCCTCCGATTTAAGATGAGCGACACGTATTTTTCTAAATATGGATCTATATGACATATTTTTGTGTGCAGATACATCCATTCTTTATAAATCTGTGGCAAACATTTTCGATAGGAGGGAGTAATAGTTATTTCCTTGATATCCTTTTAGTTGCATATGTGCATCTGAGGAGTTGCCCATTTGTTATGTTCCTTTTTTACGGTGAACTTCAAGTAAAGGGTCGCAAACATGAATCAGCTTATCAGCCAACACTATCTGCGAGACATCAGGACATGCAACAAAGCCATGATGCTGCCCTCAGTTAGCTAAGGGCATGTATAGTGCTAGGGAAGGCAGCCTTCTCTTCTGCCTTCCATGTCAGCAAAAGAAGGCAAGAAAAAATATAGTACAATGGTTTTTGCTTACTGCTAACTCTTATGCTTTAAATGGGTGCAAAAAAAAATAGGGGGAGAAGATAAGTACTGCATGACAAGAGCAAATCGTAAAACGCAAAATTATGTCTTCTCTTCCTTAACAAGGGATGATCCTTACGTAAGGGAAGGCTCATGCCTTTTTTCACTATCTTTCCTATCCACGTCAGCCAAAATCCTACATGCCACTGTTAAAGGAAGGCTACATAAGAGCATTGTACATGCCCTAAATAATCCGCACCATATTTTGCCCCATAACAATCTTATTGAAAACGAACTCACAAACACCCACAAGATGTCTAGTTTCTCCAAGCAAATAGTCAAACAGTGACCTATGATGCGTACTGCAAGCTATAGAATTGATCAACATGGAATAATCTGTTTGAATGTTTGACTGGCAAATCATCGACTTCATATAGATGCAGTGATTTCCGATACATCTAGTAGGTTGTGAGTGCAACTTTTATTTTTTCTGTCTCGCAAAAGTTATATGTTTTTCGTGAGCAGTTACAACTTACATGATCACTCTGTTTTTCACGGCACTCACTACGAAGTTATTGCCGACATATAACTCTATTCAGACCAAATAAACAAAAGGGGGTGTAGCTCATATGGTAGAGCGCTCGCTTCGCATGCGAGAGGCACGGGGTTCGATTCCCCGCACCTCCAATTTTTGCTTTCGCGTACGATCTGACTCCATGATAGTGACTTTGCCTTGTACGCTCGTATTTTGTGAGAATTAAAAGAAAAACCTTAGAACTCAGTTTCTCACCCACCATTTCATTTCATTAGCAAGTGAAATGTCAAAGTTATAGATAGGAATTGCCATAACAAAAATAATCATTTGCTGGAATTTCAAGTGAAATGACATATCCAATTTGATGATAACTGTATTGAATCACAAATGGTTTCCATAATTCTGGGTCGAAACGATAGCTACCAAACCACTATGACCACAAGTTCAGAACGCCAAAAGGGAATTCAATGATGACTCAGTCAATCCGATAAGCATCTCTGTAGTATTTCTTTTCTATTCATAATGATATGATCCATAATTCCAGGTACAGAAAAAATAACTTTTCATACAAGATTTAGCGTGAGAAGAAAAATTTAGCTCTGAATCATTGCCAAATTCTACCGATAGGCGCCGGACATAATTTTAGTTTGGTATGGTAAAGAAGCATGTAGATACGGCTCTGAAGTCGGAATGGTTGATCATCAAGATGGCTAATAAGTCGGGATGGAAGAATCGGCCTTCACCGAGTACGCGTGGATTCCACCCGCAACATTGTAGATTTTTTGGAATCCCTGCAAAACGGTGGTTCACCTTGTCAGAGGATACTGTTATTTTACCACTGCACAATTACTCTACACAGGTAAGGAGTCTGAAGGTTTATCCGGTACTCCTGATTCAATTACCTGTGACTGCAGCCACTTTGCTACCTGCATTGACCGCATGCCATGGTGGCACTGAAGCGAAGGCAAAAAGGCAAAGTTAGAAAGTGGCATAATGCACTGACGAAGTTGCTACTTCCCTTTCACAATCAAATGAATTAAATCAATCTCTATTTGTAGGAAGTCGGAGTACTATGTACTTCAGTCTATTAGGTCACTAGCCTTTATGCAGCATACTGGCAGCAAATTTTGATCGTAGTAACAAACTTACCAGAACATAAGTGTCTTTTTGAGGATCGTATTCATCAGCCATGACCGGTCCCCAGGTTCCAAATTGGCGGAGAGGTAGAACTTTGAAGCCTGGAAGGGACGCTCTCTCCCTGCCAAGCATGAAGTGCTAAATCAGCATCAACTCCATGGAAATGGCCCAACGAGTGAACAATTAGGATAAGCAAACACATCAAACTGGGGTATCACGCTAATATGCCCACGAAAGCAAAAAAAGACTTATGCAAGTATCTAACTGGACATGATGAACCGTTGAATTTTGCATCCCGATTGGGTCTTGCTAGTGTAAGTGGATTAACACACTATAAGTCTACAATAAGGATTTATACACTCTGCAAGTCTATAAACCTGTAAACTATGTCGTTGTTTTAACAGTTTAATCCTAATAATACAGAAAGGTGTTTTCAGAAGACAAGATATCGTAACTGGCAAATACTTTTACGTTTTAATTGTTTATTAGAAGAGACAACATGAAACTGATTATCCACCAGATCATGCCAATGTAAGGACCAAACGTTTACAAGATGTGAACAAGCCCCACTTTGGCATTCTGGTTCACCACATAAACATCTGCTCATAGAAGACAAGATTATGACGGTTGCTTGACTGTTTGTTGCAAGAGCTGTTGTATTGAGCAAAATGCAAAATACTGGAGAAATATCTTGTATCCTCAGCTGTAGATGTGCTATTGCTTTTCATATAGGCATTTCTCATGAGTTAGGGGGACTTGTTACTTGAAATTTTGGATCAGTGCATTAGCAACAACTGGGACAAAGTTGCAATGGTGAAGAATCATACACTTCATCAGGCTCCCTAACATCAATCAATTGAGCCTCTTCAATAAAACTAGGATCTTGCATTTTTGCGTGAAGCTCTTCTGGTGCAATATCTTGCAGCATGCATTGGTCCCTGCCATTTGGTGGTAAATACATTAATACTTGTTCATGTATACCAAGATACAATACCATGTGTTTTTAGAATCAACTACCTCTCAGAGAGCACCTGCACTAAATGCCATCCAAATTTTGTCTTACACCGTACAACTTTTTTCAAAGGAGCACTAAATGCTGCTTCTTCAAACTCCGGTACCTGCTCAAGTCAAGTAATAACATTAAGGGTACTGTTTGTGAAATACATTGTGCAGAGTACTGACGGAATGCATGTACATGTACCAATAAGAAAACATCTTAATGGTGGCGATAGATGAAAGGATGGGAGTTTCAGGGGAAAAACTAGCTAGTTCTAGCCAGACACTTAGATGGCTGAGAATACTGTCCGAGTCAGTCAAGAACAGTGGAAACAGTGGCAGATGGATTTAGATGTGTATAACCTCATATATAAGTGTCCAACAATATGGAATACAACTTGCTGTAAGGCTACCGGTTCTCCGCAAATATGCAAACAACCAAGAAACAATACCAGCAATACTATTTTACATGTTCTTGTTTGCCAGTTGATGACGTTGATAGCTTTTGATAAATAGAAGTCAGAACGAAGTAAAATCCACCACGGAATCGAACTAATTCAATGTCAAATAACAAAATGTAATACGAAAAATAGCATTTCCAATTGCATCCTACATGGATTTCATGACCTCTGCCCATCAGTAATCAGATACTTGGATACAGTTCCACAAGTGCAGCATAGGTCCATGGGTATCCCAGCTGAACACTAATAGTAATATGTTAAGTCTTACTACAGCAATTCTCTAATAGTAGAAAAGCAAGTTAATGTTGTACCATCTGTCCCCTCCGAACCCACCCAAGCATGCCGCCATTATCTTTTGATGGGCATAAGGAGTGCTCCACAGCTAAATCGCTCAAGTCCATCCCTGAAATGCAAAATAAAATAAAATGATATTCTCATTGTAACAATCCATGATTTCACAACAACATATAGCAAGCCACCTACTGGGCACTTTTATAATGTATCCTACTCTTCAGCGTCAACTTTTCCCCATAAATATCCCCAAAAAAAGTGATCATATGTACCACCATCCACATGAATGATGTTAGTTCAGTTCAGCATGTATGATTAGCGATCAATAGCCTTAAATTTATGCCTGAAACATTGCGATGCAAAAATAAACAATGGTGTTCTCATTGCTATGATCAACGATTTATCAACAGAAAAAAAACAAGCCAGCTATTGAGCACTTTCAATGTATCCTGCTTCTCGACGTCATTCTTACCCCACAGATATCCAAAATAAAGTGGTCATATATATCACCATCCATATGAATGATGTTAGTTCAGTTCACAATGTATGCTTACCAATCACCATTTCTTATTTTTTTAATGCAGCCTTAAATTCATGCGTGAAACATATATGGATGCATTCAAACAGATAGGGTTGCATAGATCATATCTTGAATACACCTATTTTGCAATGGGCACATGTTGCCTCACGTTGCATCCTGTGGTACTTTTAGACTAATTTAGTAATGTTTAAAATATCAGAAAACAAATAGGCTAACAAACGATCTGAAAATGAACAACAATTTAAGTAATCACCTGAAGCGATGCTCTTCTCTAGATCGACCAGAAGCCTGGCATCCTTTTCACCAACAAGCAGATGCTGGACCAGCACTTCCTTCCCCTCTCTCGGAGCACTACTGGCAGCGGTACAGAGAACTGTCCAACATAGATTCATGTCAGGCAATCAATTCCGTGCCTATAACTAATCACCCCCCAGGCCCCCAAATCGATGCAACACAATACACAACTGAACAAAATGCTGAACTGACAGAAACGCGAGCAATCGTGCTCGCCCCCTCACTCACCCCTGGTACTGGGCCTGGGTTGGCCGGCGGGACGCATGGCCGAGCCCCACGTCGCGGAGATGGGCCGGGCGGACGGCGACGGGGAGGCCAGGAGCGAGCGGGCGGCGGGCGACGGCAGGGGGCAGGTGACGGCGAGGGGGACCTGGCGCGCGAACCCGGAGAGAGAGGTCGCCTGAGTAGAGGAGGACGGGGAGTACGGGCACGGGAGGCGCGCGGCCCTAGTAGCTCTGAGGCCAAGCATGGCTGGCTGGCTACCTGTCGTCGTCTTCCTCGTCGCTTGCCACGGCGAAGGGGAAGAAAGATGGATGGGGAATATGCTGTTGCCTGAAGGAGGCCGGGCCCTCTTTCTCTGGGCCCGTCGCGGAAATGCGCACATTCGTACTTACACGTCCGGGCCGTGATCGTCGGGCCATGGGCTGAAACGGGTCTGCAGCAAATAATAGAGTCTCCTTTGCTAAAAAAAAAGGGTGTGTTTTTTGTACAGCGCAAATGGAATATTTCCTTTCCTAAGGAAAAAAACATTTCTTTCCCTACAAAAGTGTGGTATTTCCTTCCCTAAATATGGTTAATTTCCTTTTTGGACGGCAATTTCCGTATTCCAGTCATGCACTTCGTTGACATCTGAAAGGACATTTCTTAATCCCTTGTGTTTTGTGTGTTAGGCAACAACACTAGTGAGGATTTAATGTGTGAACAAAGTGATGCAGGTTTTACCTAGATTAAACTAGATTAAACCACCTTTGCATCAAATCCAAAAAGGAAGTTGAAAAGAGCTCATTATTGCTGAAATATGTATATCGGATTATCCGGTCCAGCTTTAACCCGGATTATCCGATCATCAAGATTGAGTCGATTTCTGCTAAGGACTCCAGAAGAAATGGTACTGGAATTATTCGGATTATCCGATACAGGATGCATCGGATTATCCGGCCTGTCGGAATATCCGGTGCTTCGTTGTATCGGATTATCCGACTATCAAGGTTTTGCTCAGATTTGTCTAAGGACCTGAAGGATTCAAAGTACTGGTGTAACTTGGAATATCCGGTTAGTATTGGATCGGATTATCCGGTGGTTCGGATTATCCGATACTCACTTATACCGGAATATCCGAGAAAGCTGTCTGCAACGGTTACTTTTCTGGGAGGGGTATAAAAACCCCTCCTCCTACCTCCAGCAGCTTAGCTCGCCCAAAATAGAAGCACACCAATGTTGCAAGCTCAAGAATCAAGAGATCTCCCAATCCCTCCACCCAAACTCGTTGATCTTTGGAGGATTGAAGGAGAAGGCCCGGATCTACTACTTCACCAAAGCGTTCTTCACTTCCCCCTCATTCACTTGAGGGATTCGAGCCTAGGGTTTCCACTAGGAAAACCTAGGCATCTTGTTGTTCTCACTTGCTTGTTACTTTTGTGTAGCAGGTGTTGTGGTGATTGAGAGCACCCAATCCTTTTGTGGGTTGAGCCTCAAGTTGTTGTAAGGGCTCCGGATTCCGCCTTGAAGGACTCCGATAAAGAAAGGTGGACCGAGCTTTTGTGCGAGGTCCATCGGAGAATAGGGTGAGGCCATTTGTGGCGTCTTGAGTTTGAAACTCACACCCCTCCAACGAGACGTACTCCCCTAAAAAGGAGGAACTCGGGAATACACCCTTGTCTCCGCGTGCTTTCCTATCGGTTACTTCTTTCTTGTTATTCACTACTTGTATCGTATCTTGTTTAGACTTAACTTGTCATATAGGTAAATTCACCATAGTTGCATATCTAGAGAATTTACCTTTTGTCAAGCCTTAATCGAAAAAGAATTAAAAAATTGGAGTAGCACCTATTCACCCCCCCCCCCCCTCTAGGTGGCCATACGATCCTTTCAATTGGTATCAGAGCCAAGGCTCTCTATTCGGGCTTAACCGCCTAAGAGAAGTATGGCCCTCAACGAGCATGGGAAGAGGTGCCCGATGACCCCAGCGTTGGTGACCCCATCGTTCCCACTTTGTTTCCGTGGAGGACTTCACTTCCTTGAAGTCCTCTATGGAAACTCAAATGGGAGATTTGCGCAAAATGTTAGCGCAACTCTTGGAGGCAAAGGGTATCGATTCCCCCCTAACTTCGGAGGCTCCTCCTAAGGAGAAGCCCTCGGAGGCTCCTCCTAAGGAGAAGCCCTCGGATGAAGGTGTTGAAGAGAAAACGGGGGTGAACTCAAATAAAAATGAATCCCCATCTAAAACACCTAATGGGGAGGGAGAACATGCTAGAGTTCCTTTTGCATACTCTCCTGATCTACCGTCCCTCATCCTCCTATTCACTTAAGAGGAGCTCCACCTAGTCTTAATGCATCTTCCTTTACCCGTTGGCAATCTTCTATGAAATCTCACTTGAAAAGTGGTTGCATAGGGCTTTGGAGGATCATTGTAGATGGATTCAATCCGGTGGATGAAAATGACTTGACAAGGCGAGAAGAAGTTGAAGCTCAACTAAATTCCACCGCTCTTGATGTGATTCGTGTTGCCGTGGGTGAAAAGAACATCCATCACATTGAAGATTGCACCACCGCCAAGGAAGCATGGAACACTCTCACGGAGGTGTTCGTTGGAAATGAGAGCATGAGAAGAAATAGATATGAAGCCATGAGCAATCAAATTGAAGGCTTCTACAAGAAAGATGATGAAAACCATGAGGAGATGTATCAAAGGCTCAAGGCTCTTGCTACCGCATTTAGAGACCTTGGTGCTAAACATGTGGATGATACTTACATCAAGAGGAAGTATGTGAATGCCCTCATGCCGTTTGAAGAGGCCGACTTGAAGAGTCTCCAAGGAAGCACAACTATGACACCTTGACCTCAAATGAAGTCATGCAAGAGATGCAATCTTACAAGGTCCAAGCCCAAATTGCTAGAGACTCTCGTGCCCGAGCTCTTGGAATGGCCCAAAGTTCCTCACTTGCTTTGAAGGCCAAGGTTGTGGAACTAGATGAAGACCAAGATCATGAAGAGGGAAGTTACTTGGCACCCGAGGAACTCAAGGGTGCTCATAGAGATTATGTGGCTCTCATGGCGAAGGACTTTTGGAAAAATCCATCTAAAGCTAAAGCTTATGTGGATAAAAAGCATAAAGCAAGAGGCTACAAGGAAGGCAACCCAAAAATGAAGACTTGCTTCAATTGTCAAGATCAATTCCACTATGTTGCCCAATGCCCTTACAAGAACCGTGAAGAACATGGAGGAAGACTCATTCGCAAGGAAGCGTCAAGTTCTTCTCCCACGAAGCCCTACTTCAAGAAGTTCATCTCCAACAAGAAGCCAATTTCCAAGGTGTTGGTGGTACAAGAAGAATATATGTCCGGGGGGGAGAGTGATGAAGAAGAAACAACCACAAGTGGAGTGGCCGCTTTAGCCATTGCTTCATCGACAACCCCTTCTCTCTTTGAATCCCCCAATGATAATGTCACCACCAAATCCGCTACGTGTCTCATGGCCAAGCTCTCCGAGGTATCACCTTCCCTCCTTCTAAGACTATGAATGAAATGCATGAATTTATGAGTCTTAGAGTTAAGGAAGAAAATGTTGCTTTGGATTTCTTGATGACTAACTTGCAAGGTGAAAGCAAGATTCGGCTTGAGATTCTTATGAGTCAATATGGCATCGCACAAGATCTCCTTAAAGAAAAGGGGAGACTAGAAAGAGAATATGCTAATGAGATCGCTTCCCTTACCGAGGCGATTGAGGAAGAGCATGAACTTCGAGTTTCTCTTGAGGAGAAGCTTGAGAATCTTGATGAATCTCAAAATGAAACTCTTTCTAAGATCATTAAAGAACGTGACCATGCTATTGCTAAATACAATGTTTTAGAGAAACAAAAGGTCGTATTTGGTGTTGGTCATAATAGACTAGCCGATGAGCTAGAGTCGCTCACCAAGGCTCACAAGGCCTTGGAGAGTGAACACTCTATTCTCACCAAGTCTTTTGAACAACTTCAAATACAATCTACTAAAATTGATGAACCTAGCTCCTCTACTTGTTCTTGTGATCATGCAAATATCATTGAGGAAAATGCTAGGTTGAAGAATGAACTTGCCAAGGCCTCTAGCCCTCAAGGTGAGAAACCTCTTTATGAGCTATTGCAAGCGCAAAAGCCTCACATAGGGAAAGAGGGTCTTGGTTATGTTGCCAAGAAGAAGAAGAACAAGAAAAGAAGAAGGCCAAGCCCGCACAAGCAAAAGAGACTACCATTGCGAGTGGTGATGCCACAAGGGGCAATGCCACTCACAATGACTTTGCGGGAAAATACAACCCCTCATATGTTCTTATGAAATCTATAGATGGTTGTGTGTTTGCTAAATATGTTGGCACTTCATATGGAGATGATTATCACTATGCTATTTGGGTTCCAAAGACCCTTGTGACTAACAAAAGAGGACCCATTTCACAATGGGTACCTAAAACAAAGACTTGATTCCTTGTAGGACTTTTCTTCCGGTGGATCTTCATGGCTCATTGATAGTGGGTGCTCTGCTCACATGACCGGAAGCAAAGAAGTAGTAAAGGGCTTATTGAATCAATTACTCACATTTTCTCATGTCACCGTCGGGAATAATGCAAGACTTAAGGTATTGGGATATGGCAAGGTAGTGATCACTCCGGAGTTATCCATTGAGAAGGTCCTACTTGTTGAATCCCTTTCATATAACTTACTTTCCGTTGGTCAATTATGCAATGTCGGTTACACCGTTATCTTTAATAAACACCACGTGACCATCCTTTTCACTCAATCTCTTAAAGTAGCCTTTGTTGGATTTCGTGTAAACGGTTTGTATGTGGTCGATTTCTCGAAAGAGACCACTCAAATCGCCACGTGTCTAATGGCTAAATCCGACAAGGGTTGGCTTTGGCATCGCCGGCTAGGCCATGTCGGTATGAGAAATTTGCAAACTCTTGTGAAGGGTGGACACGTGGTAGGACTAACCGATGTTAATTTTTCCAAAGATCGTCCTTGTAGTGCTTGCATAGCCGGAAAGATGCATGAAAAGAATCACCCCAAGAAGAGCATTATCTCCACTAAGAGGCCTTTGGAGCTCCTTCATATGGATCTCTTTGGGCCTCCCACATATGATAGTCTTGGAGGCAAGAAATATTGTTTGGTGATTGTGGATGATTATACAAGATATTGTTGGACTTTCTACCTCAAGAGGAAGAGTGAAACTCAAAAGATATTCATTGACTTTGCAACCTTAGTTCAACGTCAATATGACTCCAAGATTTTGGCAATAAGAAGTGACAATGGTACGGAGTTCAAGAATTACACTATGGATGATTTCCTAAGTGGGGAGGGCATTCAACACCAATATTCCGCTGCTTATACTCCTCAACAAAATGGTGTCGCCGAAAGGAAGAACCGCACTCTTATTGATATGGCAAGAACTATGTTGGCCGAGTTTCATTCCCCATACAACTTTTGGGCCGAAGCCATCAATACCGCTTGCCACTACTCCAACCGGCTCTTCTTTCGTCCTCTCATGAAAATGACGCCATATGAAATCCTTACCGGGTCTACAACATATCCACCGGGTGTGTTGAAGAATCTATGAATGTGGAGTTTGTCGAGGATAATGGCTCCCAAGTGGAGCATATTGATCATGATGATGTAGGTGATGTACCTCCATATCAAGCCATAAGAACTATGGGCATAGGGGAACTTATTCCTATTGAAGAACCTATTGACACTCAAGAAGAAGGAACAAGCTCTACTCAAGTTGAACCATCCACCTCAACAATTGATCAACAAGCTATGCAAGAACAAGATCAAGATATTCATCCACATGATGAAGATAATGGTCAAGACCCACCGAACTCTAGTGGAGAACAAGAACTTAATGAACCCCCATCTCCAAGAACTCCACTTCGGGTTGACCATGAACAAGATGAAGGAAATAATGAAGATGTTCGTGTTGGTGAAACAATTGGTCAAGCCATAGAACGCCGAGTCATTCGGCGTGCATCAACATTGGATCATCTAGATCATTTCAAAGAGAATATCATTGGGAGTATTCGTAAGGGTGTGTCCACACGTAATCAATTATCTAACTTTTGTGGTCATGTCTCTTGTTTGTCTAGCTTAGAACCTCTCAAGGTATATGATGCTCTTGAAGACATGGATTGGGTTGCGGCCATGCATGAAGAATTGAACAACTTCGAGCGCAACAAAGTTTGGTCATTAGTTGAAAGACCCAAGGACACATCACATAATGTCATTGGAACCAAGTGGATATTCAAGAACAAGCAAGACTCACATGGTCAAGTCATTCGCAACAAAGCAAGATTGGTTGCACAAGGCTACACCCAAATCGAAGGAGTCGACTACGGTGAAACTTATGCCCCCGTTGCTAGACTTGAATCTATTCGTTTATTGATTGCCTATGCATCTACTCATAACATTACCTTATATCAAATGGATGTTAAAAGTGCTTTTCTAAATGGTCCACTAAGTGAATTAGTGTATGTGAAACAACCTCCGGGTTTTGAAGACCCTATATTTCCTAACCATGTCTACTTACTACATAAGGCCCTTTATGGGCTCAAGCAAGCTCCACGTGCTTGGTATGATCATCTCAAGGAGTTCTTAGTAGACC
Source organism: Poa pratensis (assembly GCA_947311845.1). NCBI lineage: Eukaryota > Viridiplantae > Streptophyta > Magnoliopsida > Poales > Poaceae > Poa > Poa pratensis. The sequence goes on along the minus strand of CAMZMU010000091.1, from coordinate 34,281,277 downwards.
ATGGTTTTGAAATTGGGGTAATCGATCCCACCTTTTTACAAAAAGGATAAATGGAGAGTTTTTCGTATGCCAAATATATGTTGATGATATTATCTTTGGTTCTACTAACCATGAATTTAGTGATCAATTCTCTAAGCTAATGACCAAGGAATTTGAGATGTCCATGATGGGAGAATTGAAGTATTTTCTTGGCTTTTGATCCATCAATTTAGAGAAGGAACATTCTTATGCCAAGCCAAGTACATTCAAGACATGCTCAAGAAATTTGATATGAACAATGCCAAGCCATATAAGTTTCCCATGGACTCCAAGGTAAATCTACACTTAGATCCGGAAGGTAAGGAAGTTGATCCCAAGCTTTATCGTTCTATGATTGGATCTTTGCTTTACCTTTGTGCATCTAGACCGGATATTATGTTTAGTGTGGGTATGTGTGCAAGATTCCAATCAAGTCCTAAGGAAAGTCATGAAACCGCGGTTAAAAGGATTCTAAGATACTTGATAGATACTCCTAACTATGGTCTTTGGTACCCCCATGGAACAAGCTTTGATCTTGTAGGTTATTCGGATGCGGATTGGGCGGGTTGCAAAATGGATAGAAAATCAACTTCGGGTACTTGCCAATTCCTTGGTAGGTCCCTTGTGAGTTGGTCTTCCAAGAAACAAAATTGTGTGGCCTCGTCCTCCACCGAAGCCGAATACATTGCCGCCGGAAGTTGTTGTGCACAATTATTATGGATGAGGCAAATTTTAAAGGATTATGGTGTCATTTGTGACAAAGTGCCTCTTTTATGTGACAATGAAAGTGCCATCAAAATTGCTCATAATCCGGTACTTCATGGGAAGACGAAGCATATTGAGATCCGGTATCATTTTATTCGAGATCATGTTGAGAAGGGTGATATTGCAATCAATTATGTCAACACCAAGATCAACTCGCCGATATGTTCACAAAGCCTCTTGGTGAAGCAAGATTCAAGGAGTTGAGAGGAGAACTAAATGTGGTGGACATAAGCAATTGGACTTAGTGGATTTCTTGCATACCTACCCATATTAGACGATAGTTATTTGGTTTGGATGTAGGCATGGACATAGGGGGAGTGCGGTCCTAATCCATTGGACTATCCCTCCCCCCATTATGCCGATAGTAAGAATTCATTTTGTCTTTATATTTTCATTCTATGAATTGTGAGCTTAAATGACGAGTAGTGGCCGTGAACCCAAGATACATCTTCGCGGTGTCACACCACAAAATCATACATGGTGGCCTTGGCCACCGCACTCTTCTTTTTGAAGAGTTGGTTCTTTTGGGTTTTAATTGCAAATCATTTGGACATTTTTGGTCTCTTGTTGGTTTTATGGAAAACACACTCAAATTTGGCATTTTATTTGTTTGATTCTTGCAAGTATGAGTGTGAAGTACCAATTTCAGTTTGACACTCTAACCCAAGCCTATCCTACCTTAAAACATTCTATCTTGCACACAAGTCAAGTTTGAAACTGAGGAGAAAGGGTTCAGCAGGCCAGAAAGTCTGTTTTCAACAGAAATTCTGTCAGTCGGAATATCCGGTACCTGACGGGATCGGATTATCCGATGCGTCGGATTATCCGGTCCAAGTCAGCCCGGAATATCCGACGGAGCGGCTAGTCGTTTTTTAAAGAGGAGAGGCCGGGGTGAAGGGTTCTTTTGAGCTCTTCTTCCACCCCCGACCTCCTCTCTCCTCCAGCGCCGCCGCCTGCCGTCCCCGCGCCGCCCCGGCGACTCCGGCCGTCCCCAACTCCGGCATTTGGCCGGATCTGGTCCTCCTCCTCCGCGGGAACCTCTCCCTCCAAGCATTTGCCTCAATGGATGAGGGTAACTTCTTCCTTCTCTTGCCCTAGGTGTTCTTCACCTAGATTCTTAGAAGAAGTTATTTTTGCTGTTTCCTTCGAGGGTAGTGGTTCCCATTGATGCTAAATACACTAGGCTAGCACTCCTTCTTGTCGATCTACTGTTAGACCTTGGTTTAGAATCGATTTGCTGCTGAAATTTTCAGCTCGGATATTCCGAGTCAGTCTGGATCGGATATTCCGATCCGTCGGATTATCCGGTCCTGACTGGTTCGGATATTCCGAGTTTTCACAGTACTGTTTTTCAGCAACTTTTCGACTTGACCAGGACTGAGTAGTTTCAACTTAGGGTTGCTCTCCTATTGTATCTTGCATCATTCGTTATCTGTGGCTTGTGTGTACTTATCCCTGCTATCGATCTATTGCTTTATCTCACAGGTGGTTCGAGTCAGAGTCCTCCGAAGAAGCAAGCCCGTAAAGACAAAGAGCCAGTCAAGAGGTCGAAGAAGCTAGTTGCCACTAAGCCTAAGAGGAAGGGCAAGGAAACTCGCCCCGACTACTATACCATGGACAATATTGAGTATGCCAAAATCCGTCAGTCCAACTGGTATACGAGTATGCCCAGAGATCAAGAGATTGAAGATCCATACTTTTGGTGCATGGAGCAGAGTTATATTTACCAGGACATCTATCTGCGCTATAACAAGCCTATCCGTCCAATGCAGCCCTACAGATTGTCAGACATCAAGGCCAAGCCCAGTTATGCTCATGCTGCTTTTGTGCTTGAAGAGATGGGCATGGTGTCTCTCATGGAGAAGCAGTGTCCGTACAATGTGCGACTTATCTTGCAGTTTTTTTCCACCTTGGTGATCGAGGGTGACCATATCAAGACCATGAAGTGGATGTCTGGTACCACTCAGTGTACATCTTCTTTTGATCGGTTTGCCACTCTCCTTGGCTATACTTTCAGCAGCTATCCACCTGTTGGTCACCGTATGCATTCAACTGACAAGCCCGATAAAAACATCATGAAGGACATGTATGGGGCTGGTGCAACTATTGGCGGAAAACATGGCCTCCTACCCCTCTATGATCAGCTTATGATCATCTTCCGCTCGATTATTGCTCCTAGTGCTGGTAACAATGACAATATTGTCGGTCCCGTAGCCAACCTGCTTTGCCTTGCTAAGAGGATTATTGAGAATGAAGATCCTGCTGCTGATTTCAAGGTGGATGTGATGCATTTCATCTATCGCGAGATGTGGGACACCATGGTCAGTGGGCTCACTATTCCATATGCTCCGTACATCATGCTGCTCATCAAGGACACTCTGCGGGACCATGACTTCAGGAACTATACTATGCAGCCACATGCTTACAAGAAGGTGTATCAGAAAAGGAAAGAGGTTGTTCCATCTTCTTCTGCTGCTGCTCCTGCTCGTCGTGGCGCCACCGGTTCTTTCATGGGTGATGCTCGTCGTGGCGCCACTGGTTCTTTCATGGGTGATGCTCGTCGTGGTGCCACCGATCAGGTCCCGGTTCGTTCCTTTGCACCGCCCAAGAAGCTGAATTGGTTCCAACGGAACATCCTGTGTATGAATGAGGACATCCGTAGGGAGCAGTATGAGAGTTATCTTAGGCAGGAGGACATTCTCAAGCGCCTTCCTCGCCTTCCAGAGGATCCCCCTGAACGGACTGCTACTCTCTCGTATGCTCAGTGGAACAAGAACAGTCAGTTTCCATGGACTCAGCTTGAGAGTTACCTCATAGAGACAGCTCCTGCTGGACCTTCCCAGCCATCCTTCACTCCTGCTCCAGAGTATGAGCTAGCAGGGGACTCTGATGAAGATCCTGATAATGAAGAAGCTGATGATGCTGATGCTACTGATGATGACACTGATGATGACGATGCCTCTGGCTCGGAGTGATTTCCTTGGGACGTAGCATCGCTCTTTTCCCTTTTTGGCGTTTCGATGCCAAAGGGGGAGAAGTAGTTCTAGTAGGGTCTCCGTGGGATTTGCATGGGTTCGGGCACAAGCATATGCGTTTATCATTCTTATTGCGCTTGTGTCCGTGTTTTATCTCTCTTTGTCGAACTTATTTGCTTTTTGTGATTGTTGAACTATGTGGATGTTATGTTTATGTTCTATGTGAGAGACATATGGATTTCAAATTATGTATGGTCGAGACTACATTATTGTGCTATGATCTCTATGGATTATTTTTCATCTATATGCACAAGGTATGATCTTCATCTCAAGTCTCAACTTAGTGTGTGTTATTGTCTCTTGTTGCACATGTTTTATGATCTATATCATGTCTTGGAAATTATTCCTTTCTATATGTGTATTTGCATTCCAAGGCAAACAAACTATATGCACACATCGAGGGGGAGTTCTTTACACTCTTTGTTGAAAAACATGATCGAGTTATGGAATTCTATTGCAAATCCTAGTGTTGTCATCTAACACCAAAAAGGGGGAGATTGAAAGGACATTTCTTAATCCCTTGTGTTTTGTGTGTTAGGCAACAACACTAGTGAGGATTTAATGTGTGAAACAAGTGATGCAGGTTTTACCTAGATTAAACCACCTTTGCATCAAATCCAAAAAGGAAGTTGAAAAGAGCTCATTATTGCTGAAATATGTATATCGGATTATCCGGTCCAGCTTTAACCCGGATTATCCGATCATCAAGATTGAGTCGATTTCTGCTAAGGACTCCAGAAGAAATGGTACTGGAATTATTCGGATTATCCGATACAGGATGCATCGGATTATCCGGCCTGTCGGAATATCCGGTGCTTCGTTGTATCGGATTATCCGACTATCAAGGTTTTGCTCAGATTTGTCTAAGGACCTGAAGGATTCAAAGTACTGGTGTAACTCGGAATATCCGGTTAGTATTGGATCGGATTATCCGGTGGTTCGGATTATCCGATACTCACTTATACCGGAATATCCGAGAAAGCTGTCTGCAACGGTTACTTTTCTGGGAGGGGTATAAAAACCCCTCCTCCTACCTCCAGCAGCTTAGCTCGCCCAAAATAGAAGCACACCATTGTTTTTTTTTTTAGATAAAGGGAGTCTTTATTACTTAAAGTGTTTTTACACCCAGCCTCTGCATAACCAAGATGCACACAGCCAAACCAAGTCTGAAGTACGAAAAATAAAATAGGCGAATTACATATCAAAATGAGAAATTGTAGAAACGCCTAAGGTGGTGGAGGGCCGATCCGCAAATTATGCTGCCATCCATGTAGGGATAAAAAGTCTCTCGCCGTATCCTCCAGTCTGGAACACACCTCCATAAACAGGTCTCGATGCCCCACACGTTGCAACTAAGACCACGAACGGAGTGTAGCAGTAGTCCTGTAGATAACCTGCATAAGAGAACAATTTTTATCATTAAAAACCTTGTCATTTCTACATAGCCACAGCGACCATATTACGGCAAGCGCTGCCACCCTAATAAGTTGTTTGAACCTTTTATCCACTCCATTCAGCCAATTGCCAAAAATATTAGCAATGCTTGTAGGTGGGTAAATAGTAGAACCTATCTGGATGATGGACCATATAGAACTAGCAAATTTGCACTCGAAGAACAGATGTTTGATTGTCTCATCTTTATGACAGAAAACACACTGTTTACTCCCATGCCAATTGCGTTTTGCAAGATTGTCTTTTGTAAGAATTACTCCTCGACGAAGATACCACGCAAAAACTTTGTTTTTAAGTGGAATCTTCATCTTCCAGATTTTCTTATTATTATCTACTGGTTGCAAGAATAGAAGCACACCATTGTTGCAAGCTCAAGAATCAAGAGATCTCCCAATCCCTCCACCCAAACTCGTTGATCTTTGGAGGATTGAAGGAGAAGGCCCGGATCTACTACTTCACCAAAGCGTTCTTCTTCCCCTCATTCACTTGAGGGATTCGAGCCTAGGGTTTCCACTAGGAAAACCTAGGCATCTTGTTGTTCTCACTTGCTTGTTACTTTTGTGTAGCAGGTGTTGTGGTGATTGAGAGCCCCAATCCTTTTGTGGGTTGAGCCTCAAGTTGTTGTAAGGGCTCCGGATTCCGCTTGAAGGATTCCGATAAAGAAAGGTGGACCGAGCTTTTGTGCGAGGTTCATCGGAGAATAGGGTGAAGCCATTTGTGGCATCTTGAGTTTGAAACTCACACCCCTCCAACGAGACGTACTCCCCTAAAAAGGAGGAACTCGGGAATACACCTTGTCTCCGCGTGCTTTCCTATCGGTTAATCCTTTCTAGTTATTTACTACTTGTATCTTATCTTGTTTAGACTTAACTTGTCATATAGGTAAATTCACCATAGTTGCATATCTAGAGAATTTACCTTTTAGTCAAGCCTTAATCGAAAAAGAATTAAAAATTGGAGTAGCACCTATTCACCCCCCCCCCCTCTAGGTGGCCATACGATCCTTTCAATTGGTATCAGAGCCTCGGCTCTTTATTCGGGCTTAACCGCCTAAGAGAAATATGGCCCTCGACGAACATGGGAAGAGTGCCCGATGACCCCACGTGACCCATCGTTCCCACTTTGTTTCCGTGGAGGACTTCACTTCCTTGAAGTCCTCTATGGATACTCAAATGGGAGAGTTGCGCAAAATGTTAGAGCAACTCATGGTGGCAAAGGGTATCGACTCCCCCTAACTCGGAGGCTCCTCCTAAGGAGGCTCCTCCTAAGGAGAAGCCCTCGGATGAAGTGTCGAAGAGAAACGGGGGTGAACTCAAATAAAAATGAATCCTCTAAAACACCTAATGGGAAGGGAGAGCATGCTAGAGTTCCTTTTGCATACTCTCCCGACCTACCGTGCCTCATCCTCCTATTCACTTAAGAGGAGCTCCACCTAGTCTTAATGCATCTTCCTTTACCCGTTGGCAATCTTCTATGAAATCTCACTTGAAAAGTGGTTGCATAGGTCTTTGGAAGATCATTGTTGATGGATTCAAGCCGGTGGATGAAAATGACTTGACAAGGAAAGAAGAAGTTGAAGCTCAACTAAATTCCACCGCTCTTGATGTGATCCGTGTTGCCGTGGGTGAAAAGAACATCCATCACATTGAAGATTGCACCACCGCCAAGGAAGCATGGAACAATCTCACGGAGGTGTTTGTTGGAAATGAGAGCATGAGAAGAAATAGATATGAAGCCATGAGCAATCAAATTGAAGGCTTCTACAAGAAAGATGATGAAACTCATGAGGAGATGTATCAAAGGCTCAAGGCTCTTGCTACCGCATTTAGAGACCTTGGTGCTAAACATGTGGATGATACTTACATCAAGAGGAAGTATGTGAATGCCCTCATGCCGTTTGAAGAGAACGACTTGAATAGTCTCCAAGGGAAGCACAACTATGACCTCTTGACCTCAAATGAAGTCATGCAAGAGATGCAATCTTACAAGGTCCGAGCTCAAATTGCTAGAGACTCTCGTGCCCGAGCTCTTGGAATGGCCCAAAGTTCCTCACTTGCTTTGAAGGCCAAGGTTGTGGAACTAGATGAAGACCAAGATCATGAAGAGGGAAGTTACTTGGCACCCGAGGAACTCAAGGGTGCTCATAGAGATTATGTGGCTCTCATGGCGAAGGACTTTTGGAAAAATCCATCTAAAGCTAAAGCTTATGTGGATAAAAAGCATAAAGCAAGAGGCTACAAGGAAGGCAACCCAAAAATGAAGACTTGCTTCAATTGTCAAGATCAATTCCACTATGTTGCCCAATGCCCTTACAAGAACCGTGAAGAACATGGAGGAAGACTCATTCGCAAGGAAGCGTCAAGTTCTTCTCCCACGAAGCCTTACTTCAAGAAGTTCAATCCCAACAAGAAGCTACCTTCCAAGGTGTTGGTGGTGAGAGAGGAATATATGTCCGGGGATGAGAGTGATGAAGAAGAAACAACCACAAGTGAAGTGGCCGCTTTAGCCATTGCTTCATCGACAACCCCTTCTCTCTTTGAATCCCCCAATGATAATGTCACCACCAAATCCGCTACGTGTCTCATGGCCAAGCTCTCCGAGGTATCACCTTCCCTCCTCTAAGACTATGAATGAAATGCATGAATTTATGAGTCTTAGAGTTAAGGAAGAAAATGTTGCTTTGGATTTCTTGATGACTAACTTGCAAGGTGAAAGCAAGATTCGGCTTGAGATTCTTATGAGTCAATATGGCATCGCACAAGATCTCCTTAAAGAAAAGGGGAGACTAGAAAGAGAATATGCTAATGAGATCGCTTCCCTTACCGAGGCGATTGAGGAAGAGCATGAACTTCGAGTTTCTCTTGAGGAGAAGCTTGAGAATCTTGATGAATCTCAAAATGAAACTCTTTCTAAGATCATTAAAGAACGTGACCATGCTATTGCTAAATACAATGTTTTAGAGAAACAAAAGGTCGTATTTGGTGTTGGTCATAATAGACTAGCCGATGAGTTAGGGTCGCTCACCAAGGCTCACAAGGCCTTGGAGAGTGAACACTCTATTCTCACCAAGTCTTTTGAACAACTTCAAATACAATCTACTAAAATTGATGAACCTAGCTCCTCTACTTGCTCTTGTGATCATGCAAATATCATTGAGGAAAATGCTAGGTTGAAGAATGAACTTGCCAAGGCCTCTAGCCCTCAAGGTGAGAAACCTCTTTATGAGCTCTTGCAAGCGCAAAAGCCTCACATAGGGAAAGAGGGTCTTGGTTATGTTGCCAAGAAGAAGAAGAACAAGAAAAGAAGAAGGCCAAGCCCGCACAAGCAAAAGAGACTACCATTGCGAGTGGTGATGCCACAAGGGGCAATGCCACTCACAATGACTTTGCGGGAAAATACAACCCTTCATATGTTCTTATGAAATCTATAGATGGTTGTGTTTTTGCTAAATATGTTGGCACTTCATATGGAGATGATTATCACTATGCTATTTGGGTTCCAAAGACCCTTGTGACTAACAAAAGAGGACCCATTTCACAATGGGTACCTAAAACAAAGACTTGATTCTTTGTAGGACTTTTCTTCCGGTGGATCTTCATGGCTCATTGATAGTGGGTGCTCTCTCACATGACCGGAAGCAAAGAAGTAGTAAAGGGCCTATTGAATCAATTACTCACATTTTCTCATGTCACCGTCGGGAATAATGCAAGACTTAAGGTATTGGGATATGGCAATGTAGTGATCACTCCGGAGTTATCCATTGAGAAGGTCCTACTTGTTGAATCTTTCATATAATTTACTTTCCGTTGGTCAATTATGCAATGTCGGTTACACCGTTATCTTTAATAAACACCACGTGACCATCCTTTTCACTCAACTCTTAAAGTAGCCTTTGTTGGATTTCGTGTAAACGGTTTGTATGTGGTCGATTTCTCGAAAGAGACCACTCAAATCGCCACGTGTCTAATGGCTAAATCCGACAAGGGTTGGCTTTGGCATCGCCGGCTAGGCCATGTCGGTATGAGAAATTTGCAAACTCTTGTGAAGGGTGGACACGTGGTAGGACTAACCGATGTTAATTTTTCCAAAGATCGTCCTTGTAGTGCTTGCATAGCCGGAAAGATGCATGAAAAGAATCATCCCAAGAAGAGCATTATCTCCACTAAGAGGCCTTTGGAGCTCCTTCATATGGATCTCTTTGGGCCTCCCACATATGATAGTCTTGGTGGCAAGAAATATTGTTTGGTGATTGTGGATGATTATACAAGATATTGTTGGACTTTCTACCTCAAGAGGAAGAGTGAAACTCAAAAGTATTCATTGACTTTGCAACCTTAGTTCAACGCCAATATGACTCCAAGATTTTGGCAATAAGAAGTGACAATGGTACGGAGTTCAAGAATTACACTATGGATGATTTCCTAAGTGGGGAGGGCATTCAACACCAATATTCCGCTGCTTATACTCCTCAACAAAATGGTGTCGCCGAAAGGAAGAACCGCACTCTTATTGATATGGCAAGAACTATGTTGGCCGAGTTTCATTCCCCATACAACTTTTGGGCCGAAGCCATCAATACCGCTTGCCACTACTCCAACCGGCTCTTCTTTCGTCCTCTCATGAAAATGACGCCATATGAACTCCTTACCGGGTCTACAACATATCCACCGGGTGTGTTGAAGAATCTATGAATGTGGAGTTTGTCGAGGATAATGGCTCCCAAGTGGAGCATATTGATCATGATGATGTAGGTGATGTACCTCCATATCAAGCCATAAGAACTATGGGCATAGGGGAACTTATTCCTATTGAAGAACCTATTGACACTCAAGAAGAAGGAACAAGCTCTACTCAAGTTGAACCATCCACCTCAACAATTGATCAACAAGCTATGCAAGAACAAGATCAAGATATTCATCCACATGATGAAGATAATGGTCAAGACCCACCGAACTCTAGTGGAGAACAAGAACTTAATGAACCCCCATCTCCAAGAACTCCACTTCGGGTTGACCATGAACAAGATGAAGGAAATAATGAAGATGTTCGTGTTGGTGAAACAATTGGTCAAGCCATAGAACGCCGAGTCATTCGGCGTGCATCAACATTGGATCATCTAGATCATTTCAAAGAGAATATCATTGGGAGTATTCGTAAGGGTGTGTCCACACGTAATCAATTATCTAACTTTTGTGGTCATGTCTCTTGTTTGTCTAGCTTAGAACCTCTCAAGGTATATGATGCTCTTGAAGACATGGATTGGGTTGCGGCCATGCATGAAGAATTGAACAACTTCGAGCGCAACAAAGTTTGGTCATTAGTTGAAAGACCCAAGGACACATCACATAATGTCATTGGAACCAAGTGGATATTCAAGAACAAGCAAGACTCACATGGTCAAGTCATTCGCAACAAAGCAAGATTGGTTGCACAAGGCTACACCCAAATCGAAGGAGTCGACTACGGTGAAACTTATGCCCCCGTTGCTAGACTTGAATCTATTCGTTTATTGATTGCCTATGCATCTACTCATAACATTACCTTATATCAAATGGATGTTAAAAGTGCTTTTCTAAATGGTCCACTAAGTGAATTAGTGTATGTGAAACAACCTCCGGGTTTTGAAGACCCTATATTTCCTAACCATGTCTACTTACTACATAAGGCCCTTTATGGGCTCAAGCAAGCTCCACGTGCTTGGTATGATCATCTCAAGGAGTTCTTAGTAGACCATGGTTTTGAAATTGGGGTAATCGATCCCACCTTTTTACAAAAAGGATAAATGGAGAGTTTTTCGTATGCCAAATATATGTTGATGATATTATCTTTGGTTCTACTAACCATGAATTTAGTGATCAATTCTCTAAGCTAATGACCAAGGAATTTGAGATGTCCATGATGGGAGAATTGAAGTATTTTCTTGGCTTTGAGATCCATCAATTTAGAGAAGGAACATTCTTATGCCAAGCCAAGTACATTCAAGACATGCTCAAGAAATTTGATATGAACAATGCCAAGCCATATAAGTTTCCCATGGACTCCAAGGTAAATCTACACTTAGATCCGGAAGGTAAGGAAGTTGATCCCAAGCTTTATCGTTCTATGATTGGATCTTTGCTTTACCTTTGTGCATCTAGACCGGATATTATGTTTAGTGTGGGTATGTGTGCAAGATTCCAATCAAGTCCTAAGGAAAGTCATGAAACCGCGGTTAAAAGGATTCTAAGATACTTGATAGATACTCCTAACTATGGTCTTTGGTACCCCCATGGAACAAGCTTTGATCTTGTAGGTTATTCGGATGCGGATTGGGCGGGTTGCAAAATGGATAGAAAATCAACTTCGGGTACTTGCCAATTCCTTGGTAGGTCCCTTGTGAGTTGGTCTTCCAAGAAACAAAATTGTGTGGCCTCGTCCTCCACCGAAGCCGAATACATTGCCGCCGGAAGTTGTTGTGCACAATTATTATGGATGAGGCAAATTTTAAAGGATTATGGTGTCATTTGTGACAAAGTGCCTCTTTTATGTGACAATGAAAGTGCCATCAAAATTGCTCATAATCCGGTACTTCATGGGAAGACGAAGCATATTGAGATCCGGTATCATTTTATTCGAGATCATGTTGAGAAGGGTGATATTGCAATCAATTATGTCAACACCAAAGATCAACTCGCCGATATGTTCACAAAGCCTCTTGGTGAAGCAAGATTCAAGGAGTTGAGAGGAGAACTAAATGTGGTGGACATAAGCAATTGGACTTAGTGGATTTCTTGCATACCTACCCATATTAGACGATAGTTATTTGGTTTGGATGTAGGCATGGACATAGGGGGAGTGCGGTCCTAATCCATTGGACTATCCCTCCCCCCATTATGCCGATAGTAAGAATTCATTTTGTCTTTATATTTTCATTCTATGAATTGTGAGCTTAAATGACGAGTAGTGGCCGTGAACCCAAGATACATCTTCGCGGTGTCACACCACAAAATCATACATGGTGGCCTTGGCCACCGCACTCTTCTTTTTGAAGAGTTGGTTCTTTTGGGTTTTAATTGCAAATCATTTGGACATTTTTGGTCTCTTGTTGGTTTTATGGAAAACACACTCAAATTTGGCATTTTATTTGTTTGATTCTTGCAAGTATGAGTGTGAAGTACCAATTTCAGTTTGACACTCTAAAACCCAAGCCTATCCTACCTTAAAACATTCTATCTTGCACACAAGTCAAGTTTGAAACTGAGGAGAAAGGGTTCAGCAGGCCAGAAAGTCTGTTTTCAACAGAAATTCTGTCAGTCGGAATATCCGGTACCTGACGGGATCGGATTATCCGATGCGTCGGATTATCCGGTCCAAGTCAGCCCGGAATATCCGACGGAGCGGCTAGTCGTTTTTAAAGAGGAGAGGCCGGGGTGAAGGGTTCTTTTGAGCTCTTCTTCCACCCCCGACCTCCTCTCTCCTCCAGCGCCGCCGCCTGCCGTCCCCGCGCCGCCCCGGCGACTCCGGCCGTCCCCAACTCCGGCATTTGGCCGGATCTGGTCCTCCTCCTCCGCGGGAACCTCTCCCTCCAAGCATTTGCCTCAATGGATGAGGGTAACTTCTTCCTTCTCTTGCCCTAGGTGTTCTTCACCTAGATTCTTAGAAGAAGTTATTTTTGCTGTTTCCTTCGAGGGTAGTGGTTCCCATTGATGCTAAATACACTAGGCTAGCACTCCTTCTTGTCGATCTACTGTTAGACCTTGGTTTAGAATCGATTTGCTGCTGAAATTTTCAGCTCGGATATTCCGAGTCAGTCTGGATCGGATATTCCGATCCGTCGGATTATCCGGTCCTGACTGGTTCGGATATTCCGAGTTTTCACAGTACTGTTTTTCAGCAACTTTTCGACTTGACCAGGACTGAGTAGTTTCAACTTAGGGTTGCTCTCCTATTGTATCTTGCATCATTCGTTATCTGTGGCTTGTGTGTACTTATCCCTGCTATCGATCTATTGCTTTATCTCACAGGTGGTTCGAGTCAGAGTCCTCCGAAGAAGCAAGCCCGTAAAGACAAAGAGCCAGTCAAGAGGTCGAAGAAGCTAGTTGCCACTAAGCCTAAGAGGAAGGGCAAGGAAACTCGCCCCGACTACTATACCATGGACAATATTGAGTATGCCAAAATCCGTCAGTCCAACTGGTATACGAGTATGCCCAGAGATCAAGAGATTGAATATCCATACTTTTGGTGCATGGAGCAGAGTTATATTTACCAGGACATCTATCTGCGCTATAACAAGCCTATCCGTCCAATGCAGCCCTACAGATTGTCAGACATCAAGGCCAAGCCCAGTTATGCTCATGCTGCTTTTGTGCTTGAAGAGATGGGCATGGTGTCTCTCATGGAGAAGCAGTGTCCGTACAATGTGCACTTATCTTGCAGTTTTTTTCCACCTTGGTGATCGAGGGTGACCATATCAAGACCATGAAGTGGATGTCTGGTACCACTCAGTGTACATCTTCTTTTGATCGGTTTGCCACTCTCATTGGCTATACTTTCAGCAGCTATCCACCTGTTGGTCACCGTATGCATTCAACTGACAAGCCCGATAAAAACATCATGAAGGACATGTATGGGGCTGGTGCAACTATTGGCGGAAAACATGGCCTCCTACCCCTCTATGATCAGCTTACGATCATCTTCCGCTCGATTATTGCTCCTAGTGCTGGTAACAATGACAATATTGTCGGTCCCGTAGCCAACCTGCTTTGCCTTGCTAAGAGGATTATTGAGAATGAAGATCCTGCTGCTGATTTCAAGGTGGATGTGATGCATTTCATCTATCGCGAGATGTGGGACACCATGGTCAGTGGGCTCACTATTCCATATGCTCCGTACATCATGCTGCTCATCAAGGACACTCTGCGGGACCATGACTTCAGGAACTATACTATGCAGCCACATGCTTACAAGAAGGTGTATCAGAAAAGGAAAGAGGTTGTTCCATCTTCTTCTGCTGCTGCTCCTGCTCGTCGTGGCGCCACCGGTTCTTTCATGGGTGATGCTCGTCGTGGCGCCACTGGTTCTTTCATGGGTGATGCTCGTCGTGGTGCCACCGATCAGGTCCCGGTTCGTTCCTTTGCACCGCCCAAGAAGCTGAATTGATTCCAACGGAACATCCTGTGTATGAATGAGGACATCCGTAGGGAGCAGTATGAGAGTTATCTTAGGCAGGAGGACATTCTCAAGCGCCTTCCTCGCCTTCCAGAGGATCCCCCTGAACGGACTGCTACTCTCTCGTATGCTCAGTGGAACAAGAACAGTCAGTTTCCATGGACTCAGCTTGAGAGTTACCTCATAGAGACAGCTCCTGCTGGACCTTCCCAGCCATCCTTCACTCCTGCTCCAGAGTATGAGCTAGCAGGGGACTCTGATGAAGATCCTGATAATGAAGAAGCTGATGATGCTGATGCTACTGATGATGACACTGATGATGACGATGCCTCTGGCTCGGAGTGATTTCCTTGGGACGTAGCATCGCTCTTTTCCCTTTTTGGCGTTTCGATGCCAAAGGGGGAGAAGTAGTTCTAGTAGGGTCTCCGTGGGATTTGCATGGGTTCGGGCACAAGCATATGCGTTTATCATTCTTATTGCGCTTGTGTCCGTGTTTTATCTCTCTTTGTCGAACTTATTTGCTTTTTGTGATTGTTGAACTATGTGGATGTTATGTTTATGTTCTATGTGAGAGACATATGGATTTCAAATTATGTATGGTCGAGACTACATTATTGTGCTATGATCTCTATGGATTATTTTTCATCTATATGCACAAGGTATGATCTTCATCTCAAGTCTCAACTTAGTGTGTGTTATTGTCTCTTGTTGCACATGTTTTATGATCTATATCATGTCTTGGAAATTATTCCTTTCTATATGTGTATTTGCATTCCAAGGCAAACAAACTATATGCACACATCGAGGGGGAGTTCTTTACACTCTTTGTTGAAAAACATGATCGAGTTATGGAATTCTATTGCAAATCCTAGTGTTGTCATCTAACACCAAAAAGGGGGAGATTGAAAGGACATTTCTTAATCCCTTGTGTTTTGTGTGTTAGGCAACAACACTAGTGAGGATTTAATGTGTGAAACAAGTGATGCAGGTTTTACCTAGATTAAACCACCTTTGCATCAAATCCAAAAAGGAAGTTGAAAAGAGCTCATTATTGCTGAAATATGTATATCGGATTATCCGGTCCAGCTTTAACCCGGATTATCCGATCATCAAGATTGAGTCGATTTCTGCTAAGGACTCCAGAAGAAATGGTACTGGAATTATTCGGATTATCCGATACAGGATGCATCGGATTATCCGGCCTGTCGGAATATCCGGTGCTTCGTTGTATCGGATTATCCGACTATCAAGGTTTTGCTCAGATTTGTCTAAGGACCTGAAGGATTCAAAGTACTGGTGTAACTCGGAATATCCGGTTAGTATTGGATCGGATTATCCGGTGGTTTGGATTATCCGATACTCACTTATACCGGAATATCCGAGAAAGCTGTCTGCAACGGTTACTTTTCTGGGAGGGGTATAAAAACCCCTCCTCCTACCTCCAGCAGCTTAGCTCGCCCAAAATAGAAGCACACCATTGTTTTTTTTTTTAGATAAAGGGAGTCTTTATTACTTAAAGTGTTTTTACACCCAGCCTCTGCATAACCAAGATGCACACAGCCAAACCAAGTCTGAAGTACGAAAAATAAAATAGGCGAATTACATATCAAAATGAGAAATTTTAGAAACGCCTAAGGTGGTGGAGGGCCGATCCGCAAATTATGCTGCCATCCATGTAGGGATAAAAAGTCTCTCGCCGTATCCTCCAGTCTGGAACACACCTCCATAAATAGGTCTCGATGCCCCACACGTTGCAACTGAGACCACGAACGGAGTGTAGCAGTAGTCATGTAGATAACCTGCATAAGAGAACAATTTTTATCATTAAAAACCTTGTCATTTCTACATAGCCACAGCGACCATATTACGGCAAGCGCTGCCACCCTAATAAGTTGTTTGAACCTTTTATCCACTCCATTCAGCCAATTGCCAAAAATATTAGCAATGCTTGTAGGTGGGTAAATAGTAGAACCTATCTGGATGATGGACCATATAGAACTAGCAAATTTGCACTCGAAGAACAGATGTTTGATTGTCTCATCTTTATGACAGAAAACACACTGTTTACTCCCATGCCAATTGCGTTTTGCAAGATTGTCTTTTGTAAGAATTACTCCTCGACGAAGATACCACGCAAAAACTTTGTTTTTAAGTGGAATCTTCATCTTCCAGATTTTCTTATTATTATCTACTGGTTGCAAGAATAGAAGCACACCATTGTTGCAAGCTCAAGAATCAAGAGATCTCCCAATCCCTCCACCCAAACTCGTTGATCTTTGGAGGATTGAAGGAGAAGGCCCGGATCTACTACTTCACCAAAGCGTTCTTCACTTCCCCCTCATTCACTTGAGGGATTCGAGCCTAGGGTTTCCACTAGGAAAACCTAGGCATCTTGTTGTTCTCACTTGCTTGTTACTTTTGTGTAGCAGGTGTTGTGGTGATTGAGAGCACCCAATCCTTTTGTGGGTTGAGCCTCAAGTTGTTGTAAGGGCTCCGGATTCCGCCTTGAAGGACTCCGATAAAGAAAGGTGGACCGAGCTTTTGTGCGAGGTCCATCGGAGAATAGGGTGAGGCCATTTGTGGCGTCTTGAGTTTGAAACTCACACCCCTCCAACGAGACGTACTCCCCTAAAAAGGAGGAACTCGGGAATACACCCTTGTCTCCGCGTGCTTTCCTATCGGTTACTTCTTTCTTGTTATTCACTACTTGTATCGTATCTTGTTTAGACTTAACTTGTCATATAGGTAAATTCACCATAGTTGCATATCTAGAGAATTTACCTTTGTGTCAAGCCTTAATCGAAAAAGAATTAAAAAATTGGAGTAGCACCTATTCACCCCCCTCTAGGTGGCCATACGATCCTTTCAACATCATATTCTGAAAATTAAAGGACTACATACAACTCAATCCACCATCTTCGATTCGGTCAAATCTTTCGAGATCCGTAAGTCATCTTTATCCCACTACCACCATCACCTCTCGATCCAAGCATTTTTTAAATTATATATCCTCGAGCTATAGTGCACATGTATTGCGACCGTAGCCACGTCCCTTAAATTTATCACTATGGCCGCTTTGGCGTCACCATTTGACTCTGCCTTACGAGGCTAATAGCCTTAGTGACGTCTTCGCCCACGACACACCTTGGTTGCATTTTTTACTCACGACCCCCTCGTGTCGGAGGTTGACGTGATCATGTCTAGAAAAATATATGGAATTAACCTTTCTTGTGTAAACGTCATAAACAACAACCTTTTTGTCATGTAAATCAACTAAACACTTCAAGTACTCCATATTTTTCTTTACATAACCACAACTTCTATGGTAGGTTGCTTTAGATCACCCCCAATCCTTATTTGCAATCTACTAATAGCAAATGTGAGAGCATATGTAAAGGTTAACCCGCCCAAAAGCTCACCGTAAACCCACCTAATGACCGAGGCAACCCAAGGAATGATGCCGGTGGGGATCATACATAATTCATTCCTTTTGTGCGAAACCTATGAAGGCGTCTTCGCATAAGTCAACTTTTACACACAGACTCCGCCGTTCATATTTGTCGTTAGTGGCTACAAAGTACTCTAATTTGGATGATTTGAAACAATCTGTCATAGAAAGTGATAGTTTTTCGATAGAAAATAAAAAAAGTACTACCTCTGGTCCAATAAAATTGTCGTGGAGAGTGTGTTGCCCTAGTACAAAAATGCGTACACAAGCCACGACATTTATTCCGGATCGGAAGGAGTAGATAGTTGATACACGTACCGAAAAGCAAAAGTTAATGTTTTGTGACGCATACCTTTTTTTTCTCTTACAAACCATGCGATTTTTTCCAGAGACCTATATACAACGATGAAACCTGATGGGCCTGGGCTGGCACGGTATTATGCGCCCTGTGTGTTGGACTCGTGCGTTTCCCGGGCAAACCCAGTAGGCAACGCACCGTGCCTGGCCGATCCGCTCCGTCCTCCCCTCTCTGCCGCGATCGCAGCGGCGGCACGACGGAGAGAGAGAGACAGACGGCACACCCCGACCGGCTTGGCTTCTCTCCAGATTCTCTTGCACTGCCTGCCCCGCGGCGGGCGCGGTGGTCTCGGCGGGAGATCGATCGATGGGCAACGCGAGCGGCAGGTTGGAGGACATCGCCGACGCCGAGATGGACGAGGGCGGGCGCGGCCACGTGCGGCGCGCGTCGTCGACGGGCTACGTCGGAGGCGCGAGGGGAGGAGGGTCGTCCTCGCCGGGAAGCCCCCCGCGGCCGCACTCGCCGCGCATGTTCGTGCCCCAGGTCAGTCAGATCGATCGCGCGCTCACGTAAATTATCCTCCCTACCCCCTCTTGATTCGGTCGTATCTCTCTCGCATGATCGGTGTAGCACGAGGGGCGTTCGGTTCGATCGTCTTTGGAATCTTGCCCCAAACGCAGTGCGATCGAGGGCTTTGGTTTAATTTGTGGACTGTGCTGCGACTAATTTCGGTTTCTCGACCATGATTCGCGTTTGAGTGTTTGATCCATTACGCACCCGTTTAATTCAATGTGATCGATCGCATCATAATGTTGGAACTTGGAAGACATTGATTAAATTGCTGAAAACTATGGTTAATTTACACCCTAGCTACCCTGTTGCTAAAATCACGCCATTGTTATCTGAATTTGTGTTTGTCTGAAACTTTACTGTTGTTCAGATGACGTGAGATCAGGTAATAACTCAACTGGTTTCTCGTCAGATATGAACGAGGAAGAAGTATAAATTCGCATGTGTTAGCCAACTTTGAATTCATAGAATAGAATTTTACCTGTGAATATAGAGTACCGAGCGATCCATATATAAGACTCACCTAGAGATCAGGCTAGCTGCAACGCGATTTTTCCACAACTAATAGGATCTCCACATATTATCATGACCGTTGATTATGCATCCAACGAACCATATTATTCCTACTATTTTATGTGTTAAAAAAATAAAAAATATGTTAACGCGTGGTTTTAATTTTTTTTTCAACGCATGCACACAAAATTCATGTTACATAAATCCATCAATTATTGATAATGCGTTGACATTTGAAGATTCGTTGATGAATTTGTTGCACGAATCTTGATGAAATGAAGGGTGTGGATAGTTGGTGGATATCATGTTAGTTGTGGTGACAGGAGTGGCTTTTAGCAATAAATCTCTTGTTTGTTAGCCTCACACCATTCAAGTTTGGTGATTTCACAAGTAGTATATATTTTCATCAAGGTAAACAGAACATGCACAATGCTGGTACTGAAAATTTAAATTAAACCGTGGAATTTTTTTTTTGGAACTGGGATTGCCCCATTTCCATTAAATGCGTATAAAGGAAATAACAAGCCTGTTACTGCAATTGTTGATGTTAAGGTCCTTAATATTAACCACAGGGCTACAGATTGTTTTCGTTACATCCATATTTCCAAAGAACAATACAGTTATATCTGTTAATGGCTTTTGTTATTTGTTAGGCAACACCTCTCATTTTCCAACGATTTTAACACCTCTCATTTTACTACCCATCTCTTCCTACAAATCATTTTCTTCCAATGCATTTGTTAATCATTTACCACCTCTCAAGGCCTACTTCTGTTTTTTTTTAACCGCAGAGTCCGGTAACCCCGCTGCAAAGTATAACTCCGCTGCAAAGACCTACAGATGGACCACCTCCTGTGTTCAACCAGATATTGATGCGTGATCAGCAGGATGATTCTGACGGACCCCCTCAAAAGAGGATTCCTACTTTGCTTTTGTGGCCTCATGGAGGGAAAAACATCTACGTGGAAGGATCATGGGATAATTGGACATCAAAGTACATTTTCATTAGCCAGATAGACACTACATATAGCATTTCTCAAAAGTGAAACTTAGTGAAAAAACAGACTTGATACTGACAAAGTGTCAACATTCATGGCAGGAAAACCGTTCAGAAATCTGGGAAAGACCACACCATCTTGCTAGAGCTCCCATCTGGAGTCTACCGATACAGATTCATCGTCGACGGAGAAAGGAGATTCCTTCCCGATCTTCCATGCGAAACTGACAACGTGGGTAACATTGTGAACCTTCTCGATGTCAATGTGAGTATCTATTCCTGATCTTGCCAAACTTAGCTAGCACCAATCATAACCCTTATCATGTCTTCAAATCAAGGAGTGTTTTTTAATCTTTAGTTGTCTTCGTGCAGGATTTTGTGCCCGAAAGCGTGGAGAGCGTGTCCGAGCTGATGGCCCCTTCCTCCCCGGACTCGAGCTACGGCTTCCAAGTCCCCGACGACAAGGAGTTCAGCAAGGAGCCTCCCACCCTCCCGGCGCAGCTCTACCTCGGCGTGCTCAACTCCCGGAGCTCGGAGCGGGAGTGTGCAAGGCCGAGGCATGTTGTGCTTAACCACCTCTACATCGAGAAGGGGTGGGGCGCGCAGCCGCTGGTGGCGCTCGGCCACACACACCGGTTCCGGTCCAAATATGTGACCACCGTCCTCTACAAGGCCATCGAGCGATAGCTAGCGTGTACCTTAAGCCGCAGCTGCCCATCGGAAGTGTGGGAGAGTTTTTCATTCGTGAAGGCACTGCCGATCAGATCATGCATAAGTAAACAAGGTGTAATTCACGTAGAGATGGTTTAATTAGCCTCTTTCTGGTCTTAAATTTGGAATAATTAATGATGTTTTTTTTCTTGAGACAAAGTTGATACAGTGCCAAGAGTTCATATACTCTTTTGTAGGAGAGCGAAATTTGGTTTGTTTGAGAAATTAAAGCTGCTCAGGTACTCCTAGACGACGATTCTGTGTTGTTAAATTGGTAGGGATCCTATCTGAAAAGAGAGCAGAGCAGAGCGTTGAGGCCCAATAACGGCGGCCGACGTGCCGAAAGGCCCAGACACACGACGAGTCCGATGAAACGAAAACTTACGAAGCTGGAGGACTGATTAGCGAAATTTGCCACTCCGCGTCCCAACCGCGTGAGGGTCCTTTGCGTCATTTCGCTCCTATTTAAAAGATGCCATCGGACCGTGCTTTATCGAGAATTTCCTTTGCCTGCGCAGCCCCACGTGTACAGACTCTTTTATTGGCCTAACGGAAAACTCGTTTTTACTGAAATGCCCTTGCACGTATCTCAGAAAAGGAAATGCTATTCCCAGTGCTTGTCCCCGCACGATTTTATGATTTTTTGTGTGTTTTTTATGCACGTTGGCTGGCACTCACGAACATCCTAGAGTATGTTCCGTGACGAAATATTGTTTTTCTGGTAAATAAAATCAAAGGATATTGGCCTCTGTTTTGGATATATTTTGATTTTATTTATCTTTTTTAGATTGTACATATTGTCGATGAGCTTTTAACGTGTAACAAGTTCTAGTTGCAACATTACATGATTACATGATTGAATAGCGAGGTCTAACCTTGATTGGGTAGACCAAGAAGCAAACCACTAAGCAACTCATCAAGGAGAATTTTTTTTTGGACCCACAAGGGATATGCTCTTATGGAAAGTAATACTAAATCAATAAATTCTTTCTTCGTATAAACCTTGCACCAAAATAATGAACATATGTATACAAGGTAGCCACTGTCAATTTTTTTTTCATAACAGTAACTGTTCCTCAATTTCATTCTACCAAAAACAAAAATTAGCAACCTACTATGTCTTGGTTTTTTTGCTTGTCAATTTTTTGGTGGATTACACATTTTTCTTAAATTCTATGCACCATATTGACTTACTAAATAAAAAATCCAACAATAGGTCTAGGCTTAGCCCAAATGGTTAGCAACCAACTCTTTCCCGGTTACACGTGTCTACGGGCGAGAGGACCGCGCGGACGGGGTTGGCGAAACTGTGTGGGCCTACCACGATGATTATCTCCCCCTCCCCTTTCCAAAATTTCTTTCTCTCCTGGCGCCGAAGACGCCATGGTGTTCTCCAAGCGCCGAGTTCACCTCCCACCACCCACACCACCTCCAGCCACCACGTGAGTTGCGCCGACGCTGACGCCCACTAGCAAGACGACATCGACGCCCACTAGCAAGTCATCGGCGAGCAAGTTAGTTTGGGTGTGGGAGGGGTGGGAGAGGTGGGGTGGGGGAGGGGGTGTGGTGCTCCACCTTGTCCTCTTCTTCGTCTCCTCTCTACCGCCACCATTCCAACAGTTACGATAGTTGTTGGAATTTCAACCAGGGAGACGATAACCCGCAAGATAGCAACGCCCGTTCAACAAGAGATTATATGCTACCAATCAATCCAAACACACTACAATATTAAGTCATAAACTCCACTACTCTGGACTCTGGTCCATACTCTACATGAGTGTGTACGTATGACCAAGTGCCTCCCGAGAAATCCACAGTTCATGAAAGAAAAAACATTGACCCGAGAAGAACACACAGCAAGGGCAGTTTGGGGAACTCGGCTGGCGGAAGGTAACGGCCGCGTCTAGCGGCGTAGACGGGGCGTTGTATAAAGCGGCCCGAGAAAATTCCTCCGGACGCCACGGCACAGAACGCTCCCAGCCTCTCTGCTCGCGTCCGCCGCGCCTCCAAGTTTCATCCCTTCCGTTCGTTCGTGCCGCCTCGATCCACCACCGCGGCGGCGACCATGGCGGACCAGCTCACCGACGACCAGATCGCCGAGTTCAAGGAGGCCTTCAGCCTCTTCGACAAGGACGGAGATGGTAAGCGAATCGCCACTTCCTCCACCCGCCCTCTCCCTCCTCCGGTTGGATCTAGCCAGCGAGGGCGGTGCTCGCGCGCGTTGCCTCCCGGTCGCGTGGCTCACATCCCGTAGTTTGATACGCCCTGCACGAATGGTAGATCCGGCCCGGATCTGGACCGAACCTGGGCCCAGATCGCGTCGCTCTCCCGGGCTGCCTAGTGGCGAGGCGCCGATGTCGACGCGACGCTTATCGTCCGGGTTGACTATTATATTTCGTGATGACAATGCTTTCTCGTCGCCTAGGTTTGTTTTTATTGTTGGATCACGTCGCCATCGCGTCGCCTGTTACCTGTGGGATGCAGCTAAGCAAACTATTATTTCATTTTGGATAATTCATACGTGTTGAATGACAGCGGACTGTCGCTGTCGCAGCAGCTTGATTGCTTCCACGCCTTGTTCAGTTTAGGTAGTTGATTTTTTCCACAATTTTACGCAGTGAGCTTTTTTAGGTAATTCTGTGATTCAGCTTTAAATGTTATGCAAGAGTTAGCTTGTCTGGATACCTTGTTTTGGTTCTCCATGCTATAGTTTCATTTTTTTAGTCCTGTGCTAGTTTTGATCCAGTAACATTTTTTTAGTCCTGTAATCAGTGGCGAATCTAGGATGAAAATGGAGGATAGGCTCAAATGATTAGTCAATAAGGGCATGTTTGGTTTATGGCCTTACTTTAGCACTCTTTTTCCTCGAAATTGTGGCAAGCCACAAGAAGTGTGGTGAAGAAATTGGTTACCACAAGTTAGACGAAGTTTAGCAGAAGTATGAGTGTACGGTGACAATCTTCTAAGAAAGTGTGGCATAACACAATCTAGCGATGATACATATGCCAGTATTGGCAGGATGTTATTATGAACCAAACACACATTATGTTTATTTGCGTGGGAAAATGATTCATTAAGACAAATTGATAAAACTGCCAGCCGTTAGATCTTGCAAGCGACGGCCGGATAGCAACTGCCATGACGTCACGCGCATGGCAATTTCTGATTCGGTCGGCTGTCGGACGTCGTGCCATATTAGGGTCCTTTTTAATTATATCAAGGAACTATTACAAATAGTCAAATATACGGCACTTGAACACTCAACAAGTAAAAAACTAAATATAATTTGATCGTTGGGCGGGTATGTTGCCTCCCATCCTCTGGGCAACCGCATCTGTGTGCTCGCATTGGTCGTCGCAGCCTCTGCCCTGCGCTGATGGGCCGGCATGTGCTTTTTGTGCAGTCGATGGGCGATTGATCTTTTGTTCTCATGTTCACGTGTGCACCATTAGTGTATTGCGCCACAGCAATTGAATCAGGAATGTTAAGATGTTGTAGTATGTGTTCTTTGATCGTCTCCTTCCCTGCTGTACTTGACAAGCTGTTGCTGCTCCTGCTCTTAATCTATGTCTCAATGTTGTTCCAAATCAAAGTGTTTTGCCAAAAATTGAGGGTAAGCTTAATAAACTTTACCTTGTAGAAATTCGCCCCTGCCCGAAATGTTAAAAGTTGCTTAATAACCTTACATAATATCTCCTGGTGTGTACTGTCCACAGCGAAATTACTATTACTATAATCGGTCTTATTATTCTGCAAAGTTGAAAAATCGCTTAGGTAGGCATGTAAAGTCTACTTGGACTGTTTTCAGTGTTGTGAACCGAGTTTGAGTTTTATCATCTTAGCACTGCCTTAGTGGTCATTCTTTTATACCTTTCAAACTCATTTGAACTTTATCCATCGCTGGCAATAAGCACCAACTTGTTTCAAATTTTTTCTTCACAACTTGATATGTCCTAATCAGATGCATGGTGAGCAATCTTATTTTCCATTTCTTAAAGAAGATTCACTTTGTTTTAAACACGCTCAACTTTCTTACAGGTTGCATCACAACCAAGGAGCTGGGAACGGTCATGCGTTCGCTGGGGCAGAACCCAACGGAGGCTGAGCTCCAGGACATGATCAATGAAGTTGATGCTGATGGCAATGGCACCATTGACTTCCCAGAGTTTCTCAATCTGATGGCTCGCAAGATGAAGGACACTGACTCAGAGGAAGAGCTCAAGGAGGCCTTCAGGGTGTTTGACAAGGACCAAAATGGCTTCATCTCTGCTGCCGAGCTCCGTCATGTCATGACAAATCTTGGCGAGAAGCTAACTGACGAGGAGGTCGACGAGATGATCCGTGAAGCTGATGTTGATGGTGATGGCCAGATCAACTACGAGGAGTTTGTCAAGGTCATGATGGCCAAATGATCACCATACCATGCTCCAAAGGCGGAGGAGATTGTGCATTGCATATTAGTTAAAATGCAACTCTTATTTGTTCTGATTTCCAGTTAAGCATCCCTATTAGCTGTAGCTGCTAAAATCGGACGGCGCAATTCCTGCAATGTTTCTTATGTCCGGTGTGTTTCCAGATCTCTTGTGTTTTATTGTGAACTTGCCCTCCCTGGTGTATCCTGATTGCAGTTTGGCCCGTTTGTATTATATTTTTTAATCAACTTTCTTCTCGATGACTCTTCTAGTCTCAATGGAAAGCCAGTCTTTTGCTAAACTGCGGAGAAAGACTTTTTATGTTATTAGTTGTAAAAGAAAGAGCTATTAACATATTTCATCCCACAACTTGCGCACCCGATACGATTTAGTCCCACTTCTTGTAGTTTGAACACCAGGGATCCCACAACTTGTGTGTTTGAGACAATTTAGTCCAATGTGCCACGTTGGCCGCCACGTCGGATTATTAAAATTAAATTTTGTTACGAAAGGTTTGCAAACAAGTCCTTGTAGCAAAATTAAATTGCGTCGAGGTCCTTTTGCTGCGCCTGGGACGGCCGACTTAATGGTACGTCGATTTTGCTCTCCCTCGCGTCGGTTCTGACCTCGCCCTGCGCCCTGCTTCGCCGCCGTATTGGGCGGGTAATCCTGGGCGTATCGCGGAGATTTAGTGGATAAAATCTGGCGGGAACTCGATAAGGTAGATGCTGCAATGCTTTAGGTAGGTTTTTAGCCTCCAATTCGACGAACTCATGAGCGCCCTGTTCCCGCTTCCGCTGTGATCGAAACCGCACATGTTCATCCAAAATTGATGCGGATGCTTGTGGAAAAGGCGGTTCTTTTACCCCTGTATATGTTCCTGGACGTTGTTTGCAGCCATTGATGCTCGAATTCTTGTTAAATTTTGAAAATACATGGAAACAATTTTAATTTGGTGGCTACACTCATGTCCTACATTGCTTCTGTGAAACATACATGGAAACAATAAATATTTCATACTTCATTTTGAAGAATGTTGATGCAAATTCGAGATGGCATGTGCTTTCAATTACTACTATGTTGATTTTGCTTGTAAATTACTGCTATTTCATTGGAGACACAATTCTGAAGCACAAGGCATGTGCTTTCAATTACTGCTATGTTGATTTTGCAAGTAAATTACTGCTATTTCATTTGAGACACAATTCTGAAGCACAACTTTGCTCTTTATTCCAAATGTGATCATAATTGTGGACTACAATAGCATAAATCACTACATATAACCTCTGATCATCAGTGCAACAATACAATAAAGCACTAAACTACTAGCTACCACAGCCATCATCACTAATTCCTTCCTATCTCTATTTCTTATCTCTTCCCTGTGCTTCTTCTGAACTTTCTTCTTGTCGGCCTTCAATTTCTGAACCTCCATCTCCAATTCACCTATCCTCCCCACCAGCACCGCATTTTCAACTTCGATTTCCCTAACGTTTCTTCTGGAAGCATGTTGAACCTGTCCAGCAAAGCACTGTCAGTGTATGCGACGAACTGATGAATGAAACAGAGCAAGGATAGAGCAACTTCGTGTGGAGAACAGAGGAAGGAAGCTAACCTGGGCTGGAACTTGCGCCCTTCTTCTTCCTGTCGACGTCGCCGGCTGATTCCAGTACACCTCACTGGTCAGCGTCGCCCATGGTTCACGATCGTCGCTGCTCATCCCGCGGCCGCACCACAAGCCACTGGCGTCCTCTGAATCGAGTGGTGCGACGCGCCCCGAGCTTGGAGGAGAGCCCATTTGGTCCACCTCCGCCCCCACCGCGAAACGTCCTCAGGGTCTCTCGCCACGCCGCCGATTCGTCGCCGCCGCCGCTGCCGCCAGAGCGCTAGGGTTACGGGATTTGGGAAAAAACTAGTCGACGAGTTCATGCAAAATTAAACTAACCCAGGGGGTTATGCGCAAAATTCCCAGTCCATGGCGCGTGCACTCATCCAACGTGGCATACCACGTGTCCACCTCTAACTGGTCATGGACTAAATTGTCTCAAACACACAAGTTGTGGGATCCCTGGTGTTCAAACTGCAAGAAGTGGGACTAAATCGTATCAACAACGCAAGTTGTGGGACTAAATATGTTAATAGCTCTAAAAGAAAACTGTTGTTATGGTTAAAGACCTGATTAATAATGTATGAAATGCTGGATCGAAATGGAAAAAATTTCAGCACATAATTAAGATACCTGCCAGTCTGCTGCTGGAGTGCTGGGTAGGTTGCAACTAACAAATTGTTGGGGTCATCTTAAAAGAAAACTAATTGTTGGGTGATAGCAACGGTGCAGCCTGATTTGTGGTAGGTAGCAACTACCACACGCTCCAGGCCTTCTTAAAGCCTGAAACTATGCCTGCGTGCTATGTGCTTTGAAGACTAGAACACATGGAGCAGGAAAAGAAGAAATACAAGGTGCTCTGCCTCCACGGCTTCCGGACAAGTGGGAGCTTCTTGAAGAAGCAGATCAGCAAATGGCACCCTTCCATCTTCGAACAATTTGACATGGTTCTTCCCCTGAGTCGATAGACCGCATTTGATCATTTTCGCCTTTTACTTTGTTTCGCTCTTGAGTAATTTTGGTGGTTTTCTAGGTCTTCCCTGATGGTATCTTCCCAGCTGGAGGGAAGTCAGAGATAGAGGGCATATTCCCCCCACCATACTTTGAGTGGTTTCAGTTTAACAAGGTAAACTATTCAGATATGTAACCCTAACTGGTGGATTCAGCGCTTCAAAATCCCATTGGCATCTGAGCTGTAGCTTATGTTTGGACACCATCCTAGCATACTCATGTAATCATTCCTATGCAGGAATTCACCGAATACACAAATCTGGATGAGTGCATTTCATACCTGTGTGATTACATGGTGAAGAATGGGCCTTTCGACGGCCTGCTCGGATTCTCCCAGGTAAAAATCTATCAAGGGAGTTGCATTCAAGTGTTTGAGGTGCTTATGATATGAGTTCTTTGCGTGGAAAATCAGTTTATCCAGTAATTATTTTGTTTCCAGGGTGCAACGCTTTCAGCCCTTTTGATAGGCTACCAAGCACAGGTACACACTTCTACTCCTAAATCCTGCAAAGTTGAGTGAAATATAGAGGCAGTACAAAGGAACATGAAACAAAATGGACTGCATTTGTATATTAGTTAGTCAACTGCTCTGTCATCAAGATATCGTTTTTAAACAGCACAGCCCCATGATCTAGCAATTCAGTTGTTAATTTTGACTAGTGAGTTTTGGCTATTTATATTATCATTAAGGATCTGGATCTCAGCTTCATCATGACATAATATTATATTTTATAGTAACACTAACACTCAAGTGAAGCGTAAGCTATTTTTCAAGGGCATATGTCAAAGATCTCATAATTTGACACAGAACTTCTTGATACAAGCTTACATCTGTCTAAGCTAACAGTTGTAACAAGCATTTACTAGAACACAGAGACTTGGACAGAAAATTTTGTTCTCCAGGAAGATTGTTCTCCTTACTATTGATTTTTCTGCCTATGTGGATTCTGATTAAGCTGAATGATTTAGTGCAAGGTGCTGAATGATCATCCACCAATTCAGTTCATGGTGTCAGTATCCGGGAGCAAGTTCAGGGACCCAAGTATCTGCGATGTGGCCTATAAGGCCCCGATAAAGGCGAGATCTGTCCATTTCATTGGAGAGAAGGACTGGCTCAAAGTACCTTCCGAGGAGTTGGCCACCTCCTTTGATGACCCTCTCATCATAAGGCATCCCCAGGGTCACACTGTCCCTAGGCTTGGTTTGCACTCTTCCATGTCTTTCAACTGAATTTTCTGTCAAAATCTGTAGAATGAGAGGCAGTTTGTTTTTGTTTTACAGACGAGGCATCTGTGAAGCAGCTTTCTGAGTGGAGCTCCAGCATCGTGAAAGACCTCAAGAGTTCAGACGCTCCCCAGGTCTCCGACTCGGCGAATCCATCTGAGAAGGACTGTGTTGGCGTGGAGACGGCAGAAAACCTGATGAACCAAGTTGCCGCTTGAGGCAGTAGTTGGAACCATGCTGGTTGAATAGTCGTGGTGTCTGAAGCCTTGTTGCTTGATTGCTTTATCCCGAATACCTGATGGAACTTGTTCGCCCATACATGTCACGAGTGTGTCTCGCTAAGATGAGAGAATAAATCAGTCTTGTCTGAATCTGAATCTCCCAATTGCCCTTTCTTGTCCTCCCATGTTGATCCTTGATCTTGAGATCAATTTTGGAGAAAGGGAGTGAAGAAGATTAATACAGAAGAGCATCAAATGCTACACAGCTACAATTTAACCTAACATTCTACAAAAAGAGAAGGAGAGACACTTCAAAACTACTAATCTATGTTCTATCTGCTTCCTGATCATACAAGATAACCTAAAGCCTATACATCGATCGACAAACAAAACTGTAGGAACCTAGGAGAACTTTATACAAGAGAACCTAAAACACTACTTCCCGACGAAGATACTCTGCAGCCACCTCATGCCATGGAGCTTCTTTCTTCAGCCTCACCTTCACAGACCCAAACTACATCCTTCAGCTGTGCAGAGAGTGTTGCGTAGAACTGCGTATAAATTGACATGAGTAAGAACCTAGGAGAACTAATTGTACAGCATAAACGTTTCAGGAAAGAAGCTACACTGTAAAGGGGCCAATAGCTAAAATATTGAAGACTAATACCTTCTGAAATTCCAGAGTATCTCCTTTTGACTTTTTGAGCTCAACAACATGCAAGGATGGAGCCACTTGGAAAACCTGAACATAGGAAGGGAGAATATCGTGATCACTAACTGTATTTTATCGTGAAATACAGTTCTCTGACTGACTTTAGTTTTTGTCTAACCTCTGTTGCAACATTCAGGTTTCCTTTTCTTCCTGGTTGTAGGTTCTCCATTCGCATCTGAAAAGATAAAGGTTTAAAAGATTTAAGTCATGGGGAGTGAGAAGGACAGTCTCATTTACTCACATCCAGATTTTTCTCTAAAAAATTGCACACCGTTCTTAAAGTTAGTACGAGGAATATTGCACGGAGGATGCATACCATACCTTGTAATTTTTCTTTTGGATATCAAACCCAAGTGGCTTAGCTGCTGCTTCTATCCTTGTAATGA
Source organism: Poa pratensis (assembly GCA_947311845.1). NCBI lineage: Eukaryota > Viridiplantae > Streptophyta > Magnoliopsida > Poales > Poaceae > Poa > Poa pratensis. The sequence goes on along the minus strand of CAMZMU010000091.1, from coordinate 34,250,751 downwards.
TCTCTTTGGGAGGGCACTGTGATGTAAATCTTTTCTCTCTCTTGTACTTCTGTCATAGATTAACAAAATTTAGCCCACTACAACATTTGCATGGCCTCTAAAATACATAAAAAGTTACCATAAATAAAAATAAAAATATTGGAAACAGACTCATGAGATACAATGGTGTAACCAATATGTTCCTAACCTTATCAGTTTCAAACAAGTTCTCTAGATTCAGTCCCCTATTCAGTGATATCAACTCAAATGCGTTCATCGAAGCTGGTTGTCCTTCCATTTCCTCTTTCACAAGTTTTTCCTGGCAAATATAGTAAACATCTATTTAGTCTTATTCACCATAAAAGGCTAATGCCTTGCATTTATCAAACGATTGATTATCTCACTTCTGAGTCTCCAAAAGCAGCATCGACATCATCCAGACTAGTTTGGCATTTCTCATCAAAGACAGGTGGCTTGTACCCTTTTTTGAACCATCGATCTTTTAATAGTTGAGCGATAGTTATCCGCTGATCAGCAACAACGAAAACCAAGTAAGAAAGAACTCTAAGTAATGTAGATCTGGAACTGTTGCTTAAGAACCATGAGATCAATTTTGTTGACCTTTTGGCTGAGCAATTTCAAATGTTAGAAATGGAGTGCTAAATCAGAAAAAACTTACAGTAGAAGGATTAGGATCCAGAATTCTAGCAATCAGCTTCTTAGCTCCATCAGAAAACCAAGAGGGGCAATTAAATTGAGCTCCAGAGATCTGTTCAGAGAAAAAGTGTAAATAAAAATATACAAGGCGTTTATGTATTTTTGTATTCCTCCGCTGTTACCTTTTTATAAAGGGATGTGACATTGTCATCGTCAAAAGGCAGAAATCCAGCAAGCATCACAAAAAGAATTACCCCACAAGACCAAAGGTCTGCGGGTGCACCATCATAGCCCTTATCTTCAATAACCTGCATATTAGATAGAATTAGATATTTAGAATAGCCATGTTCACTTCTGTTTAAAGCAACAACAACAAAACTGTAGGAGCAAACGTTACCTCGGGGGCAACATAGTTTGGTGTCCCACATGTAGTATGCAGTAATCCATCAGCCTGTTTGGGTTGAAGTCGTTCAAGATTGCAATATCAATGTTAAATGCCATCAATATAAAACTACACAAGTGTAGTACCTTCTGTGATGTTTAAGGTTGTTGTATGATATTACCTTAACCTGCTCAGATATAGCACTTAAGCCAAAGTCTGAGACTTTGAGGTTCCCAGCAGCATCAAGCAACACATTCTCTATCTGCCATACATGAAAACATCAAATTGCTGATGCAAACCAAAACCAAGGGGCAGAGTGGTTAACACTGCACCTTCAAATCTCTGTGGTATACACCCCTACTGTGGCAATAATCTACTGCATTGATCAATTGTTGAAAGTATTTGCGTGCTTCATCCTCCTTCAAGCTCCCGCGGTCAGCCTGATTATGAAAATGGTAGAGATCAATTACAGTGACATGTAAGTAATAGCCACAGTGATATAGATATGATGTTTCTAGCAACTGTGGTACTGGTACACTGCTAATCTTCCACGATATATTAACATGATCAAATAGGAGATGTGATAGTACTAACAATAATATCATGGAGCTCTCCACCCGTAACATATTCGAGAACAATGAAAATCCTTGCTTTACTTCCCATCACCTGTTGAACAAAAATATCAAATTGTGAGCAACTGTAGACTCCAATGTCACTATTTCAAACATAGGCAATATAACAGTTAAAATTATTTGAAGTATCCCAAAGATGGTATTTACCTCATGCAGGCGAACAACATTGGGATGTTGGATCAACTTCATTGTACAAATTTCCCGTCTAATCTGTCATAAGAGTTTGCATTGGCATCAACATTACACTGTCATGAACACAGTTATATTCCCAGTTAATTACAACACTGGAGCTATGTACTTTTTGCTGCTTCATTCTAGAAATTGAAACGCCTACTATGAGCTAGGAAACCTTTCTTTGCTGTGAAAATCTAGGAAGTAGTACACAATTATGCAAGGTAACTATCGGACACTGACCTGTTCGACCAATCTGTGTTTCTGAACCTTGGCCTTGTCAAGGATCTTGATAGCAACATGATCCCCGGACTCCATGTTCTTTGCGAACCGGACCTTTGCAAAGGTTCCTTCCCCGATCGTGCGTCCGAGCTCATACTTGCCGACACGGCGCCTCACTTTAAGTGAAGCTGCCCTCCTAGCCTTGTACATCGTCCTATACCTGAGTCTTTCCTAGATCTGCTATTGAACAATGGAAGATGGAATCAGAAAAGGATCATCGTCCGTATGAGAAAGGGAAAAATGCTAGGCGTGAGTCTGAAACCTCTGCAGAGATGACTCACTTCAGACATCTATCTAACGCTGTCAGTCGTCTACAGAAAATTCTGATGAGGTGAAACAGAGAGAGATGGTCCTATGCTAGTTGCCACGAAAAGTAGTACTATAGTACCTAATAAAATCAGCAAGGTGAAAGTTTCATTCAGTGAAATTTCCAAGCAACTGCAGAAACCTTAATAATTATACTAGTAGTTAAGACGTGCAATTAACCTCAGGGGTTACTTCTTGAAGGTACTAGAAAAACATCAAGGGGCCCCTTTTGCCATCAATCAAACAAGGAAACCAAAGCTGTCAATGAACAACTTTAATAATAGTCCAGTAAAGAACGGGAAGAGGAAGAAAAAAGATATGTCTCAGGAAGAAACTTCATTGACTGGATCTCGCCATCTTAACTCCCAGAGCCGTGGTCAGACAAGCCATTCAGCATTGGAATTTCACACGCGTATGAAGCCTGATCCACCTAAGCCTTGGGTCAGAGTTTACCTTGCCTGCGTGCAGAGACTATAACAACATCATATTGATTTCGACGCATCTGCAGGATCATTCTCTGGGAAGGAAACAGGCCAAGATCAATCAGGCGAGGAGGTGGAAGAGGTGCCAAACTCGCCCCAACCTGGAAAACTCCAAACCTTTCTCGGGGGAAAGAAAAATGCCGACACACATTGCTGCCATGGAGGCCACCTGTCCAAGCAATCAATACTCCGGTTGCAATCGAGCAAAAACCGAAATCCCCTTCGCCGACCCGAAATGCTAACTACTTCGGAGAGAGAATTTCTCGAGATGCTAACGAATGCAAAGAACTCTGCAGCCTCGCGCGCAGACGGGCAAAAGAAGTACGAGAGCTGGAGCGCCGACGAGCCCTTACCTTGCGAGAGAGCGGCGGGGTTGACCGGAGAGCGAGGGATGAGAGGGTACACGACGGCGTCCCTCACGAGGGGAGGGAGAAGCGCCGGCGTGTCTGACGGAGGGGAAGGGGAGTCAGCAGCGTTTTGTATTTGCAGGGTCGCCTGCTGGCGTTTCCGTTTTGTAAGGCATGTGGCGACAGACGAGCGAGACAAAACAACTCGCCCACCACCACCCCTCGTACCTACACTGTTGACATATATCGAGATAAAAAATAAAAGAAAATATATAATGGGACGTTTTGGCTTTTCTGCCGCTCCAAGGAACGGCGATCATCTCCTAGTCTTGTTCTATTTGGCACCAAATCACTAGTATTATGGGTTGTGTTTGGTTTTAGCCATGTCCACCTCACCTCACCAAAATTTTGGTTGAGTTGTTGATTGCCCAAGATTTGGCCAATTTTTGGCAAGAAAAATGAACTAGAGTTGGCAAGAAGAATAGGGCATGCCAAAATATTTATTGGCCACAATCCAAACATAGTACAAAACTTTGGTCATGACCAATCGTTTTGGTCATTCGACATAAACCAAATGTACCAATTAAACGGAGGAGGGAGTATGCCAAGTTTCTGGTTCAAGTGTATTTGTATCATAATGGATGGTCGAACAATCATCCAATTCTTTGCATTATATTCTTAATTTTATTTGTTATCTAACACTAATGCTATGAGTTATCGTACTATAGGAAGGATGGATGCGGACCCATATACATATGCTTGCCATTAGTGGGGCGTCGTAAAAAACCACATGTGCCTGCTCTGCATATAGTTCGGAGACTTCCCCACGCCTTTGCAAAGAGCACACCTACAATGAGGGGTGTGATCCAAACCTCATGGCTGGAAGACAGGGAACTAGAGGTCTCACTACTGCGACTAAGACATTGTTCATGTTGGTGGGAAGGACTCGACTAGTGACGACAAAGGAGGACCATCGTCTTTCAGTATTAATGGTGTACATGGCGTGAAATGTTTGGAAAGAGACTATCGATGAATATGGGTGTCACTGGTGCATCGCTCATAATTGGTGGGAGGAGGGACGAAAGAGAAGATAGATAAGCCCGGTTGTTGCCCCTTTCAACCGTAGTATAACGTTGTGGCGTGGAATGTTTGGAAACGGTTTAATTGGCGGATCTTCATAAATGATAGCTTCAATAAATTACATGATGTAATCGTCCAATTAGTAAAATTTCTGTTACCGAGTAAATTATTTGATGTTAGATTGTTTTTGGGAAAAAAATACAATCTAAGCACGGTATAAACTGATAATGATATCTCATTTATGGGTGGGGATCGATGAAGTGGTGAGAAATTTTTACAAAAAAGATCTAATATTTGTCAAAATCAATCCTCAATCCATCTATGAGGCTGTTCTCATAATATTGTACTTACATTTCACTTTACAATAAGCCCAATGCGAAAATTGTGAAAAATGTGGCGAAAAGTTCAAAAAAAATCACTTTGATGAATCGTTTGATGCTACATTCATTTTGAAACACGTGCGAAAACTCAATGGACCATTTTTATGAAGCCTCTATGAGGTGGAGTGCAGGTAGATATGTTGGCAAAAAAATGATCTATATGTCCATATCCAAATATGTTTCAACCGTTCATGTCGGTAAACGAACGATCAAGATACGATGCTCCGCTAGTGACGGTAGCCAAACGTGAGCATCCTTTTATCGGCGCAATGAATCCAAGACGAAGGTATTTAATTATTACCCTATAATAATATTTTCAATGGTCTGAAAGCGACAACAATTTTGCGGATATTTTTAACGAGAAATCAATACTACTCCCTCTGTTCTAATGATAAGATGTTTTCGATATTTCAATATGGACAAGATACAAACTAAAATGGGTGAATCTACACACTTAAACGTGTCTATATACATGCGATTTAGGAAAAAGTTAAAACATCTCGGAGGAAGTAGTTTCTAGCTAGCTGTTTTTTTTTCGAGTTTGCAGGATAGAGGGAGAGAGGCTTTGGTTAGGCTCGATCACGTCGTGTATGCTGTCATTCTCGGTTACCAGCTGCTACGACTTGTTTTATTCTTATTGTAATCTGTGATCAGGATCGTGATTAACATGCAGAGGCTTTAAAAATGATCGGCGAAGCATTGACATTCCTAGCCATTGGCGCGTTGGATCCAGTTGATTTATTCTTTATGATTTCACTAGCTAGCATGCAGCTGGTCAGATCATGTCGACGCCGAGACCACACTTGATAGTGCAACCATACACTTGTGTATCTAAGATATACGAATATACTACGATTCTATGAAAGACATATGAACATAGTGAAGGTATACATATAGTGTGTAAGTTGGGGTCTGACGTGTTAGCTCCGAGGCTCTAGCCTCTAGGGAGCTTGTAATTTAAGAATAATAATAGAAAGCTATTCAAAAGTTAAAAAAAAAAAAATCACGAATCCACATAGATGGGTCAAAATGCAAAAAAAAAAAAAAAAAACCATTTTGCTCAATGTATTCTTGTCCTTTTTTTTGTGAATCACAACTGAAAAGATATGCTGGTGGGAATTATAGGTACCTAATATATTTCTGTATGTCCATATATTTCAGAATAGTTTGAGATTTCAAATATATGTAGTCTTCGATTTTTTTTTTCAAAACCATGCTCTCAAGAGCTATTTTAACTTTTCGGCAAGTTAATCCAAATGTACTCATTATATATGAGTGTACACTAGCTGTATCGCACGAACCGGCAATGGCATGTATACATTAAGATTAGGACTATATATACGGAAATGATCTACTCCAAATAGACTAATAAGGGCTCATGTGGAAAAGGAAAAGAGTATTCATATATGTCTGTTGCAACACGCTTGAAAACTACTCCCTCCGTATCAAAATATAAGTCACTCTACCTACTTACCAAACATATGTATCTAGACATGTTTTACTGCAAGATTCATAGTGCAAGATTTAACATGAATCTTGCAGTAAACACATGTCTAGATACATATGTTTGTACATATGTTTGGTAAGTAGGTAGAGTGATTTATATTTTAATACGGGGGGAGTATATAGTAGGACATGTCGTTTTCAACACACACTCATTTGCCCCGAAAATTAATATCGATGGATGGGCGATCTATCGACAGATCGATTATTCAGCGACCAGGCAAGTAATGACCAAAAGCTAAACTGATCTTCCCGTCCAGATCACGCCATTGCCGTTGTCATTTTTGTATTTCAGTTTCGATGGAGAAAAGAGAGGCGGGTGGTGGTGGTGGTGGTACGACTCCAGGAAGCTTCCTAGCAGTTGCAATGCAGGAGGCGACGACAGAAGAAATGGCTGGACGCATCGTCCTGGCTTCGCCGCGTTTGGAGTTGGACGTAGCAAGCTTGTTGCTTGCACGCGCCAAGGAGCTGGAGGGTGGAGCGGTGCGGTGGGTGTTGTAGGTGATGAGGAGGCGCCTGTAGTTTGCATTGCTGGTTGCTTCTAAAAAAAAAATCTTACCTTACCAAGAGAAGAAAAGACGTGCGTGTAGTGATACCAAGACGTACCAGCAAAACCGTGGATGATGTTCTGAAATCGCACACCATAGGGATGCAAAACTGGGACCCATTGGTCCCACTTCTTCTCCATTTTGTGCATGATTAGTACAAAATATTGATCTAAAATTTTATGCTAGTCATGCACAAAATGGAGAAGAAGTGGGATAAATGAGTCATGTTTTCGCATCCTTAATTAGCACACCATACAAGATATGTGCGCACCTGGTTTAGAAAAAAGTGTGTGCGATGTAGGTGGCAATCACACACGGTTAAAAAAAATGGTGTGCAATATGTCATATTTTTTCATCCAAGTGGGTCCTGTTTTGGCAAAAAAAAGAGGTGCCTTTTACCAGTCTAAAAACATTGGCAAAGTTATTTTCCAGCTTACTAAAAAACATTATACTGTTCTAAGTGTGAAATAAAGATTTTTATTATGAGGAAAGCACCAAAAAAGGTTCAAATTGGCACCGATCTACTTTTCACACAAACTAGTCGATATTTGATGCATACTTTCCAAATATTATGAATTTTCTCCCTTTGTAGCAACTTTCGTACATTTAAATAACTTTATGTTATGAGGTTGTTTTGTTTCCAATTCTCATAATATTTTCATTAAGTTTCATTTTTCCAGTCCTAGTACCAAAAAACTGTGAAACATCAAATTTCAGGTTTCGGAATATTAATTTCACACATGTTTCACTTTAACGAAACGATTGCTGCTACATTCATTTTGAAACACATGTGAAAACTCAATGAAATATTCATGTGGAGTGCATGTTGATATTGGCAAAAAATGATCCATGTGCAAATATGCCGCAGCCGTTCATGTCAGTAACCGAACGGCCAAGATATACACTGCTCCGCTACTTGTGTTTTCTTTTATCGATCGGCACCATGAATCTACGACGAAGGCATTTAAGTATTACCCTCTAATGTTTTTTTTTTAGAGACCCTCTAATGTTTTCAGTGGACTGAAAAAGACAGCAGCTGTGCGGATATTCTTAACGAAAAGATCAGTAATATTTTTTAGCTAAATGCTTTTATAGAGCCGTGGTTAGGCTCGATCACGTTGTATATATGCTGTGATTCTCGGTTACCAGCTGCTGTGACCTGTTTTATTGTAATCTGTGACCAGGATCGTGATTAACATGCAGGCTTAAAAATTATCGGCGAAGCATTGACATTCCTAGCCATTGGGCGTCGGACCGAATCGGCTTCGAATTTTTTATGATTGCACTAGCTAGTACGCAGCTGGTCAGAACGACGCCGAGAGCATACATGCCTGGATAGTGCAACCGACCACCTGTGTATCTAACAGCTCTTAGATACAAACCTCTATGAATATAGTGAACGTACCGCTAAGATTGCGACAAAGAGGGGTTTAATAGATAATCTAGATCGACTAAGATATGACATCAAGACGAAAACGAGAGAATATTTTGTGTACATGTGTGCTGCAACAAGCTTGGCGGAATATATATATTCCTGGTCATTAAAAAAAGAGCAGACATGCTTGGCAGAATGAAGTTCGATCGATCCACGATGAACAATGGTATCTCACCAGGCCGGACCAGGTATTTTATCTCTGTAGTCACATTCTCACGGTACAATATGCGTGGCACGAAAACTGTATGAGGTGTCATTTCTTAAATGCGTAGTAACGACTGAAATCTAAACAAGCTTTCTCATCCAGATCACGAGGTTTCAGTTTTCATATATTTGTATTCCAGTTTCGATGGAGAAAGAGAGGACGGCGGCAGGTGGTGGTGGTGGTACCTGAGGAAGCTTCCTGGCAGGTGCCATACAGGAGACGACGACAGAAGAAATGGCGCGTAGTACGTGCGTCCTAGCCTGGCCGCGTGTGGAGTTAGACGAAGGAAGCTTTTGGATCTTGTTGCTTGCACGCTGCGGAGCTGGAGCGGTGCGGTGCGCGCGGGAGGTGGCGTTGGAGATCTCAGGACGTGCTCCGGCGAGGGGACTGTGCATACTGTACTTTGCCTTGGTTGCTTATGAACAAAAATCTTAACCTCCCATATGTGAGAAGAAACTAACGGTATGGTGTTTGCCGAGTGCCAAATCATCGACACTCGACAAACAGATCACCGTCAATTGGCGAGACATATACAAATTGGTTCCCGACCTCACCTGCCCCTGATTGAATAAAAAAACGAAAAAATAATAAATCATTTTAAAAAATTGGCGAGACATATACAAATTTTCTATATCCATGCCAAGTTTCGCTCGTGATGCTTTGTGCAAAAACAAAAAAAAAGCAAAATCAGCCGGGAGCAGGTGAGATCGGGAGGCAAAACGCCTGCATCAAATTCGGGTTTGTTCTCCTGCACCCGAACAGGCCCAAGAACCCGAAGCTTAGTCCAGCACAGCAAATTAAGCTCTCGCACAGCCCAGCAGCCCAAAAGCCCATGCTCGCTCACCACCTCCTCGACGGCGCAAGCGCAACCCTGGCCTGAGACCCCGACCTGGCCGCCTCCCACCGTCCCACGCATGACGCATCCCGCCGCGGCGCCGCCCCCGCCTGAGAGCGCCAAGGAGCAGCGCCGTGCGGGCTGACTCCCTCGACCCGTGCCGGCTGCCGGAGGGCTGTGGTGCAGCGCTGTGCCGGCCGCCTCCCGTGACGGCGTGCAGCGGCGCAGCGCCGTGCCTCGCTGGTCGTCTCCCTCGACTGCGTGCGCTGGTGCAACGTCTCTTCCCAGTTCCCCCATCCAAGGATTTTCTTGTCCTGCTCCTGTTCGGGTGAATCGGAAAAACCCGAGCCCGAACGCCCAGCCACTCCCGTCACTGGTCGAGTGCCGAACTCCCTCTTCGCGCCGTCGCCGTCGAAGCCTCTACAGTGGTGTACCGGTGTTCCAGAGTAGGCGCACAAATAAGCAGCTTCTTTTCGGGCTGCACACCGCAACCAACCAGTTTCTTTCCGAGCTGCAACAAGGAGATCGAATCTGTCTCGCGTTCTTCAGTCTCGGGAGTTGCACTTCGAGGCGGAAACGGAGCCAATATAAATTGGGCTAGTTGGTCAGCTAGCAAGCCATCATATCTCAGACCATGGGCGGAACCAGGATTGAGCATCAAGGGGGGCCAAACATGCTAATCTTTTGTTAGAGGGGGCCAAACATACAATTTTCTTCAAAATCATAACTAATCTAGCCTTATATGCATAAAAAATTGCTTGATGTAACCATGCATAGGGGGGCCACGGCACCTGCTTGCCACCCCCTGGTTCCGCCCTTGTCTCAGACGAGACCAGGAATTACCGATCCATCAGCTAATAGATTCTCATAGTCATCCCGTCTCCGGCGACCGGCAGCCAGCCACCCTTCCAGGACAGCGGCAGATCTAGCCAGAGCCATGGGGGTGAGTTCCTTGTGTTCTTCTAAAAATATCACTATCGAATTAGTGGTAAAAATTGCAGACAAAAAATGTAAAAAAATGGCACCTTTTAGGCTGAATCAAATTTATATCTTTTCAAACTCGATCAAATTGCTTCTCTTCTAATGCGTAAACATCCAAATTGCACACTTTTGGGATTTTTATCTTTGAGCTACCAGGAATTACAGATCCATCTTTGAGACCGTCAACTCTGATTTAGCGATGTCCCAAATGCGGATACTCAATCTGTCGTCTTATGAACAACAGATGCCTAGGGGTAGGCTTGAGTTTGGGGCCGATGGACGCTAGAGGATCCGGGGAGGGATAGCGCGCAGGATTGCGCACACAGAAGAACAAGCGGACACAAGGATTTACCCTGCTTCGGGGCTCTCGTGAGGAGATAAAACCCCTACTGCAGCATCTAGCCTATTTGGTGTATTATCTCTCTCCGTATACGGATCTGTACAAATGCTCCTTGAGCTGTGTGAAGAGAGCTAGCAGAGAGCTACGGGGGAAAATGAGCACATGCGGGCTGTCCCAAAACTCTCCCCCTGGTGCTCTTTATATAGGGAGAGCCCAGGGGACAAGGAGACAAATAACACTGTACACTGTACACTGTAGCTGACATGACTACTGGAGTCTTGTCCGCACTGTAGCAGCGTCAGCAGTTGTACTATAGTCACATCAGTGGCACTGTAGCCACGGACGTGGCCTGCGTTGTTGTTGTCCTTGTCCTTGTCTTCTACCACGTGTCTTCTGGAAGTGTCAGGATATCTGGTACGTGTCGATGAAGATATTTGTGTATGTCGGAGAAATGGAGACGTTGGTCGGTGAAGAACTCGTGCCGTGGTGTGGCCGAGGCAGTGCTGGAGAACTCGGTCTTGAGGCGTGTGTCTCTGCTGATCGAAGCCGAGGTGAGACCTCGGCCCGCTCCGACACCCCGATACTGGCGATCACTTGGCCGAAGCCGAGGTGTGGAGTAGCCCAACCGAGGTGGCGTCCAGCCGAGTTCAGAGTTTGACTCGGCCCGTCCGAGATGCGTGCTGGAGGACTTGCTCAGCCGAGGTAACGAAGAGCTGGCGAAGCAGCGATCGTATCCCGGCCTGGTGCGACTGGGAAACCTCTAGTTCGTACGAGAGAAATGTCGAGCACGGCCCAGGCCCAGCCGGGGTGACGGGATCCCGGCCTGATCCGAGTCACAGGAGCTTCGGTCCAGCTACGGCCCATCCGGGGCGAGCACACCTCGGCCTGCTAGAAGATCTCGGTCCAACCCGAGGCAGGAGGTGGCCTGCTCTGAGACGGGAAAAATGGGCCCAATCCGAGTTGAAGACATCTCGGTCCAGCAGAGAATAAACTATCCCGGCCCGTTTCATACTATGCTGGTCTGGGCACACCCAAACTCGGCCCAGCTCGGTTTTTTCTCCTTGCTCTTTATCATTTAGCCAATAAATCATACTTTCCTCTCTTTTAACACCTCGGTTTAAGCCAACCACTTTGGGATACCGGGGATTACCTCCCCGACATTAGTCCCCGAGGCTGCGGGGGACTCGCAGAGTCGCGCGCAGACTTACCAAAATAAATATCCAATACCAAAATCTCCATATAAAAAATAACTTGCCAGCATGGGCATTATTACATGTTGGTTTTTAGCCATCACGGTCATTACCGAAGGCATATGTCTGCACGAACATATCTCAAATATCTCGGCGCATATGTCTGCAAGGACATATCTCAAATGTCCCGGCGCATATGTCTGCAAGGACATAACTCAAATGTCTCTTATATGTAGGTTTTCAGCCACTCTGGGCACTTACCAACATCAGTTGTCATCAGCCTGAGCTGGACTGACATAGGCATATCTCATATGTCGGTTTTAGCCTCTCTGGGCGTTTACCGACATAGATGTCTCCAGCCACTGCTGGTTTGACATAAGCATACCTCGAATGCCGGTTTTAGCCACTCTGGGCGTTTACCGACATAGATGTCTCCAGCCACTGCTGGTTTGACATAAGCATACCTCAAATGCCGGTTTTAGCCACTCTGGGCGTTTACCGACATAGATGTCTCCAGCCACTGCTGGTTTGACATATAACCTGTACGGACATATCTCATATGTCTCTCATATGTCGGTTTTCAGCCACTCTGGGCGTTACCGAAAGCGTATGTCAACAGCATGAGCTGAACCAGCATACAACCCTCAATGGCTGAACTGGCATTTTGCCATCACAGGCATTTGCCTTAAGTTGGTTGAGATATCTCTCAACACATTATGCTCAGTGCGTCGGGATGCACTTCGACCCACTGAACCGAAACTGCGATGCCATGATACTCTGGAAAACCGGGATACCCGAAGAACTATGATTAACAGCTGAGGTGATAAAGATAACAATCATGAGATGCTCGATGATATGAGATAAATGCCGTGATATTTGGCAAACCGAAATAAACGGCGATTCGAAAATATTGCATGATGCCATGATACTTTGGCCAACCGAAATAAACGGCGATACAGGGATATTGTGCTGTGATATAATGATCTGCCGACATAAGCGATAGCTTGGGATAAAATGCCATTCAAAACTCGGCAAGCCAATACCACGGATTACTTGCAATATGCTTTAAAGCCACAATAAATACCAGATGAGTCCGAGATAACCATTATAACCATAATCTTGGTGATGAATGTTTTCTCGGTAAAACCGATGCCACCTTTCAATGTTAGTTCAAGCATACATATACAGAATATTTTAACGGGAGCAATAACTCTATAAGGCAGACAAAATTAAGTCTAGCAACAAAGCTAAGCAACAGGACAAAGACTCGGACTCCACCGAGTCCCCGAGTTACTTTACTTATCTAGGAGAGACTAAACAAAACTGGACTGGCTGCCCAGTCCCCGGGTCAAGACATCTTGCTCCCGGGGGAAACAACTAAGCAAGATACGAAGGGGCAGTCCCCGAGCACAGTTTGAGACTATACAAAAGAGTAATGCAGACATGTAATTGATACTCACAAGGCTGTGTTGTTGTAGCAGTAGAGGAAGTCACTTATGCCGGCATGGATATCAATATGTCGGCCTGGGCCACCAATAACTCGGTTTCAATCACCTGCTTGTCAGATTTGACCAACATGTCGGATTTCCCAAGCTCAACTCGGATTTCCCAAGCTTAACTTGGATTTTCCAGCCTTAACTCGGATTTTCCAGGGTATCTCGGATTTCTCCAGCTTAACTCGGATTTCCAAGCCTTAACTCGGATTTTCCAGCCTTAACTCGGATTTCCAAGCCTTAACTCGGATTACCAGCATACCAGCATCATAACTCGGATTACCAGCATACCAGCATCATAACTCGGATTACCAGGACACCTTGGATGGACAGTGTCGCCAGGACATGGACATGTCGGATGAACAGTGTCGGCAGGACATGGATATGTCGGTTTTCCAGTATCAGCAGGACATGGATATGTCGGATGAACAATGTCGGATGAACAGTGTCGGCAGGACATGGATATGTCGGTTTTCTAGTGTCAGCAGGACATGGATATGTCGGATGAACAGTGTCGGATGAACAGTGTCGGCAGGACATGGATATGTCGGTTTTGGCTATTCCTATGTCGGTTTTGGCCATGTCAACCCGGATTTGACCAAGTCAACTCGGGAATGATGTCGGCGTCGAGTCCCCGAGTTAACCAAAAAAGGTCCCGTCCGAATTTATTCCAGCAAGCGCCACTAGAAGCCCCACGGTGGGCGCCAACTGTCGTCGTATGAACAACAGATGCCTAGGGGTATGCTTGAGTTTGGGGCCGATGGACGCTAGAGGATCCGGGGAGGGATAGCGCGCAGGATTGCGCACACAGAAGAACAAGCGGACACAAGGATTTACCCTGCTTCGGGGCTCTCGTGAGGAGATAAAACCCCTACTGCAGCATCTAGCCTATTTGGTGTATTATCTCTCTCCGTATACGGATCTGTACAAATGCTCCTTGAGCTGTGTGAAGAGAGCTAGCAGAGAGCTACGGGGGAAAATGAGCACATGCGGGCTGTCCCAAAACTCTCCCCTGGTGCTCTTTATATAGGGAGAGCCCAGGGGACAAGGAGACAAATAACACTGTACACTGTACACTGTAGCTGACATGACTACTGGAGTCTTGTCCGCACTGTAGCAGCGTCAGCAGTTGTACTATAGTCACATCAGTGGCACTGTAGCCACGGACGTGGCCTGCGTTGCTGTTGTCCTTGTCCTTGTCTTCTAGCACGTGTCTTCTGGAAGTGTCAGGATATCTGGTACGTGTCGATGAAGATATTTGTGTATGTCGGAGAAACGGAGACGTTGGTCGGTGAAGAACTCGTGCCGTGGTGTGGCCGAGGCAGTGCTGGAGAACTCGGTCTTGAGGCGTGTGTCTCTGCTGATCGAAGCCGAGGTGAGACCTCGGCCCGCTCCGACACCCCGATACTGGCGATCACTTGGCCGAAGCCGAGGTGTGGAGTAGCCCAACCGAGGTGGCGTCCAGCCGAGTTCAGAGTTTGACTCGGCCCGTCCGAGATGCGTGCTGGAGGACTTGCTCAGCCGAGGTAACGAAGAGCTGGCGAAGCAGCGATCGTATCCCGGCCTGGTGCGACTGGAAAACCTCTGGTTCGTACGAGAGAAATGTCGAGCACGGCCCAGGCCCAGCCGGGGTGATGGGATCCCGGCCTGATCCGAGTCACAGGAGCTTCGGTCCAGCTACGGCCCATCCGGGGCGAGCACACCTCGGCCTGCTAGAAGATCTCGGTCCAACCCGAGGTAGGAGGTGGCCTGCTCCGAGACGGGAAAAATGGGCCCAATCCGAGTTGAAGACATCTCGGTCCAGCAGAGAATAAACTATCCCGGCCCGTTTCATACTATGCTGGTCTGGGCACACCCAAACTCGGCCCAGCTCGGTTTTTTCTCCTTGCTCTTTATCATTTAGCCAATAAATCATACTTTCCTCTCTTTTAACACCTCGGTTTAAGCCAACCACTTTGGGATACCGGGGATTACCTCCCCGACACAATCAGCATGATAGGCTCAGCAGATTGCCAAACGACATTCTGCTCACTATTCTGGACCGGCTCAATGTCCGCGATGCTGCCAGAACCAGTGTCCTCTCCAGACGGTGGACTCAGGTCCCTGCCATGCTCTCTCGACTAAGTGTTTTCGACTTTCTTCCTCACAATGGACCCTTATTTGAGGACGATGAAGTGGTCCGGAGCAACAGAGCTGTGATCGAAGCAACCACCAGCATCTTAGCACGCAGGGATGCCACCCGAAACACCATCCACCTACTGTCCATGACTTTCTTCTTAAAAGATGGTGACCCTGTATCCATTGGACGCGCTGTTGCCCAGACCATGGCCACACACAAGGTTGAGATGGCTGAGTTCACCATCATGACGGAGAGGGATGCCACTCAGTGTGATGATGGCGACATAGCCAGCTATGGGAGACAATTCATCTTGTTCTTTGATGCTTGCCCAGATACATTCAGTGGTCTCACACGTCTGCACCTTGAAAATTTGAGTTTTGGTGAATCAGACATCACTAATGTCCTTATCGTTTGCAAGCGATTAAAGGATCTACGTCTGTGCAATTGTAACTCGGGAGATATGACAACGCTGCAAGTAGATCACTCCCAAATCAGTGACCTCAGTATCGTTGATTGTCCTTTTGGAGAAGTTATCCTGAACTGGCTCCCGAAACTCACACGGATGACTTTTGAGGGTTGGATCGCTTTCCATTATCCACTTTCTATTCGCTATGCCCCATTGCTTGAGGCCTTCAACCTCACTAATATTGGTCTCAGTTGGCACGAGATGGTCGAGTTAAGTAAGTTTCTTCGTAGTACCTCCGTGCGAGACCTGAAGTTAGGATTTAAATGTGAAAAGGTAAGTTAAATTCGATGTCTTGCTAGCCGTGGTTTTATTTTCTTTCCCCTGCTCATTTCATGACTTGGTTGTTTGTTCTTTGCATATCTGGGTTCAACCAGAGTGCCTGACGAAAAGACTGGCATCAGTCTTTTTCCAACTAAGATTCGTGAATCTTTATGAAATTCCTGAAGGGTATG
Source organism: Poa pratensis (assembly GCA_947311845.1). Lineage (NCBI taxonomy): Eukaryota > Viridiplantae > Streptophyta > Magnoliopsida > Poales > Poaceae > Poa > Poa pratensis. The sequence goes on along the minus strand of CAMZMU010000091.1, from coordinate 34,234,486 downwards.
ACCTCACCTGGACATTGTTCATCCTTAAAGCTGCACCCCTCCTAAAGGAGCTATACATGACGGTATATTCTTACCTAAAACTTGCTCTCCTTTTTCCACTGCATGCAGCTCCTTGATCTTAAGTATACAAAGGTTATTATTAATCTGTTTCTACTTTACATTTGCCCTATGTCATGCAGGTGTGGGATCATTTCTGTAAAATGGAAACAGATGATGAAAAGAGGAAAGCACTGTCGTATAGCGACAATAAGGGTGTAGAGTGGGAATCATCTGCATCTAATTTCAAGCACGACAGTCTGGTCACGCTCACCATATTTGGTTTCGAATCTGAAGAGTACATGGTGAAATTTATCAAGCATGTCATGGAAGCAGCAGTAAATCTGGAGCACGTGTTCCTGTATCATAGGCTGGCTTGTAGGAAGTGCCGTGGTAATCCTCGAAGGCCGATGAAGTTCCCGTGGACCAAGAGGCAGAGGACATCAGTGAAGAAGAGAATCTTTGATGGGATCGACCCGTTTCGGGTCGACTCGTTTCCCATAATTCACTTCCCAACCGCTGCCGGAATAAGGGCCGATCATCTTGCAAAAGTGAAGTACCCGTAGTGTGTTCAGTTTAGTTGTGGACTGCTTCATTGTTGCCCTGAAATGTTGTCTGTTTGATGTATGTCACTACCTGTGAACGAATGATTGGTTAGAACTCATTTTGCAATGCTCTCCTTTTATCTTCTCTCCTTAAACATATAATTCTGCTTTTATCTACTTCTTTTTCCTGAGAACAATTATGAGATCATTGAACTGGTTCAGAATCCAATTAAGGCCTCGTTGTGTGCTGGGATTTGAGGGACTAACCCCCAGGGGCCCAAAATCCCCAAAAGGTCGTTCGCCGCACCGGGTGGTGGTCTGGCCGGCCCTGCCAATCACACGCAATCCCTCCTATTCCACACGTGTTAGACATCTGGGGTCTGTGGGTCATGGCTTTAAGACCCAATCAGGCCTGTCTCACTATCCTTTCGTTTGATGCACTGTTTTTTGAATTGTTGCCAAGATCTTTCATTCTGCATCTACAGTTCTGCTGGGTGTTAAGGTTGACTGTTATTTCCCCCTTGTATTCATCTACCTGAGAGCAAGAAATCTGCTTGGCTAACTCGGGGCAAGGAATTTTATAGCAAACTTTATATTGCTATGGCACCATGTATTGTATTTTTGACAATTCTGAACTGATGAGCTGATGTTGGCACATGACAACCCAATTGTTCAAGTAAAGTATAAAATCCTAGAACTGCCACTGATATATAGATCAAAAAGCCTGAAAGCTAATATAGGAGTTCTTAACAAATTTAGTACATGATACCTTGATAAAAGTCTGAGGCTTGCTTCTTCGTTGCATATGTTAATGTTCAGTCACTTTTCGCCTTGCCTTGTGTTGTGCTGATAGACTAGATGCGTGTAAATATATTATTCTTAAGATATATGCCTGGTTTATTCAAAACATAATTTTAGGGCCGTGATATTTCTCCTCCTGTTTTGCCGCTGCTTGCATTTTAGGCCTTCTGTTGACTGAAAGTTAATTCATTGATTAACCTAATTATTTGTTGTTCCGCTCTGTTTTGCCTCTTTCGTAAGGAAAACACATTCCTTAATTCAAATTGCGAGATGTACCAGCGAATTTATTTGAACTTCGGAAATGGAGATGGGGGTATCCGGGATGTGCTATATTCACGGAAGATACAGAGGTGTGTACTCTTTGTGGCTGATTAGGCGCCCTTTATAATGCTTTTGGCAAAATGGACGGACTGAATGCAGAAGCTTGAATGTGTGTGTGCTTGTCTCAGGCCTATGGCACTACCGTTGAGGTGTTGACCATGACCTGATTTGGTTCTACTCGACCAACAGGTTCACACTCCGCTTCACATTTCTTAGCAAGTATTGCAATTTAGAAAATAGTACAGTTTAGGAATATGCTCTCTTGTAAGCCTCCTCAATAGGTATTATGTAAACCAGCCTACCCCAATCATTTGTCTTCACCAAATATGTATTCGTTGTTTCTTGCATATATCTCAGATTTTATGTAGTTTCAGTTGGTTGCTAAGTCTGTTGTAATATAGAGATCTATTACTAACCTATGAAAAATATAGCAGTTCTTATTTTTGTCCTCCATAAGGGCAAATGACTGTTTCAATATCTCTAAGAGCTTTTATGTGTACATTAATCCATTGTTTTCATAGGTCTATTATACTTTTCTAGGATTTAGTTAATCCATTGCTTTCATAGGTCTATTGTACTTTTGTCCTCCATCGATCCGGCGACAACAGCTGATATTTACATAATACAGTTAGTAATTTCTTCTCTGTTCTTTCCTTCCTATTCGTATGGGAAGCAACTTGGATCGACAGTAGATGTAGCCAACAGTAGAGCTAGTTCTTCTTCATATGGTCGAGTGCTTGCTTGATTCCAGTAGGAGGTCGAACGAGGTGAGGGAGTAGGGGCTCACTGACACGACCATCTGCTGCTTGGCGTTGGCCAACGCGCTCGACACCGGCGCCACCTGCAGAATTTTGGAACTCGGTTTCAGAATATCAGCACACATACTGGATAGGAAAGATCAAGTCAGTGGTGTGGTGTCCACCTTTTGTGGCTGTTGGAAGGAGTTCTCGTCAAGCGGCGCAGCGGACGTCAGAACCGTCTTCTTTGAACCAGAGCTCTTGATGCCGCTCTCCAGCCCCGCAACAGTTATGTTGAGATCCACGGCTTTGTTGCCGAAGTTTACTACCTGCAAAACGATTGCTGATTTCTGTCATCTCTTGCCAGGTTCCGCGACAAGTTAGTTGGCCATGTTTTCTGACGGGAACTTAGAAGAAAAGGAAGATCACCTTTATTTTCAGGTAAGTGCTTTTGTCTTTAGGGCTCTGCCACGTAATGGCAGATGCAACCATCTGGTCATAGTTGGCGATCTGCATGGTCATGGGGTGAAAGGTTGCGCCGCTCGAGTTCTTGAAGAAGTGCATCATCCAGTAGTTTGGGCATCCGTAGTGCTGCCATGAGTTGAACACGATGGCATCTGGGCTCCACCTTTGGATTTGAGCACATGATATTTTGCGTGTTGGTTATTCAAATACGTGACAGGAGGCCGGCAAAACATGCAAAAAACTGAAATAGTAATTTTACGATGTAGTATATTTACCTACGATCATTGTCATTTACAAAAAGCGGTGCGCAGCTTGCCATCTCCACCACATCACTGCAGTAGAACAGAGCAACATGATAATGTTTGCAAGGCAAAACGACCAGTAATGCAAATGCCAGACTGCCCAGATTACCGATGTTGGAATAGACTAGGTAAAAGAAGTCCAAAATCGGAAACTAATAGGAATACAAATAATTACCTGTTCTTCTCTAATCCAACGAGAAATGCAGCTTCTGCAAGTGCTGCCACCAGTGTTCCTTTGCCAGCATCGTTTCCGGTCACAGCATACTCACTAACAATTGCCTGAAGAGTTACAGTACTTCCCCAAGTCATTTCTATGCATGAGACATGACACAAAAATATTGCAGATGTATGGATAGCATTTGAGTTTTCAGAGATATACCTTTGGTCCACTGCGTGGTGTGTTGTCGAACATACTAGTTCTGGAAAACATATTAGCTGAAGATGCATACACCTGCCATAGAGATGATTTTTTTTTCAATCATAATGACGAGTTCGCCATAGCAAGCTATGAACATAGCATAGAGACCTTACATGAACATCGTACAGATCGGCAGGGTTGGATGGCGAAATAGTTGACTTATCACAACTTGATACAATGTTAATGTCGGGGTATGAAGCTTTAATTGCAGAATAGAACTTTTGGTAATTGGCTATTAAGGAAAAATAATAGAGAATATGAGCTTTTCCACTTTATCAATAACAGAAAATAAAAAGAGAATGTGCAAAAGCCTTGCACATCTTTTCAGTAAGTAGAGAAGCAGAGTTATATGTACAACATAAAACTTAGTAAAAGTGAATGGACTAAAACTCCATCCAATCTGATGTGCAAAGAAAACTCTTGGAAGCAACTACGGTTCTGTGTTTTTTTGTCCTTTTGACTTTTATTTTCTTTTCTGTGTTTGTTTCGTCTGCCGTTTGGCTGTACATTTGGCGTCATTTTGATGTTTTCTTCTAATATAAAATGACACACACTTTGCGTGTTTGAGAGAAAAAAACATGCTGAATCATTTGCATTATTGACCTACATAAGAATTACAAGCAACAGAATTACAAACCTCTGTAGTAGAGCATCCAACATTCTTGATTCCCTATAGAAACGTAATCAAGCTTAAAGGGTTGCGGATGTCCCATTGCCGCACGAACTGAACCCCATGTAGTTTTGGGCCCTCCCCTTGCAAACTCAATGCCATTAACAACATCCTGAAATACTACAAGCATGAAGAAAATGCAAGGAAGGGCAAAAACGTAGTAATAATACCGTCATTACCTAATTTATTCATTTACCGAAATTTGGTAAAAAGTTCAAAACCAGACCATGCGAAAGAAACATCATCCTTCATAAGAATGTTTAGAACTATGTTGTTCTTGACATCAACAAGAAACAATGGGCTTCAGAGTTAAGAACATTAAGCATCGTCATATATGCTTTTGGCATCAATTACACCAAGGATGTTTGTGCCAATATTTAATCAAGGAATAACCATTTTGTTGGAAAACATGGCTGCGACGAAACTAGGTTGATCTATTCTGTATACCTAAAACCCATAATTTTGTAAACAAGTTCTCTGTAATATTTTTGCTAGAGAGGTGTACAGGTGCTCAGCGTTTTGGTTACTGGTCGGTAACCGGAGATCCCGAGCGCCCCAGGAAATGGTCATACCAGGCAAAAAATCCCGAATTTTTTGATTTTTTTAATTTAATCGAAAACTCTCAGTAAATGGTCATACTGGGAACCAAAATTTTGAATTTTGATATTGGTTTTCAAATTCGTCCGGTAACCGGTCGAGATTTTATGGTAACCGCGGACCGAAAATGTCGAACCCCTCGGGAAAATTTTCCTACCGGTAATCTGGGTTCGACTCCCATGAGGCGGAATGTATCCACGGAATAAGCCATGTACTGGTGTCTCAGCCATTGTTTTAAACGAGACTGCTGTGTGCTAATACTTGTCAAGTTTTTTTTTGTGTGTATTTTTTCTGTCTTGTATAAATATCTTCTTACAACAAGTTCAATGATGTCTATTATATGCTAGACTATACATCATGTGTCGTCTAAGTGAACAGAGGTGAACACGCGTGCCATGACTTTGAATGACTGATAAGCTATCGTAGATTTTTCTAGAAGAAACCAAATCAGAGAATTTTATAGCACATTAGGTTATTCATAAAATGATTCACAAAACATCATTGATAACATACCTTCACCAGTGATGCAATCCTTGTTGTAGAAACTTCTTCATTGGCGCTTGCTCCTGCAATATTTGAAAGCATTTCATAACACAAATCAAGTGTTTGCTAGAAGTCCTATATCTACACAGATTGAAAATACCATCATTGACCACCCAAACAGGGGAAGCACCAAGGTCTTCAGCCAACTGCAGTAAATAAATATCGATGTGAACTTATAAAGCACTACATTCGTTCCAAAAATAATAAGGCGTATAAATTTCGGCAAAATTCAGTGTCTTCTAAGTTTGGGACGAATTTTATAGACAAATATATGAACATCATAATTCTAAAATCAACATCAATAGTTTTTTTCTGAATAATTTGTTTGATAAGTATCATTGTGCTCGAAGAAAAAGACATTATTTTTCACTTACCTGAAGGAACTCAAAGAAGCCAAGCCCATCATCAGTCCAGTATCCCCAGGCATCATTGAAATGGCCAGGTCTTTCCTCCCATGGACCCACAGTTTCACCCCACTGAAATGCATTTCTCAGATAATTTCCCATGGCATAGTTACCGCCTAAAATACGTTCGATATATTTTATCAAAATCATGTATTGATAGCTTAATTTTGGATATAACTTAAACAACGTAGTTATCAAACCTGGAAATTTCAAAAATTGGGGATTTAAATCAGCCAACATAGAAGCAAGATCCTTCCGAAAACCGTGTCCCTAATACAAAAGGATAGTGAACAAAGGTCAAAGAGGTATGGGTAAAATCATACATAAAATAGATCTGGTTAGGTGTAATGTTTCATTCTCCTAGCCTTATTAAGCGAAAAGAGACACTCGGGTCTTCTGCAAGTTCTTGAAAGAAAGAGAAAGAGAACATAAAGAAAGGAAGTATTACCATGTAAGTGTCCACTGGCATAACCGACACTTGATCGAGCCAGACTACCCCTGTTTTAGTAGTTGTAAGTTGAAGCCTTGAGTTAGTGTTATTTTGGCTGGATTTCAAATGAAACTCTATCTTTGTCCAATTGGCAAACTGTTTCTTGCCGCCCCTGAAAAGAATATGGGAAACTCATGTAAAAATACACAAAAACATAATGCAGCATCTGGTAAATTTAATGAAAACATAACATTTACGTGATGGTGTGACAAGCAAGCTTTTGCAGACCGTCGAGCTTGTCAAAGAAACAGTCAAGGAAACTGCATCTGAAGACCTAATGTGCAGGCTCACCTTATAGCTCTTCCTTCTTTCAATATTCTGGAAAGCGAAAAACAATATGTGGTAAACTAGTAAAGACATCTAGAAGGATCAGTATGCCCTCTGTATTTTTTCCAAAATTAATTCGACACATTATTGACTGATAGGTAGTGCTAGTTCCTTCATTCCGAATTATAAGATGTTTTGGATATTTCAGTCTGAACTACATACGGACTGAAATGAGTGAACTACATACGAGAAATATCATACCATGCCCCAGTAACCAGGATTATAGACCCCGACACCTCCAGACGGGCAGACATTTGTTCCTTTAGAATCACAGAGAACTTCCATTCGGAGTGCAACCGGATTACGCTCGAAGCATGATGTTCGATCAGTTCCCACGATGATACTTGATTCATTCCCAATTATAACCAAGGGTCGATGTTTGACGGTGTATTAGGCCCACCGGCCTCAAATCCTGGAAGTAATTTTGGCAATATTCTTTCAAAAAGAAGTTTTTGCACACATTCAGCAACTAAAAAAGGAAGTCAGGAATGGACCCTTGAGTCATTGACACATATCTTGACCTCTGCACAACTTCATAGGTGAAGTTTGCAGATACAATTAGCCTATATCACATATACCTAGTAACTAGGATACGTTTTCCCTTACCTCTGTTGTTTACAAGCTCTGCCCACAATCCACCAGCACCAGCATGGTTGATCTCCTGCAAGTAGAACCAAAAAAATGATTGCAATTACTTGTTGTGGTTATACTGCTGCCTGCTGGCAGCAATATCAAAACCATTTTTTTCCAAGGTTCCAAACAGCATGCTGTAACCCTCTGAGACTCGCTTAATCAATATAACTGAAAGTGTACATAGCAACCAAATAAAATGACCTTACTGAATGAGAAAATATATACGCAAAGCTTTACCAGGTGATCTCCTACTGAAAGAACAAAATGGCCTTACTGATGTAGTTTACCTTTAGTGGCTTGTTGCGAATAATTCAGCAGTCGCAGTTTAACAAGCTAAAATTTTATTTAAAGACTCATATATAGTCTCACCTCAAAAAATATGCCGAACATCTTATCGGGGATCTTCCTTGCTGTCTGCGGCGAGGCATCGACGCTCAGCTGCCCGTCTGACCCGCCGCGAACCTGACAGAGGATGTCCAACACAGCGCACAGAGGACTACTAGTTCGTCGGAGCCGATAACCAGCACCCGCTCTCGGCGCGGCCATTGCGCTCGTCAAACTCGCAGCTCAAATCAAAGGACATTGTAATTGACGTGCATCCCTATATATACAACGCACGCTCCTGCTCGTTCGATGAAGCTCAAAACGTACTGGTGCCAAGTGGGCAGCAATTTGTGCAAAAGTAGTTCCATGAGTGGAAGCGAAGCTAGCCAAGGAATTGAAGATATCCGTTGAGGGACGAGGATAGGCACGGATGGATGTAGACATCAGTATTCTGTTTGAAGCTTACTCCTCCGTTATCGGACTACATCGCGGCGAAGCATCCTGAGTACTCCCATTTTCATTCATGAATCAGTTCAATAATCATCAGTGTAAGACAAGTGCGAAGTGCAGAGACAGTTGCCCAGTGCGGCCTCGAGTACAACTGAAGCCAAAGCAACGAATCTATTTTATCTTTGAATCGTCGCTAGCTTCCCGGAAATCCAACAACTCAATAATAATAAATAAAAAACAGTCCCCAAATGCGAGGTTGCGGCCACTCAACTCACATGTTGCGGCTCGCGCCTAACATCAAAAAATAAACAGCTTAGGTGGGATTCGAACTCGAGATCTCCATCAAAAAATAAACAGCTAACTAAGCTATGTTTACGTGACGGGATGACAGGTTAGAAACATAAAAGGCTATCAATCGGTCATACCGGTAACCAGGTCGAGCGATTGATCGCAGAGCATTGTCTCTGTCCCTCCCTGCTAGGGCGGGCTACCTGCCGCCGCCGCCGCCGCCGATCACCGACGCTCCTCAACCTCCATCGCCGGTCGGCGCCCCTGAGAAGAAAAAAACATTGGTCGGCGATGAGGTTCGCCGCGATCGCCCCGGCGAGTCGCAGGCTTGCCAGCCCAAGCACTGCCGTCCGCTCACACACCCGCGCGTTTGGGTCAGCACCTCCATGGGCACCCGACCAGTCGCCGTCCGCTTCAGGGAGGCCGCCCCCTCCTTCCAACGGATGGCATCCCGACTCCTCGATCAGTCCGGCACAGCGCCGTCGGACTGCATTTTGTGTGTTCGACCGCAGGCTTGGCTCACAGGCTTCCTCTTCAGCGGCATCATCAGAGCAGCCGCCCTCCTCCGCTTCCCTGAACCCTACAGCTACAGTTACATCTTCTTCGTCGCAGCTGTCGCCAAAAAGGTATAGCCTCCAACTTATTCCAATTTTGTTCTTACTTTCCATCATCTGGCCCATTCTGGTTACAAAATTGAAACCTATTAGTGTTGGGTCATGAAGGGTTGCTGAATATTAAGACTCTAGTTTATTTTGAAGTTACCTTCCAGCTTCCTAGCAAAATCCTAGTAGGAAAACATAACCATGTTGTTTAGTAAGGAAGTTAGCTTTACCGATGGCAAGAAATCCTGCTGCCCACGAACTTGATCAAAGCATGGTATGTCCATATGTCATAATTTGTATGTGCACGTCTTTACATCTTTTTCTTAGGATATATAATATGTCATCTTTTTATTACTTATTATGTCTTTATTAACCTGAAACGATGTTATTGTATTTGATAATTCTCTTTGTGCTCAGTTTTGATGATACAGTACTGAAGAATATGAAAGTCTTCACTTTTGGCCCATCAAGCCATTTTGCCAAACACAAACCACTCAAAAGGATTAAACTTTATGGTGACATAGAGGAAACAGTTATTGTCCAGGAATCTTTCCAAGTCTCATTGGGTTCAGCGCTAGTTGTCTTACTGAAGAACAGGAAGTATATGTTAGCTTTTGAGTACCCAACTGACTTGACAACGTGGCGAATCAATTCATTTTGTGAATTTGAGATTGCAGTTGGTGCTAAAATGAGACATGGCTCAGAATTCCACCTTAACAAGGACATTTACCACTTCGCGCTATTAATTGAATATTGCCTTATGGAGTTTGGTGGAGAGGTTCCTACCAAGTTCACCAATCTACTTGAGAAGATGAAGTCTTATACAGAAAACAAAGGTTATTCAATCCTTGTTGATCCTTCCCTTATTCCTTCGCATTACTGGCCTTCCGCGTTCCTAGACACATTTCATATTGTCATGGATGTCATGACTAAATCCGAGAGGGATATATTTCTTAAAAAATTAGCTCCTTACTGCCAAGCATGGCATAAGGACATGATTAAAAACCCCTTGTTGAGGTGTTTTGTTATGTACTCTCAATCTGATGGAACTTTTGCCCAGCGTGACAAAAATTGCCCATTGGCGTTCCTAGAATGCATATGTCACGCGCTATCCCACCCACTGGATCATCTCGAGCTGATGAAGATTCTAGGGCTCAAGAATTACACAAAGCAAGATGTGCACTTGCTATTGCAAGAAAAGGGCGGGGATAAGTTGATGTCTCACATATATAATCTTCTGCCGGTAAAATATCGGCATGTTATTTCGTTGAAGCGTTACCTTTGCAGGGAGGGGTCCTCATGCTGCCCAATTCCCACATTTTGCATAAGGCGCAAGTTTAGGGATGAGCCTTGTCGTCTTGATCAACCTACAGTTTCTAAGCTCAAAATGGTAATAAACCTCTATACCTTTCTAATACATGAATCTATATAGAACTTCTTAGTCCTTACTTTTACTAATTTTCCTGCTCGTTTCAAGGTTTGTGAAGAAAGAGAAAAGCATGAGAACTTATTTAAGGAGAGCGCAGTCCTCAATAATTGGAAGCTATTATATGCTGAAAGTGGAGTCTCTGCAGTCGAAGGTACTTCCTCCATGAAGAACTAGCAAATAGAATTCCCCACATTACAAACTTTGTAGAAATTGCATTTGATACTTTTTAATTCATGGTTTTTGCTTTCACCCGTTAACTGCCCTTCTTTGATAAAAGGCGACAACAACTAAGTTTCTTGCATCGTGCAGGTTTCTGGAGCATGTTTCTCTCCATGAGAGACTATTCCATATGGCTCTGCAACCGAGAGGATGATCTAGTTGACTGTAACAGGCATGAAGCACTGAACATAGTTTGTGGATTGCTACAAAAGATGTCTGCGTGTAGAAAGTATTCATTCGGGAAAATGCTTGTTATTGGCACCCCGAATGCACCTTTCAAAATGAAAGGCTTTTGGCTCTTTCCCGGGGTTGAAGTCCCTCGATTCTTGATAGACTTGCATGGAATGGAATGTTATAAGTGGATTAGGGTGAAAGTTTATGATGAGAAGGAGAGGGAGCTTGTAAATTCAATACTTAAGGAGAATCCTCTTGATGAGGAGCCCGTGGTTGCTGCAAGATTTCTCTGAGGCAGAGCTAGTTGTTGGATGAGTACATCTGTTGTAAAGCTTCGGTGGTGGAGGTAGAATTGCACTTAGGTGATGGCATCAAACTTAATAAATGTCTTTTGGTGCTCCCTGCTGTTTCTCGCCATGATGCTAGTTATGGAGTAACTTCTTTTGGGAAACTGCGATGAAGTAGGTTGTGTTTTCGTTGTTTACTTTAGTTGTAGTTAAGCTGTGTCTCCTTTCCTATTTAGTCTGTCTCGGTTCCTACAAGAACTAAAAACTAACTTGATTAAGAATGCGTGTCCGTTGCTGATCTCTACCCTCAATTTGTTACTGAAATTTTCGGTTCTCATAAGGTTTGAGCGTGTGTAAAATCAGTATCACAGATCAGTTGCAAGTTGGTATGCTGCCTCCTTCTCTATTTTGAATGGGACGACGTCAGGCTGCTGTGATATTTCAGGCGACTCTGAACTTATGCGACATTGCTTCTTTTAATCTTTCAGCCTACATGTTTGGAGGAAGCTCTCTTTTACGGTACCTTTTACTACAATACAATGTATAATCGAGCAAAACTATGCAGATACGTAGATAGCATGTGTATGTATCCACGTAAACTGTTTTTTTTTTGTGGAAGTTTCTAAACTTCAAAATACAATTTTCGAATTGTTTCAAATATGAGGTTTAACTAAAGGAAACTGCGCCTTTCAAGATTAACTGGTCCTGCTTTCCGCTTTCTAGAATTACATTCTGGAAACCAGGTAAATCCACGAGCTACAGATTGACTTCTGTGACAAGTTGGAGACTACAAAATCCCCACCATCTTCTGATCTATCATATGCTCTGACCGAGGTGATCGTGGTCAGTCTGAGCACGTCCGCGGTGCACGCAAGGATGGACTATTGAAAACGCATACATCACTGAGACACTGATGGAGATTTCGTCAGCTTCTTTTCTCTGGTTAGCCCAAAGTCAGTCTTGGGAAACTATTGCCTCGTGTATTAAGCCACAAGATCAGGGCCAGATCAAATGCTACCCTGGGCCAGATCTGTTGGCTGATGTTCATTTTGTTGTGTTGTGTAGACCAGTTCTACTGCTTACGTCTGCCTGATGCGTCTCCTAGATAGCATATACAATTGTATAGTCGTCATCAGATTCCTCGCCCTTAACTATTAGATCGGTGAAGAAATGTTGTTTTGTCAAGATTAGAAAAAAAAGTGTTTCGATGTGTGTCTGAGCTGTATGAGCAAGCCATCGACTGTATCCTGCCGGAAATTGCGTGGAGTAGACATTGTCGAACACATGATGCGATAACGTCCTATATACAATTACAAGTTTTAGGTGGTTGGTAATACAATACAGAGCCGGAACAAATTAATTAAGCCCTTACAGAAAATACATGTACCACAACTTGACCAGTATCATTGCTATCACTTCTTCTTCATAGAACGGAATTGTGCACCTAGTTTCTCTTTCCTTGCAATGGCATTATGCCAGATTATTCACAACCATCTCTTGATTTTTAGGGGCATCTTATCCTTCCGCAAATGAGTGAAAGATCTGTCAATTCCATTGCTAGATAGGTGAAAGTATATTATTTTTTTGCGAAAAGGTCCTCCAATTTATGAATCATAAACAACATTAGTACAAAGATCCTCATAAATAACTAAAAATATAGTGAAGTCCTTGAACCACCTAACAATGACTACAAGTAATGGAAAGAGCCAAAGGTGTGTCCTCGTCAGCGCCCCTATCTCACCGGAGCTAGGCAAACCTTGTTGTAGAAGACAAAGAAAGCCATGGTGCTAAGGCACCAAAGGATCATGGCACCAGAGCAGTGACCGTCACCTACATCCTTGGCCCTTCACTTATTCGACATGAAGACCTCAGTCATCGAACTTTCCCATATCTTAGCTTGTTGCAGTCGTGGTCTTCTTGTTTTTTGGATGTTACTTTTCTCTATTTTGTTCTTATATTGTAATCTGGTAAGCGCCACGTCGGTCATCGTTGTTATTAGATGTGCTGGATTTAATAATTTAAAGTAGGGATCTATAAGCCTTTTATGTAAGAAAATAGAACGAACACTTGATTTTGCCCACCCAATTTCTCTTCGTTGCAATGACATTATGTCAAATTGGTCACGACCATAAGTTGATTTTTAGGGGATCTTAGCCTTCAACAAATGCATGAAAAATGACAATTCCATAACTACATAAGTGCAAGTACATGGAGTTTTTTGCGAAAAGATGCTCCGTTCTATGAATCATAATCAAACACACTAAAAAAATCTCAGAAGTAACAAAAAATGCCAATAAATCTTTGGGCCACCTAGAAACGACTACAAGTAATGAAACAAGCCAAAGGCATGCCATCATCATCGGCCCTCTCTCATCGGAATTGGGCAAACCTTTTTGTAAAATACAGTTCATAAATTATCGCAATAAGGCACCAAAGTACCGCGGTACCAGAACAACGAACATCACTGACGATGAGAAACATAGATCGGAATATATAGCCATCTTTGCAACCACACCGACATTTGATACATGAAGATACTTTGTAAAACATTTGATGCACGAATTTTGAAGGTCTGACCACTGTTTATACATGCACGGTAACTACCGGTAAAAAATGGGTTGGCATACCTACCACCACCCGTTGGAAAGTGTCAAAACCCTATTTTGTACCGAATCTGGTAAAATAATGCTACATCTAACCCTTTTTGGAGAACTATTGTCAAATATGGTCCTTGAGTTTGGCGCCAACTGAGAATGGAGCCGAACTTGTGAAACTCGGCGCCAAAAATTTTGGCATTTAATGATCAGCGCGATGGAGCTTGGCGCAACCCTTGTTCGGCTCCAGGGTGTTCGGCACCGACCTCGGTTCGGTGTTGGATTTGGTTGGTGCCGAGATGCATAACTTCAGCTCCATGGTGCCGAACTGAGAGGTCGGGTTCAAAAATAGTTTCGCAAAGGTAGCATTGGTCCCGCGTAGGGACAATATTTAGCAAAAAAAAAACGTCAAAACCACACCGATGTTCAGCTAGGGAACCTAATGTGACAGCGATAGTCCCCTCTTCACACATGTATGCTCTGTTCACATTTGTTGCACGTTCCTTTTCTTCTTCTTCCCCGATTAAGGTCTTGCCAGGAACCTGCTGCGTGCCTGTCTTGTTTAGCCCCGGAAGATTAACCCTCTCTACTACACGTTTTAATTAAGCGGCTGGAGATTGATGTTTTCGTCTTGTGCACAGTTCTAAAAAAAATGTTTTCGTCTTGTGCTTCAGCTTGACTAGGAAACCTGGTGTAGACATCAACCTAGTCGGTCAACGCAGTGATTGATCCAAGCAAAACAGCTGCTGCAATCCGTCCGTCACATCACTCACTGTCTCTCTCTTTCTCCATTGAATTTTATGCGCCAAACCTTGCCTGGATGCTTCCATATCTCCTTTATACTCTCCTTGTACGTCCTCTTAGATCTGTACGGCTGCACTCTACTGACTCACTCCGTTTGGATTGGAGCTCGATCGCAGCGGCTAGCTGGTGATTGATCCATCGAGAGAAAGAAGCTTCAGACAGAGTTCGTCGATCGATGGGGAACTGTGTGGGCTCTGCCAAGTGCGCCAATGCGTCCACTCCGTTCGAATCAAGTAAGCCACCGTTCTTGATTCCTTTCTCAGTTTGTCCTTGAGAATTATCGTCATCAGGGGAATCATGTACTAACTTAATTGTCTTGATGATTTCAGAGGTGATCCCAGGAAGCAGCACCTCCAACTCCAAGTCCAAGGCGTCGCGCCGAAGCAGCAGCTCCTCGGACCTGAAAAAACCAACCGACGTGCCTGGGGAGGCTGCGGCTGCGGCGGCGCCTCCGGCCTCGGCACTCAAGTCGTTCAGCATGGGCGACCTCCGCGCGGCGACCAAGAACTTCGGCTCCAGCGCGTACCTCGGGGAGGGCGGGTTCGGGTGCGTGTACAAGGGGTGGATCGACGAGGCCACCCTGGCCCCCGCCAGGCCCGGCGCCACCAACGCCATGATGGTCGCCATCAAGAAGCTCAAGAAGGAGAGCTACCAGGGCCACAGGGAGTGGCTCACGGAGGTGACCTACCTCGGGAGCTCCACCACGACAACCTCGTCAAGCTCGTCGGCTACTGCTCCGACTCCGGCAGCAACAAGCTGCTCGTCTACGAGTACATGCTCCGCGGCAGCCTCGAGAACCACCTCTTCCGCCGAGGCAGCGGCAACCAGCCGCCTGTGTCGTGGGCCACGCGCTTGTCCATCGCCGCCGACGTCGCGCGCGGGCTCGCCTTCCTCCACTCCCGCGACATCATCTTCCGGGACCTCAAGTCCTCCAACGTCCTCCTCGACTCCGACCACCGCGCCAAGCTCTCCGACTTTGGCCTCGCCAGGGCCGGCCCGACCGGCGGCAAGACCCACGTGTCCACCCGCGTCGTCGGCACGCGGGGCTACGCCGCGCCCGAGTACGTGGCCACGGGCCACCTGTCGGCGAAGAGCGACGTGTACGGGTTCGGGGTGGTGCTGCTGGAGCTGATGTCGGGGCGGAGGGCCCTGGACGAGGACCGCGGGCTGTCGGCGGAGCTGCTGGTGGACTGGGCGAGGCCGATGTTGGTGGGGGACGGGAGGAAGGTGATGCGGATGATGGACACCAGGCTCGGTGGGCAGTACAACAAGAGGCAGGCGCAAGAGGTGGCGGCGCTCGCGCTCCGGTGCGTGAACAACGACGCAAAGAGCCGCCCCACCATGGCCGGCGACGTCCTGCCCTGCCTCGAGCTGCTGCAGCAGCAAAACAACACCAAGTCGGCGGCGAGAACGCCGGAGCACAGACGGCATCACGATCGCCGATAGCTTAGCTTGTGTACATCGATTTGTTCATTAGTTGCATCGATTAATCATTCTTTTGTTACATGCATGCGTTTATCGATCCAGTGAACTAGAATCGGGAGATTGGATCCACGCGTACTTCCAAAAAGAAGAAGGGCCGGGCCGAGCTTAATTAATTTGTTCTGGTTCTGGATTGGATTGTACGGAGTGTAAAGACAGTACTATTTGGATATCTCATCATGTGTTCTACAATGTCTGCTCCTAGGAATTCCATTTGGATGCCGTCAATGGCATGCTCATACAACTAACACACACATTGGACACTATGTTTTTAATCTTGACATATCAACACCTGCAAAAGGCGTGCACAACGTGGTGAAAAAATGGGTGCTAAGAGACATTTTGTACTCTAAGTAGACCGGGGTCTAAATGGCACAAGACTTGTGCTAAGAATATTCTTCTTAGACCCAATTTTACTTCAAGACTCGTGTAAACAACGATAAAACCTGGCCCATTTGACATACTAGGACAGCAGTTTACCGTACCATAAAAGATAGGAAACCTGCCATGTAAGGGCTTTTTTAGATTTGCAGGATTTTAAGAACATGGGAATAAGAAAAACACAAAATTGATATGTAATGTGAGATTGATTCCTAAGGATTTTGGAACATTGGAATTCTGCTACAAATGTCTTTATATGGTGCACAGAATATAAAAACAGGAAATTCGAAGGATTGATGAGACAGAGAGGGTGAAAGTACATTGGACTTATCAAAGGAAAATTAAAATGAGGTTTAACCTCAAGTTGAGATTCCAATGGAATTGGAGACATAGGAAAGGATTCCCTACGAATTTGGTAGGTTCAATCCTATGATCTAAATGGCTTCAATAAAAAAAATCTTAGGATTAAAATCTTTAAAAATTCTAATGAAAATCCTACGGAAATGTATATATTTATAAAAATGGGTCCTAGTATAGGTAGACAGTAAACGCTGCAGGATTTTTTTATTTTCTTAGACTCGTCTCTAGTAATTTTCTTAGACTCGTCTCTAGTAAATTCTAGACACGGGCGGGAGAGCTAAACACTGATCTTGCTCTAGACAACTCTATCAGCAAGGGAGAGTGATGGTACATACTAGACTATGGTAGGAGAACTGACTTCTGACATGCACGGTGTGACTCTCTCTCGTTGAAAGACCGATTTCTTGGACTTTACGAGACCTGCCATGATCAGGCATGTGTATGTGGCTGTGATGGTTGGAAGAAGATGGCATACGTGCTTCTCGAGATGGTTGAATATGGAGCTACAAGAACATGCAAGGGAATTACAAAATGTGTTGACAAGTGTAAGTGTGGCTTTGAATTCTGATCGGGACAGACCACAGTGAAAAAGGTAAAAATCAGATAAAGTCAATGTCAACCCCATGTACTTTCTCCTATGTAGTGAACTATGATGGAATTGATAGATCTTTCACGCATTTGCATTTATGGAAGGCAAAGATCCCCCAAAAAATCAAGGTATGGTTTATGAAGAAGAAACGATATCAATGATACTGGTCAAGTTATGATGCATGTCTTTTCAAAAACAAAAAATACTGGCGCAGGATTAATTAATTTGTTCTTGGTTCTGGATTGTATGACGGACGAATTTGGATATTGCATCATGTGATGTACAATGTCTGCTCTAAGAAATTACCATTTGGATACGGTCGATGGCTTGCACATAGCTCAGACACACATGGAACACCTTTTTTTTCTAATCTTGACAGATCACCATTTTCTTTACTGATCTAAAAAAAGCCAAGGACGAGGAACCTGATGACGAATCTACAATTGTACTCCCTCCGTTCCAAATTAGATGTCTTCCATTTGTCCACATGCGGATGTGTCTAGAAGACATCTAATTTGGAACGGAGGGAGTATATGTTATCTAGGAGACGCAGCAGGCAGACCTAAGCGGTTGAACTGGTCTACACAATACAGCAAAATGGACATCAGTGCAGCAATTTAAAAAAAAGGGTACCATTTGATCTGGCCCCGATCTCGTTGGCTTGTATTAAGACACGAGGCAACAGCCAACAGAATATTTCCCCAGGACTCTGACTATGGACTAACCAGAGAAAAGAAGCTGACGAGATCTCCATCACTGACATAAGCGTTTCGGATAGTCAATCTGCTTGCGTGCACCGCGGGGCGTGCTCAGATTGACCACGATCAGGTTGGTCAGAGTAGGATAGATCGACAGATGGTGGATTTGGTCATATCCAGATGTCAACTGTAGCTCGCAGATTTACCTAGTTTCCTGAAGTATAATTCTAGAAAGCAGGAAGCAGGGCCGGCCAATCTGCTGGGTGCAGTTTACTTTAGTTGAGAACATCTATTTTGGCAGCAAGGAGTAGGTCAGCCAGTCAGTCATCGGGCCTTTCGAGTTCACATTGTGCTTCCCTGGAAAAACGACATCGGTCTCCATCACCATGGCAAAAGTCAGGTTCTGGTCAATTTCAGGTTTCAGCATATCATCGCTTTGTGCTAACAAAGGTTATGCCCCAGTCTTCTTGCTTCTCAAGACTTTCATGGATTGGCTAGCGTCCACATGGTGCAGTCCATGTCGCCTCAGGCAGTCGTCGCTGTCCCTGCCGTTCTCAAGTGTTTCTAGCAAGTATCGCGCATCTGTCTCTCTCATGGTCAGCAGCTTCAGAGAGTCGGTTACAAATGGGAAAAAGGCTTCAGGTCTCGAGCAGTAGGGCCTAAAGATACGAAGGAGGGCTTTCGTGTCGACTCTTAGCTGAATGACTCCTGGGCCAGAGAATCTCACTTCACCCCACCGGATGCTGCTGTACATGAAGTAGTCGAGACCTTCCGCTATACTCCTCCACAGATCGATGAAATCCTTGGAGTTGAGGTACAACTTCAGTTTCGTGGTTCGCTCCCTCAGAACGTCTAGACTGGTGACGAATCCGGGTGATACCTCTAGGTTTTCTTCGTCGAGAACCTGGTCATCTGGTTGGTTCTGTTCGTTTGAAGATCCAATGTTTTGGACATAGTCCCAAGACAGGTCTTCAAACTCAAGCAGGATGGAGGACATGATCTGTTCCAGAAAATTGGTCCCTAGTTTAACCAGAAAGGCAATTTCATCTGCAAAGAAAGAACACTGGTGCCGGGCACTGCGCTTGTGAATCTGCCCTTGGTTTTCATTCCCATGTGCAGCCATCTCCAAGAAGGATGTATCTTCATCCCATTCGCGGAGAACATATTCGCAATATCTGGCAGCATTAATTGCATAGGAGGCTTTCAGTAAAGACTCGTCTTCTAAAGCTGTATTTGACAATTGCAGCGCCTCACACCGCTCACGCAGTACTACAAAGAAGTCATTCAAGAACTGGACTGAAGTGGATCTGGTATACTGGATCTTCATCCCCTTATTTGGCAGAGCATGGCTTCTTTCAATCATCGTCGATGCAGTTTTGACAACAAATTCAGAAACAGGCGGAGCTTTGTAGTCTTCTCTTGTAGAAAGAAGAAAAATTGTAGTGGTTTCCTGGTGACCAAGCTCATCCTGAGGATCGATACTGTATAACCAACTTGTCTCATCCACCATTTCAGATTGGAGCTTACGCTGTGCAGAACTAAGCTCTATATCAGCCCATATCTGAAGCCAATCAGAATGTCCACTGTATATTGAAAAGACAGATAATGACCTAGAGAGCCCTTCAGAAATCAATGCAATTTTCTGAATTCCTGAATCTGCAAGGAGCCGCATTCTTTTATCAAAAGTAATCATCTGGTCATTCAGATGCATCCACGATGAATATACTTCAAGTTTCTCATCATTACTATCATAAGAAGTAACAAGGGCTGGGAAAACTTGGGTCTCAAGGTATCCTAGAAGCATTTTTACCATTCCAGTTACCCAAGATTCTTTGGCACTTAAGCCCACAAGTCTTGCTTGGTCAATCAAAGGTTGCAATATATCATCCACTCCATCCATGAAATCCTTAGTTATCTTGTAAACAAGAGCAAAAATGAACTCTGGCTGTTCAGACCATTTAGAAAAATGGTATTCCATCCTGGACACAATAGGGTGAACCAATTCATCAATTGCCCAAAGTCCATTATCTAAGCATGCAGTTCTATCAAAGTACTTCGAATATGACAGGCCAGGAGTTGCCGCTGGCATTTGGCATTGCCGCACTTCACGGTTGGCTTGCACATGCTGTAGAGCACATAGTGCTAGAAAGCTTTCAGAATACTTCTCTTTATTTGCCTCGTTCATCAAGACAAGGGGATTTGGAACTTGGGAGTACTTGTCCTTGTCCACGTCTGGTGAAGACAAAGAAGGTGGCCAGCCTAGTGCAGCAAGTAAAGCTCGATAGTCTGTAAGTGCTTGCGGCCTCAAAATGGCTAGAGTTTTGTCCACTCTAGAATCAACAGCCACTAAAAGATTTGTCCACTGTGGCCTACTTGTGCTGATCCTTGCCAATTCTCGCTCAATGTCTCTCATAGCATCAACAGCCCGGAGCAACTTTTCCTGCTTCCGTTCCACCCCCTACATTTGAGAAAAGAAAGAGAAAACTTAATACAGCTCACTGCTGAGAAGTGTACATCTACATAGCATATTATTAATTACATCTAGACTGACGGAGGGAGAAGGAGAAGACAAAAGGTTCTTACGTTTGATGCCCATCGAAGTACTGATGACAGGTTTAACTTTGAGGCCTGCCTAACAATGGAAAATGTTGCATCTTCCAGGTTACCAACCAAAGCTTCCAACTGTAGAGCAGCTTCTGGAATGTCAGCACAGCAAAGTTATAGAAAGCACTATAAATTCCTACATCATACTGGAAGGACATGAAGGAGATATAATAACACAATAGGAACAATGTACAACACCAAACAGATTATGTTTTTTGCAGCAAAGAAGGACAAATATGTGTGGTCATGCACATTGCAGGAAGGTAAATGATCACACCAGACTTATATACATTTAAAACTATTAACTGCTACATCCAGTTTTATGATCTGCGGAAGATACTAGTTTATTTGGCACAGATCTTCTCAACTGAACAAAGCATTACATGGTTTTTCTTCACGGTTCACATAGTCAGTCCCACAGTAGGAAATCTGGTTAATATTAAGGTGTTCCTTTTTGTTTTAGATATACGCGGTGTGAAGTATGTGCAAATTATAATGGAAGCTCTTCTTTGGGTATAGAAACTGCACACATCTCCCCTTGTGATCCAATAAGCATAACTGGCTAACATACCAGATTCAGAGCTAAATTTGCCAGTTAATCTCCCTAGCACTCTACGGGGATTTTCCCACAACAACCGTTTCCTGAAAAGCTAAGCCACTAAATACCTAAAACGTCCCTTTTTCGAAATGTAAGATCACAGCTAGTTCATGGTTGCTCAACTTTACAGTTAGGAGAGCACTACACGAAGAGAGGAACAAAGGCTCACCCGCGTAGAGCCGAATGGTGTCGATCCGCTCGATCTCGCGCACGATCGCCGGCAGCTCCTCAGCCGGAGCGGTCGTTTGTCCATCGTCCTTGGCAGCGACGTCTCCTCCTACGAACAAGGAGCCCCGTTGAGACCCCGAGGCAAATTCGCGATAGATAAAAAAGCAAACAGAGAACTGAACAAGTCCGAAAAGGGGTTAAAACGCTAGGGTTTAGGGAAGCGGACCTCGGGAGCGGATGCGGCGGAGGCCCGACCCAGCCTCGGCGGAGGGACGCCTCGAGCCCCGCGCACTCGCGGCGCAGGAGCTCAGCGAGGGCCGGCGCGGCGGCGAGGTCCTCGGCGGAGGTGAAGTGCGCGTCCAGGAAGCCGCGCAGGCTCGCCGCCGGCGGCTGCGGCCGCGGCCGCGGGGGCGACATGGGCCGGTCGGAACGAGAGAGAGGAATGCAGTTCGATTTTGGATTTTCCTTGAATCAGGAAATCGACGTTTCAGGAGAGGTGGGCTGCACGTGGGACGGGAAATGAAACGGTTTCGCCTATGAACACTCACATTGCCCATCTACTTTTTCAAAATTGATTAAATATGTCTTTGTATTAAATAAAAATCACTGCATAGAACAAGACAATGGGGATAATTCAACAAATTATCGTTGAAGGCGTCGCTGAACTCGTTGTTGCACCACTATTATGAAGAACCTCGAGAAGTTCAGCCATTGAAGTACTCCCTCCGATCCATATTAGTGGACACAACTTTGTCTAGATACACATGTATCTAGTTACATTGAAGTACTCCCTCCGATCCATATTAGTGGACACAACTTTGTCTAGATACACATGTATCCATATTAGTGGACACAACTAGATACATGTGTATCTAGACAAAGTTGTGCCCACTAATATGGATCGGAGGGAGTAGCTATAAGTTGAGGAAAGAATATATCTCCAAGTGGAGGAAAAAAACCTCATATTGATCAACCACGCCGCTTAGGTTACTTCTTGACCAACCTGAAATCTACCTTTATTAATAACTACTCCTTCCGTTCCTAAATATAAGATGTTTTAGATGTTACACATGTTGCCTAGATACATACACAAATGAGTGAACATACATATGAAATATGTTTAGACATGTGTATATGGATAAAGTCTAAAACATCTTATATTTAGAAACGGAGGTAGTAGTTACGAAGTAGGACACCAAGTAAGTCGATCCACAAACTCAGGTCATGTGACGACCTTCGTTCTGAGGACATGGCATATACATTGTATTTTTTAAGACTAAAAAATGACTTATCCCGTTGCGTTTGAAACTGGGTTTGTCCCACATGTTGAATTCCTTTATCAAAGTCAATATTATCGGATTGGCATCACAATGTCAACGACTTTTGAAACATATATAGTCTTTAGCCGAGTCATATACTAGTCAAAGATATGTATCCGTTTATAACCTTTTTGACTAGTGAACACCAAAATCGAATGCGTTGGATATGTAAGGGTTATCATCATCATATGATAGCCTCTCAGGCATATATAAACAAGTTGCTCTTGTGCTCTCCTGACGCCAGCTTCTATGATGAACTACCCATCCCAACAATTTCTCATCGTGATCCAATCACACCTTCACAGCCCTACCCATGAACAAACCCTATTTATAAGGTTGGGAAATTGACATGATGTTTCCTTAATGAGCCCGAGCAGGTTGTTTAGAAGTGAAAAGAATGAGAGAAGGTCGGAAAACAAAGAAACTGAAAAAACCTAGAAAACCTATGGTAACAACTAGTTGAATGCCCGTGCGTTGCCACGTCCTATCTCTTTTCGAAATGGAGATCTCAGCTCCAGCCCCTGCATCGAAGCGATGCACGTAGTTGTTTTATCGTCATGGCTCCAAATATTTTTACTCTTTTCTTTGTGGGGAAATAATTTTACTCTCGAGCAGTGGTGATACTGGAAGTGGTCGGCTCACTCAGCCCAGCCGCTCGCCACAATGCCTGGCAGCCCGCCCCCTTTGCCCTTGTCTCCTCCATATCCTCCTGCCCAAATAAACTGGCAGCGCACCTCCCCTTTCCCCTATCCTTTCATGGTCATGGCATGGCATCCTCCCCTCCACTCTTTTCAGCGTCGGCAGCGCAGGTGAACCAGCAAGGGGCGCTTTCTTCTTCCTCATTTCCCATGAGTCCCTAGAGTCTCACAATGACGGCCAGATCCGTGTGTAAGAAAGGAGGATCGACGGCCATAAGGGAGGCACACCACCTTGCGCGGCCACCGTCCAGGACGTTGAAGCCTTCTTGATAAGGCAAATTGCAAAAAGACATTGTATAGTTAGTCACCAGGACAATGTAACAAGTTTGGTTCTACGTACTTCTCAGGTAAACCAACATATTCCTTGATATGTTTTTAGCCGGACCTCCATACACAGATCCAAAAGCATCATAAGTAAGTGCTCTAGATGTACCATTAAACAATATTTTTTACAACTAAACTTGGTAAGTACTATGGTCCTAGCAATGGAATAAAAGCCCAAGTAATTGTCAACCATTTTGTAGAAACAAATTTTCCTAATCAAGCTAGTGCATGTATAAGTAGCTCACATGAACAAGCTGGATTACAGAACAGTACATCAGAAGCTGATCATCTATCTACTCACGGCTAGCATGGAGATGAGCCTTGCGCCGTGGGAATGGAACCTTGTCAGCCTGCAGGATGTACTCCTTGATATGGTTCTAGCTAGATCTCCATATTTACTTATATCTAACTTTATGTGGACTATATCATGACATAAGCAAACAATTCAATTCCAAGAAGTGGATTGAAAAGTAGCTGCATATGGACATGGCATTGCGATGGATTGAGCGCATGGGGTGTTCCGCCTATCCGCGAGTCTTGCATTGCGCTGAGCTAGCAGTGTCCGCCTTTCCTCAGGTGGTATGTTCTGCCAACGTTCTCTTCGACGGGCGTTCATCTCTTGTCTCTCCTTGGCTGGTACATTTCGCCTTGCCTGCCTCTGCCAGGCGTTCCTCTCATCTATTGTTTTCTTTTGCCTGGCTGCTCTTCTGTGGGCATTCATCTCCTCCTTTTTTTCGGTTGTTAAGCTATTTCGTCGTGCTCTGTCTCGTTCCCGTCTTACTTGATTTCTGTCTTTACTTATGTTTGCAATTGTCTCGTGTTGACAATCAGTTGGGGTTGTCAAAGTGAGTTCATCATTGCTTGGTGCGCCCTGGAGCAGTGCATGGCAGCAAGGAGCTTCACGCCTTTCACCTTTGGAAAAAAATCAATTAATCTATACTCTAATTCAGGCTGTAAAAGTACATGAATATTTCTGGTCGATAATTAGCGTAACTATATTCAGACCAAGGTTTTGGTTACCGGTAGAAAAAGAATCCCGAGGGTGGTCGGGATTTCCGGTTACCGGAAAATCCCGACCGGTTACCGGACAAATTTGAAATCCGAAATTCAAAAATTCAATTTTTTTTGTTCCTAGTTTAACCATTTACCAAATTTTTTTGTTAATATTTAAAATTTTGGGATTTTTCGCCCGGTATGACCATTTCCCGAGGGTGCTCGGGATGTCCGGTTACCGACCGGTAACCGGATTTCCCGAGCGGTAACCAAAACCATGATTCAGACGCAGACAATGCTCAAAAGGCACTGGTGTAGGACGGTACCGTTGCAAGTTTCACCAGGATCTGGTAGATGAGCTGAGGTGGGCATACTATTTACTGAAAGTGTTGAATGTGCTTGAGCTGGCACACCGTTGTAGTCATTTGCATGTTGTTGTGGCTGCGACATCTGCAGGAAAATGGTATATATGTGCACAGCTATTCAGTACTCAATCAAATATTCAAATGGAATATATGGAAACAAAACAATATTATGTGTGCATATGCTAATCTATGAAGATCAGTAGTTGACAACAAGCCAGAACCTATATAATACTTTGGAGCTGCATCGTATGTAAAAGCAGGTTGCTATATAAACACCTGAACACAACGGAGTTGATCTTACAAGTTTTGTGAAGTTGGCAGGTAATGAAGAGTGGGTGCAGAGTCCTAGTTTGGAGACACACAAATCCTGAATTTGTACTCTAGAGCACAATTTAAATCAATGTTGCAAGTAGGGTAGTAGCAGATATCCTTATTCGTATACTCCTAAGATATGGACTTTCTGCAAACTGATCAAAGGTATAAAATTAAAAACAGGGGCATCAAGTTCATCATGGTGTGTCATGTGCATAGATCATTCTGTTAAGCTCATTATCTTTGCATAAAACACAAAAAAAATGTAAAACAAGTCAGATGCCATTTAAATATCAAAATAGTTTATGCTGGCTGCTTTCAGTTCTACAAAAGCACATGCCATTTTTTCGATAAAAAAACGCATGCCATGAAAATGTCAAAATAGTATATGCTGGCTGCTTTGAGCTCTACAAAATAACATATTATCTGGCATTAAGGGGAATGTACGCATTCAGAATTATGTATAGTTTTAGTTTTCAATACAAATTGGTAACTTTGGTACATATAATTTCACTGAACGTTCTACTTGGTTTACTTTATTCAAAATTCTCGTAATGAGTTCACAAACAATCATCCCCGAAGAGCATTAATGAGACATGATATTCAGTTTGTGACCATTCCACATAGCTAGCAACTACGAGTGTAGGTATCTCTTAATGAAGTTCGAAGCTAATTGATAAAACTTCACCTTGGGATCTCGTAGGTAGTGAACTCTTTCCTCAAGTTCAGCTTTAGCTTTATCAACCTTCTTGACATCACTTAATTTTGTGCTCGGATCCATGCTCAGCCGAATCTCCTCATGCAATCCAAGGCCTGTTTATTTGTAATCCATAATAAATATAACTTTACTACTGAAACTGGTTAAGGATCGGGAGACAGCCATCCTATATTTGAATGAAAAAGCTTTAGTAGCGCATCTATCTACAATCAGAGCTATCAAAATATGAGAGCAGAAAGTCAAAAATAAAGCTAAGGGTACCATAACACAACCCATTAACAAAAGGTGTGGAATAAAATGGTGGGAGTTTTTCAGTTCATTGAATGAATGATGCACTTGAACAAACAACAGGTGTTACATTAATGAATCAATTACGGCAAAATAGTAGAACTAACTTATATAAGTTTTGCCAAGCACAAAGTCATAATTAATTATTCTGATAGCTGTTCTACTGGGAAAACTGTCTCAAATCTTTCAGTGGTTCAGTTCGTCTAACAGTAACTGTTCTACTGGGAAAACTGTGTCAAACCTTCTTGTGTTTCAGTTCGTCTAACAGTGGAACAATATTAATGGGCAATCCAAGGCATGTCAGGATGAATCATAGATGCTATGCGATCATATCACAAAAAAAAAAATTACAAGTAAAAATTAGAACGCACAACAAGATCCAACCAAAACCAACAAATGTGACTTACTTGCTAAGAAACATTTGGATTCCAGGGAGGATGGCGACGAGCATCCGTCAGAGAGCTGGCGGCAAGGAACCCGGGGTCGTCCTAGTGGATCCGGCGAACCCCCGCTCCACCCCCAGGCTCGTTCCGAAGCACGGCGGGGTCGGCAAAGGTTCAGCGTTCTGAGTCTCCGAGAGTTGGATTGAAGAGAGGCGACGGGTTAACCGTTTACGGAGGCGGGATGCGAGAGGAGAGTAAGGGTCGGGGATTTTTGTACTGGATGAGGCGGTAAGAATCACGAGTTCCACGATCTGCAGTTCCTACGCACGGAGTTGACCGGCAGTTGCACACGCACGAAGATGCGGTGGTTGCCATGGAAGGGGAGGCGGCGCTTGGGGATTGCGGAGGAGATGTCGGGGAATGGGGAAGGACGCGCCAGGAGGGGCGATGGGGAGCAGAGCGCCGGAGCTGTGGGTGGCGGCGGCGCAAGCGCACAGAGAGAGGAGAGCGGATGCCTCTGGGAGGATTGACGAGGTTCGTTCGGGCTTAGATTTCTTTTTTTTTCTTTGGTTAATTCTGTACGAGGGAATGAACCAGCGCGTTTGGGTTTGTTTCCGTGCGAGACGAACCAGCCAGCCAGGGAAGGGGGCCGAGCGAGGACGTACCACGGAATAGAGGGAACGACGTACCACGGACGTACCATCACGGCAGACTGCGCTTTAATAGTAAAGATTCTACCCGATGACAAGATATGGGGAGCGACACCGCAAGCTATTGTGCATTCAACTGCACTTTTGCGGGCAGTAGCCGGATACCGAAGCCTGTAGTCCATCGTCTAGATCTGAGTATGCATAATTTCAAATATCGAAATTCTCTCAGATATTGTCATTTTTGTGTAGCCCATAAAACAAATAAATTCGCACTGTGATTGTCCATATTTGTAGGATATATCATTAGCTATGTCCATATCTGAGTATGCATATTTTCAAATGTCTAATTTTGTGTAGCCCATAAACAATTATTTTTCATTAAAAAAATTCATACTCATATGATATATCATTGACTATGTCAAAATATTTTTTCAGAAATTTTTAACCTATAAATATATATTTTAATTATTTTGAAATGGGAGAGCACCGGATCTCGGGAGTCCAGTATCCAGCGGCGACCTCTGTTTAGACGGGCTTATGATTTTTTCTGGCTCCCATCTGAAAAAGGAAAAAGGTATAATTTCAACCCTGAAATCTCACCTTCGGCATACATTTCACCTCAATCTTCAAAACCGGATAATTTCAACTCTGAACTTTACAATACCGGACAAATCACACCCTAAGGTGGTTTTTGTTCGATTTGGGGCGGTTTTGGGCAAATTTGGGTGTATTGCTCGTTGACGTGGCGGGCTGACGTGGCACGAATCTGGGCTGACGTGGCATACAGAGCTAGCTAGCTAGCTCGATTGATCAATCAGGCCACGTACTGAGGCTCTGCTCTGTGATTTGTCACCTGATCACGTACGGAGGCTCTGCTCTGCACCGGCCATGGCGGAGTAGCTAGCTCGGCGGGGTAACGAAGATGTGGAAGCAGTTCCTCAACAAGCTGCCCCGCAGCAAGTCCTCGGCCTCGGGCTTCGACTCGGGCCAGTGCAGCGGCAGCAATGGGAGCACCACCCAGCGCGCTAGCAGCGTCCCGTCCGGCGGCGGAGGGCGGTCCGCGTTCACCATCAAGCGCATGTCCTCGGCCGTCTTCCCGTCCAGCGTGGTCGCCGGCATCGAGCCGCTGGTGGCCTTCAAGGACGTGCCCAGCTCGGAGCGGCAGAACCTGTTCGTCAGCAAGCTCGGCCTCTGCTGCGCGGTCTTCGACTTCTCGGACCCGGGCAAGAGCTTGGCGGAGAAGGACATCAAGCGGCAGACGCTGCTGGATCTGTATGCAGCGTTCGACCAGACGCGTGCGGCCAGAATCGGGAGCGGGCACGGCGCCGGCGAGAGCGCCGCCAAGGATCGTGAGAGTCAACGCAGCGCCGCGCGCGTGCGTGCGTGCGGCTCACGCCGGCCTCCGCTCCGCTTCCGCCTATCGACGCCTCGCGCCCAGCCCCGACGACCGCCGCCGCCGCCGTCCGCAGCACGCCCCCGCCCGGTGCCCGTCTCCTCGCGCTGCTCGACGGCACATCCTGGCCGGATTCGCCGCCGCTCCTTGCCCTGGTCGACTCCGGCCATCTCCAGTGACCTCCATCTCCCAAGACGCGAACCTAGCTAGCGCCAGCGACGACCGCCGCCGCCGCCGTCCGCAGCACGCCCCCGCCCAGATTTGCGCCACGTCAGCCCAGATTTGCACCACGTCAGCTGCCACATCAACGAGCCAAACATTCCAAATTTTCCCAAAACCGCCACAAATCGACCAAAAACCACCTTAGGGTTTGATTTCTCCGGTTTGTCACAATTCAGGGTTGAAATTAACCGGTTTCAAAGTTCAGGGTGAATTTGCTCCCAATTGATAGATTTCAGGGTTAAAAGTATACTTTTTCCTCTGAAAAAAAGTTCCAC
Organism: Poa pratensis; assembly: GCA_947311845.1. Lineage (NCBI taxonomy): Eukaryota > Viridiplantae > Streptophyta > Magnoliopsida > Poales > Poaceae > Poa > Poa pratensis. Next base: position 34,205,206 of record CAMZMU010000091.1, on the reverse strand, counting down.
TGATCTAAATGGCCTTTTACGTCCTTGCTCCTCGATCAGTCGAGCTATATTGAACAAGGCTCCTTCTTACTCAGTGGAGATATTTTTTTCCTCCGGGCACCGGTGCTCCCTCCCATTAAAACAATTCAAAAATAATATTTACAGGTTTCAAAAAATTCTAAAAACAATTTCGCCCATAGCCAATGATATATCGCACCAATGTACAAAATATCAACTTCAAGAACTTTGTATTCTGAGCTACACAAAAATAATAAATATGTAGATCTGAGAATGTATATTTTCAAATATCTAATTTTTATCAGATTTGTTATTTTAGTGTAGCCCATAATATAAAGTATCTCAGATTAAAATTTTACACATTCGTGGGATACACCATGTGCTACATCTGGAATTTTTTTTCAGATTTTTTGAAAACTCACAAATACGATTTTCGATTTTTTTTAAGTAAGACAGAGCACTGGTGCCCGGGATCACAACACACTTTCCGCTTCTGACCTCGCTTTACAAAAAATAAGGTGGCATCGCAAGTTCTTTTTCTTGAGGAGATCTACCTATGAAACTCGACGATCTGTTTCCCTGGCCCTAGTCTCAGTGGAGCATAGAAATTTTTCTTGGGGTGGAAAAGCTAGAAAAGGCAAAAAGACAGACATGATGTCAGCTGGAGATCAAATCACTCTTTTCAAATTCACATGAGTTCATACGTCCGTGGAGCTCAAATCAATTCTTCACATGGAAAAAGGCCAAAAGAATCAAATTTCGACAGTCCTCTACAGCGTGCACCATTATCTGCGTTGCGACGGGTAAATCCGGTAGGTGTCGTCGAGACATCATGCACACTCTGTTAAATTTTTACTTGCTAGACAATTGTTAAAATGGAAAAGTAGTGTCATTATATGAGATTATACTCTACGAGCTTCTATAAATATATTTACTTAATAATACTCTGGAAACCGTTATTGAGATATTTGGTAGATCGTACTCTTTACAGATCTTTGCCATAAATAAATTGTATACATTATGCATTGTAGAAATAATAGTTATATAATAGAATTTTATTACAAATTAAAGTTATTCAGTAATAAACTTTAAGTGCTCCATTAGCTTAGAAATTGTGGGTTGATAAAGACGTCAAGGCTCATCCATGAACCTTCGCCTTATGCAGACTATGGGAATTGCAGAAATATTAGGACCCCTTCCTATAAAGGAAAAGCTTCAACGCAAGAAATTTTTAATATTTTACTGAAAGCAGATTACATATGTCAGAAGCTTATCATCTCGCTTTTCTTGTAGTAACAAGTGCAAATCTTGCTTTGTGTAGCTCTCTAGCCCTAGAATTTTCCTCGATTGAGATAATCCAGTGGATGGGACAAGGTATGGCATATGCATTCTAAGAACACGAGTAGCCAATTTTTGTACAATATAAAGATCTCCATCTAGTTATAAACAATAAGCATATGAAAAGTTTATGTATGAAAGTAGGTGGCCACATCAAACACAAGTGTGGATAAAAGATAATAATGTTATCCCCTCTCTCTTTTTATTTGTCCTTTGATATGTTTAAAACGCATATATAAATTTTGATTGATGTATTCTATTATATATCATTGGTGCATACTTTTCACATGATTTTTTACATTTTACATTACATTATTTTTATTATACTAACCTATTATCCTAGCATCAAGTGCGAGTTGTTGTTTTTTGCCTGTTTTGCATTGCAGTTTTGTCTAGAAAATATCTGGAAAAATCGGGAAAAAAAATTGGAACACCCTACCTTTTTTGAGACGAAGACGGAGACCTAAAGGGTTCCAGCAGGGGGGCTTCTCTTGTCCTTGATGATTTGGTTGCTTACAAGTTACATGCATGTTTACGGGAGAGGCGTTTTGCCTCCCGGGTGTATATGCTCTTGTTATGTTTGTCAAAAAAAAAAAAAATGAAAACACATCAAAAAAATCTGAAAAAATTGGGCACGAACATATAAATGTCTGCAACATTCGTGTAAAATTACGGAAGCAAATTCTGGAGTTAGATCCATTCCAAGAGATCTGCAGTTCTCCTGCCTGGTTAGAAAAAAAAAATCCTGGTTCGACTCCTATTGATCATGAACGTGCTGTTGCTTTATGGGCTTAGCTCCCCTCTACAAAAATAAACTACTCTTAGTTGGGTATCACTAGGGAGAGGGATCCCTTTACGAAGGGAAAATCACCAGCGAGAAGCGAGCGTACATACGCCACGTGTCAGTACACGACGCGCGCGACATGTGCACGGAGCGTCCGCATCTTTTCGCGAGCCCTCGCGTCCTACGTGCGTTCAGATCGTACAAAGCCCACCCCGCGTACGTGCGTGTCTGCCCTCGATCGTTCTGTTTCTCCACCCGCATGTAGTACGCAACTAACAGAAAGTAGTACAATAAGTGAAGGGAACCCAGAACAGGCAGTACAAAATTACATAAAAGAAGTTGTACAAAGTAAAAAAAACTGGAAGTACAGAATTGGAAGTATTTTTTTATAGACACAGGTTGTACAACTATATAGACACATGTTGTACAACTACACAGACACATGTTGTACAACTAGACAGACACAAGTTGTACAGACACATGTTGTACAGCTATATAGACATATGTTGTACAACTATATAGACACAGGTTGTACAACCACACAGACACAGGTTGTACAACTAGACAGACACATGTTGTACAGACACAGGCTGTACAACTAGACAGACACAAGTTGTATAGACACATGTTGTACAACTATATAGGCATATGTTGTACAACTACGCAAACACAGTTTGTACAAACACAGGTTGTACAACTACACAGAACAGGTTGTACAACTATACATAACCGGTTGTACAAAAAAAAAGTTCGTCGAAACCTATCAACATGGGATCTAGTTTTGAAGATCTCGACGCGAGGAGCTCAACAGTGAAAACGGTTTGTAATTCGGATAAACGGTTTTCAAGATATTTCGTTTTTAAAAAACGAATCACGAAATAAATGCGGTACAAACCCACGGGGAGAAGGGAAGAAAACCCACCAAAATTCTCTCATGCTGCCACTTGTCACACATGCAAACACTCACCGGGACCGCGTAAAAGGAGAAGCCGACACTTGTCACGACCACAACGCGCGCGTGTTTACCTTCGCGAAGGGAACCTTTAATTATTAATTAGTGATTTCCCTCTTAGTTGCATTTTTACATCCGACCTCTCCAGTACGGCCCATATATAAACCCATGTGTTGTCGAGCCATCCTGAACAAGGCCTCTTCTCACCTGGCTTAATAACAAATAAGAAGGGCCTTCTTGGGCATCGCGAGTTTTTCTTTTCCTGGCGAAGCTCTACAAAATGTTTGGACGTACGGAACTCGTCGACATGTCTCTCTCGCCCTTGTCATCCTCAGTGGAGCCCAGAACATTTTCTTTCGTTTGAAAAGCTAGAAAAGGAAGACAGCCATGATGTCATCTGGAGATCAAATCGAATTCTCCAAATTTACATGAGTACGTAGTACGTCAGTGGAGCTCAAATCAAATCTTCACATGGACCAAAAAAGGGCAAAAAGGCCGATCTCGAACCAAATCTCGACAGTGCTCTGCAGCTTGCACCATTATCGATCCGGTGCGTACGTGCCGGCGTGGACGTCGAGAGACGGCGCCGGCCGCCGGCCGGCGGTGCTTTTGTCGCTGGTCTTGCTGCGCTGCGACCTGCGAGCCAATGAATCTGGCAGCGAACCAGTCGATCTAGAAGGAGGCTGGAACGGCAATCCAGGCGAGGTGTGTACTCTGAAGATTTTCAACGTGAGACGTAGTACGAATCAGAAGGTAGCTAGCCAGGTGTCTGTACTGTACAGTAGTCCGACAACGTACACCGTACAATAAACGTACACGGTAGTACACCGAGCTACTCCAGCTTTGTTGTGTTCTTGGCCGGATCAAGAAACGAGGAATTAATACAGGGATCGGGCAAAAAAAAGGGTAATTAGTAGGAGTACTCTACTACGAAGGTCCTGGTTAATGATGCATGGAGTACATAGAGCTCGCTCGATGGATCGGCTAGAGCAGCTCGGCGCTCTCGTACATGACGCTCCACGAGTCCAGCGTCGGGTAGCACGGCTGCTGCTGCTGCTGCTGCTGGAGACGGTGGTGGAGCGCCGCAGCCGCGTCGCCGTCGCGCAGGGCGTCCCCGAACGAGGCGCCGTCGAAGGCGGGATGACAGTCCAGCAGTCCGGCGGCGGATGACGCGTCGAAGGAGGCGGGCATCTGCAGGGCGACGGTGCCGTCCGTGTCGCCGGCCGGGTCGGCCTGGACGCCGGTGACGTGCTGCACCATGAGGCGGAAGTTGGAGGGGTCGGTGCTGATGTAGGTGGTGGGCGCGCGCTTGGACGCCCGCGGCCGCCGCTTCCCCGCGCGCCCCGCGGCAGGGCCCAGGCCCACTCGCCTCTTGTTCGTCGCGGCGCCGGCGACGGGGGTGACGGGTGTGGTCGACGGGCGAGGCGCCACGTCCGACGCGACCAGGACGGAGTCGCAGGTGAGCCCCGTCGGCGGAGCGGCCGTTGGCGCGGGCGTGGCCGCGGTGGAGGTGAACCAGTTGTTACCGCCGCTGAAGGGGAGGTCGGCTAGGAGGGAGGAGGAGGAGGAGGGGGATGAGGAGGAGGCGGCGGGGGAGTAGCTGTAATGGTCGGGCATGTAGTGCAGCGCGCGCGCGATGGCGGCGTCGGTGTAGTAGGCGGGCGAGGCGGCGGTCGGGAGGAAGGACGCCGGCTGCGGCGCCAGGCAGGACATGGCGTCCATGGTGCAGGCGAAGGCGGGTCAGGTAGGCGTTCGAATCAGGAGTGCAGCTCGCTAGTGTGAGTGTAGTTGAGGAGGAAGAGGGGCAGAGGAGGAGCTGTTGCGGTTTGGGAGGAGTGGGAATGGGGGGGAGCGAGGCGGGTGTATTATAGAAGAGCGGGGAGGAGGAGGGAGACGTGGGTCGGGGTCCCACGGGGAAAACGCGTAGGTGCATCGGCATCGGCGTCGGGGGTGTCGGCGTGCTCGGGCGAGCGCGCGGTTTCGGCATGCCTCCGTGTCGGACTCCACCGCCACCGCCGGGGTCCGCGCCAGCCTGGAGTCAACCCAGCCCCGGCCACATCTACAGACGCCCGCGTACGCCCAGCGGCGCTCCGACGACGGTGGCAACGCGGGCCGGCGAAAAGGCGATGGAAGCGGCGCGGCGGAGTACAGACTGGAGCGGCTGATCCGATCGGCGGTGCATGGCAAGTGGCGCGCACGTTGGACGCAGAGCGAGTCAGGCCAGCAGCGGCCGACCCATGCTGTGCTTTCCCCTACGTGTGGCCGCGTGGGCGTCTAGTTGACCGTCTGGTACGTACGGCTGCTCTGCGACCAACCCGTCTTGACCGTACCGAAAACGGGTCGAGTTCGTCTCGCCACCGTACGGCCTAAGCTTGCGGCCGGCTGCTGCTCCCGAGATTCGGACTGGCTCTCGGTCGGGTCGCACCACGTATCGCACTCACTTGTGCGCTCCCTCAACAACACCTCCAACTTAAACTCCAAAAAAAAAAAAAAAACCTCCAACTTCTTGATGACGAGCAAGAAGTGGCACACTCAATTTGTAAATCCCGATCAATTTTCAATACTGAACCAAATTTCCCCTACACAAAAAAGAAAATACTCAAACAGAATAGTTTGCTAGTCTCACTCACTCTAAGATGACCTTCCTCGCACTACTTGTGTTTTTGAATTCTTGGCATGGGAACGCCTTGCGTTCCATCCGCCGTCGAGAACCAAGGGCAGCGCTAAGTTGACATTTTTGCCAGTGGCCTTGCGGAGGCTGCGATCGAGCCGCTCGGGGTCGGCCGTGGCCAGCAGCCGCACCTCGCCACTGCTCTCCGCTACCAAGGCATCCGACGCATTTATGGTGGGTGCCAGCATGATCTCCCGCAGTGCGCCACACACCTGTTTGCATCCGCCAGATATAGAAAGAAGGGTCTTACATGTAGAGAGTCCACATGTCGGTGAGAGTAACCTGCAATCCCGGCCGAGATCGGTGCACCAAACATGTTCAGAGTTCGATTTAGACCGAAATTCAATAGTTCTGGGTGTGAAAAACAGGTACGTAGTTTCAACTTCGAACTTCATGGTTCAATCCGCCCAACTTCTATCGAGGTAAACGTTTAAAATGGATTTTTTTTTCCTTTGACAAATATAGAAAACCGTACACCTCTTCCCGTACGCCAAATTTTGCGAGATCGCCAAGGCACGCCTGAACAAGGCAGCGCGATTAGTGGGAGGTCTGCTCCTCCGTCCAATCAGACATGCACGGACATAAGTGGAAAGGCAACTAAGTTAGTTTTCATCCCCGGTAGCATCTCCCCGGTTAATCCGAGCGGCAGCTCGCGGGAATGGCGCGATCGGGTGGGCTCGCTGTCGCTCTCGCCGGGATTTCTCCTCTCCTCTCCGGGAGAAATATCCTTTCCACTGATAGCTAGACTCTTCAGACTCTTCACTGATCTAGTGCCAATAAGCTAGCTAGACACTGAACCTCAGATGGATGGTAAACAAGTGCAGGATACCATCGATCAGCTCGCTCACCCTGATGCTACGAGCAGCACACGCCAAGCACTAATCAGAACCACCATCGACTAATTAAAAGCTTTCTGGAGTACTAGCGTTTTGGCTGCCGTCACCAGTGAGTGATCAGCACTTTGATTTACCCCGCGGAGAATCTAGAAGAGATCCATCGTCGGCTCCTGGCCTGGTGCGGTGCCTGCCAACTTCTCAAAAGCTAGGCCCGGATTTGTCAATTTCTCCTCCCTATTCTTTTTGCCCTTTCCATGCGTCCATTGCAAGTGATCCTTCTTCTCCATCATCGCGAGTGAATCGAATTACGAATATCTTTTTATCATTGCTGACGGAGCGAAAATGACCGGCGAACGATTCTCTAATTTAGCGGCCTCCCTCGATCGATCCTCCTCCAGATTTATTCGTTAATTTGTTAAGACGACGCACTTTCTCAGCGTCGCCTTCCCGGGCTCTTTTCACCGACGAGGTAAGAACAAACTACTTACATCCTTTACTAATTTGTACTCCCTCTGTTCCACAACGTAAAATGTTCTAACTCGCTCACATGTTGGCTAGCTAGGCGCAAACTCAAATGAGTGTACATACGTATTAAAACATGTCCACGTATATCTAGATACATGTGAATGTGGACACAATTTAAAACATCTTATATTTAAAAACGGAGTGAGTACCTATGTTCTCGCTGTCACCGTGTCACCTAGGCATCGCCAGCAGCCCAGCAACGATCGTAGCCGACGGTACTGAGCTCAAACCGCATCGTACGCGATCGACGTCGCCATCCTCCTCCTCGGCGCTGTACCATTCCGTTCCGTTGACCCCAGCACGGGTCCAAAATATGTATCCCAAATGCGACCAACCGCGCGCGGCCAGCCGGCAGATCTTCCACGGCGCCGGCTCCAGTGGCCACCGCTGCGATCCATCATCCATGACAGTAACAGTAACGCATCTCCTTCTCACATGCATGTTCATGGCAATTTCAAGAGGTACTCCCTCCGTTCCATTTTAATTGACTTGCTATCCACCAAATGTGGATGTGCATGTCTAGATACATCCACATTTAGTGGATAGCAAGTCAATTAAAATGGAACGGAGGGAAGGGAGTACGTGCCCTTCCGAGATCTGAGTTGGCCTTTCGTGGGCAGACAGAACAGTGGCTTCTTCTGAGCACAACTGCAGAGACAAGCATGCACACAGACTACAGGATCTGACCGACGACCTAAAGCTGAGCAAGGTTGACGGATTCGTGCGATTGTCAGCGTTGAACCCACCCCATGCGCACAGCGCAGCCATCCAACCACTCCAATTCAAACCAGATCGTATCGCTCGCCAAGTCAACAGATGAGCAGGGACCGATACACTGGTACATGCAAATTGCAGACTGACTGACGGATTAAAATACACACGCGCAGTTACTGCGGTGGCGGCGATCGAGATCGACGACGTACGTAGACGAGCATGTCGCGCGCATGGGTTCTAGTTTAATCTGACAATCACGAAGCAGACATCCCATGAGGCATTCCCTTGTGATTGAGTGCCCTCGAACGACGACTTTGCGTCCCACAGATGGGGTCCGTCAAGCAAAGCACTCGATTACCTCCACTAACACTTTACTTTTGGTTACTCTACTGGCTGATTAGCAATTGATAAATGGATCATGTATAGATCGATCGATCGTTCTCGATCTTGCCTAGGTCAGGATCCACTGGAAAGTTGAAAGCTTTACTTCTTTGACACCGGCCGGAAAAGGGAAGCATATATATGCATACTTGTTCAAATGGTCTTTCTAATCCAGTCATCGGTCATGCACCCACAACACAGTATTTCTAATCCAGTCATCGGTCATGCACCAAGTATTTCTAATCCAGTCAGGCACCCAGAACAAAATCCACATAAACAAAGGCTTGACGTACTAATCAATGGAGCACGCAATTCACACAATTTTGTTCTTGACGTTCGAGACCGTCTCGGCATGTACTAGCAGCCAAGCGTCGATCTTCGGGTCAAAGTTTCAGTCCTGCTAGCTGACGGTGCAGCTAGCAAGATATATATATCTACAAGGTGATAATAGTTCGTTCGTTTGGCATATAATATGCGCGAGAAATGGTTTCTGATTTATGACGGCAGGATGATCTCCCGCTGCCGTAAGCACCCACCGCACATTGTTTAACACTTGGACAAAATATATAGAACCCTTCATGTGATACTACGCCGTTTGACTTACATCTCACCTGCTCCCCATCCACTTGCTGTCGCATCGGTCGTACGTACACGACCCGGAATATATATACGAACTGGTCTAGCTAAGGTCCAAGGACAGTGACACCCTTGTTGATTACTTAATCAATCAAGTGGAGTGATTAGTTTATTTATGTGGTCATCATGGAATAAACCAAGCATAGCTCGATCATGACGGGTTCCTTGTGGGAGTAGTAAAGCATTTGAAAGTTTGGACCGTCTCCTTGTCGCGCGATGCGCTTAATTCCATTTGACATCATCTCTATCATGCATTCACGGACCAGCCGGGGAACATCCCTATCGATCCATCCGATCCGATATCACCTTAGGTCAATGCTTGCTGGGTAGAAATATGGCCCAGAGCTTTGTTTTCTTGCATGCACATGGCGCTTGCACTGCACCGCACTAGTGTTCAACTTCTATGAATCTCAAAGTTCAAAACATCTGCTCTTCTTTAATCTCTGTCCACTGCAAGTTATGATATGGAAAACACTGCAGGCATGCAGTTATACTATGCATGCATCAACATGGCATCTCCTCTGCTTTTTTTCCTTGCTGAAAATTGAGATAAACAAAGCTCGAGAAACGAAGGAAACACAGCCGTGGGTGCGTCATGGCGAATGCATTGTAATATTCGGCACACTGCAATTGGGTTCTGACTTTGGGCATGGAGCTGGACTGCTTGTCGTTTCCTGTGGATGCTGCCAACACAGTCAGGAATCTGCTAGCTCGACATGCTTGTTCGTTTCCCAGATGCCAGACGCATCCCCTGATTCCTCCCATTTTTCTTATCTTTCATCAGTACTATAATCGCAAACAACTATGGCTAAGGCAGGCATCAAACCACGGAACGCCAGGCCTGAATCCTAGACTGGCTGCTTGTTGCTTATTTTATGTCGCAAGTGTCAACGGGTTGAACAATTCAGCCTACATCGTCTGGCAGATATACTTACCCATCTCCAAACAGTTTTAAGAAATTGGGGAGTGTACTTCTTCTGAACTTTTGTTTTCCTTGAAAAAAGGCACGTAACAGAAACTTACAGGACCACACGTTTTAGTATTCACTCTTGTTTTCTTAATTCTGGAGAAGTTTTCCTTGCGGTATCACCAGTTTTAACCACACTGTCCTCATACTTTGCTGTCTATCGAACTGACGGAAAATGACATGTACAGACTTTGGCCACGGCCAGCGAAAATTCAGATTTACAACAGGAGCTAGCATTTATTTGTACTTGACTGCCAACATAAGAGGGACTATTTCCCAGATGAGCTACTTGATTCAAGCGCCTCTCAGAAGCCTGTCTTTTGCTGCACCGATGCCTTTCTGCAGATCGATATATTTCTCAAGTGAAATTTCTGAAAAGGATTCAAGCTTCACGATGAATGTCATGAGGCTCGACTGTAGATCTGCACTGGTATCATTTCTAGGGACTTCCTGTTCACCATTTGACGTCTGGTCTAGGCCTTGGTTCAGATCACGTGGCAAATAGCTGCTTATATCTGCAATGAGACCTTCGATAGCTTCTTCCAAATCTTTGGTCGGTAACTCGTCCAGTAACCTCGTCCACATTTCACAGGTGGTGAATATGGGCGCGACAGCACACTCTGTCAGCGAAACGTTGACGACCACGTTCTGCTTCCTGGAGTAGCTCATCCTCTTCTTCACAGGTTTCATGCACCTGTGCAACCATGAGTTTAGGCTGTGCAGGTAAGCCTTGTGAGATGCAATCCACTTTTGCAAGTTTGAGCACAGTTTCGTGAGCTCAACCGAGAGGAGGAGGGCAGCTTGGCACCGCGACTCGGACTCGAATGATATTTCTACTTTGCGGCTGCTAGATAGTAACTTGATGATCGCATGCTGACGCCGATGGCACTCGAGCATGGTTGCCCACATCCTGGTTAAACTGCAGGAGAAAAATGAGCAGGTACTTCATCAGATGTTATATAACTGCCAGTATGTAAACACTAATCTTCCTCTTCTGACGGAGTGCATGATGGAGTGCATGTTATCTGCCAGGATCTTATAACAGATACCCAATAGCATTTCATTTCTATACAAATTGAAATGGACAAACATACTTATCAATTAGTTCATCCAGCTGTGGTTGAATCTCTTTATCCCTTAGATCTTCTATCTTCTTAGAAATGAAGTCTATTTTCTCAATAGCAACTAGGACTCTGGAATGCAAGTCTTTTACAGTAGCACGGGTAAAATCAGTAATGATTTGATTTTTCCCTCGCGACTCCTGGTCGTTCAGTTGCTTACATTTCTCATCATACCTCCTGCAGATGTTGCTGCTGCCCTGAAAGTAAAATAATTCTTAGGCTTTCGAAATGGCCATGGACGGCACAAATTGTAGATCTTACATGAAAGCTTTAAAATCAACAATTCCAGAAATAAGTCATTTAACAGGAATTGTAGTAGATAGTTCCAGTGAAGGTGATCACAATAGTAAGTTTAGAAGAAACAAGGTATATTTCACTATGCTAAAAAAGAAAGGAAAAAAGACCTCCCATAAAAAAAATGAGATATGGAGAACAGACTTCAATATTCAAAGTGTGCACATGGAGTTGCAAAACGGAGCTGTTACCTTAACTTCATCATAAAGCTTTGTCTCCCATGCATACAACCTATCTAGTGTTGATGTACCGATGTCAAGAATAGTCCCAGCAAGATTTTTAGATGGCGACAATTGTGAAGACACTGATCTATGCCAGATAAGGTACTTTATCTCAGCTTGAAGAGGAGCTGCATTAAATCATAGCGCAAAATAATATTTTCATACTAAGTACGAATCTGGTTTCAGTAGAAATAAAACAAAGAACAAAAATGAACAGCAACATCAATTGCCTGGGGAGGGTCGTATGAAACTAATCTTCTTCAGTAGGATAGTAAGAAAATGAAACTACCACAACACACACACAAAAAAAATAAAACGAATATTAAAATTACAGAGCATGGTAATTGGTAAGAAAATAGCATTGTTAATCAATTACAGAAATGTTGCTGAATATATCTGTAACATGGGTACAGAGAAATAAAACTAAACTAATAACTTCAGAAGAGATAACATACGTTCAGGAACAGAAACTTCCTCCCTGTAGCAAAAGAGGATTCTTGCAAGAAAATCTGACGCCTTGGATCCATGTACTGCAGAAAAATATTATTTTGAACAAGTGGCAAGAGGATTTAGGTAAATGGTTGTGCAATACAACTGTTGTTACATGATATCAAACCTATTTCTTCAGGCAATAGAGGGCGGAACTGAATTTTATCTTCTTCCAAAATCATTGGGACTTGTTTTCCAGATTCACATGCCCTAAAGAATAATATCTCAATCTGTTTCATGCATGAAGGTAAATCCTTCACCACATTGCTTACATCAGGATAAGATTCCTTGGAACCCATAGGACGAGTACCGTCTGAAGATGGCACAGCATTAACTGGGGTCATGGCAGGAATTTCATCATTTTCATTTATGATAATGTCTATTATTCTCCTCTTTCCTTTGAGCTTCTTTTGTGAAGCCATAATTTCTGAAACCATACTCTCCGAGGCATGACATGCAGTAAACTGTTCGGTTAAAATATTTTCCCCAGACAGATAGTTGTGGTTCATGGACATCTGCGATGAGGTTTCAGTGGATGGAGTATGGGAACAGTCCTCATTTGCAAGAGAGTTCTCTCCTTCAAAAAACTTCCTTAGAAGAGATCCTGTGTTTCTAAGTGACATGGTATAATCATAGTGGGCAGATGCAAGTGCGCATCTTTCATCAATTGCCTCTCTCACAAAACGCTTCCTCTCCTGGCATAACACAAGGACCTTGTCGTCTTCAGTTGTCTTAGAAGATGTCAGCCCCATTTTTACGTGCAACAGCTAAGTGCAAAGTCAAGAAAGGCTACTGACACATGCAAATTCAAGGACAGCTACCGAGGTTAACTGTAAGACCCCTGGCTGTTATTTGCACGCAACTGTGTATAGATGGTGTAGTTTGCGCCTCTGATGCTGCAACGTAAAAATTCATCGCAGTTAAACAATGTACTAGGATAAACAGAGTAAACAAGAGTGATATCTTCACTAAGTGGAAATACATGACTATCGTCAAGTAACCCCCCTCCTCCCGAAGCATACATCACATCACACGTTTTACTGAAAACAAGTCAAACTGAAGGCAACATTACTGAGCTGGAACAGTTGAACTGACCACCTGCAAAAGAAAGCAGAAGAAGATCTAAACTGAACACTTGAACAGTACGTAGGTGAAAACACAACTCTTATCATTTGCATCAAGGCTCATCAGTCATAACTGGAAGTGTGCATGATTTCTAACATCAACGATATTCTTTGGCCATGTGCCAAAATTCAAGATAATCGACCACACTCTACAGCCTTCACCAAGTGTTAAGTGGAGTAAAACACACAGGCTAACTAAAACGCCAAAGCAAATGTTAGTACAAAATTCTCAAAAAACAGCATGCTGTCTCAGACCATTAAGCAGCCAGCCCATTAGTAGTTCTTACTCCGTTCCTCTCCAATCCACTCATATCGACTGCACCCAAGAGAAACCGATAGCTGAAAAGGAAGATCACCTACCCGAGCGGGTAGCCACTTGAACCACGACCGGGTCCCCGGCGCGGCCTTTCTCCGAACGCCTCCGCGGCGCGGCGACAGAACAGACGCAGTAGAGGGGCTGGGAAGAGGCGAGCAGGTCGAGGGGCGAGACGAGGCGTGTGGAGTACGAAGGAGCACAGGCTGCACAGCAGGACGCCATTGCCGTCGCCTATAGGCATCGCCATTCGCCGGCGGACAGCAGCGCGCCATTATTCCGCGGCCGGAGTAACTGCAGACGCGAACGTGTGTGGCGCAACGCGACGCTGCGGGCCTTCTCGGCGTGGGCCCCACTCTCGAGTCCCTCTCCATGCCGCATTTATGGCGAGGGAATTAAAAAAAACTACCACAATTGGGGCAGCAGTAACAGGTCAGTACCGATTGTACTAATTTTTTCAAAAACATACCAACACTGAGGTAATGACAACAACCGGCGCTGATAGCTCGTGTTAGGAGGTCTGACGAGTCGGGGCCACTGTCAGAGCTGACGTGGCGCAGACGGCCGTTTGGACAACAGCAGACGGCCACTGTCAGAGCACCATGAGAATCTCACGCACGTACAGCGGGAGAACACGGGAGGGCGCGAGCATGAGGAGGCGCAGCAGGCGGTCGGCAACGTCGGCGTGGGAACACGCAGGACGGAGCGAGCATGTCCTTCGACGAGCACCACCTCCGCGTCGAGAACGCGCGCCTCCGCGACGAGATCGACCGCATCTCCGCCATCGCCGCCAAGTACGTCGGCAAGCCCATGGTGCCCTTCCCCGTCCTCTCCAACCCCACGCTCGGCGCCACCGTCGGGGTATACGGCGGCGCCGACGTGTTCGGCGCAGCCACCGAGATGATGTCGGCGATGAGGGGCGCCGCCGTCGGCGTGGACGTGGACAAGCAGGGCGTGGTGGTGGAGCTGGCCGTGGCGGCCATGGAGGAGCTGGTCCGGATGGCGCGGATGGACGCGCCGCTGTGGACGGTAGACGGGGCGCTTGACGAGGATGAGTACGCGCGGATGTTTGGGCCGCGAGGCGGGCTCGGGCCCAGGCAGTACGGGCTCGTCTCCGAGGCCTCCCGCGACGCCGCCGTCGTCATCATGACACCAGCCAGCCTCGTCGAGATCCTCATGGATTTCGTGAGTATCCACTCATGCATTATTGTCCACTGCATTTCACTCCGTGTGATCGATCGGTCTGAATTAACCTGTGCCTGCATCGCACCTGAACAGAACCAGTACGCGGCGGTGTTCTCGAGCATCGTGTCCAGGGCGGCCACGCTGGAGGTGCTGTCCAGGGGCGTTGCCGGCTGCTACGACGGCGCGCTGCAGGTGATGTCGGTGGAGTTCCAGGTGCCGTCGCGCGCTGGTGCCCACCAGGGAGAGCTACTTCGTCAGGTACTGCAACCGCAACTCCGACGGGACCTGGGCACCCCGGGCTGGTTCGCCCACACCTCCATGCCCCGCCCGAACTTGGGTTCCTTGACGCGCGCCACCTTCCAGTACGCGTGTAGCGGGGCCACGGACTCGATCTAGCCCGTCGGGATCTTGGTCTTGTCGAGGGGCGTGTAGCGCGACGCGAAGATCTGGAGCTCTTGGTCGAGGACGTCGCCGCTGTCGTGGCCGGCGAGGTTCCAGTACGCGTGGTTCGCCAGGTTCACCGGCGTCGCCTTGCTCGTGGCCGTCGCGTTCATGGTGATGCTCAGGTCGTACGGGCTGGAGAGCCGGTGCCGTCGCCGCTGGTGCCCACCAGGGAGAGCTACTTCGTCAGGTACTGCAACCGCAACTCCGACGGGACCTGGGCCGTGGCCGACGTGTCGTTGGACACCCTGCGAGCTCAACGGGCACGGCCGGCGGCGGGGAAGCCCCGGCGGCGCCGGTATGCTTCCGCTCCGGAGAAGGCAGGGTCGATGAAGGGGCCCCACGTCCGCCCTTTGACTAACGGCCGTCAGCGCCACGTAAGCTCTGACGGTGGCCCCGACTCGTCAGACCTCCTAACACGAGCTATCAGCGCCGGTTGTTGTCATTACCTCAGTGTTGGTATGTTTTTGAAAAAATTAGTACAATCGGTACTGACCTGTTACTGCTGCCCAAATTGTGGTAGTTTTTTGTAATTCCCTCATTTATGGCACATGCGGCCCATCCAAATGGGCCATTGCGACCGCAGGCCAGAGGCCCAGCCCACCGAGGTCCATCTCGCTTCAGGATCCGGCCCATATAAACCCGCTCAGTCCCGTCTCCTCCAATTCCTTCCAGTTCAAACCTTCCGCTGCCGTAATCGTCTCCCCCCTTCCGCTCACGATTTCCAGCACCCAAATCTTGCTGGTTAATTCGCAATAATTAGTGCGCGATTAATCAGCGCGCCGACCCAGATTTCCTCGACCGTTGCTACTTTCCTCGCGCAGGTTAGCGCTCGCCCTGCTCCTCGGCTCCTCCGCTCGCTGCTCCATTTCTTGGTGGTTAGTTCTTCCGTTCTTGATTCGGGCTGTGCGGCGGATTCTGAATTCCGAGTTAGATTCGTGTGCTCCGCTGCCCGGAGGTTCTGACTTGCGGGTGAGGTTCTTGGTTTGTTGGTGGATCGGTGCGCTGTTGGTTCTGTACGTGACCTGTTCGGCAGATTTCCTCACCCGACTTCGTTAGATGCGGCTTACAGAAAGCGTATGCTTGTGGTTATCTTGCGAAGCGTACCGGTGGTTTTTCTTGCAGATATCTTTTGCGTGCCTGGTTCCGGACTCCTCTGTTGATTTGTTCTTGTGTACTTCTACTTCCCGAAGAAAATGGTTTTCTGTAGCAGTAGCATCTGGTTTCTCTAGAATTGATTTGCAAATCAACTGGTTTACTCAAATAGTCTAGCTCCTTGTATGATTTAGTCCGTGGTAACTTCTTTGCTGACCAAGATCTGACACATGCAGTGACTCTTTTCGTGGGGATCTGTGAAACTGCAACAGTTCCCGTAAGATGAGAAGATTCTTTTTCTTCGGGTCCTCCACAGCGAACGAGGGGAATGGCAATGGGACACCAGGTGAGGATGCCAAGAGCAAGCATAAGAACAGGAAGACACTGCAGGAAGGTGAGGGCGATGCCAATTCTAGTTCCAGGTCCGATGACCATGGCGCAAGGATATCGAGATCGCGAAGCCGCCGTGGGAAACTGAACAATGAGGAACCATCCAATCCGAAGCAGCTCAGGAGGTGCATGTCGTTCTCATCCGCGGCCACCAACAATTGCTTGAAGGAACGGAGCTTTAGCTTCTCGGGCGATGTTCCTGGTTCTTTCTATAATGAATCTGATGCGCCTCATCACTCCGAAGATGCCAAGTAAGTTTTTGGATTATAGGATGGTTATGCTCATTATGCCATAAAATTTAGGATGACAGGAAAAGGATTGTTGATCAAACCAGTATGTGGTTATTGACATAGTGATCTGCCGTTCCATTGTAGTAATGACAGAAAAGGAAAATAAGAAACTTATTATATGTTGGTTATGTGTCTATGCAAATATCACTCATTTTACTCCTTGTAAATTCTTAATTATTTGTCAACTGTCCCTTCTGCAAAATTTTCAGCTTCAGTGTACATGCAGCTTTCTTTAGGCATTGTTCACCACTCCATTATTTAAAGTTCAGGAGATATAATCCCTCCCCATTGTTGTTCTAGGTTAGCTTTACAGTTAAAGATTGTTCTTGTGATTGTGTTCCGTTTTTTATAACAGTTCCGATTATATCTATAAAAATTGTCTGATAAAACTTCCATCGTAACACATTCTGATTATTTTACTTGCAGTCGCTATGCATGGTCACCAGAAAGGCGTCCAGTTTTAAGAGAAGACTCGATAAAGGTTCCAAAAGCACATTCAGTTCTGGAAACTGACTCTCCTCGTTCAAGATGCTATTCATGCTCAACAGGGCACTCCCTCCTACCTCCCCTGTTGCCCTTAGATGCAGGTCTACACGGCTAGGCAATTTATTGAACAAGAATGAAGTTCTAGATCGGTATATTGAGGGAGAGCAGGAAGCTGCCATTCAAAATGAGAAACGGAGGCAGAACTCTCCCACCAGATCTGTGGGATCGAATTCTAGAAGGCCACCTCGACCCCATTATACAGTGCCATCTTTTCAAAAATCAATGAAAGAGAGCCTTGAGACCTACCCAAATGTGAATGCAAATGATGTGTATCTCCATCAACTCGCTAAAGAACGTGCAAATGACTCCTGCAAGAATACAACTCTTAGTCATGCAAGTGTTTTGGATGATTTTGGAAGATTGCCACAAGTAGAAGATTACAAATCAGAAAGTTTTCCATCTGTTGAAGATATCTACGAGGATTTCCAAGATCTGCAACCTTCAAATGTCATTCAGGATACCCACCAGTATTATCATGATAATGACATGGACTTTGCCCTAGAAGGGCAAGAAACTGATGACAAGTTGCTTCAAAGGGCAAAAGAAGTTGAAGAGAGGTTTATAGGTCTCTGTGGAGACAGTTATGAGCTTAGCATGTCCAGATATAAGCGATTAAGTTCAAATGAAGTGTTCCAATTGCTTCAGAGTTTGACTGAAGATAGGAGTCAGTTAGCAGATGAACTGTCTTCACAGATTAAGGCACGCCTTACTGAAAGGTTTAATGCCAAAGAGCAGTACAAACAGTCAATGAAGGAGTTGGACATCAGAACTAGAAAGTTGGAGAAGGAGAAGACTGAAATACAAAGTGCTTTGGAGACAGAGATCGACAGGAGGTCAAACGACTGGTCAGCTAGGCTATCGAGATTTCAGTATGAAGAAGAGAGACTACGTGAACGGGTGAGAGAACTTGCAGAGAAAAATGTCTCCTTTCAGAGAGAACTCACTTCTCTTGAAGCAAACAGAGTGGATGCATCTGAAAAGGTTGCAAGTTTGGAAATGCAAAATGTAAAACTAACCGATGAGCTAGAGAGAGTCAGAAACGAGCACAACAATCTCCACAATTCTTCATTAGAGTTGAATGCTCGGTTTACCAAGGCTGCAGAGGAAAAGGATCATATCAGAGGATTCTTGAAAGATAAGGAGGGTGATAACAAGGCATTGCACCAAGTGGTTGCAAGGCTACAAACAATATGCAGTGAGCAAGAAAAGACAATTGCTGGTCTGAGACAGGGGTTCAGTGCCGAATTAGATAAGGAATCTGCTGGATGCAGCAATGAGAGAAAGAGTAGGATACGGATGGAGCTTATTAGACTGACAGGAGTGGAGCAGAAGTTGAGAGGTGAAGTTCAGTCTCGTCGTCTTGAAGTAGAATCTCTTAGGCAAGAGAACATTGCACTCTTAAATCGTCTACAAAGTACTGAAAATGGATCAAGCTTTTCCTCAATTCGTCTTGGCCAGGAACTTCAAGCCAGAGTAGACCATTTGCAGATACAAGGCTTGTCGTTGCTTGATAAGACTAGCCAACTTTGCACCAAATTGTTGGACCTCGTGAAATGCAGGAGGCACGAAAATGAACATGACAGAGATATTGATGCATTAGACTACACACTGGAGTTCCAGAGCATCAAAGGAGGAATTGACAATCTGAAAAAAAGCTTGCGGGCAACCAATGCTGTGCTCGCTGAAAAGCAGAATTTGAAAAAACAATCTGGAGAGGCTGCGGCTGAAGGTAGTTCTCCCAGGGAGCAGAAGGATGAACTATATCTGGTATGAAAGCATGTATTCTGTTCAGTAATTTTTTTAAAAAAAAAATTATGCTGCCGTGTTTCTTCCGCTGATGGGATAAGAACATTAGATTGATTTAGAGAGTCACATTTTATAACGAAACAGTGACATAAGATCTTTTATATGATATCACTAGTGAGTCGAGTCAAACCAAATGCTTTCTTGAACTAACTATTCTGGAAACTCTAAATGTTTCAGTAGGTGCAGATTCTTGATCCAGTTTCCCCATTATTTGTTACTGTAGGTTGATTCTGAACTCAAGCTCAAAGAAGAGGCTCTTCTCAGTAGAGTACTGAAGGAGGCACTTTTGTTGAAGGAACTTGACATTGAACAGTTGCAGACAGACGTGGCATCTTTACTTCGTATCCAAGACGTGATGAGAAATGAGGTCCAGAGAGTGCAAGACGAACTGTCCTGCATAACGCACAAGGCTAAACATATGGAGCTTCAGGTATCAACCTATCCAAATACTCCCTAACAAGCCAGTACGTCATTATTATTGTCTGGTAAAAGGTGGATTTGGACACTGTCTTATGTTCTGTTCGCAAAAAAGACACTGTCTTATGTATTATTGATGGATGTTGAAGACCATTGGACTCAAATCAAGTTGTTTTAGCTCCTTTTTTTTTCTCTTCAGCTAGTCATGACCATCCTAGATTGTTTTGTTTCTTCAGCTGTCTGCAGTGTGTATCCTTTGTTTGTTTACATATTTGTTGCACCTAGCAGGGTTCGAGGAAAGACGAGTCGATCAGCCAGATCCAGCAGGATTTCCAAGAATCCGCCAAGGAGCTAAGCGCCCTGAGAGGACAGCTGAAGATAGTAACCGACGAAAGGGACCTCTCGTGGCAGGAAGCGAAGCAGCTTCGCAAGACGACCAGCGTCATGCAGAATGAGATCGCCTCGCTCAAGAAGAAGATCGAATCCCTCGAAGAAGACATCCTTGTGAAGGAGGGGCAGATCTCGATTCTGCAGGACAACATCTACAAGCCGCCGCTCGACTTCATCTGCAGCCCCACGACGATGAAGCAGTTCGGCATGGAGTGAGAAATTGCACAGAGAAAGGAACGGTTTTACAGCAGAGCTCTTGAGATAATAGCTTTCTTTTATACTTTGTGAACAGAGAGATGTTAGATGCCTATGGCCCATAGGCTGTTCATAGGCTTCGATAGTATCTTCAGTAAGTACACCATAGTGACTCGTTGTTGAACTGAACAGCTCAGCACCTTTTGTACAGCAATGCATACATCACGACCTGTGATGGTCTTGCTGCGCTTTTCTTAATAAGCTTCTGCACTGTTGTCTGGCGATGATAATGTTGTGAATCGGTGAATCGTCCCTTTCCCGTGGTTTTCAATTTCTTTTTGTTCGCTTGTCACTGTATGTATATGCACGGTTTGTCTTCCAACTGAGGATTACACCTTGTGTAAAGCGATGCATACATCTGTCACCGACTGTTTCAAGTTGTGATAACCATTTTTGAGTTTCTGGACTAGATACATCTGGCGATGATGATGATGATGATGCTTGCACTTATCATCCATTTTAACTACGGAGTACTACTCAATTTCTTCTTGTTCACTTGTCACTGTACATATCATGTTCTTGGCGTGCTCTGAACTTTACATTTGTCACAAGTTATTGCCCAGTGGCGACTGAGACTGACTTCATGACATCTTTTCTAGGGGCTTCTACATCACGCAACTTGCATTTTGACTAGGTGTGATATGGCTAAGATGATCACTGTTCTGGATAATACGGTCTGCATCTGATCGATCGCCGAGTGGAAAGATCTCACAAATGGTTTTGTAATTTCAAAAGAAGAAAAAAAAAAATGGTTTTCTGAACAAGTAGGGGCCGGACACTTGAATATAGTTGCATTGAACCACATGATCACATGAGCTCTGACTCGTATTATATCTTCTTCCTTTGGGTTGGCGTCGTTATCCCTGACAGGAACCCGGCTTTGAATGCGGCGTCGTGTCATCTACAGTAGCTCCATCCAAAGTCAAAACGACGCTCCATCCATGTCCCGGGGCTAGCTGCGTGCCCCACCTACATACACGGCCTGCATATATCGCGAGGCTGGTAGCTCTCGCCGTACGTTGCCGCACGCACAGAGCGACGAGGCGAGACGAGGCGTGTACGGCCAAGAAGAGAAGAGAAGAGTAGAGAAGAGAAGAGAAGAGAAGAGAAGAGAAGAGGAAAGATCGGCCATGGCGAGCGTGTGCACGCTCCTGTTCGCCGCCGTGCTCCCTCCGCTCGCGGTGCTCCTGCTCGCCGTGGCTGGCCGCGCCGCGGTGCGAGGGGTGGGCGCGCTGGCGCGCGCGCACTTCGCGTGGCCCGCGGGGTCGCCGTTCATGCACGTGGACCTGGCGCGGGGGCGGAAGGGCGGCAGGTGGGCGGCACCGGCGCAGCGGGACCACGAGCTTCGGGTGTCGCTGTACCAAAGGAGGAAGAAGAAGCAGGAGGACAGCGGCGAGGAGGAGGAGGCGGCGGTGGAGTGCGTGTTCTGCCTGAGCGGCGTGGAGGAGGGGGAGGAGGTGCGGGAGCTGCGGTGCCGGCACGTGTTCCACAGGGCCTGCCTCGACCGGTGGCTGGCGACGCCGCCCGCCACGTGCCCGCTCTGCCGCTCCCGCCTGCTCACGGCGCCGCCTACGCCCGCCGGCGAGGAGGAGGACTTCGACCTCGACTCCGACCTGGTGCTGCTCATGGCGTACGTGCACGGCGGCAGCACCTGGTTCTGGTCGCCGTGATCCATGTCCTCGGTCCTGTACCGTACGTACGTACACGTACGGTGGTCGATCTGCACGTCCGGCCAGCCCGGCAATGTTTTTGTTTATTGTTTTCTGATCAGCTGGATAGATGTTTAGTTTTTTTTTTGGGATCGATGGGCTTGTGTACGGCAAGGAGGATGCTGGATGGTATGGAGCTTAGCTTGTCTTCGCAGTTTGTTAATGGCGCATGCAGGGGCGTGGTGCTTGGGTGGTCGCCACGTACGCATGGTCGAGCGCACGTTGTTCCCGCCGGCGGCGACGTGTGGCAAGACGACGGCCTCCCCTCGATCGTAGCTAATCTCTCTCTCGATCTCGATCTCGATCGTTCGGAAGTCGCGTCCTGTGCCTTTGGGTTTTAATTTCGCGCGTTGACGCCGCCGTCGATCTGGCCTTTAAGCTCGTCGATGGAGGCATGCAAATAAATGTATACGACTGACTGCATGAGAAGTCTTTAGCCGACGGCGCGCGCGGGTGGAAGCTATGACTGTTTCGAAAAAAGAAAAAAGGAAAGCTATGACTTGTTACTTGTTACTCTTTTTATCGAAAAGTTTTTCAGTTGTTACTTGTTGTTAGTAGGATTTCTTGCACCTGATCGATCTCCCGTTACCCCTTTATATTAAGAAATAAAAATCGTATTTGCAAGTTTCTGAAATCATAAATGAAAATCCTGCATGGTGTCAATGATTTATCAAACAAAGGTACAAAATCTAAATTGAAATAGTTTATATTTAAAGCTACATACAAATAAAAAAATTGTGATTTTGTATGCTTCTAGGATACATCATTGGCTATTTTTCTACGTTCTTTAAACGTGTAAATATTTTTTATTTTAAAAAACAAAGGATCACTGAATTTCGGGTGGGCAAAAAGACATTCTGGGGGAAATCAAGCCTCCTTGTATAGTCATACGCAGACCAACCACGATGTATGACATGCTTTGGCAACAATAGATCCAAGATCCTGCCGTGGCAAGCTCGACAGAGGTCATGCATCCTCCGAGCTGGACACCTGTCCTCCAACGTGGCGCGCTGCTCTGCTAGCCATTCTGCAGCGCAGCGAGCACATGTACGTGGCGTGCTCGAAGCCTGGAGCAGGTTTGCTTTAGCATTGCTACGCAGTGGGCCGCGCCTGTAGATCATCTCCCGCAACGGACCGCCGTGACGATTTCCTTAGAACACAAGGGTAAGGCCGACGAAGGCCAGTTCTACCACGCCGCGGCCCGGTGCCGGCCCGTCCAAGCCACGCTTTTAACTAGGCCGCGAGCTTGCCATGTAAGATTATTTAACTGGTACACATCCTCGTACGTTTCTAGTCACAACACAAACACTGACACACACAGTGTCACATTTGGAAGTTAGTCGATATGAATAAACCACATTATCTGAAAAAGGTACACTGGCTAGCCGTGTTTCCTCCAGCACTTGAAGCGACGGTGGCAACCGCAAGATTCATGGCACTGGATGAATGCGGATTTCGCCCAGACGCTACGCCATCCCTTTTCCTTGTGGATTGGAGCCTGCATGTTGACCACTAACCCCACACCTGCGGTGTCTGTTGGCATGTCAGGTATCTCAATTATTTTCCATCAGTATTCCGCGAGAGATGCTTCCGTATGGCGACTGATCAGACTAGCCTGTGCGCCTTGTGCTCCTCTCCTCACGTGAAATCGCATGGGACCAGACGTGCTTTAAACTTTGGAGAAGAATCTGATGTGCTTTTAAAGGAAAAAGTCCATTTTAAACCCTGAACTTGTAGGGCTCGGGCGAAATGAACCCTTAACTTTAAATCCCGGTCGTTTTAAACCCTGAACTTAGCAATCCCGGTCTAAATTGAACCCTGGACCAGTTTTCCACTAGAGAAATAAATAAATAGATAATTTGCTACTCTCACCGACATCCATGGCCCACTTGTCATATTCATGCTCAACCTCTCCTCACCCGAAATTGTCTCTGTAATCAAAAAAATTGGCCGTTGGCATCTCTCCCGATAAACAGATGGCGTTGACCCCTGTTCGGCGCCGTTCTAGCTTGCGACGGCGGCGGACAAGCGGGTGTTCGTGGTGGCGAACCTGGACGCTTCCGAGCCGCCCACACACAAAATCCTCGCCGGATGCATCCTATCCCAAATCCTCGCTCAAACCTCCTCCGGCTCCTCGCACCCGGCCCCGTTTTCCCCGTCGTGCTCCACGGTTGCGGCACCACTAGCAAGATGCGCGCGCACCTCCTCGATGACAGGTTCCATGACACGAGCTTTTGGTGCCCATGGCGCTGGGGTCGCGAATCGGCGGCGCGAGGACGAGCAGGAACCACAGCGGCCGGGGGCGCAAATTGAGCCGAGCCTGTTCGACGCGTTCTTGCGGAGCTCCGCCCGGCGGCGCGGTGACGGTCGTGGCCGTCCAGGGGCCGCGCCCGCCCGGCCTCCCCCTGCTCCTTCGTCGCGCCCGCAGACCATCGCCGCGAGCGCCCGATCCAGTCGTGCGGTCGCCAGGGCCGGAGGAAGCGCCCTGGGCAGCAGGGCATGCTGGTGTGCCACGTCATCGCCGGCCGCGTCCGGCGCGCAGCCGACCCCTCGTGCGAGTATGACTCGGTGGACGCGGGCGGCGGCGAGCTCGTGGTGCTCGACAGCCGTGCCGTGCTCCCCTGCTTCCTCGTCATCTACAAGGTCAATAATCAAGCTAGCGAGCTCTGCAAGCTGCAGCTCCATTGCTGATCCGTGGATGATGGATGGATCCTCGTGTGAATAAGCACCAACGACAGCGATGATGGATGGATCCTCGTGTGAATCACCACCAACACTTAAAGGAAAAAATTGGGTTAAAGAGATGAATATGACACGTGGGCCCGTCCAGTCAGTGAGACAACATGTATTCCCGGCCGGGATTTTTTGTTTCTCGGTGTGCCAAACAACTACAAGGTTCAATTTAGACCGGGATTGCTAAGTTCAGGGTTCAAACGACCGGGATTTAAAGTTCAGGGTTCATTTCGCCCGAGCCCTACAAGTTCAGGGTTTAAAATGGACTTTTTCCGCTTTTAAATAGGCAGCTCATCATCCATTCTTTGCATCGTGTGTCCAACTCCAATGTCTGGCCGTTTCTTCAAACTCACCTTCTTTAAACTACGTCACTCTAATCTACTTATTCATACTTAGATTTAAGATAAAATGTACACGAAAAAACATAGGCGTCCACAAGTAGCTTCCATTCCCGTATTTGATTTCGAGTTTCATCGAGTGTAAATTCTCAATTTTGAACCGATATTCAAAAACTTTCTTAGACGAATTTTGTCAACTTCGTCACACTCAGTTGACCGTTCGAAATATGATTTGACGAATAGGTTCACCTCAACATGGATAAACTCTTATGGCAAGATGTTCTTCAATAAGGAATGAAGATATCCCCCATGGATAAACTCTTATGGCAAGATGTTCTTCAATAAGGAATGAAGATATCCCCATTGGGAACATGGGGATCCCAGTATAATGTCATGCAACGCTATCAAAATAACGAGTGTCGGTATCCTAGAAAACAAAGGTTCTTCAAAACTAATGAAGATATCCACAAGCGGGACCATGGATAACCACCGAAGAAATCCACTACCGTAGTTTATTTAAATCCACCGAAGATATCCCAATGTGGGAACATGGGGATCCCTTTAGTGTCACACGACGTTATCAAATAAGAGGGGTGAAGATATCCCCCATGGATAAACTCTTATGGCAAGATGTTCCTCAATAAGGAATGAAGATATCCCCATTGGGAACATGGGGATCCCAGTATAATGTCATGCAACGCTTTAAAATAACGAGTGTCGGTATCCTAGAAAACAAAGGTTCTTCAAAACTAATGAAGATATCCACAAGCGGGATCATGGATAACTACCGAAGAAATCCACTACCGTAGTTTCTTTAAATCCACCGAAGATATCCCAAAGTGGGAACATGGGGATCCCTTTAGTGTCACACGACGTTATCAAATAAGAGGGGTGAAGATATCCCTCATGGATAAACTCTTATGGCAAGATGTTCTTCAATAAGGAATGAAGATATTCCCATTGGGAACATGGGGATCTGTCGTGGTGGTAACACGGCAGATGCCATAGGATGGCTTATGTTGGGGCCGATGGACGCCGGTGATACCGGGGAGGGCTAGCGCGCTAAAGAGCACACACGAAGAACACAAAGCACACAGGCAATCTACCCAGGTTCAGGGCTCTCGTGAGAGATAAAACCCCTACTCCTGCCTGTATCTCTCAAATATATCTCAGGTATCTCAGTACACAAGTGCTCCTTGAGCTGTATGATCCAACAATGGATAGCTAGAAGATAAAGTTACTTAGTCCCAAAGTCTCGTCCCTCACGCAGAGGGGGTGCAGCCCTGGCTACAACCAAGGTACAGTAACCGACTTACTGTAGCCGAGTTACAGTAACCGAGTTACAGCTGTCCTCCACTAAGCTTACACGTGTCACTGCCGAGCTTACAGGTGTCCCTGCCGAGTTACCGAAATAACCCTTGTAGCACACTGTAGCCGACATATAGCCTTGTCAGTGACATGCTCATGATGACCTCTGGCACACATGCGTACGCCTATGTCAGCGTCTTGATCACCAAAGTCCACTCTGACAAGACAGGACGGGACATGCCATGCCTCGAGTCCCGCACTGCCTCGAGCCCAGCACTACCTCGCTGTCTGTTCCCTCTTATCTCCTACGCAGAGATAAGCACGCCATCAATTCACCTCTGCACCGTCCCTCTGCCACACTCCCGTGTCAGACGGGAAGTGACCGCTCCATTGACTTCCATGCCGAGTTAAGGCACCTCTTCTCCTTAACTCGGCATAGATATGTCGGATCCCCTTTCCTGGAGCATGACCCTGCACAAGAGAAAACACACAGGCATACCAACATTCATATGTCGGTTGGATTATGTCGGACGCCATACCCCGGTCCCTTCCGGACCAGGCTATCTCGGTTCACTTCAGTGCCATACCTCGGTATAACAACAAGCTGAGCCTTGCTCTGCTCAATGAGGTAAGTGACATGGTTAAGACCGTACTTCGGTTCTTCCATGAACACAACTTTACACTATCATGACCCTACCTCGGGGTAGCCCCCCGACATTAGTCCCCGAAGCTGGTGCGGTCCTGCAGCCTCGGATGAAGGGCCACAACAGGTTTAACAAAATAAACCAGATTTAACCAAGAACCCGACATGCTTATGTCGGATCACCTCCCAAACCAAGAGTTTGAATCTCCAACGAATTCTGACATTTATCCTCATGCCGGATTCTCCGACACAGGAAGATTTCCCTGAATCTTATCCAAGATCGGTCCGTGATCCCCTCCGAGATCTTGCCATAACACGTGGCCACATACCTCTGCACATCTCTCCGCAATCCGTGCGCGGATAGACACGTCTCTGCCCGCACGCCAGCCACGTCAGCCGAGCTCACTGAGTTTTCACGTCCAACAGGCACTTGAGTGCGTTTGACCAGGTCAGCGCACGTAAAACGGCGCGGCCCCTAGAATCCCGCGCCCATTACTGCTCCACTAACCGCGCCCTGCGCCAGTTAGCACTCCGTGGCCAACGATGTGGTCGTTTATCACCGCGCCACACGGTTATTAAGCGCAATAAATCCGCGCGCACGTTTAGGAGATCGTGCGCGGTTAAACCGCACCCCACTCCCATCCTCTGCCTATAAATAGGGGAGCGGGGGCCCCTTCACCTTTTCACGCATTCTCCACACCTTCTTCTTCCTCTCGCTTGCACTGCTCCGCCCCGCGCTACTGCCTCCGCCGCACCGGAGTTTACCGCGCAAGGAGCACAGCACCACCGCACCGGAGTTTGAGGAGCCACTGCAGCGCCGCCGAACCCCACCTCATCAACGACGCAGCGCGCCCTCTCCTGGTAAGATCCGTTCCTCCTGCATTGCCGCACCAACGTGTTCATCTTCCGCGATGAACACGTTCATCTTCTCCGATGAACTTGTAGAACTTCTTGATGAACATGCTTACCGCCAACGCGGTTAGCTGCTAGCTTCTCCTTTACAGATCTGTTTTGGGTCCTTACTAGCATAGTTTTAACAAGGCTGGCACTAGCTTCTCACACTGTCCCTCTAGATTCATCCCTTTTGCTTTGCATTTAACTTCTGTTTTTCCCTTCTCCGTAGATCTTCCCGTAAAATAGCTAGCTGCAGATTGGTGTTTCCCGCCGACACTTCTTTTTTCCCTTTTGCTACTCGGTTTTCCGAGATAATTAACTCGGTCACTCTTCTGCTTTTCTTCAGGAATACTCCGAGATGTCTTGCAGCCATAACCCGGACCCCACCGACATCGCCACGGACGATCTTGAGCGGGCCAGTTGGGAAGGCTCCGACGTTACCCAATCCGAGATTGATTGGTTGATCAAGACTCGGCGCATCCCGGAAGGGTGATATGCCGGGTGCCGGGTAACGAGGCCGAGCCGAGCTTACAAGCCGGCGAACGGGTGGTCGTCGTCGCGCACTTCGAGCGCGGCTTTGGCCTTCCCGCAAGCCCCTTCTTTCGATCCTTCCTCAACAAATTCCACCTTCAACCTCATCACCTTCCCGCCAACGCCATCCTCGCACTTTCCGCCTTCATTTCTTTCTCCGAGGGTTACCTCGGTCACTGGCCCACTGTGGACCTCTGGGCCAGATACTTCCAGTTCCGTCAACAGGTTATCCCGAACAAGGACAACAAACACCTCCCCAAGAGGATGACCGCGTGCGGAGCTGCCACGATTATACCTTGGAGAGGCTCCAGCTTTCCCCGAATCCAGGGATTGGAATCATGTCGGAAGTGGCAAAGGACCTTCTTCTACGTGAAGAGCCCAGCTGACCAAGATCTACTGAACCTGCCGACATTCGTACTCGGCAGTCCCGCAGAACAACACAACTGGGGTTTCAATCCCGGGGAGACGAACCTCGAGATCAATTGCATCCACGGCTACGTTATCTCTTTCCAAGGAGAAGGGCTGGTTGCGGATGATCTCCTGCGGGCTTTCATCAGCCGCCGAGTTTCCCCCCTTCAAGACCGGGTTCACAAGATTTGCCACATGAGTGGCCAATACGATCCAACCCGGCACAGCACTCATACGCTGAGCAGAGCCGAGATTAGAAGACGTGTCAAGGCCATTGCCAAGACAACGATGCCCGAGAAATGGGTATGGGGTAAAAAACCCCATGACAGAAACAACCTTCCAGAACAAGTAAGTAACACACAGTCTTGACCGACATAACTTGCCTGCCGACATTACTTTTATGTCTGCAATATATCATGCTTCTGGACTAACCCGGTTTCACTGCATCCACTTTGCAGCGTTTTGCTCGACAAGCCCAGGAGGATGGAGTGGATCCCTCCACCAAATGGGGCCAAGACTTGCCTGTCCCGGCCGTTCCCGAGTTAGAAGACCCGGACAACGAGGACCATATGCCAATTCCGGATGCTGGCGCCCCTACCTCGGGTAATAACAATGATGACGATGACATCGAAATTCTTGAGATACTTGAAGCTACTCCACTCAAATATGCTTACCCCATGCCCTCGGCACCAATTAACCCAGCAGGCCAAGCTCCAAGCTTGGGCCCTGCCACTACGGGCAACCCTGGCGCATCTCGCAAACGCGCCGGCACTGGTACCTCGGATACCGAGACGTCCACAACCCCGGCCCCTGAGGCGAAAAGACCGAAGATGCGCAAGAAGCCAGGCGACAAGCGCCAGAGCAAGAAATTGCCTCCAGTTACAGAAGGGTAAGCCAACCTTTTCCGGCATAAACTCATTCTCTTTTCTTCCTTCTTTAACCGAGATACTTTTTTCCTGAGGTAACACTCTTTTCCTGCTTCAATGCAGCGCCCCCCTTGAAGTCAACCAGAGCGCATCCAACATGCGCTCGCCCCTATCTCGGCAGACCGACACTGGCGCTGCCAGCCCAGCCCTGACACACCGAACCCCGCCCGTCATAATTTTGCCGGACTCTGATGCCGCCACTGGAGAAGGCCAAGAAACCCCAGACATCTCGGCGCTTGACCGAGATACAGATCTGGGTGGCCAGAGGACACCCCCCGAGTCTGCGCGGACAGAGACTCCGCCACCTCCACCAAAGCAAAAACCACCGCAGCAGCAGCAGCAGCACAAGCAGCAACAGCAACACCACCAACAACAGCAGCAACAACAGCAGCCGCAACAACAGCAAGAAAAGCAGCCTAAGCAGCAGCCGAAGCAGAAGCAGCTCACCAAGCCGCCACCGAAAGCCACTCCGAAATCCACCGAGTTGACAACCCGGGCAACAGCTTCTCCGAGCAAAGTGGTTTTCGGGAAACAACCTATTGACCCGGCGAAGACAGTCGTGCTCACTCCCACTACAACAGCGGCCCACAAAGCACTTAGCACTGCTGTTGCCAAAGTATCTACTGGCAATTGGGATTTTCCTCAGCTCCGTACCCAGAGCGGCCAAAGCCTGGGCTCTGAGAAACAATATTGCATGGACTGGAACGCCGCCGACACTGGCGAGGTTTCTTCTGCAAACCCGGCCAGCCGATATCCCGCAGGACCAAGCGCGGTCGCGCAGTCTATGCATAACTTGCAGGTTGCGACTCTCTGCGCCAGCCAAATTACCGAGGTAAACTTTCCTCGGTCACAATTCTTTTCTTTGCAACCACTTATTACTGTATAACCCCAGTCCCCGAGATTCGGATTGAGTGATTGATGCTTTCCCGAGTAAAGATCACTCGTTGCGAATCTTCACAAAAATCTTCCAAAAAACCGACATTTAGTCCCCGAGACTCGGGTTAAGCTTTACTCGGCCCAACTCTTCAAGAAATCATACTAACACTTTGCTTTTTTCAGGATTGCACCAATGCTCGAACTTCGGTGTTTCAGAAGCTGCTGCTTGCTCACAACAAGCTCAAGAGCTCACACAAGCAACTTCAGGACGAGATGAGGCACAAGGACAACGCGCACAATGATGCGCTTGAAAAAGAGAAGTCCGAGGTGTCTCGCCTCCAAAAGGAACTTGAACAGGTCCAGAAAGAGAAGTCTCGGATGGAGGAGACATTGAAGCAGCGGGATGAGCAAACTCAGAAGCAGCAGGAGCTCCTTGGCCAGACCGAGTCTCGGTACACCTCGGCACAGCAAGAGCTTGACGCTCTCAAGGCTAAGTGCGACAGGTGGCTATCCACGGTCACCCGCATTAACAATGAGATGGACAGTGAGTTTCCCTCAACCTCTCTCTTCATTTTTCTTGCAACTGCCGACATATGCCGACATGCAATTTTAACTCGGCAACAGCTTTCCTTTCCTCAGAGCAATTTGCCCACTCCAAAGCCGCTGCGATCAACACTGTCCGCAAGGCACGGGACAAGAGAGCCGAGGCTGGCCCTATCTCAGATGAGTGGGACATGGAAGATCATCTGACCGCTCTGGTTGCTCGCATTTCTCCACTGAAATCCATTGCAACCGAGCTTCTTGATGCAGGTATCCGGGCTTTCAACGCCTTATGGCCAGGGACACAAGCTCCGACCTCCATTGCCGAGCTATCCAAGCAGCTGCTGACTGCCGAGACAAGACTCCGAGAGTGGAGATCCTCCTCAGCCCGTGCCGGAGCGGATCAAGCCCTGACTTTTGTGCTATCCTGGTATGAGGAGACTGACCTCAACACACTAAAATCTCTGCGCGCCCACTCCAAATGGACTGAAGATCCAGTGCTGATCGAGCGCCGCAAAGAAGCTGCCTCCTTCATGGCGGGCTATGCTCAAACCCGGCACTTCGTGCCTGGGACAGCATATTCCGATGATGAAGATTACGAGGACGATGAAGAAACCGAATCTGATGAGGAGGTCGAGGCTGAGGCTCGCCCTACTGTCAATGTCGAAGCGGCCTCCGACATCACCGATACCTCGGCAGCCAACCCCACCACCGAGACTGCTCCAACTGATCCGAGCTCTTCGCACACCGCTGCTTGAGCTCATCATAAACTCAAAACATTAAATCCCCGGGATGCCGGGTGCAGATGTAATATACACTTTTAAGTATTCCGCACCGCTACTCTTGCTTTTGCTACTCTTAACTTGCTAGTTTTAAAGCAGAACGGCTTGATGCCGGATCACTTCGCATCAAGTCCCCGAGTTTACTTTCTCGTTTACTATACTTAGTAATCTTTGCTCTTGTCTACCATTTTAGCGTTCGACAGTCGAGTCACAAGATCAAACTTATAGCATACGATACTTCGTAAATTTTGAGGCGAGATTTAGAGTCATCCGACATGAAAAAACCGGGTTAGTAAACGACATATGTCGAATCATTTTTGAACCGAGTCCCCGAGTTCATTTTCATGTTCACCACATACCATAACCTCTGCTCTTGACTGCCATTTTGGCGTTCGTCAGTCGAGTCACAAGATCACAACAAAATGGCATAAACTACTTGCACTTTGAAACGAAGTCAAAAAATCATCCGACATATGAACGACAAGGATAAAACAGAGATAAAAACTCATGCATAAGGACAAGGCAGTCCCCGAGTCTCTTCTCGGGGTGCCGACATTTTATTCAAAGGGAACCGAGATACATACATTGCGCCCTTTCAAGAGTAAAAGGGACGTAGTAGAGCTACATTCCAAGGTCTTTTGCTTTCCTCTCCGGATTTATCCCTCCTGTGCTTCGTTGGTTTCCTGGCATCTATAAGATAATAAGAATCATTGTGCAGAGCCTTGCTCACAATGAACGGTCCCTCCCATGGAGGTGACAACTTGTGCATGCCGGCTTTTCGCTGCACGAGCCTAAGCACCAAATCTCCTTCCTGGAAAACCCGAGGGTTGATCTTCCGACTATGATAGCGTCGGAGATTTTGCTGATATATTGCTGACCGAGACAAGGTCAACTCTCTTGCTTCCTCGAGCAAATCAACACCATTTTCCCGAGCTTCTCTAGCCTCGGTTTCAGTGTACAACGCAACTCTTGGCGCGTCATACTCAATGTCGGTTGGCAATACAGCCTCTGCCCCATAGACCAGAAAAAATGGCGTGTAGCCAGTTGATCGGTTTGGTGTGGTCCTTAGACCCCACAATACTGCTGGTATCTCCTCTATCCAGCATCCCGGAGTTCGCAGCAGTGGTTCAATTAACCGAGCTTTTATGCCGGACAAAACCAAGGCATTTGCTCTTTCCACTTGCCCATTTGCCTTAGGATGCGCCACCGAGGCTATGTCCAACCGAATTCCTTTATCCGCACAAAACCGAGCAAACTCTCCCACAGCAAAGTTCGTGCCATTATCCGAGATAATGCTATGGGGATAACCATATCTCAATATAATGTCCTTAAAAAAGGTCACCGCAGTATGTCCATCACATTTCCGGATTGGCTTCACCTCAATCCACTTGGTGAACTTGTCCACCATTACCAGCATATGTGTCATGTTACCTCGGGCTGGCCTGAATTCTCCCACCATATCTAGGCACCAAACAGCAAAGGGCCAAGTGATTGGGATTGTTTTGAGTGTCGAAGCTGGCAGGTGGATCTTCTTAGCAAATCTTTGACATCCCTCACACTTTCTGACAATATCTTCTGCTTGATTCAAAGCATTGGGCCAATAGAAGCCATGCCAGAACACCTTAGCCACCAAGGCCCTTGATGAAGCATGATGACCGCACTCCCCTTGATGAATCTCCAGGAGCATTTCTTGCCCTTCCTGCAGCTCAACACCGCGCTGCAGTACCCCGGTCACACTTCTCTTGTATGGCTCATGGTTGATGATGGTATAAGCCTTGGATCTTCTTTGTATCTGCCTGGCTTCCACCTCACTGCTCGGTAAACTTCCATCTGTCATATAGGCCATTATAGGCTGCGCCCACTCCGGCACAGGATGCACTGGAAACAGCGGATCGTCCACATCCATGAGACAAACCGACATTGCCTCCTCCGACATTACACAGCCAGTCCCCGAGATCTGCCAGTCAGTCCCCGGGTTTTCCCAGATGCACCCGACATCTATGTCCATGGGAACAGCATCAGACTCCGGTTTCTTCGGGATAAAAATTGACTCGGATTCTGGCGAGGGCTTGATAGATGGCTTCCTGAGATGCTCCAAAGATATGCCGGGTGGAATTGCATCCCGAGATGAACCTAACTTGGACAGTATGTCGGCTGCTTCATTTTCCGCCCGAGGTACATGCTTCAATTCGCATCCCTCAAAGAAACCCGAGATTTTCTGCACATGAAACCGATACAACGCCATATTGGCGTCCAAGGCATCCCAGTTCCCCGAGGCTTGCTGTACCACCAAATCCGAATCTCCGAAACACTCAATCCGCCGAATGCCAATTTCCTTGGCCACATTGAGCCCATGAACTAGTGCCTCATACTCGGCCACATTATTAGATGCCGCAAAATGAATTTGCAGCACATACCTCAGCTGGTCTCGCTTTGGCGAGGTAAGAACCACTCCAGCACCCAAACCAATCTTGGTTTTGGAGCCATCAAAATGCATCCTCCAATAATTGGAGTCAGGCAGTGGTGGCTCATACTGCATCTCGGCCCAATCTACCAAGAACTCCGGCAGTGCTTGAGACTTGATGGCATCTCTTCTCTCATAGAGTGGTGCATAAGGGGACACCTCTATGGCCCACTTGGCTACTCGGCCACTTGCATCTTTGCAGTTGATGATCTCCGAGATAGGGGCCTCACACACCACTGTGATAGAATGCTCTTGAAAATAATGCTTTAACTTCTTGGCAGCCATGTAGACACCATAGGTCATCTTCTGGTAGTGAGGATAGTTCTGCTTGGACAGCGAGATCACCTCGCTCAGATAATATACTGGCCTCTGCACGGTTTTGCCATCTTCTTCTCTCTCCACCACCACCACAGCACTAACAACTCGGTTGGTGGCTGCAATGTAGAGCAACATTGGCTCTTTGGGCAATGGTGAGGCCAGTATCGGTGCAGTTGCCAACATCTTCTTTAACTCAGAGAAAGCCGCATCTGCTTGTGGGGTCCAGGTAAAAATATCAGTTTTCTTCATTAACTGGTATAAAGGCAACGCCTTTTCTCCTAGCCTGCTAACAAACCGGCTTAAGGAAGCCAAACACCCTGTGAACTTTTGCACATCTTTGAGACAACTCGGTAACCTCATGCTTTCAATAGCACGGATCTTTGTCGGATTTACCTCGATACCTCGGCTTGAGACGAGGAAACCGAGTAATTTCCCTGCTGGTACACCAAAAGTGCACTTATCCGGGTTGAGTTTCAACCGGAATTTCCTCAAGTTTGCAAATGTTTCAGTAAGATCATCAATCAGTGTGGCTTTTTCTTTAGTTTTGATGACGATATCATCGACATATACTTGCGCATTTTTGCCTATCTGATCATGCAAGCACTTCTGCATACAACGCTGGTAAGTAGCACCAGCATTTCTCAACCCAAAAGTCATAACACGGAAGCAATAAGCCCCGTACGGGTAATGAAAGCAGTCTTTATTTGATCAACAGGGTTCAGTGGTATCTGGTGAAAACCAGAATAAGCATCTAGAAATGTTAACAACTCACACCCAGCTGTGGAATCGATCACCTGATCAATCCGAGGCAGCGGGAATGTGTCGACGTATTGGCATCGTAGATAGGAGACGGGGGTCCTCTAGCCAAGGGTGAACGTAGGGCAAGAAGGTGGACGTCGTCAAGGTCGGGATTGCACACGGCGGTTTACCCAGCTTCAGATCTCGCTGCGGTGGCGAGACCCTACGTGCTGCTATAACTCACTATAAGGCAATAGCCGTGTCACAGGTTACAATGAGTTGGTTGTATGAAAGAATCTCTGCCCTAAAGGCGTCCCTGGTCCGGCTTATATAGGCGGCCAGACGCAGGGGTACAAGGTTGTAACGTATCCGGCAAGACTACAGAGTCCTATACCTATCCGGCAAGTATGCCGCCTACCGCCTATGTCTTGATGGCTTCATGGGCTTCGATCTTGGGCCTCCGTCTTGTCGGCATCCGCCTACCTTGAGTTGCCGGCTATCTGGGCCGCCCGGCAGGCAAAGCCGTAACCACCACTGCGGGCCACCCGGGACTAGCCGGATTTGCCATGTTGGTGATACCCCTAGTTGGTATAACCCCAACATTAGCCCCTGGAAGGGTTTAAGTTCTTCAGGCGCCGTCTTCTTTTGCCGATAACTTCCATCTTGTCTTGTGAGCGTCTGAAGAGCTTGAAGCATTCCACAATTGATATATAGGCGACGGTCCGGCAAAAGTTGTCGGAACAAAGCCGCCAACATGGGAAAGACGGATCTGACAAGTTGTCAGAGATCCTCCTCGTGTGGTCTTGTCAAACTGACAATTTCCGTCAAGTATTGTCAGATGACGTCATGGGTCCACGACAGTTTGAACCTCATAATGATCACTCCACTATGCGCGAGAATCGAGGAGGCAATTTTCGCAGACACCGTTGCCACGACGTGCAAATCGTGGCCACGTGGCGAGTATCCAACCCTTGCCTTATCCCACGCGCAAATCTCGGAGCAAGGGAAATAAAATCGATCCCCTCCGCCGCTCCGTGCCATTCTCCACTCTCGCAAACCCTCGCAAAAACCACCGCGCCCGCACCCCAGCTCTTCGCGCCTCTCCAACTCCGGCGAGCTCTCCCCCATTCTTCTTACCAGCACTCATGGCGAGCACCGGCGAGCAGAGCCCGGCGGCGGAGGCGACTGCGGCGGCGGCGGCGGTGGCGGGTTCCGTGACTGGATCTGGTGCGGCGGCGGCGAGCACCCTCGCCTCGAGTTCATCATCCCCCGCCACGGCCGCGGGCGGGGATTCTTCTTCTCCGGCACCGGCCTCGACAACGGCCGCACCCTCCGCCCCCATTTCCGCAACCCCACTGGCTACGGTGGCGCCGGAACCACTGGATGACCCAGAAGCCGCCGGCGACGAGGACAGCGATGAAGAGGTGGTCGAGGTCGCTGACCTAGGCTCCAGATATTGGCTTCCGTCATGTTTGACGGAAGCCTACATGAACCAGCTGGAGGAAGGCGGCTTCTTGCCGTCAAAGGCTGAATGCAGTTGGCGGCTGCCAGGAGAGGAGACCACTCCCGAGCCGGAAGCAGGGGAACGAGTCGTCTTGACTTCCCATCTTATCCGCGGTATGAGCCTGTCTCCATCCGCCTTCTTTTCTGCCGTCCTCCATCACTACGGGTTGCAACCGCACAATATTGCGCCCAATAGTATCTTAGTTTTAGCCGGCTTCCAAGCCTTGTTTGAGGGCTACTTAGGAATAGCACCTACAGTAGAAGCCTTCAAGTACTGCTTTATATGCCGCCGGCAAACCATCTCTGGCGGTGCAATGGCAACCTGCGGCAGCGTTACTTTTAACTGCCGCCAAGGTACCTGGTATCCAAAGATCCCATATGTGGATTCCGTCAAAAACTGGACCAGCGCCTTTTTCTACTGCAAGGACATCCCAGCTCCCGGCAAAACAGTGGGCATTCCGCCTTTCGCCAATTCCCCTCCAGAATACCAAGCGCACTGGACCGAGAAGCCGGCCACCATTCTACCAGAAGAACTCCGCCTAGCCTTTAGGCGGATAGAGTTTCTCACGTCAACCATGGTTCCTCCCCGCCTTGACGGAGTTGACACCGTCTTGTGCTGGCTAACAAGGCGGATCATGCCTTTAGGCCATCGCGCACTCAAGATGTGCGAGTACAAGGCGGAGGAGGCTGACGGCACGCTCGACACCGACGTGCTCCTTTACCGGCTGCGAGAACTCATCCAGCCAAGGTTTGTTAAGGCGGCCGAGAGCGTCGCCATGTTCACTCATGACAATCCAGCTCCAGTGGTAAGGCGAAACTTCCTTTACTTTTTGTATTTGCCTTCCTCCCCCAAGCCAAGACTAACCTGCTTTTGTTTATTCAGCTGGCCACCTTGGAGGAGGCGGACTTGGCTCCCAGATACTACGATGCTGGGCCAAGACCAGGAAACGTAAGCTTACCTCCACCAGGGATATGGAGAAGAGGAAGAAAGCCGCCACCACTGAGGCGGAAGATGAAATTTTGGGGAGCCAAATCCCCACCAAGCAGTAAGCTACTGCCCACTTGGTTTACTTTGTGTTTTTAAGCCATCCCTCTGCTAACATGCTTTCGTCTTCTTTCAGAACCAGACCCAATATGCCCAAGCTGCGCGCCAATATAAAGGCGGCAGCCGGCAGAGGCAGGCCGTTGAGATTTTCTCCGGCAACTGCTCCGACCACCCCTGCCACCAAACCCTCCGCGGTTCTATGCCCTGGTACTTTTATGGCGGACAGGGTGAGGGTGGTCG
Source organism: Poa pratensis (assembly GCA_947311845.1). Taxonomy (NCBI): domain Eukaryota; kingdom Viridiplantae; phylum Streptophyta; class Magnoliopsida; order Poales; family Poaceae; genus Poa; species Poa pratensis. The sequence goes on along the minus strand of CAMZMU010000091.1, from coordinate 34,167,032 downwards.
GCTCTACGCAGAACGCGACGGAGAAAGCGGCGGGCAAGAAAATTGCCGCCAACCCATCCCAACGATCGGCTGAAGCTACGGCTAATGATGCCGATCGGATCATGGCCGTGAAGAAGGAAACGGCAGAGGCGGCCAAGGCCAAACTTGGCGGATCGAGCTCCGCCCCCAACCCTGCAGCCGAATACTCTGTGATGGATCCGCTCCATACTCTCCAGACTATGTGCGACGGTACCAAAGAGTGGTACAAGCACATGAGGGATCTTCAAAGCAACCTCCAAAGACAGCTTGAGGTAAGACAGTACATAGTTGTAGCCCCCGACTACTTTGTCGGTTAAAAACATTGTTTTTAGCCGGCGGAGTGGTCCACTAATACTGTATGACCTAACCTTGCTGCTCTTATGTTTGCAGGTTACCTTGTCCTCCCACCATGAGCTATTCACAGCCACAGAGAACAAGAAGAACGAGGTCAAGGATCTCCAACAAGAGCTGGAGATGAAGAATGCACAACTTGCCAGCTTGGAAGAAGCTCGCAAGAAAGATGAAGGTTAGACCTTCTTTGCCTTCTTCTCATCCGTCAAGTTTGCCATAGACTATCCGACAATTATCTTAGTCGGAGTTTCTTCCTTTGTCGTAATTGTAGAACTGTTAAACACTGCGCAAGAAGTCCTCCACAATTCAGCTAACATGCAAGCTTTGATGAACGAAGCTGCAGATCTTGCCAAGGAGGTTATGAAGCTGAAGGCGGATCACGCCAAGGAACTGGAGGAGCGGGACATGGCCCATGCCACCGCCTGCAGCAAGTTGTCGGAGCAGGTTAAAAATCTGACCGACAGTCTTGCCGAGGTAACCAAGAACACAAAGCTTCAGCAAGAAAATCACACCAAGGCGGTTCGACTTGCCGAGGAGACCCTGGCCACCCACTTGGATGAAATCAATGCCATCCACGAGCATGTCCTTGGTAAATTTTGACCCTTCGTTTGTTTTGGAACTTTTGCCGGCTTGTGTTTAACATTTGAAATTTTTCTCCTTGCAGCCCCGGCAAACTTGAGCGATACTGAGGACAGCAATCCCCGCCTAGCACGCATTTTGAAGGTTGGTGAAATAATCACCAATATCATAAGCGCAGGCCAAGCATTCGCCGGCAAGTTCTACCCAGGTGAAGACAGTGATCCAGTGGTCCTTGACGCGGTGCCGGAGCTCCGACAGAAGGCGGGCAACGAGCGTGAAGGCATGCTACGCTCCGCCGCCCGCGGCGCTGCCAAAGTTGCCCTTGCCCTATGCAAGGCTTGGTACGCCGAGGCGGACATGCACCAGGTAACAGAGTTTATGCCCACTGAGGATGAAAATGGCGATGCCATTGATTCCAAAGAAGTGATGGCCTCTGTTGCCGGCTATGCCACACGCGTCGCCAACATGGTGGATCTCAACGTTTTCTACAAGGAGCACCCAGATCCACATCTTGTCGCAGGCGAAGCATCTTCAGCTGCCGGCATGGACACCACAGACGGCGAGGCGGAACAAAGCAGCCCCAAGAATGGCGAAGCCACCCTCCAAGCCCCCGAGGCGGCAACGACCGAGGCGGCAGCTCCTTAGAATTTCCTGCGAACAATGCAACAAGTCAAACTGCGTTATTCTGTTGACGCAAAAAACTTGTCTTATTTGATCTGGATGTAAATAACTTATGTTGGGCCAACTTTTATGCTACACTTGGCGGTAGACTTATTTTAAGTGGCCCGCCTTAAAAATGTATTGTGTTTGCATGCTTGACTTTTCATATGTTGGCGGAACCTCATCTCAGTTACTTCAGCTGTGCCAACCAGGTGCAATACCAATTAGTTTAGACACAGAGACTAAAGCCGGCATGTTGGTGCCAACGACATACTACTAGGCGACCCACATTAAACAAACAGATAGTCATATTAGGCGGTGCAAAGGTTGTTTGCTTAATTTTAGCCGGACGGACGGCAAATGTCAAAAAAGTTGGAACCATTAGCACGGAGCAAAAAATTTTGGTAACTTTTGACACAGGTATATGATTGCAAGAAAAGACAAAAGATGGCATGATCTCTAGACGGACTGAGCAAACCACAGACTTTTATTTCATAATCATATAATACTTATTACAATCAAAATTGCTAAGTGTAAAAGGACGTAGCTGCTCAATGTTCCATGGACGCTTGGTTTCTTCATACTTGTCGTCAACCTTGCGCTTCCGCTTACGTCCTCTCCTCTTCTTGTAGCCATCTCTTATGTCCATCAAGTAGTAGGAACCATTGAGCAGCACCTTGCTGACCACAAAGGGCCCTTCCCATGGAGGGGATAACTTATGCAAGCCTTTCCTATCTTGGATTAGGCGGAGAACCAGGTCACCTACTCTAAAACTACGTTGTCGCACTCTTCGACTATGATACCGGCGCAAATTCTGCTGATAGATGGCGGATCGTGCAAGGCAACATCGCGTTCTTCGTCAAGTAGGTCAAGGCCGTCCTGTCTTGCATCTTCTGCGTCTTGCTCGACGTAGGCTTGAATTCTGGGGGAGTCAAACATCATGTCGGATGGCAATACTGCTTCAGCGCCATAGACTAAGAAGAAAGGAGTAAACTTGGTTGATCTGTTTGGTGTTGTACGCAAACTCCAAAGGACAGATTGCAACTCTTCAACCCAAGCCCCAGCTGCCCTGTGCAAAGGTACTTCAAGACGAGGTTTGATTCCTTGCAGAACCAAGCCATTTGTACGCTCTACTTGACCATTTGCCTGGGGATGTGCTACGGAAGCCAAATCCAGCCGGATGCCATGTTTGTCGCAGTACTCCTCAACTTCGCCTTGCGAGAGTTCGTGCCATTGTCGGTGATAATGCTATGTGGCACCCCGAACCGAGAGATTATGCCCCACAGAAAGTTGGCGGCTGTGGCGCCATCAAGCTTTTTAATAGGTTTAGCTTCAACCCATTTGGTGAATTTATCTACAGCTACAAGCAAGTGCGTGTAGCCCCCAGGTGCCGTCTTAAACGGACCAACCATGTCCAAGCCCCAGACCGCAAAAGGCCAAGTGATGGGTATTGTTTTCAGCTCTTGAGCCGGCATGTGAGGTTGTCGGGCATATAGTTGGCAGCCTTTGCAGCGTTTGACGATATCTTCCGCATCCTCCTTGGCTGTCAACCAATAAAAACCTTGCCGGAAAGCTTTTGATACAATGGACGGGACGAAGCATGATGTCCACAAACTCCGGCATGTATCTCATCCAGCAAGTTTCTGCCTTCCTCTGGTGAAATGCAACGTTGGTAGACTCCAGTAGTACTACGCTTGTACAGTTCACCTTTATTATTGTGAATGCCTTGGCTCTTCTACAATTTGCCGTCGCAATACCTCATCTTCCGGCAACTCTTGGTTGACCAGGAAATTCAAGTATGGGGTTGTCCAGTCCGGCTTTACCAAGTAGACGGCATAGCTGGCCTCTTCCACTGGTTCTGCCGCCTCTGGATCAAGAAGGTCAGCTCCTTTTATTGACGGCTTGTGGAGATGTTCCAGGAAAACATCCTTTGGTACCTTTTTGCGCTCAGACCCAACTGGCAAGTGTGTCTGCCGCCTCGTTTTCGGCTCTTGGGATGTGGCGGACCTCATATCCTAGGAAGCACTTGGCAAATTCGTCAACAGCACGATATGCCGCCATTGTTGCACTTTTGGCATCCCATGTACCACGTGTCTGTTGCGCAACTAGGTCTGAATCACCATAGCAGAGAACGCGTTGGACGCCAAGTTCCTTGGCAATATGTAAACCATGTAGAAGTGCTTCATATTCGGCAACATTGTTGGTTGCTTTGAAATGAATTTGTAGCACATAGCTGAGCTTGTCTCCCTTGGGATTTCTCAGCACAACACCAGCCCCCGAGCCCTGAAGCATCTTTGATCCGTCAAAGTGCATGATCCAGTACTCTGATTCAGGGAGAGGTATTTCATCCATGGCTTCTGTCCAATCAGCAACAAAATCTGCTAAGGCTTGAGACTTAATAGCATTTCTGGGTTTATACGTGATGTCAAAGGCGGCAAGTTCAATGCCCCATTTGGCAACTCTGCCAGTTGCATCCGCATTGTTTATTATATCCCCAGAGGTGCTTTGCTCACCACAGTTATGAATGTCCTGGAAGTAATGTCTCAACTTCCTGGCGGCGTAAAAAACACCATATGCCAGCTTCTGGTAATGCGGATAACGCTGCTTCGAGGCGGAGAAAACTTCACTAATGAAGTAGACGGGCGCTGTTCGATACATCTGCCGTCTCCACCTTGCGTTCCACAACCATAACTGCGCTGATAACCAAGTTGGTTGCAGCGATATATAGCAGCATTGGCTCCTCTGGACGAGGTGCTGCCAAAATTGGCGCAGACGTTAATGCTACCTTTAGCTGTTGCAAGGCGGCATCTGCTTCGTCTGTCCACTCAAAGTTGTCGGATTTCCTCAATAGCCGGTAAAGAGGCATAGCCTTTTCACCAAGACGGCTAATGAAACGACTGACGGCAGCCGCGGAGCCGGTTAGGCGCTGCACGTCCTTCAGGCAAGTTGGCCTGGATATGTTGAGAATTGCCTTGATTTTCTCCGGGTTGACCTCAATTCCTCGTTCGGAAACGATAAAGCCAAGCAACTTGCCGGCAGGAACTCCAAACACGCACTTGTTTGGATTGAGTTTCATCCTATACACCCGAAGGTTGTCGAAGGTTTCTCGAAGGTCTTCCAGCAAATCCGCCTTTTTCCGAGACATGACGGCAATGTCGTCAATGTAGACGTGAACATTGCGGCCAATTTGTTCGTTAAGGCATCTTTGCATGCACCGCTGATACGTAGCGCCGGCATTTTTTAGGCCGAAGGGCATCGTAATGTAGCAGAAGGTTCCGTAGGGCGTGGTGAACGCTGTTTTAAGTTGGTCTGATTCCCGCATTTTAATTTGGTGGTACCCGGAGTACGCGTCCAAAAAGCACAGCAGCTCGGAGCCGGCTGTGGAGTCTATGACCTGATCTATACGTGGTAAAGCAAAGTGGTCCTTAGGACAACACCTGTTCAAACCGGTATAATCGATACACATCCTCAGCTCTTTATTAGGTTTTGGAACAAGTACAGGATTTGCCAACCAATCAGTATGCACTACCTCCCTAATAAACTTTGCCTCCTGCAACTTGATGATCTCCTTGCCAATAGCTTGCCGCTTCTTCTCACCAAAGCGTCTGATTCCTTGCTTGACAGGCTTGGCTCCTTTGAAGACATTAAGAGAGTGCTCGGCAAGTTCCCTGGGAACACCTGGCATGTCGGCAGATGACCATGCAAAGATGTCCCCGTTCTCACGGAGGAACTCGACGAGCGCGCTTTCCTATTTGTCATCTAAGCCGGATCCAATGGTGACTTGCTTGGAGCTATCACCTTTGACCAGATCCACCTTCTTTGTGTCATCAGAGGCCTTGAAGGACTGCTTTGGTCGCAGTTTGCACTTTTTCCGGCAACTTTGACGTATCAGTTTCCTTTCTCAGCATGGCTAGCTCCTCTGCGTGGAGGACAGCTTCGGCGAAGGCGGCATTGCCACGTTCGCACTCTTTTGCCTTTTGAAGTTGCCGTTGACGGTAATGGTACCGTTGGGTCCAGGCATCTTCAACTTGCTGTAGATGTAACATGGTCTCGCCATGAACTTGGCGAAAGCAGGCCGCCCAAAGATGGCGTGGTAAGCACTCTTGAAGGGGACTACCTCGAACCGAACATACTCTGTGCGGTAATTGGCTTCGGTTCCAAAGGTAACCTCAAGTTTTATGCTTCCCTTTGACTTGGCTTGCCTTCCCGGCACAATGCCATGAAAGTGACTTTGCTGTAGTCAAGTTGGCTTTCCGTCAAGTTCATGCGCTTCAAGGTGTCTTCATAAAGGATGTTGAGGCTGCTGCCTCCGTCCATCAACACCTTGGTCAGTTTGAAGTTGGCGACAATTGGGTCGACAACGAGGGCGTACTTGCCGGGATGCGGCACACGGTCAGGGTGATCGTCCCTGTCCATGTAATTGGAGCTTCAGACCAATTGAGATACTGGGGAACATCTGGCACCGTGGCGTTGAGCTCACGTAGTTCCGCCTTCTCTTCCTTCGCAGAGGGAGTGCCTAGGAAACACACGAGTTGCTCGTGTACCTTGGGGAACTTTTTCTCCTTGCGAGGGCTTTGGGTCCTCGTCCTCTGACATGGAAACAGCCTCATCGTCGTCTTCCTTTTTGCTTTTCCGCCTTTTTAGCCTTTTTCGGCTTCCAGCCAACCTCAGGGTCTTTCTTGAAGTCATCAATGAAGCGGCATTCACCCAACGTGTGGTTAACTTTGCCAAGTGCGCGTGATTGGACAAGGCAGCAATTTTGCTTCTTCATATGACATGCGATTTTTGCTGGGAGTAGTTTCCTTGCCCTTGCCCTTGTTCTTCCACTTGCGCTTGCCGCCTTTGCCTTCGAAGGCGGCGGCGACCTCGTTGGATGGACCAGCTTGTCTTCATTGGGAGCTTTTCGCTTATAATGCACGTTTGCTTGGCGCCATGTCATGGGCACCTTCGCCGTCACGTGCATCATCATCCGCCTGAGCATACATGGCGGCAACTTCAAGCATGACCCAAGATCTTGACTTGCATGCGGACAAGCTTGTGTCGGAGACTTGATCCCTTCAACAAGCATGTGGTGAAGGCATGGATTGCCTGGTTGTCGTCGACGTTTTCACAGCTTGCCTTTGTCTGAATCCACCTTGCCAGAAAGGCGGACGCGGTTTCGTCTGGCCTTTGCACACAGTGCGTTAAATCTGTATATGTCTTTGGGCGCTTGTACGTGCCCTGGAAGTGTTGGGTGAAAACCCGCTCCATATCCAGCCAACTGTGAACAGATTTTTCCGGCAAGTTTTCAATCCAGCTTCTGGCTGTGCCCTCCAGCATGAGGGGCAGAAAACGTGCGGCAACTAAGCCATTGCCCCCGGCAATTTCGACAGCCAACGCATAATCCGACAACCACGAGTTGGGTTTGTCAGCTCCGTTGTACCTTTGGCAACTTTTTGACACTGATGTCATGTCGCGAGGTATGCGGATATTGCGGATGGCGTTGCCGAAGCACGCGGGGCCGAGGTATGACTCCTCCTTTCCAGCCTCAATGTCATTTAGACGATGACGTGCGTCTTCTGGAGCGAGCTCTTTGTTGGTTCTGTCACGAGGCTCGTCCTGCGCTGCCCGGCTATGCCGAGGCTCATTGTTGTCCCTGACTCCCGCCTTCTCGCCTAGGCGGTGGCGGTGGGGATCTGGTGCGGTCCCTGCTCCGCCTTGGCGGAGGAAGACCATCATGGTTGCCGCCACTCCTTGGCGGCTGCTGGTTGTCTCTGCTCCCGCCTTCCCTTCTAGGCGGCGGAGGTGGTGGGTCTTGTTGCCTGTTTCCGTGTGGGAGCCTCATCGCGATGTCTCCTGGGAGGCGGCGATTTGCGAGGCTCCTTATCCTTGTCTTTATCCTTGCCTTTCCCCTTACCATGGCTGCTGGAGCCGGATGGGTCGTTGGGGTTGCCGCCAGCAGCAGCTATGCAGCGTCAGACTTTGACTGTAGCCGCCACCTCGTGCGTCCGCCTGACTGGCGTGAGAATCAGCACGCGCCTGCTGCTCCAAAGCCTTGTAGGCTAGAGTAGAGGCATAGTAGATCTTCTCGTCCTTGTCGTAGTCATCGTTGTTGAGGATGTCCAAGGCGGCCGCAGTGTTAAGGACGGGTGTGCTAGCACAATATCACCGTTTTTGTCCTTGCGCTGCGGAGCCGATGCCCAGTTGAAACCAAGTCTCTGAGCAGGGGACTTGAACTCCTTGGGAGGCGGATCCTTGTTCTGCAGGTGCTCTTCCTTAGCGGTTTTGCCACCGGAGTGGTGGTGAAGAGGTTTCTTTTGGCGGTGAGCATAGCTTGCTCCGCCTTTGCTTCTTTCAGCAAATTCATGACCTCCTCGTGTTGCTCCTGGAGGCTCTTGGTTTGGTTGACTAGAACCGAACGGAGTTTCTCCAGGTCCGCCAGCGAGGTTTGCTCGTTAACTGGCGTGTTCAGCACTTCCGCCAAAGTTGCCTTCTCTGCGTCGCCAAGGGCATCCTGCTGCATCCGCCTCGCTCAGATGTGCCTTCTTCATGGGAGCTGGCGGGGGCACCTGGTCCGGCAAGGTGGCAGTCGGAGTGCCGTCAACAACAGGATCTGTTGCTTTTGCCGGATTGGTCTTGGTAGCACCAGCCATGAAAGCCTGCTGCATAGTTGAGCTTGCCACCTCAGATGGCTGCGATTCTGGTGCGTGGAAGCACTTTTGAACCTTTTGCTCAAACATGCTAACAGATTCTCCATCGGAATCAGAGTCAACGTTGACTTGAACGGTGTCTCTAGATCCGGCATCTGACATCGCATCGTCCTGGAGTGCAGGAAGGATGGACTCAGGATCGTTGCTTTCCGGCTGGGAGTCGGATCCCAGTCCGGCAACACCACAGAAGTGGAGATCTGAATCCGCGGACTCCGCGGAGGAGGCAGATTCAGATCCGTCTTGCGAGTAGTCGATCTCCGGGTGGCGGGTGGGCCCGAAAACGGTGTGGTTCCTGGGGAACCCTAGCGCCTCCGGGGTGAAGCCCATGAAGAACTCGAAGCCGCCAATGGGAACCAAGGTGTAGGCGATGAGGCCATCTTTTGCCGGCACCCAGGTTCCGTCATCTTGAACGTAACCGGCAGATCCGATCCTCGCGGCGCAGCCAACGGCGATGGTGTCGCCGATGCCGCCAATCGTTCCCGCCTGGAACGTGACGCCTGACGCCTTAGGCCCCACGGTGGGCGCCAACTGTCGACGTATTGGCATCGTAGATAGGAGACGGGGGTCCTCTAGCCAAGGGTGAACGTAGGGCAAGAAGGTGGACGTCGTCAAGGTCGGGATTGCACACGGCGGTTTACCCAGCTTCAGATCTCGCTGCGGTGGCGAGACCCTACGTGCTGCTATAACTCACTATAAGGCAATAGCCGTGTCACAGGTTACAATGAGTTGGTTGTATGAAAGAATCTCTGCCCTAAAGGCGTCCCTGGTCCGGCTTATATAGGCGGCCAGACGCAGGGGTACAAGGTTGTAACGTATCCGGCAAGACTACAGAGTCCTATACCTATCCGGCAAGTATGCCGCCTACCGCCTATGTCTTGATGGCTTCATGGGCTTCGGTCTTGGGCCTCCGTCTTGTCGGCATCCGCCTACCTTGAGTTGCCGGCTATCTGGGCCGCCCGGCAGGCAAAGCCTTAACCACCACTGCGGGCCACCCGGGACTAGCCGGATTTGCCATGTTGGTGATACCCCTAGTTGGTATAACCCCAATAGAATGGATCTTTTGGACATGCCTTGTTCAGGTTTGTGAAGTCAATACACATGCGCCATATCTTGATCACCAAGAGTTCATCCTTTTTCTTCTCTACCAGGACCGGGTTAGCCAGCCAATCCGGGTGCAGTACCTCCATGATGAACCCAGCTGCGAGTAACTTGGCCATTTCCTCGCCAATCACCTTTCTTCTTTCATCTGCCCAACGGCGCATTGGTTGCTTCACCGGTTTCATATCCGATCTGACAAACAAAGAGTGCTCAGCCAACTCCCTCGGAACACCTGGCAGGTCATGATTTGACCATGCAAAGATATCCCGATTCTCACGAAGGAAGTGGATGAGCTCGCCTTCCTATTTCTCAGTTAACCCGGTTCCTATGATGGCATTGTGCTCTGGGAACGCCGGGTCAACACTGATCTTTTTTGTTTCTTTTGGCACCTGGAATGCCGCATTCTGCTCCGGGTTAGCCATACCCGGCATACCGAGCTGCGCGGACTGAGCCAGTGCAACCACCTCGTGGATCCTCTTCTTCTCAGCAGCAATAATTAATGACTCGGCCAGAGATGAGCCTGCTGAAGCACACTCCATGGAGCGTTTGTAATTCCCCGAGATAGTGATGATGCCATTAGGACCTGGCAACTTCATCTTGAGATAACCCACATGAGTTGATATCATGAACTTGGCTAATGCTGGCCTCCCCAGCAAAGCATGGTATGGACTTTCAAGATCCACTACCTCGAACTCCAGACTCTCTGTTCTGCAGTTGTCCCTGGTGCCAAGTAACACATCAACCCAAACTTTGCCCATAGGCGCACAAGAGACCCCGGGCACTATACCGTGAAAGGTGGTATGACTCGGTTGCAGCATATTTTCCGAGATACCCATCTTTACCATGGCATCTCGGTACATGATGTTGATACTGCTCCCATTGTCAATTAGAACTCGGGTGAACCTCACATTGATAGTGGGCCCGATGAATGTCGGATCCACCACTAGAGCATAACATCCCGGGCTCGGCATGATCCGCGGATGATCATCTATACTCCAACTGATCTTCTGATCAGCCCAGTTCATATACTTTGTTACAGCAGGCATAACAGCATTTACTTCCATTGCACGTCGGTGCAAGCTCTGCTTGTCTGTTGGCTCGGTCACAAAGACCACATAACTCTGATGAGCCTCTCTATACTCATCTCGGCGGTACGCTGCCCCACGACTGGGACCAGTATCTACCTGGTTAACAGGTTTTGCAGCTGCAGGCCTTGCAGGAGGCGCATTCACCGGGATAGTGTTAGCCCCGGTAAGTGGTACAGGCCTTGCTGCTGGAGCTCGTTAGGCGCTCCCATCTGGTTTCCTCCCCCTTCCTTCAGCGTGCGCTGATACCAGCTGCACTGCCGAGTTGAATGATTGGCTGGCCTGCGCGCGTCATGCGTGTGAAAGCTGCAGGGCATATCCAGCATTGCCTCATAAGTTACCCTCGGCTTCTCCTCCCAAGTTTTCCTGTTCTTCCCATCCGAGTTCTGGCCCCAAGCTGGACCACTGCTCTTCTGGCGCTGACTGTGACCGGCATCTGGCTGATCTTGGTTCACAGCCGCAACTTGATTCGAACCATACCGGTTATCCGGACGATCCTCTCTCCTCCTGTGCCCAAAATCTTGATTATCACCACGCCTGGAGGGTCCAGGACCATTGTTGCCGGGGTGTCTTCTACTCGGTTCCACCGGGTTCAGCGTGGGCTGCATGGGATCTCCCAAAGCATAACTATCCGCAATCCGGATTGTCTCGGCCAGAGTGGCCGGCATTTCTCTCTGCAATTTCTGCTAGAGCATGGAGCCGTGTCGGCACCCCTGAGCAAACCACGAGATGGCCTGTGCTTCAACAACTCCTTCACAGGAATTGCGAATGGTACTCCACCGAGTCAAGTAATCTCGGTCATTCTCATCATTTCTCTGCTTGCACATGGCAAGCTGCTGAGGACGATTTGGCCTCTTGTACGTGCTGGAGAAGTTGCTAACAAAGGCTTCTTCAAAGTCAAGCCAGCACTCCACACTGTTCTCTCTCAAGTTATTCAGCCAGATCCGAGCTGGCCCCTCCAACATCTGCGGGATGTACCTCACCGCCCAACGTCGGTTTCCACCCGCGATATGCACTGCAGCCAGATAATCCGTCAACCAATCCTCTGGCTTAGTGCTACCGTCATACTTCTTCGCACCTCGGTTCAACTGAAAGTGGGGCACTGGTGGCTCCTTCATGATTCGAGGTCCAAAACACGCTGGGCCAGGTGGACCTTGCTCTTCTAGCATCTCGGACATATAGATTCTGTCCAACTTGTAACGTGCATCATTGGGTGATAACTGGCGAGTTCCCAACCGAGATCCCAGTGCGCCTTCATACCTCGGATACCCTGCCCTCTCCATAGCTGAGTAACCATCATCATAACGATTGGCCGCATGGCCAACACCTTGTGGCTGTTGCGAGCGCCCAACACTCTGCTCCTGCCGAGGCTGATATTGCGCTGGATACCGAGGTGGATAACCTCGGCCTGCCGAGTTTCCTCTTCCAGCACCGAGATTGCCCGCACCGGGATAACTTTTACCCCGGCCCATACTGCCCTGCCCTGCTAACTGCTTTCCGGCGTATGCCGGGTCGTACGTCTGCATCTGCTTGTTTCCACCAGAATTCACACTCCGGTCACGGCTTCCACCGACATGCGGTGATGAAGCTTGTCCCTTGGATGCTCCTCTAGCTGAGTGAACTACCCCGGACACACCTGCAGCTGTGCCAGCTTTGCGATAATCTTCATTCTGTCGAGTAGCCTCAGCTACCAACTCGTTAACTCGGCCTTGCTGTCTACGGAGAGCTTCTCCGGATAAGCCTGACAACTCGGCCCTTGCTGCCTCGGCAGCTCTAAGAGTCTTGGCAGGGGAGCCATATATCGGCTTTTCAACCGACACATGGCTGGGAGTTTTACTAGAACTAGATTTACCATCTCTATCTATCTCGGCATTGAGGTCTCTGCCCCTCTGGCGCACTTATCTAAGCGCTTGCGGTGAGTAGCTATTGGAGTAAAACCATGAGCTTTGTTATACTCACGGAGTGTCCTCTGGAAGTCTCTCCTTACCTCGGATATCTCCAAGGCCTCTTGGTGCAGCTTCAGACGCTGCGCCTCTAACTCGGCAGCGGTCAGAATAACATCTACCCCGGCAACTACCGACACAGCCAGCTGCTCTATGATATCCTCCAGCGGAGCAGGCCTGACCGGCACATCAGATGTACCAGCCCCGAGGTGCCCATCTCCTTCCAGCGGAGGTTTCGCTGGCCTGGCGGATCTCGCGGCAGGATCGCCGACATGTCCTCTGCCAGCACCATCCACTGGCCCGGTCATCATTACCTCGGCGCAGCTCCCGAGATTAGCGAAACCTCGGCTGCGAGCCGCGCGGACAGCAGGGGGATCCTCTGCCACAAGCACCTCTGCTGGGTACTTGCAGACAACCTCGGTGGCGATGAAGACCTCGAACTCGCCAAAGGTGATGATGCAGCCGTTCCTCGGGAGCGGCCTGCCGCCGAAGCAACCAGCGTTGTCGCTGATGAAGCTCAGCGAACCGAGCTTGCAGACGAGCCCGGAGATGACGCGCTCGCCGGAGTCGATGATGGAACCCGTCCGGATGAACACACCAGCCAGCGCCGCTGCTGGCCCCACGGTGGGCGCCAACTGTCGTGGTGGTAACACGGCAGATGCCATAGGATGGCTTATGTTGGGGCCGATGGACGCCGGTGATACCGGGGAGGGCTAGCGCGCTAAAGAGCACACACGAAGAACACAAAGCACACAGGCAATCTACCCAGGTTCAGGGCTCTCGTGAGAGATAAAACCCCTACTCCTGCCTGTATCTCTCAAATATATCTCAGGTATCTCAGTACACAAGTGCTCCTTGAGCTGTATGATCCAACAATGGATAGCTAGAAGATAAAGTTACTTAGTCCCAAAGTCTCGTCCCTCACGCAGGAGGGGGTGCAGCCCTATTTATAGGCTACAACCAAGGTACAGTAACCGACTTACTGTAGCCGAGTTACAGTAACCGAGTTACAGCTGTCCTCCACTAAGCTTACACGTGTCACTGCCGAGCTTACAGGTGTCCCTGCCGAGTTACCGAAATAACCCTTGTAGCACACTGTTGCCGGCATATAGCCTTGTCAGTGACATGCTCATGATGACCTCTGGCACACATGCGTACGCCTATGTCAGCGTCTTGATCACCAAAGTCCACTCTGACAAGACAGGACGGGACATGCCATGCCTCGAGTCCCGCACTGCCTCGAGCCCAGCACTACCTCGCTGTCTGTTCCCTCTTATCTCCTGCGCAGAGATAAGCACGCCATCAATTCACCTCTGCACCGTCCCTCTGCCACATTCCCGTGTCAGACGGGAAGTGACCGCTCCATTGACTTCCATGCCGAGTTAAGGCACCTCTTCTCCTTAACTCGGCATAGATATGTCGGATCCCCTTTCCTGGAGCATGACCCTGCACAAGAGAAAACACACAGGCATACCGACATTCATATGTCGGTTGGATTATGTCGGACGCCATACCCCGGTCCCTTCCGGACCAGGCTATCTCGGTTCACTTCAGTGCCATACCTCGGTATAACAACAAGCTGAGCCTTGCTCTGCTCAATGAGGTAAGTGACATGGTTAAGACCGTACTTCGGTTCTTCCATGAACACAACTTTACACTATCATGACCCTACCTCGGAGTAGCCCCCCGACAGGATCCCAGTATAATGTCATGCAACGCTATCAAAATAACGAGTGTCGGTATCCTAGAAAACAAAGGTTCTTCAAAACTAATGAAGATATCCACAAGCGGGACCATGGATAACCACCGAAGAAATCCACTACCGTAGTTTCTTTAAATCCACCGAAGATATCCCAAAGTGGGAACATGGGGATCCCTAATGTCAGACGGCGTTACCAATGACGGGTGAAGGTATCCACACGAGTAATTTCCTAGCAAACGAAGGTTCTTCAAAAGTAATGAAGGTATCCACAAGTGGGACCATGGATAACCACTTGAAGGTATCTAGGTTCCATGGTTTGTACAAAGGCAGCGACAAGTTAGAACATAGATAACCGGTAATGGCTAACCCTAAATTCTTGAAGATATCTAAAATCAATATCAAAGCTAATCTGTGATGAGCAATGAGGATATCCAAAAAAATAAATAAAAAATTAGCACATGGATAAATGGCGATGGCCCTAAATTCTTGAAGATATCTAAACCCAGGATCAAGGCTAACCGGTGATACGCAATGAAGATATCCGCATGTGGGGGGTATGTGGATCCGTATAGTATTTCGAGAGGTTCCATGATTTGTACAAAGGCATCGACAAGTTAAAACATAGATAATTGGCGGTGGCTACCTTAAATTCTTGAAGATATCTAAAATCAATATCAAAGATATCCACATGTAGTGGCATGAGGGTCCGTACATTGTTTTCACATGATAAACCAATTTTTTTGAAGATATCCAGAATTGGGATCAAGCTAACCGGTGATAAAAAATCCACGTGCGATTGAGGACATTTTCCCGATAACTGATGTGGATCCACACAATATTTAGCTAGTTGCTTGATGTATTTTTTACCGCAAATTTACAATTAATTAGCAAAGTTATTTTATGTGACATGTGGGTCCAATGAGATATACAATATTTAAGAATATATGTATATATGATATTGGGCTCATTTTATAGAGTTCACCATCTACCTCACAGTGGTGCAAATAAATTACAATTTCGAAAAACGGTTCATGAGATATGTTCTCCAAAGATTTGAAACATGCAAATGAGCTAGCTAGCAAGTTAAACTCAGATGTGAAGCTAGCAAAGCAACTACGGAGTAGTAGCACAAGTGGGGTCCTGCATGCAATCAACACAAGAGGTGAGAGCAGTGTATGTTTTTCTCCACTCCACCGCGTGAGCAGGCGCAGGCGCAGCCACGCGCTACGGAGAATCATACGAGGCTAGTTATATTC
The DNA here is from genome assembly GCA_947311845.1 of Poa pratensis. Lineage (NCBI taxonomy): Eukaryota > Viridiplantae > Streptophyta > Magnoliopsida > Poales > Poaceae > Poa > Poa pratensis. Next base: position 34,151,651 of record CAMZMU010000091.1, on the reverse strand, counting down.
GTTTCGCTAGGCATATCTTCTGTCAGATAAGTAGGGGTCAAAAGCTCAGATAGCTCACGGGCGCCATAGCGGGATCGGGATTCAGTAACTTTCCCATGGCTTGTCACCACGTACCTGGAGCACTTCCATCCACCGTTTACTCTCCATCCAACGATTAGGAATAGCCTAAAAAGTGAAGTCAAAATTGAAATATTCCAGAAAAAATCGAAAAAGTTCTACTAATTCTTATATGACCCGTTTTGTATTCTGGCAAAGTTTCGCCTCATTTGGACAATTGGTTAATTTTTAAATAGATTTTCATATTCTGATCTTAAAATGCTATTAAATCATGAATGGGTTATCCGAATGAAGCGAAACTTCATCAGAATACATAACAGTCCATGTACAACTTACTGGAATTTTTTCAATTTTTTCTAAAATGTTTAGATTTTGACTAGACTTTTGTGAGTTGATCTTAACCGTCGGATGGAGAGTGAACGGTGGATAGAAGGGGGACAGGTACGTGGTGACAAGCCATGGGAAAGTCACTGAATCCCAGTCCGCCATAGCGCATGGAGGGATGATTATTCGGCACTGGATGTGCACTAGACGATGACTTGGAGGCGTAAGGGAGCAAGATACACGAGACAAACAGAATGCTTGAGAAGCTTGATCCGTGGAACGAGAATATCGATGATGTTGTGGTTGCCGAGGACGATGTAGAAATCCAGAAGAGTACACGGTGGCTCGCCTTGATACGGGTGAGATCCATAATGGATTTAAACAATCCGACATCTTGTTCAAAATAAGACCGGGATGGAATTCGACACATTATGTTTGGTTCAGAGCGATCAAAGTAAACTTGTTCATCGTGAAAGTCTCTCATGGGGATTGGAAGTGAATCATGGATCACGGACCATGGATCCACCCTCAGTGAGCGGTTTTTCATGAACCGTATGATGTGTTCTTGAAAGTTTATATAGCTGAGCTGGAGTACATACACAAATGGGTACAATCGCATGAACAGCGAGAGGCATGCCGTAAGGAAAATTTGGTAAGGCAGTTAGCCAGAGAGGCGGGATAGATCCTCAAGTTTGATTCGAGGAGCAGGAATCACATCAGGCTACTTAATTATGTGTTCGTCTATGCCATGCATGATGTCCGGTGGCTGTTGTTGACGTTCGTCTGTACCGTGCAATGCGTAAAACAACATATGTAGACGGTGAATAAGAAGTTGGATTGCTTCTGCAAAGCGTGTGGCTTGCTAGGCCATGAATACAAACAATACTGAGATAAGAGTTTACGAAGAGAAAGATATGAAGTACGAGGAGTGGCTCTATGGTTACCCCAAAACTCGTGGTTGGAGAGATCTTGAACCTGGTCACGGTATGGGAGGAATTTCAGAACTCCTTTTGTTAACCGCGAAATTAAACCTGAATAGGCTCGGTTATTTACTGGATTCTGGAGATTTTCGGGAAAGTTTGAAGAGCCAGACTTCCAGCGACTTAAGCATAGCGGTTGGAAATGTTGGCTCCTATATGAGACTGGTCTTCTTCTCCAAGGATACCAAACTTTCAGATATGAGTTGGGCTACCATTGTTTTACCTTGAAATGTTTGATTACTATCATTTCCTCAACTCAAGTTGCATATTTTCTGGGTAAAAGAAAGATTAGAACTAGAGCTTCAAAATTCACCAAGCCAAAAGTTGATTCTTCCTCCGAGTTTGCTTGTCCTGGTTTCTCTTACATTTTTGTGGAACCTAGACGTTTGGAGTTGATTTGTGAGCATCTGATGTACATATACTAGCCGGGACTCAGCAGCGTGGAGTGATATAGTATGCAACAACATTTCGCTTAAGTGGTGACTTAAGGTTTTTTTTAGATAAAAGGATTTTATTATTTAAGAGTTTTAAACATTACACCCGGCCTCTGCATAACTAGGATGCACACAGCCACAAGTTCACGAGTTCAAGAGAATCTAATGCTGAAATTAAAAAGGCGAATTACATATCATAATGAGAAATTGTAAAGCAGCCTAAGATGCTGGTAGGTCTATCCGGAGACTATGTTGCCATCCATGCCGGGAGAATAACTCCCTGGCCGCAGCCTCCAAACGTGACGCCACCTCCAAAAACAAGTCCCGGTACTCCACACGCTGCAGTGCCGAAAGCTCGTATCGTTGCTGTACACCGGTAGATAACCTGCATAATAGAAGCATCTTTATCGTTAAAAACCTTGTCATTTCTACATAGCCACAGCGACCAAATAACGGCAATCGCTCCCACCCTACTGAAGAGTTTAAACCTAGGATCTACCCCGTTTAACCAGTTGCCAAAAATATTTGCAACGGAACGTGGGGGATGTAAGGTAGAACCTATCTGGATGGCTGACCATATAGACCTAGCGAACTCGCACTGAAAGAAAAGGTGTGTAATAGTCTCGTCATGTTGACAGAAGACACACTTTTTACTTCCATGCCAGTTGCGTTTGGCAAGATTATCTTTTGGAAGAATTACACCTCGACGGAGATACCACGCAAACACCTTAGTTTTTAGCGGGATCTTCATCTTCCAAATTTTGTTATTGTCCTTAATATCGACTGGGACTTCGGGTAAGATTAAAGCTCTATACATAGAATCAACCGAGAATTTACCATTCTTCGTAAGATTCCATCGAAATTTATCTTGACCTTCCGACATATGGATGGAATCCAATCGAATGAGCAAAGCATTCCAGGATGCTTGTCTTGTTCCAAATAAACTTTTTCTGAACGAAACATTTAGTGGGAGTGGTGACTTAAGGTTATTGCGAATCGCTATTCTGTCAAGTGACCTGTAAATAAAACTAAAATTCTTCCTTTGTTCTCAACAATATCGGGCTTATCTATTATATAATTAAAACACAGGTTAACCAACGGTGAAGATTTACCACCGTAAATTTAGAAGATCTCAACGATCCAGATTTTGACAATACGAGCGGCCGGAACAAGTCTAAACGTACGATACGATGGCACGACTAGACGTACGAGTCGATTTGTATTCTAATTGGAGTCCACCGCCACGTCATTTTCTTATCAGAGTCCGGTATCCACACGATGATACGAGATCCGGACGTAGCAGCGATATAAAGATGCACATAACCTAAAACCTAACCAATGCTAGGTTGGATCATATCTGCCGGAAGCAGGAGCAAAGCGAGACAAGATACCTGCAGCCGTCGTGTATCGACAGCAGCGAGGAGAAACAATGGAGCGGCGAAATCCATAGCTTATGCAAGGCGACCAGTGAAGTTGGTGGAAGAAGCTGCGCGGCCCGTCCAGCCTGCCTGCCATGATCTGGAACCAGTGAGCTCTCCATGCATGCACTGGAATCCTCTCATCTACGTGATAGCAGCCCGTCCAGGTTGCATGAGGTGATCTCGGCCGGCGTGAGTCTGGCAGATCATTTTTTATGTATCGATCGGCTCGGCCAAACCAAGTGCACTTCTGATCTCTTGACCTGAATCCAATTGATTCACTTACCTGCCGTCACAATTTTGATTCATTAAGCTGGATCAAGAGAAAGAAAATAATCTTTCTCCCCGTCTCCTCTTTTCATAACAAAGAAATTGTCTTCATCTGATGGCAGCGATCGGCGGGAGTTTATGCTATCAACGGCGCCAAGTTCCTACAGCCATCCGGCGCAGCCATGGATTAAAATCTCCCTTTACTCGGCTTTCAAGTATTCTAATCTTAGGCAAGTAATTTATGTTCGTGTTTCAGATCTGTGTGCTCCGTTTAAACTGAAAAGGGTTGCATTCAAGGAGCGTCTGTAATATATTAGCTTTCAGGTATTTTCTGATCAATTGTTCTTGAACCCGGTCCTTTGATTCTGAATTAGCATGGCTTCTATATCTGCTGACTACATTGAATTAATTGTTTTTTGTCAGAGTGAATTCCTTTCTTAAATCCGGACGCCTAATCCACGACTTACTTATTACTGCATCTACGAATCTCTCAAGTTCTACTCTTATTGTTTTTGCTACGGGACCAATGAAATTCCCACGAAAGCTGTTTCTTTCTGTTGTACCAAAGGTGCAAGGTGGATTTATATGAGAATTTTATGCACCTGCCTTGAATCCATGACATTGAACAGATTATGTGGAGTCCACCAATTCAGAAGATGTATTTATTTGAGGGAGATAACTTTGTGCAATGAGAGGTAATAATATGTGAGCATCAAGTTGAGGGATGAGAGTAGTACGTGATATGTATTTTTGTGCATACATTCATGTAGGCGACCGTCGAGAACAAATATAATGCAGCCCAATGAAGAGCAAAACATGTGAAATGCAGAGGGAGAGAACTTTGTGCTGAGAAGTAATAATATGTGAGCATCAAGTTGAGGGATGAGAAGAGTAGTACGTGAGTATGTATTTTTGTGCATGCATTCATGTTGGCGACCATCAAGAACAAATATAATGCAGCCCATTTAAGAGCAAGACATTTGAAATGCAGCCAGTGCATGAGCGTCAAGGCCCCGCTGGATGGTGCACTGCGTGGGTGCCGGTCGTTGATGTCGAGACCACTAGCCGCGGAAATGAATTTTACAATGGCATATGGCGCCAGGGTGATATCTGGGCCGTCCGTTTCGGTCATCCGACGGCCCAGATTCGCCGTTGACCGCGGACAAAAATTGACCAGTCCACGGGGAATCTGGGCCGTCGGATGGCCGAAACGGACGGCCCAGATAACAGGGCGCCGTCGACACGTCAAGCGGCCGTGCCGCCACGAGCAGCAAGGTGAGATACTTGAGATGAATTTTGTTACTATGTACTTTGAGATTTCAGGAGCTGCTATTGGCATGAATTTTATTTCTGCTGGAGAGGCTGGTGCAAAATATACATTAGAAGAATGGAAAGTTAAGGATTGATGTGGTGATCTTTCTTCTCGGTTTTTACAGTATGCTGATATATACGTGCAAACCAGTATTCCTTCGATTGATACTTATAATTGATTGCTTAGAGGAAGAGCATGATAAAAAGAGATTAACTCAGCAGATTTATGGAATATTGTCGGGTCTGGTGTACACCAAGAAGAGGTAATGTTTATATTTTTTCTCCTGAAATTGTTCTCAACATAGACATCTTTACAGTGAGCTGTAGAGAGTAGGATGAACTTTCAAAACTTGGAGATCCTAAATTTTAAGAGTAGCCTAAAACTGTACCCTGAGTTGTTATTATGAACAAAACTTGGATGCAAACAAATGCACCAAATAACAAGCACACAAGGAATTAATGTTTTGGTCTTAATTAGTCAAAAAAATCAATTGTATTTACTTAGAATTGGCTGCGCATTACAGGAATCATATGCATCTATTTCCGTGTTCTCACTTAGGCCTGCTCTTCAGTGTTTCAAAAACGAGAGTTAATTTTGTAGGGGAGAAGGTTGCATTATTTTGCTTGCTCTCCCAGCTCTACTTTTCAGATGCAGCCTGCATGTCATTGTTTAGCTAAATCATTCAAGTCTGTGGTCATCAATCCTTCATGGATAGTTTAACTATGCAGTTTTTTTTGGTGAGTGGCACTTAAGTTCACTTCGCAGTATGATATTTAAAAGTTAGTAATTATTACTTAAAAGGCATGCTTTTGTTGTAGATTTAATTTTAACTCATTTGAATGACATTAAGATGTGAAATTGTGGAATTATAACATGTTCCCTTTTTTATTGATGCGGATAGAGTTGGTTATATTTATCGGAATGCCGGAGAGATCAACCAATACCTTGAGACGAAACTGGATTGGGATGTAGGTCACTTAAAATGCATGAATGTTGGGTACCTCTAACAACAAATATACATGGAACAAATATAATAGCCCATTTTTTGGAGAATTTTGTGAACGATATTTTGACGTTTCAAAAAATCTGAAAAATATTCTAGATGGAGACAATGATGTATTCTATAAATACGCAAAATTTCAAATCGAAATACATTGTATTCTAGCCTGTGTAAAAATGACAAATGTGAAGATTCTAAGTAGTGAATAGTACACTAATCTGAATCTCCCAAATTTATCAGATTTGTCTTTTTTGTGTGGCTCAAAATACAAAGTGTTTCGAATTTATATTTGCATGTCAGAAGAATACAATATTATATTATTCACAATATGTTTCAGAATTTTTTGAAACTTTGAAATGTTGTTTTCAAATTTTTCAAAAAAAAAGGCTACATGTAGCCCGGGCTATAGTTGGACTTTAGATCCTCTTCCTTCTTTACTCTCCCTATAGACAATCTATCTATTAATATATAACAACAAGTATCTGCAAAAGCAAAATTTTATTCATGAAGGCAATGATGTAATTATGATGGCTTGAAAATAAAATGCGCAGGCAGATTTTCCCTTATAAAAAACTCTTTAGTTCAATGAATTGCATATTAGTTCTGATATAGGGACGGATAATTATATAAGGAGAAAACATGCGACAAAGGAATAATATAACGGTACTTGGTGATTATATCCCCATATCATATTAGATCTCTTATAACTTTGGGTTGAATCAAACAACAATAAAAATAATGGAACGAACATCTGAGAAAGAAATATATAGGTACTTGGTGAATCAAGCCGCGCAAATGCGCGGGCCACCCAGCTAGTTATATAACAAGATAAATGATACGATAAGATAAAAGTGTTTCTACCTTATAGATATGGTGGTATAAATATAAAACATATATACAATTAACTGATCTATTTATAGATGCAAACATCATGGTTAATAAATAAGACAAACACTCACAGATAGGTTTCACATCCATATAGACAAACACTCACAGTATATAACATTCCATTAGCGCAAGGTGAAATGAAGTGCGAATCGTTCTACGATTGTTACATGCACAACTATACCTATCCATTTTTATCCTTCGTAGGATGGTTCGACAAAATACCAACAAGCACAATTGCTTTTGTTCTTTATGCTTCTAAGAATCACACCCCTCGATCCCCTCCCTAAAATGTACAACATCTTCATGATTGTTCTATCCACAAATTGATCAGATTTGATATAAAGAATGAAACAACAATATACACCTATAAGTATCTCATAATCAACCATAACAAGGACAGGACATAATCAACCATAACAAGAATTACAAAAAAAAACCATCTACTAAATAAGTATCCACCGTCAAAGATAAATGAAATTGGGCATTATCATTTAGGAAAGCTTTATCTAAAGACCTCACTTTCTCCATGACAATATACTTGTTAGTTGTTTATTACTTTATTAAATCCGTACAACTTTATGAGCATCTACGCTAATATCCCAGCATCGTCGTCCCAACATCTCTTCATACATGATCTGCTGGTTAGAAGTTATAGTTTACGCTCCCAGAACAAAAAAATCGTCTACTAAATAAGTAACTTTCCCAGATTTACAAAAGGCAGTTAACAAAATGGATTTCTGATAAACAAATGGAAACGGTGCTTTGGCTCGTAGGAACAACTTTATGAGCATCTACGTTATTAACAAAATGGATTTGTGATAAACTATTGGACACCGGTGTTGCAACACAACCCACCTAGAAAATAACTTGCAACCCAAAGAGAGACTGCACATACATAAAAGAGTTGGTTAGCAAATAAAACCTGATATATAATCAAGCTGTTCTTCTTCTCGCATACTTAGCATTACATCCCAAGTACAGATTCCTAACGCCCTACGAGTCTTGGCTACTATAAACATGTCGGCGTCGCCGTCGCCGTCGCCGTCGATCAGAAGGAGGCCGAGTTGATCCGCCGGAGGTGGTACTGATTCAGCTCCGGCTCTGGCTCTGGCAGGGGCATGTACAGCACCGCCTGACGCAGGAGCTGCTGCTGCTGCTCTTTCGTCCCCGGCTGCTGCTCCGGCGGTGGCATGAACTGCACTACAGGCTCCAGCTTCTGCAACATCAAACACCAAGAAGAGAAGAAGAAGCTTAGGTGCACGTTAGCTCCTGTGATGCAACTTGGTCAGTGAGTAATTTGAGTGGCATGGTGCTCAATGGACAGCGTTACGACAGGTGAGCGGGTTGTTAATTCGTTCGACAGAAAGCTGTCATCCAAAGTCAAAAGCCAATGGGCAAAGACAACCAACCTGTTTGCAAGAATTTGATCATGGAATACAGATACATATTATCCAGTTTATACGCATACAATATGCTACAATAACATAGAAACATCACATCCATATATAGTTTTGCCTGTAAGTAGCATGGGAAATTTGGAGGTAGCTAACTTCTTAGTAGCAACAAAGCTTTTTCAGCTATTTGTGATCAACTATTTAATCACGAAACACGCTACTCCTAATGTCAGGATTGCAACAAGGAAAATCTGGGACAAGGAACAGTACATTGTACATTTCTTGTTCCCTTCTTGTTTGGCCAGCTTCGACTAGAACAGGACTTGCTTACTCAGGCCAAGCCGCCAAACCATAACTGAAGCTCAAAAGAAATACTAGTACTAAGCAAAGATATAAGAATTGAGAGATGTAACTCTTTTTTACCTTGAGGTCCTTGAGATGCTGGATCTCCTCCTCCAGAATCGCGATCTTGTTCTCCAGCTCGTTCGTGTACGCCTACACGCATGGCGAATCCGTGAAAAAGAAGCGATTTTGTTTTTGTTCAGGGTGCAAGCGAACACCTGAGAAGACCACGAGGGAGACAAAGAGAGGGCACCTGCTTCCTGGCTCGGGACCTCGCCGCCGACTCGCGGTTCTTGATCATGCGCTTCTGCCGCCGCTCCACCGTCTTCTCCACCACGCCGTCCCCGCCTATGGCCACCAACGCCGCGCCGCGCTTACGCCCGCCGCCGACCTGCGAGAGGAACACGCCGCCGCCGCCGTCGTGGTACACGGCGTCCTGCACGGGCCCGGCGCCGGCGCCGACGCCGATGGGGCGCGGCAAGGGCCTCGCGACGTACTGCTGCGGCGGGTGGTACTGGTGGAGCCAATGCGCGCTGGCGCCGGCGCCGCATGCCCCGCCCCCGCCGGCGCCGTCGACGGGCACGCCGGCGCGCGAGAGGAAGTCCTCCAGCGTCATCTCGCCCACGGTCGGCTGCCGGCCGCGGCCGGCGCTCTCGATGTCGCGCCAGACCTCGTCCACTGTCTTCTTCCCCGTCCCCGGCGCGTGCGGCTCGGGGCGGGCGGTGGCGGGGAGCACCGTGCGCAGGAGGTCTTCCAGGTTCATGCTCCGCAGCGGCTCGCCCAGGTGGCTCTCGACCTGGTTGAGCGTGAGCCCGTACACCGACCCCTGCCGCGACAGAACACCTGCCCCGCCGCCACCCCCGCCTCCGCCGCCGCCGAGGGACGACATTGTCTGAACTCCCATCCACGCACCCAGCTCCGTCAGCTACTCCCTACGTGTCGCGATCAGCTGCATCCATTGCGCAAAAACAGGTCAAACAACAAAACCCTCGCAACATCACAAACGGAAAGAACATGAACCACCAGGTCAATGGAAAGAAATCTTAAGCATGCCAAGAAAGGAAGAGAGAGAATCTTGCAAGCAAGCAATCAAGCAACAGGGGAAGGAAGAAACAAAATGGCCAGTTCTTGCCTCTTTAGCCTCGCAAGGAGGACCAGATCAGAATCCGGTGAGGCAGATGAGAGCATTAATTTAGGATTGCCGCAAGAGGGGTGGGCTTCCGCCGGCTGTGCGGGGGAGAAGGGTGCTAAAAGGGGAGAGAGGGGAGGAGGGGAGATCGAGCTCGTGGTGAATGCCTTTACAGTGGTAGCAGCTGGTACAAGAGCTTTGTTGCTAGCCGCATTTTATTTTTGGCCGAGGTGTACAGTGGAGTGGGGAACAGTGAGCGAGCGAGCGAGTGAGTGAGTGAGTGAGACTGTGAGAGTGATGGTAATGATGAGTAGTACTAAGAATGCCAGCTGGGCCAGGCTCATTTAATAACAAAAGGAGCTTTTTGGGGCTTTCAGCTTGGGTTGATGTTGCTGTACTCCATCAGTCCATCAGTGTGCCAAGGTGGAAGAACGTCCACAAAAGAAAATGTTTCCTCTCCATTATTTTTCTTCCTGCTGAAAGGCACATCAAATATATTTTGTATTGTGTTCGGCAGTACTAGGTGCCAAACCAAAGGCTTACTATCATCATATTCGTATGCTAAAATTAAGTGTAGCCGAGGAAGAGGAATCCATCCTGGCAGAAAATAAAATTAAAAAAAGACACAAAAGTGGCTACTCGAAATGGAATGGCGAATTCAGGCCACACAAGCGCACGCAAGAAATTCCTTGTGTTTCCATTAGCCTTACCAATCCGTAACTAAACCTAGCTAGCTAGTGGAGCATTAGCAAGATGTGATGATGACGGAGCATACCACGATTTTAGCAGCATGTCGTCACAATGCTTGTTTATTGTCATTGGGCCCGTAGAAACCTTGCATCAAACAACATCCCCTCACCTTTGCCTTGAAGAACCAGCCACACATCTTTCCTAGTCCAATCACAAAGGCCGGATAAAGCCTCTCTTGTAAGCAAAATCCCTAACAAGCTTTATCTGCTAATGATGGTATTTATCACACTCTCTTCCACCAAAGCTCACCACTGATGGTGTCAGTTGGGCATTTAAGTACTACTAGCATTAGGATCATCGGATCTTTCTTATCCCTAGGAATTCCACTGAGAACTAACATAAAAGCATGGTGTCACAGAGGGCGGGAGCGAACGCTCGTTAGACGAGCAACAAGGGAGGGTGGTAGGGTAAGCAAGACTCGTAGAGATGATAGGGACATCCGAGCTCGTGACACGCCATAATGGTGATAGGGGAGGGGCACACAACTAGCAGGCCGACGACCGCCAACGACTAAAACTTCCAGCCCAAATATCAAAGATTCATATTTGGCTTGATTGTTTGTGGAAGAGTAATCTAGTCGGCACGAGGCTTCGAAAGATAGCACCACGGGGAGATACATAAACAATGTCGAGCCCTTAGATGCCATCAAAGTTTAGTTTCCATGTTTCAAATGAAATCAGGTTCACACCAAGATTCAGTTCCTTGTCAATCTGATGTTCAATGAAGTCAGCTATGATCTAGCCTTTCATAGATTTGAGAGACTCATACTCTCATAATAAAGTCATATTCGATCAACCCGTAAACCCATTGCCGATTTGATCATTGAGAAAAATCGGCTTTTGCAACGGGTTTTCCATGACACCTATTTCTCTTGGTTGTGCATTGCATGTGGTCATCGTGGTTCTGATGGTGTGCTTGTGAAGACGGGCCTACATAATTCCTGTAACCATAGGGGTCTAATGCGGTGATTCCCTTTGTGACTTTTGATGTTGGAGGATGAGAATTCAAGCCATGGAGGTTAAGCTTTTATATTCTGGTTGTAAAATTTGTTCTCTTTTGTATTAGGGTGTTGTTCCTTCTGTCTTTTGTAAACTAAAGTGAGTTGGCTAACCCCACAATGATTACGTATTTCAAATGTAGTAGATTTATGTATCGTATTACCATAATAGTGTTCTATTTATATCTAACATAGAGTGCATAGATATATAGCCATCCGCACAAAACAAAAATGTAGGGATCCAGTTTTTCTACTTCCATAGAGAAACACGGGGTTTTAAATTCCCTGAACATTCTATATCCTCTCTAAAGTTTTGCTTTTGGGAGCGAGTTTTTCTCTGTCTACTTGTGATGTCGGCACAGACGCCGTACTCCGAGACATCTGTCGTATACAAAATGTCCATGTTCAGGTGTATGCATCCTAGAATGGAGATCGAGGCTGGAGATCATTCTCCCCCATTGGTTAGGAAGAGAAAGGAAGCAATGTCAACAGTGATAACAAGATCAGATCAGCCATTAAAAAACCAGTTGTGAGATCAAATCACCCATCAATCAAAATCAAAAGATAATAATTGGTGAACTCCTGTTGGTGCTGTCCGGCAGCAGCAGCAGCAGCAGCAGTTGCAAGGCCCCGGAGTTTTTCCGGTCCGGTCCATTCAACGAAATGCTGTACCGATAATTGGCACCTGCAAACGCTGCTGCTGCGCGGCGGCAGTACAACGATCTCCTGTTGCTTCAGTTCAGAACGCCAAGCCCACTCCTATTATTTGACCTGACCATCGGCCATGCAGTGCTGGGTATGTCTGCCAGGCGGGCCCTCCCGTCTTCTTCTTCCTACTGCTTCACGAGATTTACAGTGCCGTGGGGCTGTAACAAAGTTGCAGAGGGAGCAGTGAAACCTGTCTTGTTGACTGCGCAATCCTACAGTGCAACACTGTGCACTGGGCCATTTGCTCGTGGCTCGCCACGTGGCAGGGTCTGGCTGCCCGCGCAAAGCAGATCTGTAGCTGGGGTGTTTATTAACTGGATGGACAGGTGTCAGCCATGCATTGGCTCACATCTTGCCTTCTGAGTGAGGAGCTCCAGGATATGAGGGATTCATCGGGGGGACATGGAGATCGGCTTAGCCCTAAACAATGGCCGCATTACCATGGCTCCTTCTCGCTTTCCTTTTCATGATGCTGCAGTTTCGAGTTTCTTAATCGCTGCACTTGCATAAAGAAGCATGGAGCACATGCTCAGGCAGTGACTTCTGAGTGGCTGCTATGTGGAGCATGCATGGTGATAACACAGAGGGGTTGTACTAATCTTGTATATTACTCCGTAGCAGTTAGTCAGTACTCTATATTCATTCATGTGATGTCATGATGAAGAATAAAGCTTGCCTTCTTTCCCAAGTTTTTGCGCAAAAACATGATAATCCTTTGCAGAAACACCGGACAGAAAAATATGCAGTTTGCGAAGAAACCGAAAGGATATGTGCATCATGCAGCTTGCTGAGTGCAAAGTTTTGAGAGCTTGCCGCATGTGTCCATGTCCTCGAAGCATTTCTTTGCGTGGAAAGAATACAAAAGAAGAGAAAGAAATGCTGCCTAGGGTTATCCCTGCGCCCCAGATACGTCCGGAGCCAATGGGAACTTGACATTTCGCGCTGATGGGAGAGCCAAATTCCTTTCCAAATAGACTACTCGTCGTAGCACCACCTCATTTCCAGCTTCTTTTACGCTGCACATAGTACTGCTGTACCACCCCTACGCCTTTATATATTCCAAGGACTACAGTACGTTTTTTTTTTCTTTTTTGTGAATGCAGTTTTCGGAATTTCTCCTTTTTAGAGTGGCTGGCTCCAGCCACTGATCGTTGCATCTCATTCCAAAAGGGGCAAAACCTATGAGGGATCAGTGGAGCCTGATTAAGTAGTTAGCTCGCATCGTTTGAGATTAGCAAGTACTAGGAGCAATAGTATATTATGGAGAGTGCAGGAGCAATAATATAATATGGAGAGTGCATCAGTTTGATAGGCTAGCCAACAATTCAAGTTCCGATGTTTGTACCCATTTTTTTTTTCCTCACGAGTTCTGCTGATCCTTATATTTTTTTAAAGTCGTAAACAAAATTTAGAAAAGTTGGAAATTTTTAAAAAACTGTTGGAATTTTTTTTTCTTTTTTGTGAATGCAGTTTTCGGAATTTCGCTTTTTTGAGTGGCTGGCTCCAGCCACTGATCGTTGCATCTCGATCATTCCAAAAGGGGCAAGACCTATGAGGGATCAGTGGAGCCTGATTAAGTAATTAGCTCGCATCGTTTGAGATGAGCAAGTACTAGGAGCACTAGTATTATATGGTGAGTGCAGGAGCACTAATATGATATGGAGAGTGCATCAGTTTGATAGGCTAGCCAACAATTCAAGTTCCGATGTTTGTATCAATTTTTTCTTTCTTTTTTCCTCTCGAGTTCTGTTGATCCTTATATTTTAAAAAGTCCAAACCAAAATTTCCTCCAGTTTGAAAATTTTGAAAAAAATGTTCGATGTAGTCAATGATGTATCTACAAGCATATGTACGGCTGAATTCTTTAAATCTAGGCTACAGAAAAATAAAAATCTTAATTAATTTGTAGTTTTGAAAATATGCATTGTACTCAGATCCCTTTTTTTTATTGTGTAGCTCAGAATACATAGTATTTCAAAATGAGATTAGCAGGTCCGTAGTATATATCATGTAATTCATCAAGATTTTTTTCCAGATTTTTAAAACTTCTTGAAATAAAGGAGAACTAGAACTTAGGAGCCCAAAATTCCTACTGTTGGTACTCGTTTTGATTCCTATGTCTGTCTAGGTAGAGAACCAACCATGCATACCTTCCTTGTTAATTCATGCAAACAAGTGGCAAGAACAAGATTGTGGTATTACTTTTGCCGCTAGACCATGTGTATAACCAACGGCGAAGGACAATTTTTAGATTGGGAAAACTCAATAAAATGATGTAAAGACTGAAATAATGTCGAGACATTAACATACTTATAATCATAATAAATTAGTATAATTGAAACGTAATATATTTTATATAATTAAAACCTAAAAACATACCAATGGCAAATGTCCATTTTAAAAAAATATTCCATAATTTTCTCAATAAAAACTTTTAAATATCCCTTGCTCGCTGTATCACATTATCAATTAATAATTCCATGTACGAAGAGCAAGGTTATTCCGAATCTAAACAATGTGTTGGTAGAGTCAATGCAAGAGATTTCAAACAACTTTGAACTTAGCTCATTTAAGCGGTGGTTAAAATCGGTTATAATAGATTCTATAGCAATATAGAAGATTTCTACGTTGTAAAAATGAATCAACAGTGACCTCTCTTCTTACTTCTCCCATATTTTGTTACCATTGCGTTCATAATTATAATTGTGATATCATTTTTCTGTGCGAATTGACAGAAGAAATTCGACAGCAAAAGTGAGAGAGGGAGCCAGAAGAAATTCTGAATGAACGTGCTTGTCCTATCCCTAAAAATGTCCCAAATTTTGCATCCAGCACTAAAAAGTTGCTTCTCGTGCTGCAAATTTAGGGCACCAAACGCGTGCCCTATCACATAAACACGAACACACGGCTACCCAGCCGCCACTTTGTCTTTTCCCCAATCCCTCCCTACCGCCCGCGACTACCTGCTGCGCCGCCACAGCCCTCGCAACACCGTCCCACCGCCGTTCCCCGCCGCGCTGTTCCCCTAAGGATTCGCCACCGATTCAGGCCCTCCGTCGACGCTTGCTAAGCGGCAGCGGTTTCCGCGGCGTGCCATTGCGGCGTCTGGCGATGGTCCGCGGAAAGCACCCAGAACAGGCATCGGTGGTGTATGGGGACCTTGGAGTCGCTTGAGCTTGCCACAGGCGCATTCGATGCGGCGATGTGGCGATTCGGCCGCCCCCGCGCCAACCTCTGCTTCCCGGAGATGGAGAGCTTGGAGGTTGCCGAGTTACTCAGCCCAGAGGTTCGGATGGTACGTGACTCGCGAGCAGGAGAACCACCGCTTGTACGTGTAGCTGCGTGTCCGCCGGGACGACAAGGCGGCGATGGATAGGTTTCGCCGTGAGCACCCGGAGCTCGTGCGTGCGTAGATAGAGTACGACGCGCTGAGAGGGACGGGAAGGAGAAGCGAGGCCTTCAACATCGCGGGGGGAGGCTGACCCCTCTAATATGACATCATATTATTTTGCATCATCGGTTGGAAAGGCTATTGCCTCGCGTCGTTTGAGATTAGTAAGTACTAGGAGGAGCACTAGTACTGTGTGGAGTGTGTATGAGCTTGATCGATAGACAGGCCAGTCAAGAATTCAAGTTCCGATGTGGAGTGTGTATGAGCTTGATCGATAGACAGGCCAGTCAAGAATTCAAGTTCCGATGCTGCTAGACCAAGCTCCTGTAGAGTTACAGCCTTTCAGGTGGAGCCTTGGACGATCGAAGTGCCTATTTTTTTACTGGTGAAGATAATAGCAGCTGAAATCTCACAACAAGTTTGAGCTGAATCTAATGGTGGGAGTAAAATTATGAGGAGAATCTCTCATGATGCGTCAGGGTTCGTCTAGTCTTTAACAAAACATCATCTATTCATTATTTGCAGGTTATACACAAGGCGTTGTACTGGATCAGTTCGTGGTCCTTCCTGCGGATCAGCGTGGCCTTATGGACGCTGGGTGTACCCGTATGATGACGGTCGTGCGGGCTATCTTCAGTCGGCTGGGTGGTTACATCATAGAAGGCTAGATGCTTAGTGAACTTCTTTTTGAGTGGCTGATCTTTGCAGCCACCTTAAGTGACCCATGAATTGTAAACTTTAATACATTTCGGAGATTAATAATTGCGAAAAGCTGTGTGCATCTCTTTGATGCAGAGGCCGGGATCCGCGCACCCTTATCTAAAAAAAAGGAAGACTTTTCTTCGGTCTGGGGAGATGAGATGCGCGGGCACAGTTGGTTCGTACGGTGTGGGAGCTGGCCATCATGCATGTACAACGGCGGCTACATGCCACTGTATCATCATCCACACCGGCCGGCGAGAAGGGACTCTGCCGGAGGGCCGCCGTATCATATTGTATGTTTCCTCGCACGGGGCCGCTGCCGCCCGCCGGCACCTACGTACGGGCCCTGACCTGGCGGCCGACGGGGAGGCGCACCGCTGAGCTGGCCATGTCGTATAGGAGAAGAGAGTGGGAGCCATGGTGCCACTTGCATCGTACTACGTACCTAAACCGATAGGCATCCGGTACAGTGCCCTCAACTCATCATGCATCTTTTCGGTGACTGAGAGCTATCGCCAACTGGAGTCGTCAAATTCAACTCTGAAACTGTCCGTGGACACGTCGTCCGGACGTGTCTGCAGACAGTTATCGGACAAGCCCAAATGTGGTGTACTACAACGACAACTTGCAAATTGGGAAAGCCAAAAACATGCAAAGTATGCACGTCCATCATACAACTAGTTTGAAGTCATAAAATAAATAATTCAAATAATCTTACAATAATTAATAGTAGCTAAACAAATACAAATAATTTGAATTCACAAATAAAATAGTTCAAATTATTCGGACAACATATTTGAAATTGAAATTCACAGATTATCCATGTGGATGTAGATATGCTCCACCAGATCATTAAGTACTGGGTGTGCACTTGTACTGCCCACGCAAGCCTGTTGGACAGTTTTTCCATTACCAATGCATGCAGTCAACTGGACCAATCATATCTGGAAATCTTCTTGATTCTCTGATGGCCATCAGCCTTTTGGTGTCTTCAACATTAGGTTTCTCTCAGATATTGCGGTCCAAACACCTTGACCACAGCATAGGAAAATCTCACCATAGCCACAATGCATGTGCTCTCTCAAATTCGGACATACTCATCAACAGCATCTGCGGCTTTTCCATAGGCTAGCATTTTCAGAGCTGTGGTGCATTTTGCATAGAAGAGAAGGATGGTTGTCCGCATCAATCATACCTTGAAATAATCATCATACTTGGTCACTTCTTCCTCTATGTGCCGGAATAGATTTGAGCTCATCCGGAAGCGACGCTGGAAAAACCCCTCATGGAAGACCAGATCAAGACTGAAATAATCGTCGCAGAGATCACGCGCGCCTTTGATCCTATCACGTGCCACAGTAATTGTCGTCGTATCGGCATAATTGATAGGAGACGGGGGTCCTCTAGCCGACGGTAGAACATGGGGGTAGAAGGTGGAGTCGTCCAGGTCGAGATTGTACACGGTGGTTTACCCAGCTTCAGGCTCCACGGCGGTGGCGGAGCCCTACGTGCTGCTATAACTCACTATAATGGCGGAAACCGTGTTACAGGTTACAATGAGTAGATTGCGTATGCTATGTGTTGCCCTAAAGGTTGTCCGTAGGCTGGCTTATAAAGGCGGCCAGGCCTAGGGCTTACAAGGAAAGACTTAACCGGCAAGTAAATAGAGTCCTATCCCTAGTCGGCAGAGCTGCCGTCTTCCATCTTGGTCTCGTGGGCCTGGTGGGATTCGTCTAGAACCTTCTCCCTTGCCGGCCACCATCTTCCTTGTCGTCAGCTTGCTGGGCCGCTAATGTCAGGCTACCTTCACCAAGCCGGATTGATCCATGTCAAGGATACCCCCACTTGGTATAACCCCAACATTAGCCCCCGGAAAGGTTTAAGTTCTCCAGTTGCCGTCTTCGTCTTGAGCGATGTCCGTCTTGTTTCCTGAATTTAGGCGGCTCAAGAGCTTGAAGCATTCCGAAGTAAAAAGGTAGGTGGCAATCCATCTAAATAAAGCCGGAGTGACGCCACCTTCGACTAACACATGGGAAAGACGGCCTGACCTCCTGTCAGGAATCTTCTAGGCAAGGTCTTGTCAATATGACTAGTTAAGTCAATAGTTGACACGTCCATGTCATCCTGGGTCCACGACAGTTTGAACTTGAGGAGAGACGGAGCAACGTCATGATGGCATTTTTGCCGTGCCACGGACGCGATGGTGGCGACCGTGTCGCTGACGACAAGGCGACCGTGCCACGTTAGCAATTAAGCCAGAACATGGAGTTTTATTGTTTTGTACCAATCGATGTCTTCCCAAACTGGCCAGGTTTGGGCGATTGGAAACAATAGCTAATAGTCTGGCAAGGAATTGGCTTAAACCGAACACGAATGAAGGCGGCCGTGTCGCTGACGACAAGGCGGCCGTGCCACAGAGGCGATTGTGTTGTTGACAACAAGGCGGTTATGCCACAGAGGCGGTTGCGTTGCCGATGAGGGAGCTGCATGACGTGCAGCCCCCAAGTATCGGGTGAAGGCATTGTTGATGTCAAGCCCCCGAGTATCTGGCGAGGGAAGTGTTGATGTCGATCCCTCGGGCTTCTTTTAGCTAGAATTTTTCTTGATCCGCCTATCTGCAGCCCCCGAGCGTTGAGTCGACTTTCTTGAAAGTCGGCTCGATGCTCAGAAGAATTTATGGCGTTGTAGATCGAGGGGTTGTAGTTGCTGAGGTTTGTGCCGCCTTGACGGAAAGGCGGCTCGAGACGATGAAAGTGTTGTAGTGCAGCCCCCAGGCGTTAAGTATCCTGCATAGTAAACATAGCTGCATTAAGATGTACGTTTAATGTAAACTGAATAATTTAAGGCCTGAGCTGTCTGTTTTTGAACAAACACTTATGGGTTGTAAATTTTACGTGGCCCGCCTTAATATTTATCTGCCTATATGCTTAGATTTTTGTATGTTGGCGGTACCTCATCACAGTTAGTTTAGCTGTGCCAACCAGGTGCAATACCAATTAGTTTAGACACAGAGACTAAATCCCGCATGTTGGTGCCAACGACATACTACTAGGCAACCCACATATAAACAATCAGAATAAGGATATTAGGTGGTGCAAAATGATTGCTTAATTTGGTCCGGAGACGGCAAGTATCAAAAAGTTTGAACCACTTAGCACAGAGCAGATTTTGGGTAACTTTGATACTAAAAGTATATGATCATATGAAAAGACAAAAGACGGCATGATCTCAGAGCATAATGAGCAAACCATAAACTTCTATTTCATGATCATGCAATTAATTAAATGTTATGAAGAACTTAGCTTTTTTACGCTTGCTGCTGTCGATGTCGAGGAGGACGAATAGGAAGACGGCAGCCCCAGACTGAAGAAGACAATCCTTTGGATGTAGGCGGTAGCCCCCAGGATTTAGGCGGCAGCCCCCGGATGTAGGCGGTAGCCCCTGGATTTAGGCGGCAGCCCCCAGTATCCTGAGGCCGATTCCAGCAAGGTGGCGACTTCCTATTTCTCCTCTTATGCTGCATGTCACAACTTGGCGGTTGCGCCGTGCTTGACGAATAGACGACGACGAGTAGGCCGTGACGGCAATTAAGCCGGGGCGCAGCGATGATGATAAGTATGCTGAAAAGCGTTGCGCCGCATTAGCGATTAAGCCGGAACACGACGATAAATACGTCGGAGAGACGTCGTGCCGCGTTAGCAATTAAGCCGGAACACGACGACAAATATGCCGTATAGACGTTTTGCCACGTCGGAACACGACAATAAATATGCCGGACAGGCGGCGTGCCGCGTCGGAACGCGACAATAAATATGTCGGAGAGGCATTGTGCCACGTTAGCAATTGAGCTAACACGCGGAGCTAGATTGTTTTGTACCGATCGATGTCTTCCCAAACTGGCAGGTTTGGCCGATCGGGAACAATAGCGAGCAATCTAGAGATGAATGCGTCTAAACCGATCGTGATGATGGCGGCGTCCCGCCTATCATTGCTGAACGACCAGAGTTTGGAGACTTCAATAACCGGGCATGCGCACAACGGGGCACAGCCGAATTGCGCGGGGCGATTCTGCTTGCCGGTCGTACGTGCACGTAGATTAGTAATCTCGCCGGAAAGTCCATGCACTAATTGAGTCTCACGTAGCTTGTTGCTCCTTGGAAATTAATTCAGCTGATGGACTCATGCACCAGCTTGATTTGGTATAAGTTGTCATTCCATGAAGTGGAAATCAACAAGGCTCGGGAGCCGTGCTGCATGCACTACATCCAAAGCTGCTTAATGAAGAATCGTACTCCAGCTTGATTTGGAGTAGCTTGGTTTGCTTGTTTAACAGCTTCTTCCAGCTAGTACCTTTTTTTTTGAATTTTCCACATATATTAAACCAACAAAGAGTACACGATTACATCGATTACAAAAACAAAACTAAAAGAGACTAGCAAATCTATGAGATCTTCAAGCCCTTTCTTCATCCATGACACAATCTTATACTTTTCTGAAGGCAGCCGTAGAACAACGCCAACACTACCAAACCACAGACCTGTTAATACCACCGAAGGTTCTCCCTTTTTAATTTTGAGCCGCAATGCCAAGACTTTGTGCACGCACGCAGCCATTAAATTAATCAAGCAACATCGGCAAGAGCACCACCACTGATATTCCAGGGACAAATAACCGAACCACTTTGTCGACGTCGTTGGGAGCCGAGAGAACGAATCAGCATTGCCGAAGACATAGTAGCCGGGATAGATATTGCGAGGACAAACCTCCTCGCGGCAACCATGAGAAACAATCCAAGATTGATCTAGCGAAGCAAGATCTGAAGAACCATACCTAGACAAACTTAATCTTCTCTATGCTGGTATATCGAACATGAGTAGTTGGAGTACACGTATCCGGAGCACGGTTGGTTGATGGAGTAGACGCCGACGCCGAGGCCATCTGCCACCGTACGCGAATTAGGTTTTTGCCTCTTGCTCGGAGCTATAGTCGGATCGAACGTTTGGTCAGATCGATCAGACATAGTTCCTCGAGGCCACCGCGGATTACTAATCTCCGCCTTGCGCGGGAATTGTTGCCGTCCTGGCTGCTTGTCATGCCTTGGCTCGGATCGCGATTTGCGAGACCAACCTGGCCGCTAGTTTTTTTTTATAAAGGGCTTTATTACTCAAAAAGATTAAGCATTACACCCGGCCTCTGCATCAAAAATGTACACAGCCACAATCCAACAGAGAAAGTAAAAAATTGTGTAACAATAGACGCATTACAACCAGCAAGATAAAGTAAAACGCCTATGTCATGGCTAATCTCGACGGCTTATGAAGGTCCAATGCGACGATCAAGCGGCCACCCATGTTGTGAGAAAATGTCCCTTGCTACCTCCTCCAGACGTGCACACGCCTCCGTAAAGAGATCTCGATGTCCCACACGTTGTAAGGTGGACCACATACGGAGAATACTTGTGCAACGGATCCGGCCGCTAGTTAGACGAAGAAGAAGACGACGATTCTTTTATTGATCGTACCAGATCCGATCTCGTACGTATCGGCAAAACGGATGAGCCGGAGATCGATCTGGCAGACGATATACGATGATCCTGATCGCTCCGGAGCAGATTATTAGCCGGCCGGATCGATCTTGTCGATGATGACGAAGGATCCCGCCTGGAACGTTGTAATTCGTATAAACTCGGGCTGTTTGATGCACTATATATATGCAATTACATGATGACGACTTGGTGTCCAAGTCGGTTTACAGGATTGCTTTACAAGTAATCTACATAGGTAACTAGGTAGGTAATATCACATGTGTTTGAGTCGGTATCCGTAACACGCCCCCGCAGGCTGAACTCGGTGCTTCGCCGATGTGAAGACTGGATTTGAACTCTTGAAATAAACCTGACGGCAATCCTTTAGTAAAAATGTCAGCAAACTGAGAACTTGATGGGACATGCAGCACGCGTAGAGCACCAAGAGCCACTTTCTCCCGCACAAAATGTATGTCTAGCTCGATATGCTTCGTTCGTCGATGCTGCACTGGATTAGCTGATAAGTACACGGCGCTGACATTGTCACAGTATACGATGATAGCACTGCTAACAGGTTTCCGTAGTTCTTGAAGAAGATTTCGTATCCAGCATGTCTCAGCAACCGCAGTGGCTACGGCTCTGTATTCCGCTTCGGCACTGGAGCGGGAAACGGTAGGCTGCCGTTTTGAAGACCAAGAGATGAGATTATCACCCAAAAACACACAGTATCCTGACGTCGACCGGCGGGTGTCAGGGCAGCCTGCCCAATCGGCATCCGAGTAGGCAACCAAGGAATGAGAGGAAGTAGAGGTGAGTGTAAGACCGTGATCAAGGGTGCCTTTAAGATATCGAAGAATTCGTTTAATTAATGAGAGATGTGGTGCACAAGGATCATGCATATGAAGGCATACTTCTTGAACAGCATAGGAGACATCGGGTCTGGTTAGAGTAATATACTGGAGAGCACCTGCTAGGCTACGGTAGAGAGATGGATCAGCAACAGGAGAGCCAGCGGATGCAGGTAATTTTGATTTGGTGTCAATAGGTGTGGGAGAAGGATGGCACTCGCTCATGCCTGCACGGGAAAGAATTTCAAGAATATACTGACGTTGGGAGAGATGTAAACTGTGTGGAGACCGAGTGACAGAAATGCCGAGGAAGTGATGAAGAGGACCGAGATCTTTTATGGCGAATTCTTTGCTGAATTTGAGAATAATGGAGTGGAGTAAGGTGGAGCTAGAAGCAGTGAGGTTATGTCGTCGACATAGAGAAGAAGATAAGCAGTATCGGATCCGTGATGGAATGTTAATAGAGAAGCATCTGATTTGGACTCAAGAAAACCAGTGGACTTAGCAAACGCGGCAAAACAATGAAACCAGGCGCGTGGTGCTTGCTTTAGACCATATAGAGATTTGAGCAGGCGACAAACATGATTGGGACGGGAGGGATCGACAAAACGAGAAGGCTGTTGGCTATAGACTTCCTCGAGTAAATTACCATGGAGGAAAGCATTTTTGACGTCTAATTGATGAATGGGCCAATTGTTGGATAGGGCAAGGGAGAGACAATACGTATGGTGGCTGGTTTAACGACTGGACTAAAGGTTTCATCGAAGTCGAGCCCGGGTTGTTGAGTGAATCCTCGCCATCGGAGTTGTATTTGTGTCGAAATATCCATTTGCCGCTGACAATGTTTGCACCCGGAGGAGGAGGAACGAGAGTCCATGTGTTATTGGTGATGAGGGCATCGTACTCTTCCTGCATGGCTAGATGCCAAGAGGGATCTCGGAGTGCCGTGAGATAATTGTGTGGTATGGGAGGCGACACAGTGACCGAGAGGTTTAAGCGATCGATAGGAGGAGGGAGACATCCAGTAGTACTACGAGTACGGTGAGGCTTAGGAGGAGGTATAGGAGGATGGGAGGCAGGTGGTGTTGGTGGATTGCGGGAAGGGGATGTCGGGGTGGTAGGGTTTTGTTGGGTTTCTGGTGTCACGACAGAGTTTGGTGGGGTTTCGGTTGTCACAACAGGGTTTGGTTGGGGTTCGGCTGTCACGGCAGGGTTTGGTTGGGGTTCGAATGTCACGGCAGGGTTTGGTTGGGGTTCGGCTGTCACGGCAGGGTTTTGCTAGTTTTCGGCTGTCGTGGCAGGAGTGGTGGGTCGAGCGGGTTGAGCTGCTAGGGGTGGAGGTTGGTGGAGTTCATCAGGTGGATCGAATATATCTATGGGAGATGGTGTGGTGGGGTGGTGTGGTGGAGCATAGGGAAAGGTTGTTTCGTCGAAAGTGACATGGCGAGAGAGGATGATGCGTCGAGTAGACAGGTCAAGACATCGGTATCCTTTGTGTCTAGGTGGGTACCCGAGAAAAACACACTTGGTGGCTCGGGGTGCAAGCTTGTTAGCAGCGGTTGATGATGTGTTAGCATAGCAAAGGCAGCCAAAAACCCGAAGATGATCGTAGGAGGGATGACTACCATACAATATGTGGTGTGGTGTTGTGGTGTTGAGAGCGGCTGAGGGACGGATGTTGAGAAGGTAAGTGGCGGTGTGTAGGGCCTCGGCCCATAGATTGGGAGGCATAGATGCTTGGAAGAGTAGGGAGCGAATGACATCGTGGATAGTGCGGATGGCTCTTTCGGCTTTGCCGTTTTGTTGACATGTATACGGGCAGGAAAATCTAAAAAGAGTGTCGTGTTGTGTAAAGAAGGTGTTGAGTTTGATATTATCAAATTCTTTGCCATTGTCGCATTGGATAGAGAGAATAGGTAGATTAAAATGTGTGGTGACAAAAGCATGAAAAGCAACAAAGGTAGCAAACACATCGGATTTCTTTTTGAGAGGAAAGCTCCAAAAGTAATGGGAAAAATCATCTATGATAACAAGGTACTAAGCAAAACCAGTGCTGCTAGGAATAGGAGAGGTCCACAAATCACTAATCGATTTCGAGGAATAAAAAGGTAGCCTAACATGTTTCCCAAATTGACAAGCATGACACAAAGAGGAGTAGATCTATTTCCGGTGAATGTCGATGATGGTTGAAGTGTTGAAGTGGTGTGGTGGCCGGGATGTCCAAGACGACGATGCCGGTCGAAGGTGTTGGTGGCAGTGTATGCTTTGGCTGCCGGATTGCGCTGGATGGTGTAGAGAGGGCCAGGACTATTGCATCTGAGAATCACGGTCCCGCTGGAAAGAGCCTTCATAGAAAAACCAGATGGATCAAACTCAATGGAGCAATTATTATCATTAGTGAATTGGCGAACAGATATGAGATTTTTTATTATGTTAGGAACAAGAAGAATGTTGCGAAGATGAAAGGTTTTAGAGGGGCAGTGGAGTGTGGTGGAACCAACATGTGTGATAGGGATGTGTGCGCCGTTGCCGACAGTGACGAATTGAGGTGGAGAGGGATGGATAGAGAAAACGTTACCAGAATCAGATGCCATGTGGGAGGAGGTGCCGGTATCCATGTGCCAGTCGTTGCCGGGGATCTGCAGGTTGTTGAGGGCGGCGATCAGGGCGGGGTCGATGTTCTATTGCTGCTGGTACTGGCCGGCGTTGGGCTGACCAAACGCGGCGTAGGCATGTGGCGTCGGAGGAGGGCCGAGGATCCCGGGAGGACCAGGAGCAGGTGGACGCCATGATGTTGGTGCAGGCGGGCGGTATGGTTGCTGCTGAGCATTGGCGCTAGTTGGGGCACCAGTCCAGGGGTTGAACTGCCAAGGATTGTCGCGCCCGTGGCCACGTCCACCGCGGCCACGTCCGCGCCCACCGCCCCGGTAGTTGTTGGAGAAGCCGGAGCCGCGGCCGCCAGAGCAGTCGCCCCCGTAGTTAGTGCTGCCGTAGTTGGCACCCCCGGAGCGGCTACCGGCAGGGCTTGGAAGAGGAGGGACGCCCCCGTCGTGTGGCATGATGCTGTTGCCGCTCGCCCAGAGCGCCGTGGACGCGGTGTTCTTGGCGTCAATTTTCTTCTGTGTTTCCTCGAGGATGAGTGCCGACCTCGTTTGGAGGAAGGAGGGGAAGGGCACCTGAAACGGAAGAAATGAGCGCAAATGCGCGTAAGTGTCATTGAGTCCGCGGAGGAGCGTGAGGACGAGCGTCTCGTCGCTGATGGGCTGGCCGACGTCAGTGAGGGAGTCGGCAAGAGCTTTGAGCTTGGCGCAGTAGTCGCTGATGGAGAGGTCGCCTTGCGGAGTGTTGCGGAACTCCGCCTGAGTTGGATGGCGCGATGCTTTTTGTTGTCGCGGAACAGCTGCTCGATGGCGTCCCAGATGGTGCGAGCGGTGGTGCCAGGCCGCATGACGATGCCGAGCAGATCGAGGGAGATGGCGCCATATATCCAGGAGAGCACCGTGAAGTCATCGCGTGCCCAGGAGGAAGAAGGAGAGGTATCGGAGGGAGTGGCGTCGGAGGGGCCAACGACGTGAGCTGTCAGGCCATAGCGGCCAAGGGCGACGAGAAAGAGCTCGCGCCAGTTGGTGTAGTTGCCGTCGTTGATGTCTATGGTGATCGGTATGAGTTTGGTGGAGGTTGTATAGGAGGGTTGGATAGGAGGGGAGGGTGTGCTCTCTGAGTTTTTGCCGAGATCGGCGAGGCGCCGATCGAGTTCGTCCTGGCGAGCCTTGAGGAGAGACTCGCGTTCCTTCAGCTCCTTCTCGAGCTTCGCGAGTTCGGCGGCCGAAGACATGGTGGTGGAGGGAAACGAGAGCTTTAGATCGGTTGGAGGGGAAGAAGAGGTTTTAGGGTTTTTGACCTAGGATACGGTTGGTGTGTGATACCATGTAATTCGTATAAACTCGGGCTGCTTGATATATATATATGCAATTACATGATGACGACTTGGTGTCCAAGTCGGTTTACAGGATTGCTTTACAAGTAATCTAGAAGGTGGAGTCGTCCAGGTCGAGATTGTACACGGCAGTTTACCCAGCTTCAGGCTCCACGGCGGTGGCGGAGCCCTACGTGCTGCTATAACTCATTATAATGGCGGAAACCGTGTTACAGGTTACAATGAGTAGATTGCGTATGCTATGTGTTGCCCTAAAGGCTGCCCGTAGACTGGCTTATAAAGGCGGCCAGGCCTAGGGCTTACAAGGAAAGACTTAACCGGCAAGTAAATAGAGTCCTATCCCTAGTCGGCAGAGCTGCCGCCTTCCATCTTGGTCTCGTGGGCCTGGTGAGATTCGTCTAGAACCTTCTCCCTTGCCGGCCACCATCTTCCTTGTCGTCAGCTTGCTGGGCCGCTAATGTCAGGCTACCTTCACCAAGCCGGATTGATCCATGTCAAGGATACCCCCGCTTGGTATAACCCTAACAGTAATCCTACCTTTTATGGACCCCTAAAGTTCAGAACATGGGCCTCCTTCTTGTCCATTTCCTCTTGGAAGCACATCATCGACATTGCGGCCACCTCATCGTCGTCAAGCATCTCGTCCTCACTAGACTCATCGATGAACTCTTTGTACATGAACTCATCTACGGCCGAATAATCTTACATATCGTCGGACGAATCCATGCCTACAAATTTTAGATATCAAATTCTGGCTCCGGCAAATACACGAACACTTTTAGAGCGAGGCGAATGTTCGGCGATGTAAAACGTACCGGAGACGGAGCTTACAACCGAGCTGTATGTCGGGAGGCGAACGCCGAGTACTTGGCTACTTTCGCTGGAGGTTTGGGGCAGAGGCGGGTATACGATGGGAACAACGGCGGAGCAGGAGGTGCGGCGACAGAGAGGAGAGCGGAGGAGGAGAGAGTAGCAGGAGTTTCAGTCCAGTTTAGGGTGAATGGGGTGGGTCCGTTGGCAGATCCGGCGGAGCGGACGCGTACGAAGTACGAACGGCCCACATATGGGCTGGCTTTGAGGTTTTTGCCGGATAGCCCGGACGTTTGGTCTGAATTTGAGGGGATTGTAACGGGGCGACGCAAACGGACGCGCGTTTGGTCCGTGTTTGGTACGTTTGCGTCGCCAAAAGGACACGCGTCCGGCCCAGGTCCGCCCCTTTCCGGCCACTGCGCCCAACGGGGCCGACGCATTGAGTCCGCCCGGCACTTTTTTCCCCAATTTTTTTTTAATACTAGGATTACATTTTTACAAACTCAAATTACATAGTAAATCTAGGACTTTCTCCTAACATTAAACCCTAAAATCTAAACCTAAACTTGAAGAAAATTAATAACCGACCACCAGCCGGCAAGGGGGAAGATCAAAGAGGGGCTGCGGCCTTGAGGAACTTCACGCAGCATGCCCGTTCTGCAACGGACTTGCTGGCTCTTCTTCATCGCGGCCATGGCCAGCCAGTGCTGGCTGACTCAATCTTCTTTGATCATTTCGTAGCTACGAAACACGTAGCGGGCGCCGGTATTAGTGGAAAATGAGCCGCACATAGGCGGCCACGCCGGCGGGGGTACCGCACCACTTGATCAGTCGATAACTACTCCATTGTCGGCCACGTCGGCGGCCGCGCCCGCCTCGGCCGCCTTGGCCTCACGGTGCCGTTTGCGGCGCGCCGCCCGCGCAGCGGTCTTGATGGCTCTGCACGAGTTCGCAGACTCGGGCTCCACCGCCGCGTCGGCGCAGGCGCGCGCTACGGACATGAACGCGGCCGCCCTCTACGCGTTCAGCTGCATGTGGGCTGCCTGCACCGCCTCGTCCTCGGTGCTGTGGACACAGCCGCCCACGCCGATGGGAGGCTCGGGCGGCGCGGTGCCCGCCGCGACCGCCGCGACTCCGGCGGCGTACACTTACTCTTCTTCGTCGTTGTCGATGCAGTCGAAGTACGCGGCCTCCGCCGCCCTTCTCTCGTCGGGGTGCTGGATCCTGCCGGGCCATGCCGGGCTGGTCGGCATCCGGCGCCTGCGCGCCCTCTGCCGCGCGCGCTCCGCCTGGTCCAGCAGATGCTGCGGCGCCGGCTGTCTAGCCATTCCGGCGCGTGGATCTGTGGTTGGAGGTGGTGGCCGCCGTGGTGGGGGGAGGAGAGCTCTAGGGTTTGTGCCATAGGGTTCGCCGGCCGGCTCCTTTTAAAGAGCTCCACCGCCCACAGTTATTGCGGGGTAGGTGGCCGCTCTAGCCGTTGGGGTCGATGACACACGGGGCCAGGGCGGACACGGGTAGGACGCAGGAGCGCTACGCGAGCGTCCGGGGCCGACGCATCGGTGGCCCAAATTTGGGCCAGGAATGCGTCGTGGCGGACAGAAAAACGGACCGTGATCCGTTTGCGTCGCCCCGTTGGGCCGTGTTTTTTTGCCCCCGCGGACAGGAACGGAGTCACGCGGACTCGATGCGTCGCCCCTTTGAGTCATCCCTAGGCGATGATTTTTGGCCTAAAATCCGTCTGGCTGTCCGCCTGGACCTATAGGACAGGTTTGGGGAGCCAGTTGTAGATGCTGTAGATGCTCTGACCGGACCGTGCAGCTTTCACTGTTTCGCCATCACGTTGCCTCTGTGTACTTCATTATCCACTGCCAACTGATGAATCTGTATTGCTGGACGTGAGGGAGCTCCTGTGGAGTGGAATCTTTCCTTCTGCACAGCAGCATCAGGTCAGCGACGCCTACTTTTTTCTTGCTACGAACTGCGGCCGGCGATCTTTGTTTTGCTTTGCTAGGCTTTGGATGGCCGTTCACCGAGGCCCACTGGGTCAGTTTACACGGCGCGGCAGAGGGTGTTCTTGGGGGACCGAATTGGAATTTTCGGCTAGGCTTGATAGTTGATATGGTGAGGCATTCAAGCCCGTTGGGTCAGGTCATACAGGCACGGGAGAGGGTGTGCCGGGGGCCCAGCTACAAAGAGAGCCCGCGTAGCGCCTCCACGCCAGAGGATGCATCGGCCACCGGCGACGAGGCGCGTCGCCGGAGCAGCGGCCGTCACCGCTGCAGCAAATTTGCAGGTTGGAGTAATCGGTTTCCTTTATTCATGGTACTATATCGTGATGCGCACTCTAGGCTGTATTCAAGGTATCGGTGTACCGTGTACTGCTAGCATAATACACAAGCACCTGCCCACTACTCATCGCCGCACCCTCTCGATCATCCCCTTCCCTTGCCTTCTCGGTGGCGGCGCGCGTCCTCTTCAGTCCATGACGTGATTCCTCGCCTTCCCTGCCGCGGGTCCTTGGTCTCCTCTGTCGTCCCGGCGCCGCTGTCCGTGAACTCTACGAGCTCAGGACCCACCGCGTCCCCCGTGACGCCGACGAGGAACCTGGCGCCCTGCTGCGCGGCCTGCTGCTCGACGTGGGCGTCGTCGCGGAGGTGCTGCTCTCCCTCACCGTCTCCGAGCACGCGCGCGCGCTCTGTGCGGGAGTGCGTGATCTCGCGCGCCGCCTCCCGCGCGTCCGCCACCGCTCGCGACACCTCTCGCTTGCCCTCCGACCTCGACGACATGGCTGGCTGGTTCGTGCGGTGTGCGTGGTGGTGGCGGTGGGTGTGCACGCAAACACGGCGATTGATAATTATATGGATGGGCGCGAGAGGTGGCAGGCGGACACGTTGATTCCGGGGGGAGACACGCACGAGCTTACATGGGGAGACACGTATAGGCTGCTATGATTGACTTCTTTGTCGTCGCATGCTGGTTTCAGCGACATGCACGCACCTTGGCTTCAGTCTTCAGTCGAACTGCAGGTATTTCTGCTGGATCCAAAGATCAAAGCTATGGTGGCCAACACAAGATCACAGAAAGACTGGATGTTCCTCAGGTGCATAGCAAGTCAATTAAATTGGAACGGAGGGAGTACCACGGTACACAAAGTTCTCTGTTGGCTCAACTTAGGGCATCTACAGTCGTTGGCCCCAGGCCGTTTTACGGCGCTATTTTGGCCGGCCTGGGGGAAACGGCGCTATTTTGGCTCCTGAGGGGGTCGTTTTCCTATCCATGAAACTTAACACAGTAGCCGAGTATTCAAACAAAAAAATATTTAGGCGAAAAACATTTAATTTAGACGAATTTCGTTCATATATAGGGAAAATGCGCAATTTCTTGCCGATTACATAGTAGAAACTTGAAATAAAACATAAATTAAAATAAAAACGGCGATCTACACGCCGTCCATCCCCAGCTGGCGGTAGAACTGGGTGTAGTCACCGCCGCCGCCGTCGGAGTCGCTCGGGGCAGCGTGGCTGGGGCCTGCGCCGTCGTCATTGTCGTGCCACATGCTGCTCGGCCTGGGCGCGTCCTCGTCCTCGTCGCTTTCGTCGAGGATGTAGTAGGGTGGGGGCGGCAGGGGAGGTGGAATGCGACAGCGAGCTGACTGTGGGGCCAAACGACGAGAGAGAGAGCAGTGTGCTCTGCCACAGCGGGGGTGGGGGATTATATAGTGCAGGGGAGGCGATACGGTGGCACGCCGTTACTCCGCCGCGTGGGAGGCGATTGGACGCGTCGGCGACTGCAGAACCGCCGAAGCGCACGCCATTACTCCGGCAGCTTTTGACCGGCGGGAGAGCCGAGGAGATGAAGACGCCGCTAAGATTTTGCGCGCAATTTCGCCCATGTCGCTTACAACTCTGGCCCGCCGCGTTTTCGCGCGCGTTTGCTTCGCGCCGGCGCCCCCATGTGGAACCCAGTGGGCTGGGTTTGGCCTGGGAGCACTGGCGCTAGTTTTGGGTAAAACAGCGCTATTTGGGCCTTTGGGGGGCCGACTGGGAGAAAAACGGCGCTAAATAGGCCAAACATCGCTATTTAGGCCTCCTGGGGGTGCTGGGGGGCGACTGGAGATGTCCTTAGCCAGTCCAGCTCGTTACATTATCTCGAATGGAGAATGCTGATGGTAGCATCTGAACACAAGACCTAGCAGCGACATGGGCTGAACTCGCACACGAACTGCCCGATCTGCGATCAGGACCCTGAGACGTCCGATCATCTCGCCCTTGGTTGTGTCTTCGCTTGGGAGGTGTAAGTCCTCCATCGGTGTAATCTTGTTTTGCTTCTGCCACAGGCTGGGGACTCCTTGATCGAGTGGTGGCCGAACGCTCGGCGACGCGCACCGCCACGATCTCGGAAGGGCTTTGACTCCCTGGTGCTCCTTGTCGTGTGGGACCTTTCGAAAGAGCGGAACGGCCAGGTTTGAGCGATTTGCGGAGATGGTCAACACGGTCTGTCGGAGGATCGCAAACGAAGCGGAGCTATGGATACTCTCTGACGTTGTAGGGCTGAGTCTTATTTGGAGATAGCACGCTAGGGTAGTTGGGCGCTGTTTTTTTGTTTCGTGCTTTGTGGCTGCCCACCACCTAGGTACGCATGTAACCACATCTTTCTGATGCCGGAAACGCTGTACAAACTCGGATATTCACAACGGGTAGTAGTGGGTGCAGATGCACCCACTACCCAAAAAACAATTTTCCAAATGTCAAAAAATTCAAAATAATTTTTTTGCATGTAGTCCAACATATTTCAAGTCAGCACAAAAAGTTACGCGAAGAAAAACTTTTTTTGCAACCTGTGCAAAAAAGACAAATTCAGACATACCGAAATGTATCTATACGTGTCAGAATTTTGTCTTTTTTGTACAGGTTGCTAAAAAAAGTTTTTCACCATGCCAATTTTTGTGCTAACACATCACGCTGTAATGTACATCCGTATTTTTTCTGGAATTTTTTGAAATTCTGAAAAAAAAAACCAAAAATAAATTACCTAATGGGTGCATCTAGACTCACTACCTAAATCGCCGCCTCCGTACAAACTCCTTTTCTCTCTATCTATCAAAGACGACACACAAAGCTTTTGCGTGTTCGCGAAAAAAAAACCTTCAAAGAAAAAGATTTTATACACGGGTATCTGCAGTACACAACTATGGAGCTTACGTAACGAGATTAACATCAACAATTCCCACAGTTCTTTGGAAGCTCTGCTCTAGAGCGGAAACTGAGAGTTCCTTTGGTTAAGGATTGCCCGTGAGGCCCTGAACGACACAATTGACCGTTGAGTCACTATTTCACTTGTATACGTTGTGTTTTATCTGACAAAAAGATACAGGGATCAAAACAGCTTCAGAATGCAGAGGTTTCATAAGTTTTAAGTTGATGCCAAACGCTCCAATTTATCTACTCGCTCCGTTCCAAATTAGTTGTCTTCCATTTGTCAAAAAGTGGATGTATCTATACTTGTAACATGTCTAGATACATCCACTTTTTGGCAAATGGAAGACATCTAATTTGGAACAGAGGGAGTATGTTTTTTCCATTCTCAACGGGTACTGTTTGTCAGCATTCCCTGCGGCCAGCAACTATCCACAACCTGAGTATTTGAGACAGAAAAGTTTCAAACAGAGATAGTTAATTTTACCATTCTTAGAAAATATATTTAATTATCAAACGGAAGCCTTTTATGGCTTCTTCATAATGTATTTAAATGACACGTCCACAAAAGACTTTAAAGGTTCCTGTCTCTGCATTTGACAAATCCAACGGATACAAGGAATGTGAACACAAGATGTTCGCAGCTAAGAACACGAAATCTTGCAGCGGTATACTATAAAGGACACAAAATGTTGCAACATAAATTATACTGATAGGTACGAATTTTGTTCCAACACCTCTCTTTATGTGACAAGTTTATGAATTACTACAGATGAATTAGCGGGGATACATGGAAACATTCGCCGATCTCAAGGCACGAATACCGGAGATGGTGCTGGTGCGGACGACCGACCAGCCACTCCGGTGGATG
Organism: Poa pratensis; assembly: GCA_947311845.1. NCBI lineage: Eukaryota > Viridiplantae > Streptophyta > Magnoliopsida > Poales > Poaceae > Poa > Poa pratensis. The sequence goes on along the minus strand of CAMZMU010000091.1, from coordinate 34,118,370 downwards.
CGACGATGGGGCTCCGCACAACATGCTTCTCCGACACCCATGTCAAGCTTGCTTCTACGAGTTCTTCTTCACCCACGCCATGGCTGCTCACTGTCAAGCTAAATGTTTTCTTCTCTCCGGCCTTGCAGAAAGTCAGTGTCTCCGGGAAGACGCGGACCACCAATGAGTTTGGCGCATTAACCTTTGCCGTGAATTTCGACGTCGCCGGCCCGACGTTTGTCACAGTCCTGTTCACGGTGAAAGGCTCTGGCGTCAGCGGCACTGTAATCGTCGGGTAGTTGAGCTGCACGTCCTCAACCTTTGATAGCATCTTGCAAGTCAGGCTTGAGTTGCGCACGATGCTTGCCAGGCCTTCGTCGCCGAGGAGCCAACAGATATAACCCGCATAGTCAGCGATGCTAAGGTCGTACACCAGACCAGGGTCCGCTGCTCTCGTGGGGTTCACATGGCCGGCACCTGTGTCGTACACACTAGCTTTCCCATGATGCTGGTCCAAGATCGAGCCGCCGGTGCTGTTGACGACGTCTGATGTTGTCAAGATGGCAGACTTGATAGCGGCCGGTGACCAGTCAGGATGAACGCTCTTGATAAGCGCGACGACACCGCTAATATGCGGTGTTGCCATGGATGTGCCGGATATGATGTTGAAAGCCCCTGATGCAGAGTCTGTGTTTGACGGCCATGCGGCTAGGATGTTGAGCCCTGGCGCCAAAATGTCCGGCTTGAGCACACCAGGGATAATAGAGCTTGGACCCCGCGAAGAGAACCACGACACCACGGGGGCTGGGCGGATACCAAGCAAAGTGTGGTTGTACGTGAAGGCGGCCATGGATCTGCTCTCTGATGATGCTGCATAAGATGTGAGGATGGCACCATCTTCCGCAGTTACCTGCACCACATTGGATTTGTAATCCCGAAGAACTGTGGTGTAGCCACTGGTCTCGTCATTGAAGAGCACCACGCCAGCTGCACCGGCGTCAATTAAGTTGCGGATGTCGGACTTTTGAGTGGCTGACATCATGGCCTCGCAAACGAGGATCTTACCGGCAACGGAGCTATCATTGTTGTATTCACAGTACCGGCGTTCCTCGGAGAAGAAGAGAGGGTACGACTTCGATCTCGTCTTCTTCGCTTCTTGGGTAAGCGCTTCTCCGGGGATGCTCTTGCCGTTGCCAAGACGCACCTCAGCGCCGAAGCTCCTGTCCACCGAGCTGGCAGCAACGGTGAGCAACCATGGAGCGTCGTTGGTGATCGAGCCTGCCATGGGGCCAGTATTGCCAGCCGCACACACCACGATGATGCCCTTGGATACGGCGCTAAACGCGCCAATGGCGATAGGGTCCTCATCAAAGCTGGTGCCCTTGCTGCCGCCGAGGGAGAGCGAGAGGACGTCCACCCCATCCTTGATGGCCGCATCCAGTCCAGCCAGTAGGGCGGATTCATCACATCCATTGCCGACACATACCTTGTACATGGCGACGTGGGCGCTAGGAGCTATTCCAGCTGCGGTGCCCGTGCCCACGCCATGGTCTGACGCGCCAGGGACGAAGTTCCCGGCCGCTGTGGATGAGGTATGCGTTCCATGCCCAACTTCATCGCCGGAGTCGTCTCCAACAAACGACTTGGCACCAATGAGCTTGTTGTTGCATCGGGCCGCCTCGCATGAGCCCTTCCACCTTGAAGGGGGCGGCGGGACACCATGATCATCAAAGGAAGGGTGTGTCGCATGGATGCCAGTGTCCAGCAAACCGACAATGACTCCCTTCCCGTATCCAGCGTCGCTCCAGAAGCCGGTGCCGTTCTTGAGCCCGAGGAACGCCGGTGTGTGCGTGGTCATCAGTTGCAGCGTCCGGTCCGGGAACGCACGCACGTACCCGGGCTTCTTGGCCACCGCATCGAGCTCGGCCCTGGTGAGCCTCGCTGCGAAGCCGCTGAACACTTGGGTGTAGGAGTGGAGAAGACGGGACTTGATGGATTCACCGGTAGGCGAGCTTGACAAGAAAGACTCATGCCACTGGCAGGCCAGGCGGTGAGCGTCTTCCCTGGCATCCGGGTGCGGTGGCTCGACAAGCACGATGTAAGTGCGATATGCAGAGGCTTCTGCAGCATTCGGCTGAGCCCGTGCGGTAGCTGGACTGATGTAGCACAACGCTGGTGTAGAAAAGAGGGCGGCGAGCAAGAGAGGTGGTAGTAAGAAATTGGGAAACGATGCCATTGCTGGAACCAGGCACACCGACGGAAGGATGAAGGTGATGACGATGCTGGAACAGGATCGACCACCGGCTCATCTTTATACACCACGAATGGATGATCAATGTAGTTTATCGTATTTTTGGCACGAGTTAATTACTTGATAAATGTAGCGGATGCAATAAATAAATGACTTTAATTTTGGCAAATCTGGATGATCTGGTAAGATCACGTTGGAGGCCAGCAACGTTGGTAATAAATGTATATCTAAATTTTATGGGGTGAGAGATGTGGACAAAAAAGTGGATCTTTTTTTGTTTGCTGCACGATCTTGAAGATTACTTCGTCTGAGCATATATTGGACTATTGATAACAAATGGAAACTAATTAAGTGTTCAAATTCATAGCTGCATATATAATGTGCTATCTATATATATCGTCTCATAAATGACAATATCAAAGTGATGAGACCAGGTAAGGTTGAACGGGTCACCAATCAAAACTGCATTCGTGCTAGATAGTTGATACACGTGCTAGATTTTAGCAAACTAGAAAATCATTTTGCACACCTACAGAGGTCGACGCCCTTCCATCATCTTTTTCTTTTTCTTTTGCAGAGTATTCCTGAACTTCAACTCCAGCGTAATCGGCTTGGACGCTGGTTACGAGAAAGCTAGGAGGCGAGTTCATCCAACAGTCCGAATGCGGATTTTGCCAATGTGCTGTGGCGCACAGGTGCAATCCTGAGCTGTCGGGTTCAACGTTGACCCAACGCATTTTCAACGCTAAATCCTGGCCGACGGACAGCTGAAATCGACACCACAGATTGCACCTGCGCACCATAGTGCATTGTAAACAGATTAATCACAACAGTCCGACACCTCTACAGTGCAGGTGAACTTAGCACAAACGTGGACGAAGCAGTTGGCATGCGGGTCTGTCACTCCTGGGTGTGGTTTTCTCCACGCCCAAAGGAAACTTGATACTGATCTCGTTGTCCCGTCAGCCCCACTCTTCCGCATGTCTAGATCAACTGCATCATCGGTGTTGATTTTGATAGACAAGTCAAGCAATGCAAGGGCTTCTCGGGTGTGTTCCATAGACTGCACAAGATCGGTGCTCGCTTTATCATGGGTGATACTGTTCCTCGAAGTACAAATCGCTATGTCACTAAATGGAGGGTCACGGAGAATGTCTCTTGACCATGTACTTGGATGAAGTTGTGCTAATTTATCAGGCCTGTAGCTAAACTCTTCTTTCCATCAAAATCTCAATGCACAAGGTTTTGGAGGCCTGCTCTCATGGATAGCCGTGAAAATGTTTGGAAGCACAGGAACACAAATTAGGCAGTGGCCAGACAAGGAGTGGGTGGTGTGCTCTAAATCCGTTATGTTCTCTTCTCTATAGCAACCAAATTGATACAAAATACAGATAGAGAACACTCACGTCACGAGGTGGAGAAAGAGGGTACGTGTCAAGGATGCACATGTTTGTTGACATGTACACATAGTTGATGCACCATGCGAAAAAATAGTCTTCCGCCAAAATGGGTTCAAACTTGAACTCGATTTACGCCACACGACGCGTGACAGACCGCATAGGAGAACTGCGCATAAGCTGTTCCTATTCTTATACTCATTTAATGTATGTAAAAAAACTGCCCTTATAAACAGATCCATCTCTCTCCCCACTAAAAATGTGGAACTAAATTCTACATGTCATGCAACCAAATTGAACGACCATTTGAGATTTCAGAATTTGTTATGTTAAATGGGCCAAAATGATAAAAATCTAACAATATCTTGGGTACAAATGGACTGACATAGACGACATGGAGTGCAAGCCCTACTGGACCTTGGTCCAGAGATATTTTTGAACATTCAATCAAAATTGTGCAGAATGACGGGAGTCAGCAAGTGGTGGCATATTACCCTCATAAAAAAAAGCAAGTGTGGCATATGGAACGAAATTATGCTCTCTTGCGTTGCGGTCAAAACGAAATTCAATCTCAAGAAATTTTTGAATAAGGTCGGAATGGCAGAGCTGGTTTTCTTTTGCCAACTTCTTTGAAATTAGTCCTTTAGAGGTCTCTACAAAACAGGATAAGCCGAGTTAGCGCGGTAGATTAAAAAGAGCAGCAAAAAAGAGTTTGTGCTAAAGCTACAGCGGAGGGGTACTATGAACTAGTGAACAGACCACATAGAGGACTATTCCCTTGTACCTTACTTGAATGTTTTTAACTCGTGTGATCAAGTGACATTCTACTCTTCTTCAGGGAGAGGGCGAAATTACATGTGTTGTCGACACATCAAGTGTACATTCAGACAGAGATGCAAGGCAGCATGAAGCAGCGGAACTCAGAATGCAAATTCTTTCAACAATACAAGAACGATCAGGTTCTGGTTCTAATTTCTTATCTTATTGTACCAATAATTACTAAGACCACACAAAATTCTAACAGCACGAACAACACTCATGGCGATAGCGCGGGAGCAGGACCGCCGACCTTGGAGACAGCAATGATCTGGCTCCGCACCACATGTTCCTTGGACACCCAGCCTAAGCTTCCCTCGACGAGTTTGTGTTTGCCCACATTGTGGCAGCTCACCGACACTCTGAACGTCTGCTTCTCTCCGGCCTTGGAGAAGATCAACGTCTTAGGGGAGACGCGGACCCTCAGCGAATTGGGTGCATCCACTCTCACCCTGTAAGTCGACGCCGCTGGCCCAACATTCGTCACAGTCCGCTTCACGGTGAACGACGACGTTGTCATCGGCACGGTTATTGTTGGGTAGTTCAGCTGCACATCCCTGACCTTTGGCAGCTTCGTGCAGGTCAAGCTCGAGTTGCGCACGATGGTCGCCAGGCCGTCTTCACCAAGCAGCCAGCAGATATAGCCGGCGTAGTCACTCACACTGATGTCGTACACCAGTCCAGGGTCTGCGGCTCTCGTGGGGTTCACATGGCCTGCACCTCTATCGTATGAGCTAGCTTTCCTGTGCTGCTCGTTCAAGATCCAACCACCAGTGCTGTTTACGGCATCCGACGTCGTCAAGATGGCTGACTTGATGGCAGCTGGAGACCAGTCAGGATGCAAACTCTTGATGAGTGCCGCAACGCCGCTAACATGCGGTGTCGCCATGGATGTGCCCGACATGATGACGAAAGGCCCCGATGCATAGCCTGTTTTTGGTGGCCACGCAGCGAGGATGTTGAGCCCCGGCGCCAGAATGTCTGGCTTGAGAACACCAGGGCTGACAGAGCTTGGACCCCGTGAAGAGAATGAAGCTACAACCGGGGCCGGACGAACACCGAACATGGTGTTATTGTAGGTTAAAGTGGCCATGGGTTTGCTTGTTGACGGCGTCGCGTAAGCTGCGAGGATGGCGCCATCAGCCGTGCTCACCTGCACCACTTTAGAGTTGTAATCCTGAAGAACAGTGGTATAGGCATTGGTTTTGTCGTTGAATAGCACCACGCCACCGGCTCCGGCAGCCATTATGCGATGAATGTTGGGGTTCTGAATCATCGGTGTCGTCGCTTGGCAAACCACGATCTTCCCGGAGACAGAACGGCCATCCTCGTTCTCACAGAACCGATGTTCCTTGGAGAACATCAGAGGATAAGTCTTTGAGGTTCGGTTTGCCACCTGGGTCTGGGTGAGCGCTTCTCCGTGAATGCAGTTTTTTTTGCGCTTCTCCGTGAATGCAGTTGCCGTTGCCTAGATGGACGCCGACATGGAAGCTCCGGTCCACCGAGCCAGCGGCGACGGTGAGCAACCACGGTGCATCGTTGGTGATCGTCCGTGGAGTGGGACCACTATTGCCGGCCGCACACACCACAATGATGCCCTTGGTTATTGCGCTGAACGCGCCAATGGCGATGGGGTCCTTATCGAAGCTCACACTAGTGATGCTGCTAAGAGATATTGACAGCACGTCTACCCCATCCTTGATGGCCGCGTCCAATCCCGCCACGACGCTGGATTCTTTACAACCTCTGCCATTACACACCTTGTACATAGCGATATGGGCGCCGGGAGCAATTCCAGACGCGGTGCCCGTGCCGATACCATCGACCGAGGCGCCGGTGACGAAGTTCCCGGCGGCCGTGGACGAGGTGTGCGTTCCATGGCCCGCGTAATCGTCTGAATCCTCGCCTCCGAAAATGAGTGATCTGGCACCGATGAGCTTGTTGTTGCACCGGGCAGCCTTGCATGAGCCCTTCCACTTTGCCGGGGGTGGTGGGACGCCACGACCATCGAAGGAAGGGTGTTGTGCATGGATTCCGGTGTCGAGTAGCCCGACGATCACTCCCTTGCCGTAGCTGGCGTCACTCCATAACCCATTGCCTTTCCTTAGCCCGAGGAACTCTGGCGTGTGCGTGGTCATGAGCTGCAGCGTCCGCTCCGGGAATACACGCACGAACCCCGGCTTCTTGGCCACCGTG